>CM077084.1:133065757-133665757 GCA_039513925.1 Platanthera zijinensis
AGATGCGGTCGGCGAGCTGCAAGATCTTCTCTGAGGGAGGCAGCCGTGGTCCGTACGGGTCGTAGAACGGGGGGTATTTATGCCTCTTTGGCTTAGAATTTGGGTCATAGGGAAAATGAGTTGAATAAAGCTGATGGAATTGAGGCGGGGTGGGATGGATGGTTGAGGATTTGGTAGCGACCAGGCATCTCAGGATCGAAGATCTCATGGGGAGAGGGTGTCTTGGTGGCAATGTTGGCAGGATCTGTTGAATTTGATGCCTTGAGCTTTGTTTCTCCTCTTTCTGATTCACTTCTTGTAGCTGATACTGTTTTTTAACTGTTTTACCTTCAGGCAATAAGAATTTTAGATGCAGGCGGAATCATGCTATTTTCAAATCACTTTGATGCAGTGGTCCAGAGCCGCCCCGCTCTGGTTCTGCACCAGAGGAACACGTCCGGTCTCACCACCAGGCTACAGCCCAAGCACCCCACCCATGATTGCACCTATTCTCAGTGCGGCGGGATGTTGAGGCGGAGTCTCGAACTCAGACTCCTTGATAAATCCCTTTCCTAACAGGGACTGTCACCAACTGAGTTGCAGCTCAGTTGGTGATAGTCCCTGTTAGGAAAGAGATTTATCAAGGGAGCTGGGTTCGAGACTCGGCCTCAACATCCCGCCGAACTGAGAATAGGTGCGGTCATGGGTGGGGTGCTTGGGTTGCAGTCCGGTGGTGGGACCGGGTGTGTTCCTCTGGTGCAGAACCAAAGCGGGGCGGCTCTGGACCACTGCATCAAAAAAGTGCAGCTCAGTTGTTGATAGTCCCAGTTAGGAAAGGGATTTATCAAGGGGGCTGGGTTCGAGACTCCGCGTCAACATCCCGCCGCATTGAGAATAGGTGCGGTCATAAGTGGGGTGCTTGGGCTACAGCCTGGTGGTGAGACCGTACGTGTTCCTCTGGTGCAGAACCAAAGCGGGCGACTCTGGACCACTGCATCACACTTTGAACATTTTATACACCTGATAGCTTAAATCCATCACTTATGTATGGTTAAATCGCCAAACTATATTCTTTAATTTTTATCTTCAATTGAAGTCACCTCAACAATCATTATAATCAATCATTTGTTAATTTATCCTTATTCTTGCATAATTCATCTTAAAATTCTAGTGTCACTTTCCTTTTTGTCAAAAGCTCAAATTAGCTACTTATGATTTTCTTTTTTTCCCTACTCTTGAATCCATCTAAAATAATTAGTATGCTTGAATAAATGTATGCTGTTAAGTCTCCGGCACAGCAAAACATGAAGAGATTCCTGACAGAATCTAATTGGTATTAAAATGTACAATGCTTCATAGCGTGGAAATATTGTTTGATTGTGTGATTGAATCAAATGCAAGCAAAAAGAAATAAAGAAAACTAAAATAGAGGTAACAAGAGGAAACAAATAAGAAACAGGAATGGAAATACGGAATCATAATGCAAACTGCATGCATGCCTTCAACCAAAAACCTCTGCAGTCCCTAGAGCTTGTGATAAATGTGATGCTACAATTTTGAAGAAAGAACTGAAATGGAAGGTAATTATAGTTTTTTCCAACTACATTACGGGCTAGTTTGACGTGCGGGTCGCGACCACCACCAGGCATCCTGCGGTCACTATCAGCATCATTTCCGTGGAAGGATCATATCAACATCCAAACAGGGCTCAAGGTCGGCCAAAGAGACGATGGGGGATAAGCTTCATCATCGAGAGTGAAACAGCCCGGATCACCAACTAAGGCCCCTAAATAGGTAGGGGTGCAGAGACAGACAGGTTGTTTGCCTAAAAGTAGACACCCTTGAAAGAGTGTGCAATAGCTCACCGATCGAGCACTCTTGCGCCGAAGATGAACAGTGCTAGGCGATCTGTCGAAGTTGTGGCATATAAAAGTGCATCAATAATGGAGCGTTCTACCACAGAGGGAGGAACCCGCACAAGCAGGTGTGGGCGAAGCGGAAGCGAGAATGTTGGCTTGAGTAACGCAAACATTGGTGATGATCCAATGCCCTAAAAACTGAAGGGTTCCCCCGCAAGGTTCATCTACTGAGGGTAAGTTAGGGCCTAAGATCGGGACGAAAGGCATAGCCGTTGTATAATTGTCCAGGCAGTAATGATAGTATCTTGCACCTGAGCCTGATGACTTTTTCTAAGGAATGGGGAAGAGAATGGAAACATGCCACTAAAAGACTCTACTAAGGCAAAAAAATGGGTTGTCAAGAATGTCGAGTTAGGATGGGCAGCTGGTCATATCTGGTATGGATTGTATATGGACGATAGTTGGTTTCAGAGGCTATCCTAGATAGGGCTGAGCATAATAATCGAAACTCGATAATCGCTCGAATTTTCAGTCGAATCGAAATCGAAATAAAATGATACGAATCATTTTTGACTCGAATCAAAATGACTCAAAATTAATTTCGAGCCGATTTTGAGTCGATCACGAGTCGCTCGATTTATGATTCGAGCCGGCTCGAAATGAAATATTAAATAATTATTTTTTAAAATTTAGGCTAGGCCCTAGGGCGGCTATATGGTAATGGGGCTTTGAGCTTTGAGAGGAGATTTGTTCATAAGATATTAAGATATTATAGAATCGATGTATCGTAAATTAATATTCTGAAATGCCTCGATAATGAAAATGCAGAAACATCAATACATCATGAATGCAGTGCCTCGATATTCGATAATGGAAATGATCTTTTTGTTGTTTTCAGTAATCATGAAAGCGCCTGTCTTCATTTTTTCCATTCAAGCATTCGAGCAGGCCCTTAGGGTTTCTTGAGTCTTGAGTTTCTTCTTCTCAGACCCTACGGCCTGCGTCGCGTTCTTGCTTCCTGGACGGCGAGTCGGCGACCGCCGAGCACCAACTGCATTACTGCAAGAGGCCACCGCGTTCTTGCTTCCTGGACGGCGAGTCGGCAACCGCCAACTGTAAGCTACAATCCTGCGGAGGCCACCACGTTCTTGCTTCCTGGACGGCGAGTCCGCGACCGCCGACTACAAGTGCAAGCCTGTGACAGGCCACCGCATTTCTTCCTGCCAGGTTATGATTCTTCCAAACATGTTTAGATTTTGTTGATTTGATAAAATCTTCTCTATTTACAGATAGGTTTTCTTGTCTTTTCTATTTTTTGGCTGGTGGTATACTATTATGTCCGTCCAAGACTCCAAGTTTTAATTTATAAAATATGCAGATGTTTATTGTTTTCTCCATTACTATTCATGGTGGTTACAAGTTACTGACTAGAATGTGGTAAATTTGAGATGTATTTTTTATTTGTTATTAACCAGTGATCATTCAGGTGGATTTTATAATAGTTTGTAGCTTAATCGTCTTTTTATAATTTGTGGTTTGGTAGCTGGTAGGCAAGACAAAAATGAGCATTTCATCTCATTTTCTTTAGAATTTTTTTATCTGACTGTTTATGATATTTCATAGTTAAACTCATATTTCCGGACCTGCCCACCTATATTGATCAAATAGCAGAAGCACATCAAAATCAGTCTCAATCATCACCCTCGCTACTTGAGAAGTAGCCTGAACCAACAACAAAAAATTGATACTACCTCAAAAATCATCATTGAACATTAATACATTGGAGAAATTAGTGCAGAAGATAGAATTTATTTACAATAGTACCTTTTGCTACATCAACATTCAGCCCAATTGACCAAATTTTGTGTGTAATTTAAATGCACCTTCTTTTTCCTTATCAGGGTGAACTAAAGATGACAATATTTTTACCTGTTACTAATTGAATTTTTGTCACTATTGCAAGACCTTCTAAATCTTATCATCATTGTACTTAATACAAATCACAAGAATATTCAAAAACAAGGAAATTGTTGAATTTGAATTTACTGCAAGTTGTTCACTTGTTCTTTTGTTGTTGCATTTATTTATTTATCGCAAAAACATGTGTGATAGGTTAGCTCTCCATTATAATATTCTATTTTTCTATTAATCTTAATTTATTTCACCTCTATAGCTTTAGATTTTTCGTTGTTGTTACATCCTTGTTTGTTCAAGTTGATAAATTTAATGGTTTTGTTTTTGCATGTCTCAGAGCTTTATGATTTTTTGCTGGATTTGTGGTCTTGTTCAAAACTTGAAACCGAATCATCATTGTGTTTTACTTTAACTATTTAGAATTTTAAAAAAATAATTAGAAATAAGAAATATTAGGACAAATAGAACAAAAACACAAAAATATGATCCGCACAAATTGTACAAACAGCAGTACCTATAATCTTGTACGTATATTTATCTGTGTAGGCCCGATGGTATACTGACATTTTGGTAATTATGTTATATGTTGTATGTTTTAAAATTCAATACTCTATTGTTGTGACTTATTGACTTATGTGTTTTATATATATTAAGGAGTAGAAGCGGTGACGAAGGAGTAGATCTTTGTAGTCTTGTAGATGCTTTTGTTTTTTCACTGTTCATATTTATGATTTTTTTTGAAGAATTTAACAAATCTTTATTTATTCAGATATTATGAATTTAGTAGAGAATTATAGTTACTCGTCATCCTCACCGGAGGAGGATGATGAATCCATAAATCCCGACGCAAATGCAATCATTACTGATCTTAATGTTAGAGATGTGGAAGTTGCAACCATCTCCACTGTCCCCACTAGCGTTGAGCCTTCATTAGGCCAACAATCTACTGAAGTTGAGAAGGACAACAAAGGAAAAAGAAAAAGAAGTGAAGTGTGGGAGCACTTCAAAGTTGAAAAAATAAAGGATAGAAGTGGAACTATTGTCTCCAAATGGCAATGTAAACATTGCTTCAAAATATACAAGTATCAATTGTCTGGATCCACCTCAAATTATGCAAGACATATTAAAACTTGTTATAAGCATATACAGGTTAAGAAAAATCAAACCATGTTCAATCAAGAGAGAGTTAATATGGTAGAGGATGATATTCAAATGCCTCCCATTTGTTTGTCTGGATCTTATGACTCGGTTAGCATTAGGCAACTGCAAGTCAAGTTCATAATTACTGCTGAACTTTCATTCTCAATTGTTAAGCAATCATTTTTTAATGTCTACTCTAAAGCTCTAAATCTTAATTATGTAAAAATTTAAAGGCATACGATGAAAAATGACTGCATGAAATTGTACGAAATTGAGAGGGACAAACTTTTGAATGTTCTTAAAATGGTAGATAAAGTTACACTCACTAGCGATTGTTGGACATCTAACCAATCTATTTGTTATTATGTATTACTGTTCATTATATAGATTTCGATTGGATGCTCCAACATTCTATTATTAATTTCTTAGACCTTGATCCACCTCATAGCGGTCAAGTAATATATAATGCAATTCGTGAGTCAATCTTGCAGTGAGGAATTCAGAAAAAGGCAATGAGCATCACTCTTGACAATGCATCTGCGAATGATATAGCTACAAGGCATTTACAATAAAGTTTTACAAGTTCCAATCGCTTATATTTAGGCGGCAAAGTGTTTCAAGTTAGATGTTGTGCTCACATACTCAACATTTTTGTGCAAGATGGTTTAAAAGAGATTTCTTCATTGATTAACATTGTTAGAGAAGTTGTGGGATATATAAGAAAGTCACCTTCGCGTCTTAAATCATTTGCTAAGTCGGCCAAATATTAGGAATTTCTACATCACGGGGACTTTATTCAAATGTGAAAACAAGGTGGAATAGTACATATTACATGGTAGTGTTTATTATTATAGATTTGTCATTCATGATTTCTTTAGAAAGATAAAAGTTTGGTGTGAGACTTTCCTGAAGAAGCATGTCAAAGGTTTGATAAAATTAAGAATATTTTAGAAGTCTTTGAATCTGCAACAAAGTTATTTTCAGTAATTTCTTAACCAACATAAAACTTATTTTTGCTTACATTGATTGCTATCAAAAAAATATTGGACAAATCTTCAACATCCGAATGATGAGTTTGTATGTGCCATGGTCAAACCAATGAAAATCAAATTTGACAAATATTGGAGTTATTACAATTTACTTATGTCTCTTGCTATTATTCTTGATCCTCGAAGAAAGTTGTTCATCAGTTATACTTTCAATAAATTGTACACTAATTATGAAGCGTCCAAAAAGTGAATGTGGTAAAAGATAGCCTCTTTGAGCTTTTTTCCACATATTGTGATAGCGGTAGCACCGAACATAACACTACAATTATCAGTTTTGAATCATCCTCTTCAAGCAGAGTGGGAGTTATGGGACTATAAAGTACAACAACTCATCAATAACTTATAACAAATTTTGTTCTTCTTGGCTTTGATGATTTTTTGAGTTCTAGCTCTTTAACGCAACCTCTTAAAAATTGATGTAGACCGGATTAGGGGTGCATTTTGAAATAAAATAATTGTGATCCTTTTAAAATATTTGTGGCGCGAGAGTTCTTCGCGGGCTAATTTTGAACGAATAAACGACATAGACGTCGCTCACAAATGTAAGGATACCACACTTGCATGATAACGTCACAAGTACTAAATCAACAGGCATCACAGTTAGGTGGCGGATATTTCAAATATGAGGACAAACGATAACAGGAGATGCAATTAGCCGGGCAAGCTCTAACAATTACTATTCAATTGAAATGTAAGCATAAAACAACTAAGGTTGCAAAGAGTAGAGGTAGAGAGGTATACCCAGGGAAGAGTGGCAAAGGTTGACGGATCTTCGAGTAAGCGAGGAAAATGATGTAGGCCCCCGGAAATAGTGGTGACTGCCGTTGAAGACTCACTGGAAGCAGGCCAGAGCTCTAGCGGTAGCAGTGGGTGCTGGAACAGCGTGCTGGGTAGACGGGAAGTGCAGGAAAACGCTGGAGAATCCCAGATCCCGCCGGAGGGGGGTGCCAGGGAGGTCGACGACGCCCTAAGAGAGCTGTGGAGCCCTCGTCGATGGGAGACGGGGTGTCAGGAGAAGGCTTAGTTGAAGAAGGTGCGTCGGAAGGGCGGAGGAGCTGGAAGTACTCGCGGGATTCACCGTCGTCGCAAGGCGTAGAAGGAGAGGCGGCTTCAGAAGATTGTTCGACAAGAGAAGATGAACGTCGGAGGTGGTTTCGACGGAGAAGAAAGGCGCTGGCAGGTGCGGCTGGAGAGGAAACCGAACCAGAGAAAAAAATTCTCGGTTCAGTTTCGATTTTTCCAAGCCACTGTACAAGGAGATAAGGAATACTATTTATAGGGGGACATTAGGGTTTGCCTCATTAAAGGTTTAGCGGACCAGGCTGAAAGGGTGGGCCTTGAATGGGCTTTTATGAGAGGCGGATATCAAAGGCTTCATTGGACTGGGCTGACTTGATTCAATGAAGGTGCGGAACCATAGCCAAATCACAAATAAAAATCCAAATCAGATTTTTAGAATAATAAAAAGGATAATGAAATAAATAATTATTATAAGCTTGCCCTAAGCTAATCTACCGCCTAAGTTACCAGACATATGCATTTAAGGTCCCGTTAGTCGTTCACACCAACGAGCCAAACAAAAATTTGTGCGAACAATATGCGCGATACAAAAATACATCAAAAGCGCTAATACGTGCGCGATATAACTTGATGCTACAAAAAAATCCAAAAATGCGCAAAAACGTGCGCTACAATAATAAAAGACACGTGCGATAAAAATAATAAAAAACGAGGCGACGCAGGTTGCATCAATTGTTCCGGGGTTGAAAGAGCTCGACCCCGACGAGACTCGATGTAACCTGCAAGTAGAAAATCCAAGCGTCGATCGGAGAGATGTTGCATACTGTCCTGGCTGATGTCATTGTTGCGACCCAAAACCTGTAGGTAACCTCATCCCAAAAGCTCGCAATCCATTAGTCAAAATTTCATGTCAAATATTATAAACAGTAATTATTAGAGCTTGCAGATGATGACAGAGGCGGGGTGTGGGGAAAACATGTGGCCGTAGGGAGAAAAGGAAGCAGGGGGAATCAGCCAGTAGAATCAGTAACTCATAACGCAACATACGCTGGTCCGATAGAAACCTACAAACGTCTGCTAGACCTAGATCGAATATCATCCTAATTTCACCCGATAAAATTCCACTCGAGTCATAAAATTTTAAACATATCCCAAATTCAGTGTGTAAAATTTTCCATAAAAAACCCTTGAAACGGGTGTCCCGATTGGGGAGTGAAATATCTAAATATCGTCTCGACTCCCTCAAGACTACTAAACCTAGAAGTGTCCGGACTCAAACAGTAGTGATATGGTGACTCAACGTGTGCGCTTAAAACAAAAGGGAAATGTCGTGAACAAAAGGCGTGCTAGCCAAAAATAAAATCAATATAGGGTGGTGTCTCGAGGGATACGGGAAACAACTCGATGACTGAAGGATGTGAGTTAGTGGGGGCAAGTGAGCACACCATGTCAATCGGGAGGAAGGGATAAGGAGGAAACTCATCTTCCTGGAGCAGGGGCTCGGGAAGAACATCCGCGATCGAAGGGGGTGTTGTAGTAGAGACACGTGGAGTCACGACATCAATCAGGGTGATAAAGATAGGAGGACACTTTTCTTCCTGGAGCAGGGGCTCGGGAAGAATCTCCTCGACCGAAGTGAGCGTCACAGTAGGGGTGGGTGGAGCTAAAGTGCTCGTCGTGAAACTGACGAGATGTGGGGGACTATCAAAACACCTAACCTCGGGTTCCACTACGTGATATGAACTGGGAAGGTATGCAGGAGCAACGTACTGCGTGCGTATTGTCGCCTCTAGGTTGTGAACAAAGGTACACAACCCACTCAAATTCTGCTTGAGTTCTGCAGTGACGAACTCAACGGCTTTCTGCAAAGCTTTAATACCGGCATCTAAATCACACATTTTTTTAGGGTTATTTGAAAATAATTTTGAAAACCGGATCGCATAACTCGCGATAGAAGCGAGTCACAACTCCTCTGATACCAAACTGATGTAGACCAGATTAGGGGTGTATTTTGAAATAAAATAATTGTGATCCTTTTAAAATGTTTGTGGGGCGAGAGCGCTTCGCGGGCTAATTTTGAACAAATAAACGACCTAGACCTCGCTCGCAAATGTAAGGCTACCACACTTGCATGATAACGTCACAAGTACTAAATCCACAGGCATCACGGTTAGGTGGCGGATATTTCAAATATGAGGACAAACGATAACAGGAGATGCAATTAGCCGGGCAAACTCTAACATTTACTATTCATTTGAAATTTAAGCATAAAACAACTAAGGTTGTGGAGAGTAGAGGTAGAGAGGTATACCCAGGGAAGAGTGGCAATGGTTGACGGATCTTTGGGTAGGCGAGGAAAATGTTGTAGGTCCCCGGAAATAGTGGTGACTGCGGTTGAAGACTCACTGGAAGCAGGCCGGAGCTCTAGCATTAGCAGTGGGTGTTGGAACAGCGTGCTGGGTCGACGGGAAGTGGGGGAAAACGCCGGAGGATCCCAGATCCCATCGGAGCGGGGTGCCAGGGAGGTCGATGACGCCCTAAGAGAGCTTTGGCGCCCTCGTCGATGGCAGACGGAGTGTCAGGAGAAGGCTTAGTCGAAGAAGAAGGTGCGCCGAAAGGGCGGAGCAGCTGGAAGTACTCGCGGGATTCACCGTCGTCGCAAGGCATGGAAGGAGAGGCGGCTTCAGAAGATTGTTCGACAAGAGGAGATGAATGTGGGAGGTGGCTTCGACGGAGGAGAGAGGCGCTGGCAGGTGCGGCTAAAGAGGAAACCGAACCAGAGAAAAAAATTCTCGGTTCAGTTTCTATTTTTCCAAGCCACTGTACAAGGAGATAAGGAATACTATTTATAGGGGGACATTAGGGTTTGCCTCATTAATGGTTTAGCGGGCCAGGCTGAAAGAGTGGGCCTTGAATGGGCTTTTATGAGAGGCAGATATCAAAGGCTTCATTGGACTGGGCTGACTTGATTCAATGAAGGTGCGGAACCATAACCAAATCACAAATAAAAATCCAAATCAGATTTTTAGAATAATAAAAATGATAATGAAATAAATAATTATTATAAGTTTGCCCTAAGCTAATCTACCGCCTAAGTTACCGGACCTATGCATTTAGGGTCTCATTGGTCGATCACACCAACGAGCCAAACAAAAAATTGCGCGAACAATATACGCGACACAAAATTACATCAAAAGCGCAAATACGTGCGCGATACAACTTGACGCTACACAAAAATCCAAAAAAGCGCAAAAAAGTGTGTTACAATAATAAAAGACAAGCGCGATAAAAATAATAAAAAACGAGGCGACGCGGGTTGCATCAAAAATGAACTTGAAATGTATCTAGAGGAAGCACCGGTACAACCTCCTCTTGAGAGTAAAGATAAACTTGATGTCTTAGAATGGTGGAAAGTATGTTCAATGAAAATATGTGAAGCTCTCTAAAATGGCAAAGGATATCCTCACAATACACATCACAACTGTGGCTTCCGAATCAGCTTTTAGTGTTGGAGGGAGAGAACTTGATGATTATAGAAGTGCTCTAAATCCCAAAACAGTGAATGCTCTAGTGTGCTCTTCAAATTAGATTCGTTCCCAATATAAGCATCGTGTCAATGTAAGTACTTTTATTTATTACTCATGAATGATTTAATTAGTCCTCGATTACATTGTTTAATTCCGATGTGTGTTTTGCAATGACAGCTTGATATGGATGATTTAACAAGTTATCTACCAGATGAGATCATTGAGACTTCTACTAATGATTAAATATACATTAAGATATTCTCTTTTTGATTGTTTAGATAATCTTGAGTCATTTTTAGTTTGTGAGTTTACCAATTTTATTGGAGTGTAATACAAACAACTAATCAGGTATTCTAATGCGTTCCCTCATGCTTTAACATAAATATTGTCAAAATATGCTTGCTCGTGAACGTATGAAATCATAAAATCTTGAT
Organism: Platanthera zijinensis; assembly: GCA_039513925.1. Lineage (NCBI taxonomy): Eukaryota > Viridiplantae > Streptophyta > Magnoliopsida > Asparagales > Orchidaceae > Platanthera > Platanthera zijinensis. The sequence goes on from CM077084.1 coordinate 133,076,680, forward strand.
TAGGGTCTATCGCCACTATGCCAGATTTACTTTATGTCTATTTAGGAGCAATCAGCCTAAATGAAAATTTTGAAAATCACTTATGGATCATAAGATGTAGCTATGTTGGGTGAGAGAGCATTGGAACACTTTGAAATAATTATCTATTTCGCCAGTCTGGGTTTAAATGTTTAATACATGAGAGTAGTTTATGTGTTGGCATAATTAGGTGATAAGCATTGAGTTCATATTTTTCACTTATAGTAGAAATTTAGCATCGAGTTCATACGTTTCCGTATTGGTTATAAAAATGTATATATTTTTTTCATGTAATTATATGTTTATGATCCTTGAATACGAGATTTTCATGCACTTTTTGCGACAGTTGAATATGCTCGCTTTTTTGCGTCTTCCATCGTACCTTTAGCAATATCATCATGATCATTAATGTTATGCACCCATTATAGTTTCTCGAAATTTGGTGTTCTTGTCTGGTGGTGTTTGATTCAGGTAAAGTTGCACCCATTAAAGTTTTTATTTTGTACGCTATAAAAATTTGGTTGAAAAGTTCTAAGCACCCTTGATATTTATTTTAATTTCCCAATAAATCCTAGACGATTTGTTTCTTAAAATCATTTGTTGAACAGACTATTGATTTGTTTTGATTAAGTGTCGTAAGTTTCTGTTTCTACAGTATTTTTAATAAGGAGATTGGTTCCATGAAATGCTTCAAGTTCTCTTGAATGTTTATTTTAATGCCTCATGAGCAGGAGCAGTTGCAATAAGGTTCTTTTGGGTATCGGTGGTGATCATTATGTACCTCGTCACATGGAGAGTATCAATAAGTGTAAAAGTAGACCTGCAACATTTTTTGTCATCCAGTGAAAGTTCTATGATTGAATTTATTCATGGACAAGTAATAGGTGTGATCTTATGTAGCACTTTTTTTGAATATACTGAAGCTTTGAAATCCCTTCATTACTGCACGCACAGTCACACATGATAATATTAATAGATTACAAACTGGCATTTTCATTTATAAATAGCTGAGACTAATGTTGACTTATGTTAGTTGCTGCAAGTTCATTTACACAACGATTCTCTTGAGATTCTAATCAGCATTTTTTGTTTCTCTTTTGTTTCTCTTTTTGGCATAAGCAAGGAGAAGAAGAGGATCTCATATTCTAGACTTCTATAGCACAAATAGGTATCAGCTCAAAGTTTACTATTTTTGAAGTGTTTGTCTAAAACTCTAATATGAACTATTTATGAAATTTTATTGGACAGTGTCTCTGTGTGGACTTTTATTGGACTGTTTATTTGGAAATTTGGTATATTTTTTGGCAAATACTTTGTTTGGGAAATAGTTCAATTTTCAAATTTCTGTCGTGGATAATTGTTTTAATCATTTAATGAACATTTTTGTGTAACAGTGTTTACTACTTTACTTTATATGCTAAATTTTCTTGTATTGTTCTTTTGGAAATAATTGTTCTTGAATATAAAAATAATATATAATAGCAAATTTTTTATAAAATTCAAACTAAATAAAGATCAAGTGATAATGAACTATTCAATGAGTCAATGTTATGATATCATATATTTATTGTGATTTTAAAAATGTCTTGAATGATGCTCTTTATGATTGTTGATACTTGATAAGTGTATAATATATAAATGTGTAATAAATAAATTTTTATAAAAAAAATTTAATGTTTATAAGTATAAAGTATAAAGTTTGATTCTGATGTATTAATAATTAATGTATAATAAATTATTTTTAAAAAATTAATTAATTTCGAGCCAGATTCGAGTTGACTCGAAATCGAATCAATTTCGAGTCGAGTCGGCTCGACTCGAAACCGATTTCGACTTCGAGTCGATTTTGAGCCGACTTCGAGTCGAAAATTTCGATTTCGAGCTGAACTGGAATCGCTCAAACTCGACTCAATATCAACCTTAATCCTAGGGTTCCAAAATGAAGGAACCTCAAGAAACAGGATCAAGTTGGCCCTTGAGAATAGCTTTATACACTATCTCCCTTCAATCCTTTGAGCTAAATGCGGAGAAAGGAAGGAAATCCACTGATTGACCCCATCGTCTCCACCACGTATGAACTGCGAGGTCACCCCAAGGATGCCTTCAACATCCAGGGGTCACGGGTCGACCGAAAACCCTCTTCAATAAGTGGAAGGCATTAGCTATCCCGTGTTGGGTAGTAAGGATCAGAGAAGGGCAATCACTTGTTCTTAAAATCAACATTCTGAAGACCAAAGAGTCGAGCAAAAAGGGGGGAGGGGGCTCTTTGTTCATGGTTCTCTAATAGCTGGATTCTCCAAAACCAAAAGAATCCATATAATGGTATTCCAACTCAGCACCCTTTAAGATTTTGAGAAGAGTTGCTCTTTGGGGAGCACAACTCGATGAAAGTTGCAAGCTGTGTTCAGGGGGAGTTATTGTTTATCGGTGTCCTCTAGGGTAAGAATCAGGTTGTGAGGCCTGAGAGGCGGTGGTTTACCCTATGGAGGATGTCAGCGGTTCGAGCCCGCTTAACTCCAACCCGTCATTTTAGTTGATATCATGATAGCACCGAATTTTTTCAATTCGGCAGTTCGATCTATGATTTATTATTCATGGGCGTTGATAAGAACCTTCCATTTAACACAACTGCCGCACTTGTGGCTCCTCACCACCTCCTCTTCTCGCGCCAGTCCAGAACGATTTTTGTTCCCGCGTGTGGCCTGCCAGCGCCAATTGACAACGATGTGCACGAGCGATCCTACAATAGTTGCCCGACAAGCTCGACATCGACTTCCCGCCCCTCCGCCAAGCTTCACTCGTACTCTTCCTGGGAGCGATTTTGCCAGACTCGACCCTCCTAGGTTGTTCCAGACTCCTCCTTACTCCCCTCTGCATTTCTCCCCTGTCGCTGTCTACTCTCATGGAGGACACCCATGTATCTACTGCCCATATGATGGAGATGTTTGACACGAGGCATTCAAATGCTTTAGAGGCCCTCACGGACCGCATCGAATGTGATCGTTCTTCTACACAGCCATCGTGAGTCCCTTCAGACTCCTTTCATAAGAGGGTATCAGAGCCCCACTAGCCAACCTAACTTCCTCTCAGTTCTGAGGGTAGTGGCATTCCCCTCTAAGTCAAAATGTACTTTAACGTCTACTGATGTATCGACCTTACACCTACCGACGAGGAGGGGAGGGACCATGATGCAATTTGAGTCGCATCGTGTTTTTCTTTAATTTCCTGCATTTTTATTTGTGTTGTGCAAGTCTTTGCGCTTGTTGTTTCCTTTATTTTTCGCACATGTTAAAAACATGATATGTTTTGCGTACGATATTAGCACGCGTCTGTGTGAATAGTTTGTTCGGCTTATTAGTGTGACCGACCAATAAGACCATGAATACAAAGGTCCGTCATATTAGGTGATATAGTATTTAGGGCATGTTTTGAAAAAACAATGATAATATAAATATTTTTAATTTTAAATATAGAAATTATTATTTTATATTTTATATTTGATTTAGAATAAAATCCTAATTTCATGAGAAAAAATTAATGAAAAGGTATCCTTTGAAATTCCCCTTTTTCACATTATTATGTATTAAATATCCAAGGAGGAAAAAGGGGCTCATCGCTTAGTGCAGCCGACTACACTCATTTCAAACTCCCCTTTTTAATTCCCCCTTGAAACCTTTTTGAGTTCCCCCGATTATTTCTCTTTATAATTAAATTCCCTAAAATATATTATTCCTATTTAACTAAGCTCCACCCAACGGAAAGGTAACCTGGACAAATTCCTTTCGAGGACGAGAAACTTCTCTATCTTCAAAAGATAGTGTCGGCCCTATTTCTCCTCGTCGAGCCTCTAGCCGCCGCCCACGATCCTCCTCGCCACTACATCACACCCCCCCCCCACCCCCCACCCCCCCTCCCCACCCCCGCTTGCCCTGCCCACTACCTGGGCCTTCAATGAGGCCACCGATGTTTTTCCCTTCTCTTGTCGTCGGGAAAAGTTCCGCCTGAACTCACCGCCACCTTTCAGGGTCCCATATAATGTTGGCGACCACTCCTCCGTCAAGTCTAGCTGCCATCAAGCTTTCCACCACTGTTCTGCGAAACCAGCGCCTTCTCATTTTCCACCAAATCTCACATCATCCTGTCGTCCATATACAGGGCTCGATCGATCCAAGATTTCCATATTGAATCCGTTCAGCCTCCTCTGGTCCATATGAAAACCATCGGATGATTCCTCCATGTTTGATATCCTGAGGTATAATCCTTGCTCTTTTTGCTCTCATCCTCGTTTGTTTAATTTTATGCTTATATTTACTTGATAACTATTATCAGAGCTTGCTTTGAATTATTATGTACACCTATTTGTCGTTAATTTTCAAATCGTTCATTTGTCTTGTAATTGTCGTTTGTGGAATGATAAGTCATGTTGCTCATCGTTTGATCTTAGCGCTTATGCTTGTTTGTGACGCCTAGATCGCTTATCGTTTTAAAATAATTCGTGGAGTTTCTTTTTTGCCGCATTAGTTAAAAGAGATCACAAAAATTATTGTTTAAAATCAATTCTCAAAATAGGGAATACATCAGTTTGGTATCAAAGCTAGATTCGATTCACTTCTATTGTGAATCAGCGATCGTGAACTAATTTGTTTCACAAATTATGTTTAACAAAAAAAAGTCTTAAAAAACAGGATTAAAAAATTTTAAGTTCCCTGTTAAATAAAAAAACAGTTATGTATTTTAAAAAAAAACAGTTATGTATTCTTAAAACAAAACAAATTATATCAAAACATTTTTAAAAAGCAAAAAAAATCTTTTAAAAAAAGAGAATATTGACAAGTGTCTTAAAAAGTTAATGAAAAACGTCGAGCTTCTCTCCATGAAGTGAACGAGATGTGAACTACGGTAAAAAGACTCGATGCGAGAATACCCAAGCCTTATGTTTTTTCCTGATTACACCTCCCAACTCTGTATCAACAAGTGCAACCTGGGTTTAAGTCTACTAATAGTCCTCTTTTAAGTCTCATCATCACACCCACGAGCACCTTGTCCCCACTTATCTCTATTGTAGCACTCCCTTCAGTCGAGGAGTCTCTTCCTGAGCCCCAAGTCGAGGGAGAAGAGCTTCTTCCTCTTCATCTGTCATTCCGACAGACATGGATATTCCAGTTGCTCACACTGCATCATAGCCCTACCTCTAGTCACTGAGTTCATTCTTGAGCCCCTGCTTCAAAAAGAAGAACTTACTGGTGATGTGTCACTCACCTTGAATGACACTGTTTCGATCTCAAATCTCCAGGAGAAGAAGTTGGTTACTGATGAGCCCCTCATCTTAGGTGACATGGACTCGATCTTCAAATGTCTTGATTCTCCTACCCCGCTGCAGCCGGAAACCCTTGGGACCGCAGATGTTGTGCTGGGTGGCCACACACCAGTGGCATTTGAGTCACCACCCTATATAGACTATCTTCGGTGACAACACTTTTAATTATTTCACTATCCTATGATTATTTGAGAGTGTATTAAATTTCATTGTCAATTTATTAGTTTTTTCACGCATAATCATATTAGGAGGATAGTCATGATCCATAAGGTTTTCACACCTCATTGGGATACACGTTTTAAGGGAGTTATCTCGATGGTATTAAATAATAAGATTGGGATCAAAGTTAAATTTTGTCATGCTAGTCAAACTCTAATGTGTAATTTTTTGGGATAATTATTCTGGGTTTAGCTGACGTTCATAAGTGTCTAGTGAATGTGTGTATGATGTGATATGATTTACAGATTCCACGGATCGATCATACTTTCTCCCTACCTTACTTCTTACCTTGCTTTTTCAATCCGCTCTCTCTCAATATATGATACTCACCTATTAGATGCCCTGAAATTTATTAGTCATTTAAATATTTTGCATACTATTATTCCTAACTGGTTGCAAGCATCATTGGAAAACAATAACTTTGTGGTTGATTCTATCACCGAGAGTTATCCTTTTCCAATGGAGATTGATTATCTACCTCTTTCAGGAGCAGAGTTTATCTACAAGTCTCACTTATTCAGCAGCATGATGATGGCAGAGTTGTGCCAAGTCAACGCTTGTACATTCTACTTGCAGGTCACATCACAGACTCGTCGAGGTCAAGATCCTTCAACCCCTGGAGAATTGATGCAACCTGAGTCGCATCGTAATTTCTTTCATTTCCAGCATTTTTATTTGTGTTGTGCATGTCTTTGCGCTTGTTGTTTTCTTTATTTTCCACGCATGTTAAAAAATGTGATATGTTATTTGTGCGTTATAAGCATGTGTCTGTGTGAGTTTTTTCGGCTTATTGGTTGGACCGACCAATACGACCCTGAATACAAAGGTCCATCAAATTAGATGAAATGGTATTTAGGGCAAGCTTTGAAAAAAATAATGATAATATAAATAATTTTAATTTTAAATTCAGAAATTATAATTTCATATTTTAATTTGTGAATTTATAATTAAATCCTTATTTCATGGGATAAAATTTATGAAAATGTGTCCTTTGAAATTCCCCCTTTTTCACATTATTACGTGTTAAATATCCAAGGAGGGAAAAGGGGCCCATCTCTTAGTGCAGCTGACTACACATTTGAAAATCCCTTTTTTAATTCCCCCTTGAAATCTTTTTGAGTCCCCCCTTTTATCTTTATTTATTAAAAAAATTAAATGCCCTAAAATATATTATTCCAATTTAACTAAGCCCCACCCAACGGAAAGGTAGCCTGGACATTCCTTTTGAAGACGAAAAACTTCTGTCTTTGAAAGGTAGTGTCGGCCCTGTTTCTCCTCGTCAAGCCTCTAGCCGCCGCCCACGATCCTCCTCGCCACTGCATCACCCCCTGCCTGCCTCCATTAGTCCTGGCAAACCTTGCCATGCCCACTACCATGGCCTTCGACAAGGCCAGCGTTGTTTTTCCCTTCTCGTGTCGTCAGGAGAAGCACTGCCAGGACTCACTGTCACCTTCCACGGTCCCATATAATGTTAGCAACCACTCCTCCGTCAAGTCTAGTAGCCGTCGAGTTTTCCACCATTGTTCTGCGACATTGACGCCTACTCGTTCTCCACCAAAACCCGCATCCTACTGTCCTCCATATACAGGGCCCGATCGATCCAAGATTCCCCTGATTGAACCCGTTCAGCCTCCTCCGTTCCATATGAGATCCGTCGGATGATTTCTCTATGTTTGATAGCCTGCGATAAAATCTTTGCACTCTTTGCTCTCATCCTCATTAGTTTAATTGTATGCTTATATTTACTCGATCACTATTATCAAAGCTTGCCTTGAATTATTATGTGCACGTATTTGTCATTAATTTTCAAATTGTTCATTTGTCGTGTAATTGTCGCATGTGGAATGATAAGTCCTGTTGCTCACTGTTTGATGTTAGGGCTTATGTTTTTTGTGATGCCTAGATCGGTTATCGTTTTAAAATAATCTTTGTAGTTTCTTTGGACCGCATTAGTTAAAAGAGATCACAAAAATTATCGTTTAAAATCAATTCTCAAATTCGACAATATACATCAAACCCTCCTGTAGATTTGGCCCACTGTAATAGCATGTGGTCCCCCACATAAGGGGAAGGAGAGTGCCCCCCCACCATTCGTCTTCTATCGTCTGAGGAGGTGGCAGACCGCCGCGTAAAGGGCCATTGTTACAATTACGATGAGACCGACTCGCACAGCCATAGATGTAAATACCTATTCTTTTGGAGGTGCGATACACATCCGAGGAGGATAACCTTCGAGATCCTGAGATTTCACTCCATGCCATTGAAGGGACACAATTCGAGGAAACTTTTCATATCCCGATTCTTGTTGTTGATTATCTCTTGGCCAGTCTCCTGGACAACAGGAGCACACACAACTTCATTAGTGGGGATATTGTTAGTCGGCTCAACCTAATAGTGACGAGCCACCCCCGCTTGAGTGTCGATGTAACTACCAGGATGTTATGGGCAACGGAGATACAGGAGCGTTGAAACCCTAGAGTTTGAGGAAGGAGACGAAGTTGGGGAAAGAGGAAGAGGAAAACCCTAGAAGAGGAGAAAGGGTTAGAGAGAGAGGGAGAGGAATTTAGAGAGAGAAGAGGAATTTTTCATATTTCATTTCTTAATTTCCAACTACATGACAAGGCCTATATATAGGACCCCAGGGGCAAACCCGTAATTACATACGACACTCAAAATATTAAAACACTAGAATATTTCGACGAGTCTAATAACGACGAGTCTAATAATGACGACTTTAACTAATACATCACGACTCGATACATATATATGAAGATAACAGACGGAGGACCATAACACTCCACATGTCCTTCAATTTGAGCTTGTCCTCAAGCTCAAACTCTAGTAGGATGTTCGGCTCGTCTGGCTCCTTGATCTCACGCCAAAATAGCGCCTTCTAGCGTGTTGCAGTGGCAGTGGCAGCGAGGTCTAGTGGCGGCGCCGTCGGAAGGACAAGCGGTTGAAGCGAGGGACCTGACTGGCCCGACGGAGGAGCAAGATGAAGAAATAGCAGGATGATCGAAAGAACAACGGCTGGCAGAATAAAGGGGTCCCACGGAACCGGCGATGCGGCAGAGAACAATGGTTGGAAGGTGGACGAAGAAACCATGGGAGGCCGAAGGAACGGGATTGGCAGAGTAAGAGCCGGTAGAGGAGGTGGCGACGGCGGTGGCGGCAGCGGCAGTTGCGGCGGCGGCTATGGCGGCGGCGACGACGACGACGGCGGCGGAGCTTGCGATGGCGGCGGCGGCGACGACAACGGAGGCGGCGGCGACGACGGTGTGTCATGAACGACGGAGGACGGTGGTGGCACCAGTCGCGGCGGTGATGGAGGCACAAGTTGTGCGGGCTTGGAGGGATCTGACACAAGAAGAGGAGGAACGTCGAAGTGTTCTGAAGTTGAAACCCTAGAGCTTGAGGAAGGAGACGAAGTTGGGGAAAGAGGAAGAGGAAAACCCTAGAAGAGGAGAAAGGGTTAGAGAGAGGGAGAGGAATTTAGAGAGAGAAGAGGAATTTTTTATATTTCATTTCTTAATTTCCAACTACATGACAAGGCCTATATATAGGACCCCGGGGGCAAACTCGTAATTACATACGACACTTAAAATATTAAAACACTAGAATATTACGACGAGTCTAATAACGACGACTTTAACTAATACATCACGACTCGCTACATATATATGAAAATAACCGACGGAGGTCCGTAACACAGGAATATTATGGAGTGCATCAGGATCTGTCGGGTGGTGTCGGTCGTGGTGTAAGGATATCGCTCCACAGTGGACCTTTATAAGAAATATAAGTGATTTACTAATTAGTCGTCATAAGAAATTTATCTTGGCGATTGTTGAACCTTAGGATTTTTGGTGGTTGTGCTAGGACGGTTGCAAAGAGATTAAAGTTATCACAATTTCATATTGTTGATCAAAGCGGATTCGTCGGCGGTATTTGGATAGCATAGGATGTACAAGCCATTGTACCTGTTGTGGCTTATCATTTCCTAAAGTGGCTCATGTTGTAGTTACACCTAATGGTACATGCATGGAAGTGAGGAAATATCTGTGGCTATCGATGGAGTTTGTTGCTTCAACCAATCTTCCTTGGATTGTTGCACGTAACTTCAATGAGGTACTTTGTGACTTTGAAAATTTTGGGGGTTAAAGTCCGACAATTACTTGATGTAGACTTTTTCATGAGGGAGTTCCAATTCCCACCAAAAAATTGGCTACCGAACAGTGGAATTGGAATTAGCAATTCCAATTCTTTTCTCCAATTCTGCCTAAACGAACGAGGTCTTAATGTTCCCGATATGATGCATGGATAAGATATATCACGGCCAATTCCTCGGAAAAAACCCTAAGGGTCCTCTGATACCATGTTGAGGAAAATAGAACTATGATTTCAATTGATTTTACACTAGGGCACTAGGCTCATATATATATATAGGTGTACATGACGACACATACACTAGCACATGTTAACACCGTAACAACATAACACTCAATATTCAAGCATATTCCAACAAATATAATGTGAAGAAAATATTAAAATACTTTCCAAGTATTAATATAATTTGACATTGTCCATCACAGCTGGTGTGGAAATAGATTATATTTTTTTTGAAAATATTTTAGAAAATGATTAAGGTTCTTATATTTCCTTTTAATGCTTAGCGTTCTTCCGGTCCGGAGAATCGAACAGTCTTACCCCGAGAGTGAGCCAAGCGCGCAAGCAGTTAAAATAGAACCAACAGCAGAGACAACGAGACTTTTTACATAGAAAAACCCGGAAAGGGAAAAAAACCACGGGATCGGTTTGATGCCGACCAAATCCACTAGTTTGTTTGAGTTTATAAGTGTTAGTATATTCGAAAGAGTGACACATAGTCACACACACAAAGACGTGTGTGTGCGTGTATGTGCACTCCTGCAACAGTCGCCCGACATGCTCAACATCGACTTCCTGCCCCTCCGCCAGGCTTCTCTCATACTGTTCTGAGAACGATTTCGCCGGACTCAACCCTCCTAGGTAGTTCCAGATTCCTCCCTACTCCCCTCTGCATTTCTCCCTTGTCGCCGTCTACTCCAATGGAGGACACCCATGTCTCTATTACCCCGGTGATGGAGATGTTCAACAAACTAATGTCGAAGCATTCAAATGCTTTGGAGGCCCTCACGGCCCGCATCGAACACGATCGTTCTTTTACGCAGCCATCGCAAGTTCCTTCAGACTGCTCTCATGAGGGGGCACCGGACCCCCACCAGCTGAACTTTCTTCCTCCCAGTTCTGAGGGTAGTGACGTTCCCCACTACGACAAAATGTACTTTAATGTCTACTGATGTATCGAACTTACAGCTGTCGACGGATAGAGGAGGGACCCTCATGTGGATTCGACCCGCCGTAATAGCATGTGGTCCCCTACCCCTAAGGGAAAGAAGAGTGCCCCCCCCCCAAACAGGTCATTTGTTGTCCATCTCCCCAGGAGATGGTGGACCACCGCGCAAAGGGCCTTTGTTACAATTGCAACGAGACCTACTCACATATCCACGGATGCAAGCACAAGTTCTTTTTGGAGGGAGACCCATCCGAGGAGGATAACCTTCGAGATCCCGAGGTTTCCCTACATGCCATTGAAGGGTCACACTCCGAGGAAACTTTTCAGATCCCGATTCTTGTTGTCGATCATATCTTGGTTGCTATCCTGGAAATAAGGAGCACACACAACTTCATTAATAAGGAGATTGTCACTCGTCTCAAGCTGACAGTTACGAGCCACCCTAGCTTGAGTGTCGACGTGGCCAACAGGAGTATTATGGAGTGCATCGGGATCTGTCGGGTTATGTCGGTCGTGGTGGAAGGGTATCATTCAACGGTGGACCGTATAGAAATTGCACTCTGGGGATTTAAGACAGTCTTGGGTGCCTGCTGACTGCGCACCCTCGTGCCTATAACGAGGAATTTTGAACGCCTCATTGTGACGTGGAATCAGTAGGAAAACGGGCAGTCTGGTAGGGGTGTCTGACGGGAAAGTCACCTTGGGCCTTCTGCTTATCTTTCGGGCGAGACTGGCACGACAGCCTCAAACACTTACTACAAAAGTTTGAGGACGTCTTGGTTCCTCCTCATGGATTTTATTATGAACGAGAAGAGGGATTAGGGGGAGGAAGAGAATTCTAGGGTTTGAGAGGAAGATGACAGAAATACCTTGAGAGTCTTTGATATTCCTCGACAAAACCACCCTAGAGGTATTAATACCCCTCGGGCCCAGGAGGGCCGGTCAACCCTCATAGGGGCTGAACCCGTTGGTTCAGTCTCGCTTGCCGCCATCTGAATTAATTAAGGGAGGCTGAACCAGTTGGTTTAGCCCCGCTTGATGCTCTTTCTTTCCTCCACCCTCGGTAGTGTCGCCCCCGCGAACCAGCCGTTATGAGGATTCATAACATTCCCCCCCCCCCCACCTTCAACAAACAGTTTATCCTCAAAGTGGAAATCTGGATAAAGTTCTCGCAACTCGAGCAGATCGACCTAAGTGTTGTGTGGTGGACATAAGTTCTTCCAATTGACAAGGATTCTTGACGGTATTCCATTCTGTGTTTCTTCCACTTGGTGAGCAATACCTCATGAAGTGATCGCAATTCCCCACCATAGGTGACTTCCAGAAGGGTAGGGCATGCATGTGTTGTTTCCCCGATTTTCTTCTTTAATAGGGAGACGTGGAATGTGGGATGAATACGCGAGCCCGCGGGAAGGTCCAAGGTGTAAGCAACCAGTCCCACCCTCTGAAGGATCCGGAAGAGATCATAACAGCGAGGGGGGTGAATTTCTGGTTAGTCCTTCGAGACACCGAGGCTTGTCTGTAGGGCTGGAGCTTCAAGAAGACTTCATCACAGAATGCAAATTGATGTTCGGACCGGTATTTATCGGCCTGCACCTTCATCTGATTTTGGGAGCCTAGGAGGTTTTCTCGTAACATGGTAAGGGTACGATTCCGGTTGTGCAACTCACGATCAACAGCAGGTAGCATCTTTCCCCCTAGTTCATATGTACCCAAGCTTGGGGAGGATGGCCCATAGACAATTTCAAAAGGAGTAAACTTATTGGCCGTGTGGTAGGAGATATTATAGCAGTACTCCGCCCAATACAGCCACCGCGGGGCTCGTTTATCACGAAGCACCGTAAGTATGTCTTAACTCCCTGATTGAGTAACTCCGTTTGTTTGTCTACTGTGGGTGGTTGGAGATACACATACATAGGCGAGTGCCCTGCTAATTGAAGAGTTCCTTCCAGAAGTTTCTCACAAATACTGGATCCCGATCAGAGATGATAACCCGGGGAACCCCATGAAGTCTGACTATCTCCCCCACGAACACGACCACTACTGATTCATCGATGTAGGGATGGCTCAGGGCCAGGAAGTGCCCATACTTGGACAATTTATCCACCACTGCCAAAATGACTGTCTTCCATTGGGACTTCGGTAGCCCGTCGATGAAGTCCAAAGAGACTGTGTCCCAAATTTGCTGCAGTATCTCCAGGGAGTGAGTAGGCCCGCCGGGGATGTGATTTCGTATTTTTGTCGTTGACAAATCTCGCATTGTTGCACAAATCGTTGAACATCCCTTCGATGGCCCTTCAAGAATACATTAGCTTTAACTACTTGTAGAGTACGTGGAACTCGTGGAACATAGTGTCCTTCTACGGCGACGTTGAGGAGTCTTGTAGAATCTCCTTTTGTATGTCATCCAGTGCGCTGATCAGTAGACCTGAGATGTGTTGAAGTGTCCCCTCTAGTAAGCAGTATAGTGCGTCCGACACAAAGTTCTCATTCCCCTACTTATAGACTATCTCATAGTCGTAGGAAAACAACCTTGTCACTCATTTTTGTTGTACAGGAGATGACACACGTTGATCCAAATAATGTTTCAAACTCTTATGATCAGTCCAAACCTTAAAGTTTCTTCCCAATAGATACAGTCGCCAAAAAATCATGGCATGTATGATGGCTAGCATCCGTGGTGTCAACGCCTTGCTGAAAAAAGCTATCGGTCGACCTTCCTGTATGAGAACGGCCCTGATCCCTATGCTGGAATCATCAGTCTCCAGAATAAATTCCCTGGTGAAATCGGGGAGGGCCAGCACGGGTGTTATCATCATAGTCATCTTGAGAGCTTGGAATGCAGCTTCCACTTCCTCCTGCCAGTAGAAGGCATCCTTATGAAACAGCTGAATCAACGGTCGAGTTATCTTCTCATAATCCCTCACGAACCGCCTGTAGTAACTTGTCATCCCGAAGAACCCTCGAAGAGCATGGACAGTGTGCGGCCTAGGCCACGTTAGCATGCTCTCAACCTACTTGGGGTCGGCCTTTAGTCCTTGTGCAAATACAATATGGCCCAGAAAAGAGTATTTGGAGCGCTTGGCATTGAGCTGGTGTTGTTGGAGTATCACGAACACTTGTTCCACATGTTGTAGATGCTCTTCCCAGTTGGCACTGCAGATAAGAATGTCACCAAAAAAATATTAATATAGACCTGCAGAGGAGGGGCTGGAAAATCTCGTTCATCACTTCCTGAAATGTAGAGGGTGCATCGGAGAGTTCGAACGACATGACAATGAACTCATAGTGACCATCATGTGTCTGAAAAGCGGTTTTGAAGATATCTTCGTCTTTCATCCTGATTTAGTGGTACCCCGAACGCAAATCCAGTTTAGTGAACAAGCGTTCTCCGTGTAGTTCATCTAGGAGTTCCTCGATCATGGGAATAGGGAATTTGTCTTTGATGGTAGCAGTGTTCAGAGCACGATAGTCAACACAAAACCTCCAAGAGCCGTAATATTTTCTTCGCCAGGATGACGAGTGAGGAAAACGAGTTGATGCTGATTCAAATGATCACTGCGGCTACCATCTCCTTCACGCTCCATTCTATCTCGGCATTTTGTATGTGCGGATAATGGTAGGATTGAATCTTGGTCGGCTCAGTACCTTCCTTCAGGCTGATTTGTTTGTCTCGGAATCGTGGAGGGGGTAACGATCGGAGTTCCTAGAATACCTCTGGATACTGGTGGAGCAATGGTTTCATCTACTCTGGGACTTCTTGTGGGAGTGTTGTCTACGACACAAGCTTCATAATCTAATATTGTCCTCTTGTTCCCACAGTCTCTCTAAGCACTGAAGAGAGATCTCCTTAATCGGAGAGGTTATGATCTCATTCAAACAGTATTCCCTCCCTTCTTGAGCAAATTCCATGGTCATGCGGTCCCAATCCAGGGTTACCTTCCTCAGTTGTTGCAACCACTAGACCCTAGAACCATATCTGAACAGTGGATGGGCAACAAGTAAACATTCATCTTGCATGTGTATCCTTGCACACTGAACCCCACTCCCTTCAGCACCCCTTCACATTGCAACTTATTATCGTCAGCCACCATCACTTGGAAAGCGGCATCCTTAGTGATCTAATGTCTCAGCCTCTGTGCCACGGTGGGGCTGAAGAATTTGTGAGTGCTTCCACTATCAACAAAGATTGGCACTTTCTGTTGGCATATCTGCCCTGCGATACGCATAGTGAGCGGTGTAGATCCTACCTCCATTGCTTGGATAGATACCCCGAACTCGGTAATGTCCAAGTTATCGCTGTGCTCCCCACCTTCTATGTTTTCCCTTAACATATACATCTGGATCATCTGACATTTGTGATCGGGAGTGTACTTGTCGTCACAGTTGAAAAACAATGTCTTATCCTTCCTTGCAGCTCCGTCCATGTCAATTTTTTTACAGTTGTCTTTCTGGTCACCACCAATTCCTTCCTGATAACCAAAGGGTTTGTAGTAATCCTCGTATTCCCTACTCATGACAACTATCGGCTGAATCGTTCCTCTTGAATCCGGGTCGGGCTATGGCGTGGGCCAAGCTGCGGGGCATATAAGCATGCACTTCGTCCTGGATGTCATCCTTCAATCCCGATACAAAGCAGCTCAAGAGTGTTTTTCCTCCCATTGTAGCTTGTATGCGAGCCTTTCAAACCCTATGCGGTATACCATGACTATCCCCTTCCGTCTCAGTTTCTGGAGGAGAGCTTCAAAGTCTTCATATTTTAATGGCCCAAAACGGGTTGCAAATCCGTCAACAACTCGACACACGGAGCGTATTCGTGCCCGCAGAGGAACCACTGGGACCACTGGAATGTGTCATCTTCCAGATGAAACGAGACCAGCTGTACCCACTGTTCTTATGGGATCCCCTGGTAACTATAAAACAACTCCGCCTTTTGGATTCATTCCACTGTGTCTCCTCTTTTGAACTTAGATAGTTCATGCGAGATATCTTCAGCTGCATGTGGGATCTCGGATATTGTGGTTCGAGGCCCCCATACTATTGCCCAAGACCGGTCGGTCGTCGTCAGTCCATCCACGGGTACCCCCCATCCTCCCCGTATGTGATTCCGACCTGTGCTTCTGTCGGGGGTGGCCAGTACTCCCATGCGCCGCCTACATAGTTGCCGTCGGCTAGAGCCGTACGCCTAGGATTGGGAAGGATCCCATCCCGTAGGGGAAACCTCGTCTGGACTGGGCATCGATCCCCCAAGAAGCCCTCCCGCTCCCTGTCGAGTCCACGCACGCGGATGCCTTCTGCTTTATGGCGAAAATCTCTGTTGTATGCACAGTTGACACCCTCTGGGGTTGTGTCAATCCCTTCTGGGTGTCATCAGGATCCTTTCGTCCTTCGTCTGTCTCTGGCGTGCCCTCGGAAGGCTATTTCAGACCGGTCGCTGCCTCCCGTGAGATTGACGGGGTCAATGTTCCCGATCGGTGTCGAGATTGGCCACTGCTGAGCGTTGGTCTCCTCGGTGGCCATTGATTAGCCCTTGATAGTTTGCGACAATAAGCTTTAGATCTCTTCCATGCGAGCATAGTCGTTCCTCCAATTGTTTCTCTGATTCCTTTAATTTCCCTTCGATGGTAGTCACTGTATCTAAACTCCATTATAGTTCTCCTCTAGGGTTGCGAGTCTGGTGAATTCTTCTTGCGAGCGGGTCACCATGGTAGAGGATGGAGACCTATGATATCAAATGTTATGAACAAGAAGGGAGGATCAGGGGGAGAAGAGGAGAATTCTAGGGTTTGAGAGCAAGAGGAGAGAAATACCTTGAGAGCCTTCGATATTCCTCCACAAAGCCACCCTAGAGGTATTAATACCCCTTGGTTCAAGGACGGTCAGCTAGCCCCCCCCCCCCCCATAAGGGCTGAACCAGTTGGTTCAGCCCCACCTGCCGCCATCTGAATTAATTAAGGGGGGCGAACCGGTTGGTTCAGTCGCGCTTGATGCTTCTTTCCTCCGCCTTCGGTACTGTCGTCTCGCGAACCGGCCGTTATGAGGATTCATAACAGATTTCCTCCACCGTGTCGCACGACCATCACATTTGCTTCCTAACAAACACCATCCCCATTGTGGTTCGGCTGTATCAATATTTCTTCGTACATCAGGATAAGATCGAGCGTCAATGCATTGCCATACTACGGTAGGGCATCATCCTCCATAGCATCTCGCCCTTTTCCTTTGCCCTCTTGGTCCAGAAGAAAAACAATACCTAGCGGTTCTGCGATGACTAACGAAAGTTGAAGACAAGACGGTAAAGGACAATTTTTTTATTCCAGTGGTGGAGATGTTGGATGAGCTCCATGACGCCAAATTCTTCTCCAAGCTTGACCTTTGTTCGACCTTTTGTCAGGTGCGCAGGACCCAAGCTAACGTTGAGAAGACGACCTTTCGCACTCATCAGGGCACTTTGAGTTTCTGGTGATGACATATGGGCTCAACAATGCCCCTTCTACCTTCCAGGCCATGATGAATGAGGTATTCCGCGAGCTTCTCCGTTGTTACGTTCTCGTTTTCTTTGACGGTATTTTAATGTATAGCAAGACATGGGAAGAACACCGACGACATCTTGAAAACATCTTTTTACTTCTTTGTCGACATCAGTTATTTTTGAAGCGGCTAAGTTCTCCTTCGAGACAGACTAACTGTCTACTTAGGTAATGTGATCCACTGTACTGGCGTTTATGCGGATCCTGAAAAATATTTATTGGGTGACAGCCTGGTTGGTTCCCTAGTCTCTCAGGAGTTGGAGGGCTTTCT
This sequence comes from Platanthera zijinensis, assembly GCA_039513925.1. NCBI lineage: Eukaryota > Viridiplantae > Streptophyta > Magnoliopsida > Asparagales > Orchidaceae > Platanthera > Platanthera zijinensis. The sequence continues at coordinate 133,094,370 of CM077084.1, forward strand.
TGGGCTGACAAGCTACTACAGACGCATCATTCAAGGTTGTAGTACCATTGCGGAATAACTAGTGGCTCTGTGGAAGAATAGGTTTCTTTGTAGATGACCGGCCAAGGCTTTTGGGCCCTCCAGCGGGATTGGATCACCTCCACAGTCCTCCGCCTACAAGACTTAACTTAGGAGTTCCTCGTCGAGTGTGATGCTTCGGGGCATGATTTTGGCGTCGTGCTCCAATGGACGGGCCATCTGAATCTCTTCTTCAGTAGCAAGATGATAGCTCATCATCAGAAGTTACCAGCTTACGAGCTAGAGTTGATCATCCTCGCTAAGGCGGTGCAACACTGGCGGCCATACTTATTGAAAGTTATTAGAGTAGTAATCTAAATCACCTAGAGGGGGGTGAATAGGTTGATTGTCACTTTCTTAGTTTTTTTAGTTGTTTTAGGTTTAACTACACAATCACAGAAAGCACGCAGATATTTATAGTGGTTCCCCAAGGTATGGGTACATCAACTCTCCCTCCCACATTTCTAACAGTGTGTTAGACAAGGCAATCTTCTCCAAACTCGACTCAAAGAGCTTACAACACAGATTTCTCAGGATCTCTCAGGCTTCCTCCAAGCCCTACCTCACGCCACAGCCCTACACACTTAGAGTAATATTTACTCCTACAGCCCAGTGACCCTCCGGATCACCTACCTCAGGCTTATCAAGAAGCCCTACAACTCAGGATAGGAGGATAGCCCTACACTCAGAGATAATAAATCTCCTACCTCAGATCTTGACCAAGATCCTACCTCAGATCTTGACCAAGATCCTACCTCAGATCTTGACCAAGATCCTACCTCAGGAACACAGGCCCTACCTCAGATCCTCAACAGGATCCTACAACTCAGCCTTTATGATTTAGGCTTACAACTCAGATCATTAATGATCCTACAGAAGGAGTGAATGTTTGATGATGATTGACTCAAGAGAGAATGTTCTCAGAGTCTTCTTCTTCCTGAACTGAGAAAGCTCAGTCCTTACTTCTTCACAACAGCAAGATTGTTGATCTTCAAATTTGTTCTGCTTGTGCTGAGAAGTCAAGTACAGAGCTCTGTTTCTGCAAGTCCTTGATGTAACAGTGTTGAGAGCAGTGACCTTGAAGATGAACAACAACTTGAGTTTGCTCTGTTACTTCTTTTACAGAAAATGAGTTTTTTGTTCTTGCTGTGGAAGACTCGGTGATTTTCAGTTCCTGAGGTCTTTAATCAGCCAGCATCTGTCTGTATTTTTACAGACCTTTTTTTAATCCTAGTGTAAAGGATTTTCTCACTTGATCGAGAGGAAGATTTCCAAAAATCTTCTTTTGATTTCTCTAGAAAGATGTTTTTATGACCCGCCGTCAAACGACTCTACGAGTTGTATGGACCAGCCGAAATAGGTAACTGTAATGTTCATTTAGCATTAATTGTTGTACTAAAGGCATACGGCGTCATTTGTCATCTAGCGCAAGTCCCGCAATATTTGAATTATTGATGACGTCAGCATAACAGTGCTTGAGTACTTAGCAATTTCCAGTTAATCTGCATAGGCGTTGAGTGTAGTCAAGTGACTCAACGCAAAAACACTTAGTATAAATTTTGTTTCCTAAGCCGTTGAGTGAACTTTCACCACTCAATGCATTTGATTTATACAGCCTAACTGATAAGGCGTTGAGTGAGCCTTCATCACTCAATGCTTTTGGACCTGGTAGAATTCTTCTTGTTGAAGGCGTTGAGTGAAACTTCTACATTCAGTGCTTCTGGAATTTGCTAAATGATGGATGAGGCGTTGAGTGATCCTTCTTCACTCAATGCTTCTGTACTTGTACAGATATCATTTTGAGTAGGTGTTGAGTGAACTGCCCTCATACAACACTTCTGTACTTAGCCAGATTTCAATTCAGCAACATTGAAGCTTTGACTGCTTGATGTTCTGTCAACGCTTTTAGCCTACTGCCATTGAGTGAAGTGTACTCAATCAACACTTCTGGACTTAGTCTATTTTCTGCTTCTCCAGCATCCTGTCGTGAGTCCAACTGTCATTGTGACCCTGACAACCTGTTTAATCAATGAACAATAGACAACCTACATACAATGAACTTTGAACATATATCAGATACAATCATGTGTATACTATTGACCTGTGGGCCTTCTTCAAATCTAGGATATTGTAATTAATGGACCCAACAATCTCCTCATATTTGAAGAAGTCAGAACCTAGTCAATGATATTCATAGCCACATTAAGGAGATAAACATCCACAGCAACCAAGAGCAATAATTGACACATAATCAAAAATGTGATTAACATTTAAAATGATAATTATAAACAGACAGTGTGCTTATAATAAAGTTCATATTCCTAGAGCCCTTAAAGAACCTAATACAGAAACATTTCATGTTTCAGGTTCCTTGATAACTATGCCCCTGCTGGGTTTCTTAGCAGCCTTTTCATCAGCATCAATCTTCTTTTGTTTTTGTCTTTCAAAGTCTGTAAGGCTTTGGGAAGTATTTGATTGGCTCAAGAGCATCTAGTGGAACTGCACATGTCTTCTTGTCTCTTCTGAATTTTCTCATAGCCTCTTCATTTCTTTCAAGCTTAGCCCATTCTAGGGAGCTATATCGCTTTCCCCTATCAATTTTGTTTTCTTTGATTTAATCCCAAGTAGACAGAATGATAATCTTTGATTGAGAACTCCATCTTTCAAAGTCTGGCCTGGTTTCTTCATCTTCTTCAGCAGCAGACTTGTCTTTGGCTCTTGATATCTGTTCAGCATTGGGGCTGAAAGTAGGAATATCAGCAGCAGTAAAGGGTTCAGCCCACTGATCACCATACTGATCACCATCAGTCTGTTCTTCTGGAGGAGCAGCAGGAACATTATCATATGTATACTTTTCTAGTCCCAATGATCCCCTGATGACATTGGTGACCCAAACACGTTTTTAGTGTTTGATTTGATCATTGTTTTCTCCCTATTTATGACTTCTTCACAAACAGTTGTAGTCAGGGAGTTCTTGCCCTGAGAAGTCTTTTCATCCAGAAAGTTTACCCCCTTGGTAACATGATTCTTAACTTCCAGCATGTGACAATCTAGAATCTGTGTGCAGACATCCATTCTCTTTTCTAGAGTGATCTTGTGTGCATCCATCAGTTGCTTTTGTACATTATGGACCATTTTCATATTGCTTGATGTAACGTTCTGATTCTCTATGATGTCATTCTGCTTTAGTCTGATTTCCTGAAGTTTGCTTTCAGTATACGTCATAGCAGGAGCAGCCCTCATGAAGAATGTCATTGTGTTGGTCTTTAGCAAGTTCACTTCAAATCTGATGGACTTGATTTCTGTGGATAGATTCTGTCTCAGCTCTTTGATAGAATCATAAACATAATGCTATATCTGTCTCCTCTGGTCATCTAGAAGACCTTTCAGTTGAGCCAGGAATGTAGATGACATTGGATCAGCTTGATGAGATGCCCCTTGGAAGCAGACATCCTCATCCTTTTTTCTTGTATCTTCCCTTATTTTTGAGTCAGCCATCATATATTCAGAAGAATAATCAGTAGCATAAGTTTTTGGCTCATCAGCCTTGTCAGATTCATGTCTCTATTGTATAAACTGTCTCTTGAGCGGGGAGTTCAGTGTGAATCTCCCCCTCAACCTCAGCACATTCCAATGGAATTTGTTGGTCTTCAGCAACTGGAGTCAACACATCCTTTTTTGCAGTAACTAGAACTTGCTCCCCCTCAGTCTGAGGGTTATAAGAGCATCACCTCAGGACCATCTAGAATCCGATCTAATAGCCTCTGCAAATTTTCCAAGAAGGAATCAATCTGATCTTGTACTGATTCAACCTGCTCCCCCTCAGCAAAAGAAACTAACTTGGTAGCCTCTCCCTCAAGTTTTGCACAAATTGACCACAACATTTCCAATCAATTGTTCAGTTGTATCTGCAGGGATGTCTTCTGATTAAGAGTCACTACCTTGTACAGTCTTTACTGCAGATTCCGAGGACATAGAAACCTGAGCACTCATATCTCTTCTAGTCTCATCAGAAGAGTCAGACAACTGAGGGTCATGAGGCTCTTCTTCACTGCTCTCAGAAGAGCTGCTTCTAGTGCTTTCTTCAGTGATGATTACTGCTTTCTTCTTCTTTTTGGCAGTTGTTTGTTGGTGTGGAAGCAACACTTTGTCTCATCTATCAAACATCTTAGAGTCCATTCTTCTCATATGATGGATCTTTGTTCCTAGTCTCACATTGATATCCCTGGAATAGAAACATGCAAGTACAAGGACAGAATTCTTCCCAGCTTAGGCTCTGGAACACATTCCACAATTCTATCAAACAATATCTTTCCCCAGTCAGTTCTTTTGGATAGAATTATCCTTGTCATTACCTCAAACATTTTCCTAGAGATCTTATCATAGGACCCTGTTTTGCAGATCAGAGCTTTTTTGCTGATAACATCTGCTAGAAACTTTCCTTTAAGATTCATTTTCTTCCTCAGAATAGAGTCAGTGGTGTGCTTTGAAAGCCCACATCACTAAGGGCGGATTTCACATCGACCTGATACAGTTCATCCTCTTCATCTGACGGCCTGAACTTGGTCAGATTCAGGGCTTTGTTTAGTCTCCTGGAAGTGATTTTGATCTTGTGCCCACTGATAGATGTCTTGATTTTGTTAGAGGATGAGTCGATATTGGCATTCGAATAGAGATCTAGAACTTCTCGCTTTCATATCGAACTCGGCTCTGACAGAACAAATTCTAGGCCAGCGACCTGCAGTAAGTGGAGAACGAGTTGAACTTCTTCTGGAACATCCCTGATCCATTCCTTACTAATTCAGAACCCTCGAAAAGGAAATCCATTCCTTTTAGCGTCATTGAACCTTTGAATTTCTGGAGTTTGATCGAGATATCTTCGCGGGGAGGCAGAAAGTTGAAAAGGGCTAGGATTTATGTGTTTTAGTTTAAGCACACACACTTCTATTTATACTTACCCCTATTCGAGAATGTGGAGAGACGCGTACCTGTCGTGTTTGACACGAGTAGATCAACGCCTGAGATTAATCCCGGAAGATATTTGCAATCAGAACTATATGAGTAAATTCGTTGAGTGGACTCGACGCACTCGACGCCCGAAGTTTTCTCAGCGCACTCGATGCTTGGACACTTAGTCCATATCATCATTGATATCCTGCAGGGGTCAATTCTGCCTACATCACATATATATGAAAAGATAATGAAGTTATACTAAGTTCAACATACTCATCTCAAATTTGAATGTGTTGAACTTGGCTTCATCTAGTAGTTTAGTGAAAATATCGGGCACTTGTCTGTCTGTGTGGACAAACTCAAGACAAATGTCTTCTCTTTCTACATGTGCCCTTATAAAATGATATCTAATCTTTATGTGTTTAGTCCTGCTATGAGACACAGAATTCCTAGCAATAGAAATTGTACTAGAAGAATCACAAAACATGGATGTTCTGCTTAGTTGGAGATTGTAGTTTTGGAGTTGATGTTGAATACACAGTAGCTGTGCACAACAACTTCCAGCTGAAATGTATTCTGATTCAGCTGTGGAGATGGCAACACTGGTTTGCTTCTTGCTGCTCCAAGATACTAGTCTTCTCCCTAGAAATTGACAGATTCCAGAGGTGCTTTTCCTGTCTTCTTTACGACCTGCAAAATCTGTATCTGAATACCCAATTAGCTCAAAATAATTATTCCTAGGATACCATAGACCAAGATCAGGTATGCCCTTGAGATATCACAGAATTCTTTTTGCAACAGAATAATGAGACTCTTTAGGGCTAGTCTGGTATCTAGCACAAACACATGTAGCATACATAATGTATGGTCTACTAGCAGTCAAGTAGAGGAGGGAGTCAATTATGCCTTTATACAAGGTTTCATCAACAGGTTTCCCAGTTTCATCCTTTTCTATTGACCACATAGGAGTTTTCATCATGGAGGCACTCTCCATTCCAAACTTCTTAATTAACTCCTTGGTGAACTTAGACTGAGAGATGAACAGACCATCCTCTGACTGTCTAACTTGGAGGCCCAAGAAGTGTTTGAGTTCACTCATGCTGCTCATCTCAAACTGTCATTGACAGTTTAGCAAACTTCTTGCAGAGGTCATCATCAGTAAATCCAAAAATTATGGCATCTACATAAATTTAGACTAGAATGATCTTAATCTTGACTTCCCTGAGGAATAATGTATTGTCTATCTTTCCGCTTAAGAATTTGTTCTCAATGAGAAAGTTAAACATGGTTTCATACCATGCCCTAGGGGCTTGTTTCAACTCATACAAAGTATTTTTTAGCTTAAACACATAATCAGGAAAGTTAGAATTAACAAAACCTGATGGTTGCTCAACATAGACCTCCTCTTTTAAGTTACCATTTAAGAAAACAGACTTAACATTCATTTGGTAGACCTTAAATCTTTATGTGCAGCATATGCAAGGAATAATTTTATTGCCTTCAGACTAGCAACTGGTGCAAAGGTTTGATTAAAGTCAATACCTTCCTCTTGTTTGTATCCATTGGCAACCAGTCTAGCTTTATTTTTGATGATAACACCATCCTCATCAAGTTTATTCCTATAAATCCATTTGATTCCAATGATATTATGTTCATATGGTCTGGAAACCAGCTTTCAGACCTTATATTTCTTGAACTGATTCAGTTCTTCTTGCATAGCCACAATCCAAAATGAATCTATGTTGGCATCTTCAAACTTCTTTGGTTCAACTTGAGACAAAAAGCTTTAATACATCGCAATGTTGAGGGTTTTGATCCTTATTGTAACACCTTGGCTTGCATCTCCTATGATTTGATCTCTGAGATTATCTCTCAAGTGTCTGACAGTTGGCATTCTATCTTCAGCAACTTGAATTTCAATTTCTGGATCCTGCTGGTCTTCACTTATGTCATGTGTATTTTGGCCTTCTTCAGGAATGAACACACAATCATCTTCCTCTTGGGCAGTAGGAGAAGTATCTTTGATGGTCAGCTTATCCATCTTCAATTCTAAACCTGCAGATCTAGAAGACTAGGCAGCTCATTGTTAATCATAGAAGACTCATCAAACATTACATTGACAGACTCTTCTATAATTTGGTTCTTTAAGTTATAGACTCTATAGGCTTTGTTGTGATTGATGTACTCAACAAAACTTCTCTCATAGGATTTGGCAGCAAACTTAGTCAAGTGCGACTTCTCATTATTGAGCACAAAACACTTTCTTCCAAAGATCCTGAGATAGACGAGATTTGGTTTTCTGCCTTTCATAATCTCATAGGAAGTCTTCTTGTGATACTTGTTGATAGATGTTTTATTCAAGATATGACAAGCAGTGTTTACTGTCTCAGCCCAGAAGTATTCTGGGAGAGAAGTGTCACTGAGTAATGTTCTGCCAGCATCTATGAGAGTCATGTTCTTCCTCTCAGCAATCCCATTTTGCTGGGGTGTTCTTGGAGAAGAAAACTTCTGATGAGTCTCTTACTTTTCACAGAACTTTGTCATGTCATCAGACTGAAATTCAGTATCATGGTCACTTCCGATTTTGACCACAGAACTGTTCTTTTCATTCTGAACTTGCTTAACAAAGGTCACAAAGATATCAAGAGTTTCAGACTTTTTTTGTAGAAAGAAAACCCAAACAAATCTGAAATAGTCATCAACTATCACAAGTGTGTAGACATTCCTATCTAAATTATGAACTGGAATAGAACCAAACAAATCCATATACAAGAGGTATAAACACCTCTCAGAATCCTTGGACCTAATGCTCTTAAAAGATGTCTTTGTCGGCTTGCCATTTTGGCATGCAGAGCAGATGCCCTCTTTGGTGCATCTCAGATTGGGTCCATTTCTGACTATCCCTTCACTGAAGAGTTTGTTGATTGTCTTATAGTTCAAGTGAGCAAGCTTCTTGCGTTATTGCACATAATAAGAGACTTTCTCATTTTCTACCAGACATAATAGTGAGTGTGTACTTACATAAGAAGTTTAAACAATAAATATTTTCACTCCTAATGTCTGTCAAAATTACCTCTTTGTCACTTGACCTTTTGATCAGACACTCATCCTTATGGAAGACAATGACATAGTCAATATCACATAGTTGGCTAATGCTAATCAGATTGTGTTGCAATCCTTCCACATAAGCTACCTTTGTAATAGAGACTATGTCATTGGTGATCATACCATAGCCCTTGGTAATTCCTCTATCTGAACCTCCAAAGATGACTTTAGGTTCATTCCTCACTGAAGTATAGTCCTTAAGATGGCTCCTTATTCCAGTCATATGTCTGGAACAACCACTGTCCAAGTAATATATTGGCATTATATGAATACTTGGACTATCTTGCAAACACAAATTAGTTTACCTTAAGAACCCAAAAGGGATTGGGTCTTTGGTTCATGTTAGCCTGAGAATGATCATGTCTACCTGCAGCAGCCATAACAGGAAGACTCGCCTTTACCCTTGGCACACTTGGGTTGTGCCAACAGTCTATGGCAAAATGACCCACTTTGCCACAGCACTAACACTCATGAACATTACATCTCCTCATCTGAACAGCCTTTGGAGTAAGCAAGCTTTATGTCTGTTCAGAGGAGAGAGCAGTTGTCTTCTTCCTATTTCTTTCAGCAAAAATTTGAATGAAGGTGAGTCTGTCAGTAGATACACTTGGCTTGCTCTGAGTTACACCAACAGATGTTTTCTTTGTAGTTGACATGTTGTTGATGGCATCAGAAACAGCCAAGTGAGGCTTACTGACTGACTTGCCCTTAGTCAAGGTTTTTGCTAAAGGGACTTGAGAATAGGCCACTGTCATATCCTTGAGAGTGGGGGCTGGAGCACCAAACACAAATGGTCCATAATGGGCTATTTGGATTTCCTCATGGAGAGCCTTCAGTGCACTCAATCTCATGCCCTTTCTCCTTCCATTGTAAGATACACTTGTTTTCATACAAGAAAAGTTTTCATTCTTCCAGTGACCATACATGTTTTGGTCATACCTGTTAGAAAGGAGGATTACCTTTTGAAAGGTGCTCTGAGACACAATTGGAGTTTTGTCTTTTCCTTTGGAATGAGCAGCTCTAGAGTTCCACTTGAACCTCAAACCTATCTTATCCTTTAGAGAGGTGAAGGAGTCAATCAGTGGCAAAACTGTTTTAGGCTTAGAGAATTCAGCCAAAGGCTTCCTTTTCTTGAGGAGCTTCTCTTCAAGATACATGATGATCTTGTTCTTCTGGCTAATGGTGCCAATTTGGATAACTGTGATTGTCTTTAGCTGGCTAATTTCCCTCCTCATCTGGGTTAGCAAAGGTGTTGACTCAGATTATAGAAAAGCAGCTTGCTGAAGAGAGACAATCTCCTCAACTTGTCTCTTGACAAGCTTCTTGCTTTTCTTTAGAGCCTCCAAAATAGATTCATACTTGTCAATCAACTGATGTCAAATCAACTGATTGACATCATCTTCAGATTCTGATTCATCATCCCCACTAGAGGAAGTGGATACTTAAGAGTCTGAGCCAGACTCATAGACAGAGGGAGAGTTAGGGATAGAGTGTACCTCATCAGGAATAAAATTGTCCTGATTGTCTACAGTTATGGGCATGAGACTGAACTCCTCATCCTCTTCAAAATCACTGTCAACAGAGTACAGTGGGACTCTTATGCCAGATGAGACAGCTGGATGATCAGCTTCTACTTCAATAGACATGAGACCAATGTAGGCATCTTCTTCATCTGATTCTGAAGACTCAGAATCACTGTCTGACAGGCTGATTTTATTATTGGCCAAGAAGTTCTTTTCAGCCTTTTTGTCCTTGTAATGTTTTTTTTCTTCAGACTTCATGTGTTCTTTCCTCTTAATTGGACAATCAGCAATGACATGTCCACTTCTATTGCAACAATAGCAGACAACATTAGTCTTACCATGTTTGTTCTGCTTAGAGTCATACCTTTCCCCAGATGGGTCTTTTCTGGACTTATCCTTCCTGGAATAGGGCTTTCTTGATGTGGACCTTGAAGAGCTCTTGTTCTTTCACTATCTTCTCCTGCTCTGCATTTTCTTGAAGTATTTGGAGAACAGTGTCAGTTCTCCATCATACAGTTCATTGCCAGAGGAGCTGGGATCTGCGCTCTCTAACTCTACAGCTCTCCTTGGTGGAGGAGTCTTTTACCTGCTCCTTGTAACTTCAGCTTTGAAAGCCACAGCCATCTCTTTGTTAAGAGTTCTGGCATCTTCTTCTGCCCTTCTGGAATTCAGCTGCATCTCATGAGACAGAAGCTTCCCAAACAGATTTTGAGGTAATGTGTTGGTCAAGATGTCAACCTCTCCAATGGCACAGATTTTGATATTTCATTTATTGTTTAGAGATCTCAAAAACTTGTCATTTAACTCATAGTTTGTGAACTGTCAGTCATAGGTGATCAGACTATTCACTATCATAAAAAACTTTTCATAGCATTCAGGTATGGAATCTTTCTTGCCTTGCTTGAAGGCCTCATATTGCTGATTCAGGAGGGATTTCTTGTCATCCTTCACCTCATCTGTCCCTTCCATATAAACTATAAGAGAATCTCACATCTCTTTAGCAATCCTGCAGTGGACTAGGTTCTGGAAAGTGGAGTCATCTATGTCACTGACAATGATGTTTTGAGCCCTTTTATCCATGGTTGCCAGAATGACTTCATCTTTAGTCATCTCAGTGTACTTCTTTGGAGTCTGGGCATTGGCATCAATGATAGAGACCTGCATGGGAATGAAGGATCCCTCTTGAACTGTTATGAATATCCTAGGGTCTGAGGCTTTCATAAATAGTCTTACCCTTTCCTTCAAGATCTCAAAGTTCTCTTTCCTGCAAATAGGAAGCTTCATGGAGCTTAACTCCTTGTGGTTCTCAGTTGAACCCATGGAGTTAATCTTTAGCTACTCTTGGAGATCTGTTCAGACTGTTAAGTCCTTTTTGAACAACCTCCCTCTAATATCACTTGAAAGTTATTAGAGTAGTAATCTAAATCACATAGAGGAGGGTGAATAGGCTGATTCTCACTTTCTTAGTTTTTTTAGTTGTTTTAGGTTTAACTACACAATCACAGAAAGCACGCAGATATTTATAGTGGTTCCCCAAGGTATGGGTACATCAACTCTCTCTCCCACATTACTAACAGTGTGTTAGACAAGGCAATCTTCTCCAAACTCGACTCAAAGAGCTTACAACACAGATCTCTCAGGATCTCTCAGGCTTCCTCCAAACCCTACCTAAGGCCACAGCCCTACACACTCAGAGTAATGTTTACTCCTACAGCTCAGTGACCCTCCAGATCACCTACCTCAGGCTTATCAAGAAGCCCTATAACTCAGGCTAGGAGGATAGCCCTACACTCAGAGATAATAAATCTCCTACCTCAGATCTTGACCAAGATCCTACCTCAGGCACACAGGCCCTACCTCAGATCCTCAACAGGATCCTACAACTCAGCCTTTATGATTTAGGCTTACAACTCAGATCACTAATGATCCTACAGAAGGAGTGAATGTTTGATGATGATTGACTCAAGAGAGAATGTTCTCAGAGTCTTCTTCTTCCTGAATTGAGAAAGCTCAGTCCTTACTTCTTCACAACAGCAAGATTGTTGATCTTCAAATTTGTTCTGCTTGTGCTGAAAAGTTAAGTATAGAGCTCTGTTTCTGCAAGTCCTTGATGTAACAGTGTTGAGAGCAGTGACCTTGAAGATGAACAACAACTTGAGTTTGCTCTGTTACTTCTTCTTTTACAGAAAATGAGTTTTTTGTTCTTGCTGTGGAAGACTCGGTGATTTTCAGTTCCTGAGGTCTTTAATCAGCCAGCATCTGCCTGTATTTTTACAGACCTTTTTTTAATCCTAGTGTAAAGGATTTTTTCACTTGATCGAGAGGAAGATTTCCAAAAATCTTCTTTTGATTTCTCTAGAAAGATGTTTTTATGACCCGCCGTCCAACGGCTCTACGAGTTGTATGGACCAGCCGAAATAGGTAACTGCAATGTTCATTTAGCATTAATTGTTGTACTAAAGGCATACGGCGTCATTTGTCATCTAGCGTGCAAGTCCCGCAATATTTGAATTATTGATGACGTCAGCATGACAGCGCTTGAGGACTTAGCAATTTCCAGTCAATCTGCATAGGCGTTGAATGCACTCAAGTGACTCAACGCAAAAACACTTAGTAGAAATTTTGCTTCCTGAGGCGTTGAGTGAACTTTCACCACTCAACGTATTTGACTTGTACAGCCTAACTGATAAGGCGTTGAGTGAGCCTTCATCACTCAACGTTTTGGACTTGGTAGAATTCTTCATGTTGAAGGCGTTGAGTGAAACTTCTACACACAGCTCTTCTGGACTTTGCTGAATAATGGATGAGGCGTTGAGTGATCCTTCTTTACTCAACGCTTCTGTACTTGGACAGATATCCTTTTGAGTAGGCGTTGAGTGAATTGGCTTCACTCAACGCTTCTGGATTTTGTTGAAACCGAAATTCGGCTTCTGTGGAGTTCGAACCCTTGGGGAAGGGGTGATCGCACACCTACTTCTCTCGGCAAGCTGAAGTGACTAAAGACTTAGAACAGGAACTGACCCAAGGCTCCAGCACGAAGGTCCCACCACACACTCGGAAGATCTTAGAGCGATTCCCCTCCTTAGTCAAGTGTTGAGCTAAGGATACTTCAGAAAGCGCAAAAAGACCAGGACACAAGTAAGCATGTCTTCTGAGGTACCCCCTTGGGTCTATTTATAATTTTTCTGAAAATTGTCCGCCAACAACCAACCTTCGTTATTCTAAACGGCTATACGCAGCCTGACTGGGTCTGCCATCAGCGTAAATTCGTTGTTCTGAAGGACTAAATGCAGACCACTAAGGGTATCCAGGTAATTATGCCTCTGGACCTCACTGGGCGAGTGGTCCATGAAGGCACCACTCGCCTGAAGGAGCGGATGTCGGAAGAACGACGCATTCGCCTCCTCGATTCTTTCTGAAGGGTGAATGTCTGGTTGGGCGACCATTCGCCTGTCTTGGCGAGATCTTATCTTACATGCACGCTACGGCGCGAGATCTGGGCGAGTGCTAAATGAAGATCGCACTCGCCGAAGGACCCAACTGCGCATCTTTAGTCTGCGTGAATGCTCCTCTTTAGGTGCTTGAGCGAGTGTAGGCCTGACTGCAACACTCGCTAATCTGGTGTTCTGGGTCCTGGATGTTCCATAATGCCTTGAATTTGCTGGAGGGGGCACACTCGGCGAATACGGGGTTGTACACAATCCTCGCACTTTGCGAGCTTTTAAAATCTCGGAAAGAAACATCCAACCTCAAGTATTCGGTGAGTGGACGCTGACCTGGAAGGAAATCTTTTGCGGGTCCCTCCACGGCTCTATAAATATCCAGACATGGGAAGATGGCTCTTATCCTACTCAGTTTTTTCGGTTCCCGCCTCAATTACGATGTCGCTCTCCAAAGAATCTCTAGACCGTCTTCCGTGCCAAGAACAAAACCTCGATGGGTTCATACGCCCCATGGCTTTCCCGAAGGGCCCCGGCCCTTCCCCGAAGATGAAGAAGGCAAAAAGTGGTCAAGCGCAATCCGGCCAAGGTTGACTCGTTCTCGCAAACTCCATCCCTTTCTGAGATCCCTCCGGTATTCGCACTCGCCTTTCCTTTGTTGTCGAGATAAAGGTAAATACAAACTTACTTGCTTGTAGATACTGCCATCAGAGCAGGAAGTTGAGGAGGCGAGTGCTGCACTGAACTCGCTGGGGAACGGGTATGGCCAGATGGCGCACGAGATCACCTCCACGATCAAACTGGATGTTCCTTTGCGAAACGAGTGCAGGTTCTTCCTTGTTCACTCGCCTTTCACCGATATGCTTACCCTTGCTCTTTTTTACAGCTATCCCCTTTGGGACCCTGGGGCTAGGCATTACAGCGCCCAAATCCCCTGCTCGTCAGATACCCATGAATCACGCTCCGAAACTTCCGCCTCCGGTGGTTGTTATTCCGGACCGTTCTCGAGATGATTCTCCCTCCATTGAGCCATCAGCCTTTCCCCCTGGGCGCGGGAAGACGGGCATTACTTTTAACACTCCCTTCGAGGGGCGTCCCGACACTTCTCGCCGACCTACCGATAAGGATGCGAGTACCGGCCCAGGTAAACAATCATACTCGCCTTCTAAAAAAGGAGATCAAGCCTCTCTAACACCATTCGTTGTAGGCAACCATGAAATCTCGTCGACTGATGTCGACATTGACGAGGAGATCTCGCCTCTCCCTTCTCCATATTTGATTGCCGACCACCTAGGTGATCCAAAGGATACTGAGGGGATGAAACGACAGCTGGCCGAGATACTACGGAAACAATCCCTGCTGCTACGCGAGATGTCCAACCGGATTCAAGAAAACAAGGATTCTTCTGAAGAGTGACTTCTTAACTTGGAGAATAGCTACCAACAGCTGATTGCCAATTTGGGAGGAGAAACTAGCAGCGGGATGGAATATCCCGGCCTCCACATCGCGAGAGTCGAGGATCAATTATACCTTGCTCAACGGGAGTTGAAAACCATTTGCTCCATACAATATTCTCGCGCGATGCCTGGAGCGGGGAGGGGAGGCCGGGGACGGCAGTGATGGCCCCCAGTGGGCCTACCGGCACTCGCCATCCCGCTTCTGTTCCATTCAAACCGTTTGTAATATAATTGTCGGTCCTTGTGCCGAATGTGGATTGTTGTGACTATTCAATTTTTAGTAACCCTGTTTTTCTTTTCCACCTCTCTTATGCTTTGTTCCCGCGCTTGTTATTATTTTTGTTGCTCGTCATCTAAGCTTAGAAAAACCATCGTTTGGGTCGGTCTCGGTGGCGAGTGAAGGAGTGCGAGACCTCGCCAAAGCTTGAGGCGGGACCTAAGGCGAGATCATCCAATCGTGCTATCCGCACTTTTTTCTTTTATCTATACGCCCGAATCATTTCCCGCCTGAAATTCTATAAATAGAATACTTATCTACCGCATTAATCATCGCCTTCAATACCTTTCAATCTCTTGTCGTTTTGCTTCTCTAGCACTCGCGTTTTCGCTTTTCCCCTCTTTTTCAGGCGAGATGACTGAAGAAACCGACGGGCAAAACAAATGCGCGGCAGCATTCGCCGATTACCCATTTGTTAACTGCAATATGTCTGAAGAGGAGTATCATTTGCTCACGAACCTCTATGTCCCGCCGAGCTACACCGCGTGACTTCCAGGGGACGACGAGGCCATCAATCACTTCTCGCCAACTGAACTCGTCATCCCAGCCGAGCACTTCGAGGTGGGATTTCGCCTCCCCATCTGGTCTGAAGTTCGCCAAGCCCTTCGCTACTTCGACGTGGTTCCCGCGCAGCTCAACCCCAACTTCATAGCCCTGCAGGTTGCATTCGCTTGTTATTTACGCTCGAAGCGAATGGAGTTCAGCCTTCCAGTCTTTCGCAAATTATTTAACTTCCGCACTAAGAGGGACGGGATCGCGTTCTTCTCAGGCAAAAACATCAAGGCGAAAGGTCTTGCCAACAAGAATCATCACTGGATCAAGAAGTTCATCTTCGTCTCTGGTGACTTTGGCAACCTGCCTCTCTCGCCAGTCCAACAGGAAGAGTCAACTTACCGCCCCCCTTCTCACGGCCGCCATGAGTTGAAGCTCCACCAGTTCCTTCTTGGGAGAGACTTCGACGTCGTCTACTTGAGAAGGAATATAGACTCGCTCGCCCCAGTTCTCGCCGGGGAAGGTAGATCTCGCACTTGCTTGTTATTCGAGTTTACATTAATTGACTAACTTTTATGACTGGTGCAGGGGTGCGAGACCTTCCTCTCAACCTTTCGTCCTTGGGCAGCATGGCGCCTTCTGCCGAGATAGCATGCGCCGAGGCTGTCGTCGCGGCTTGCAGAAGCCTATCAAAGCCGCTCCCGAGATCAAGCGGCACAAAGGAAAACCCGACATGCTTCCATCTCCGCCTCCCCCCAAAAAACCAACACATGTAGAGTGGCCAGTGACTGTCGAGAAGCTGGCAACTGCCAAGAAGCCAGTGACTGCCAAGAAGCCCACAACTGCAAGAAAGCCAGCATCTGCCGATCTCGCCAAGGGAAAGGAGATAGTTTCAGATTCTCCCTTGAACGATGCTGGTGGGATAGTGGAGCAGGCAGCAGGCGAGGCCGGCGGGAGTTCGGCAGCGAAGGGGAAGCCGGAACCACGGGGCCATAGGAATTTTGGCCTGGGCGAGAGGGTGGCGGACGATGTTGGCGAGCCCCTGCTGGTATGAGACCGGGAAGCCAACAGAGCCTCCATCTCCACCGTACTCCCCTCTTGGCAAGAGGGCGAGATGGTCTCCGGTCAGGCCTATGCACTCGCATTCGGCGTGTACGGGCGGGACAGCGTCGCTTATTATGACAGGGCGATGATGAAGTCACTCGCCTACGAGAGAGCGCGAGCTCAATTCCGCGCCACCGAGCTCACCCATATGTCAGCTCGCCGCGGCATCCGCCTCTCGCGACAACTGGCGGATGTTAGCGACGCGTGGTCCAAGTTGTGCAAGGAGGTGAAGACTTTGAAGGAGGAGCTAGAAACCTCCAAGAAGGATCTCGCTTGCTGCACATTTGCTGGAGTGGTAAGTTCTTTCTCGCTTGCTGCACATTTGCTACACATTACGCTCTCCCTAACCCTTGGCTGCTTTGCAGGATGTCGCGACTGTCGCCACTAAGGACGCGCGCATTGCCCAGCTTGAGGACGAGAACCGGCGGATAAGAGCCCAGAATCAACAATGGATCGACTCACTGATCCCTCCTCCCCCGAGCGAGAAGAAGGCTTTGGTGCACACGCAGCATGAGACCAAGCTGATGATGCAGGAGAATGCCATCTCGACAGCCAAGCACACGCTCCAGACGATGCAGTAAGCCGGGTTTCTGAATAGTGAGGGCGAGAAACTGACGGCCGAGATCCTGATGCCAGAACTCTTCTTGCTTATCCCTGAACCCGGGGTTGGCGTTGATGATGCTTCTGGCGAGAGCGAGCACTCGGCCTCATCGCATTAAGGCTCTCTCCACTTTTTAGCTCATTGCTTTATAATTTTTCGGTTCTTGCCCTTCTTTTGAAAATGTAACAACTGACTAATGAATGAAAAACAAATTTTGTTATAAAATTTTCATCTCTTTTTCTCCTCCACTTTTTTTTTGCTTTGGCACTGAGTACTATGATACATAGAAATGCCTCGATTCATGCTTCCATTTAATTAGCCCATGGCCAGAACATCTCGCGAGACCCGAGGCCGACTTTCCGTTTAGAGCCTAGACCATGCGTCGTTCTCGCCCCCTGAGTTCTCACGCCTGTGGGATCATAACCATGACTTTGCGCCGCTCTCGGCATATGGACCCACGCATATATAGGATCGCGACAAAATCTTGTGCTGCTCTCGCCACGTAGGCTTACGCGCATATAGGATCGCAACGAAATCTTGCGCCGCTCTCGCCACGTAGGCTCACGCGCATATATAGGATTTCAAAACAACCTTGCACCGCTCACGCCATGTGGGCTCACGCGCACAAAGGATTTTTGGCCTGAGAGCGATTTTTGATTGCTAGCATTCGCCCGTTCCTTCTTCCACACCCTTGGCTTTATACCCAAGTTTTTGCCTTTTGGCCGCTCCGTGGGCTGGCGAGATCTTTATTCAGCAAGATTTCCCTGAAACCCTGCCTCTTTCTCAAAGAAAACCTTAGCTCCCAGACCCCTTGGCTGACGAGAGCAGTTTGAGACTTGGCTCTAGAGCAAGAGCAATGTCCACCGAGGACCCCTGCCCTATCAGCTAGGTGAAAGCCTGACAGCGGGAGAAAACTCGGGACTTAGCTCCAGAGCAAGAACAACATTCACTGACAACCCCTGCCCTGCCAGCTAGGTGAAAGCCTGGCAGCGGGAGAAAGCTCGGGACTTGGCTCCAGAGCAAGAACAGCGTCCATCGAGGACCCCTGCCCTGTCAGCTAGGTGGAAGCCTGGCAGCGGGAGAAAGCTCGGGACTTGGCTCCAGTAAGAACCAAATCTTCCTTTGGCCAGCCACCGGGCGCTACCACCGGCCCAATCAGCTAGGTGAGACCCTGACGACGGGTGATGAGGATCAACCGGACATATCTCTTTGGCCCACCGGACGCTACCACCGGCTCAATCAGCTAGGTGAGACCCTGACGACGGGTGTTGAGCATCAACCGGACATATCTCTTTGGCCAGCCACTGAGCGCTGCCACCGGCCCAATCAGCTAGGTGAGAGCCTGACGGCGGGCGTTGAGCATCAACCAGACATATCTCTTTGGCCAGCCACCGGGCGCTACCACCGGCCCAATCAGCTATGTGAGAGCCTGACGACGGGTGTTGAGCATCAACCGGACATATCTCTTTGGCCAGCCACCGGGCGCTACCATCGGGCCAATCAGCTAGGTGAGAGTCTGACGGCGGGTGTTGAGCATCAACCGGTCATATCTCTTTGGCCATCCACCAGGCGCTACCACAGGCCTAATCAGCTAGGTGAGAGCCTGACGGCGGGTGTTGAGCATCAACCGGTCATATCCCTTTGGCCAGCCATACTTCACGTTGCTCCTGTCAAACAAATGAATCATCAGCAAATAACAAGAATATGGACAAAGTTGTTTCATTACTTTCATGGGTAGAATCGCATTAAGTCATCGTCGCTCCAGGCATGACTGAGAGGTTCCCCCTCTAAATTTTGGAGGTGGTATCCTCCTGACTTCAAGGCCTCTCGGATTACATACGGACCCTCTCAATTAGGATTCAACTTGCCGACGGATGCCGACCTCCCGGTCGCGTCGACCTTCTTTAGGACCAAGTCCCCTTTTACAAATTGCTTGACCCTGACATGCTTGTCGAAGTATTTGGTCATCCGCCGCTTGACCTTCTCTTGTCAGATAACGGACAAGTCACGCAGCTCCTCCACCATGTCAAGGGAGAGCTGCAACTCATCCTCGTTCTCGGCTCGCCACTCTTCTTTGCCTTCTTCTGCCTCAACCACCAGAGGTGTCCAGACCTCGAATTATATGGGAAGTACTGCTTCGCAGCCATGGGATAGCTTGAAAAGGGTCTCCCCGTGGCTGTGTTGGGGGTGGTCCTCAAGGCCCAGAGGACTGAAGGAAGCTGTTCCACCCAGCTCCCCTTCAGATTTTCCACTTTTTTCTTCAAGAGATTCACGATGATCTTGTTCGCCGCCTCAACCTGCCTGTTACTCCTGCGATGATGGACCGACGCGAACCTGAGATCAATCCCAAGCTGCTCACAAAGCTGATGAACTCGGCGCTAGCAAATTGCGGCCCATTGTCCGTGACAATGGCCTGAGGCAATTCATGTCGGCAAATGATCTCTCCCAACACAAAGTTCCTGATCACCTGGGAGGTCACCTTGGCCAGCGTCTTCACCTCCAACCACTTAGAAAAATAATCGATCATGACTAGTAGAAATCTCCTGTGCCCACTGGCCTGATGGTGGAGACCAACCCAGATTAGGTCGTCGCAAAAGTGCCCGACGTCGCACCCGACCGGACCTTTATCAGCTTAAGTCTGCATATCGCGTCGTGTTATTTTGTAATTTGTTGTAAATTGTTTCGTGTTGTATTTTGCGTGAAATATATGTATATATATATAATTACATAAATATATATATATATATATATATGTGGGTGTGTGTGCTGAAAGAGAGTGTGTGTTTATATATATATATATATGATATATATATGATATATATATAAGAATATCAAAATATATATATATATATATATATAATAAGTTAGGTTAAAAGAACCGGCCCAAGTCATTCTTCCCAGCCGGTCCAAGGGGAGATCGGCACAGTTCTCCCTCTTCCCCGATTCAAAGGAGCTGCGGGAGGCGAAAATGGCGGAAGTTCCTGCGCGGGTTATGCCCACGACCAGCCCACGAATCTTCCACGATCTGCTTCCTGGCTTCCTCCCGCACTTCTCGGACTTCGGCTCAGCTCCAGGAGAACGCCCGCTCGATGTTGCAGTTCCCGCAACTCCCCACTTCCACGATCTTGCTCCTGCCATGACCGCAACTTAGGGGTTTGTTTATTTCGTTTGATTACAGTTTTTTTTACCCTATAAAAGGGATTGTAATGTCTGTAATTAGGGAGGATTATTGATGAATGATGAAATGAAAATTGCTGGAATGTATTTCCAATTGGGGTTGCTGTGTGCTTCCTGTTAGAAATTAGGCGTGATTAAAAGCTGTGTGAGAGCTCTAGGGGTTAGGCGTGTGATGAATGTTGCTGTGAGTGAGATTAGGAGTGAATTAGGACTGTTTTTTGTTGATTCCTGTTTGAGTTGCTGCCTTGTTTGCCTTCCCCCATAGTTGCTGCCTTGTTTACCCTCCGCCGACAGTGATGCTGAACAGTAGTTTTTTTTTGTGTGTGAAATTTGATTAATGAACAGTTAACTATTTAATGTTACTGTTGAGTAAGGAACTCAGTTGATTAAAATGTTTAGCTTGCTCTGTTTAGTTTGATTCCTGTGTGGGGTTTATTAGAGTTTAATTTAGTATTTCCTGCATAAGGAACAATGGACTTAGTTCCTGTGGAGTTAGGAAATTGGGATTTTTTATTCTACTGTGTGAATCTTGTTCCACTTAGGCGTTAGAGATTTCGCGGAGCCACCGCAAGTGATAGAGATTTCGTGGAGCCTCTAGTGTGAGAGCGAGTGAATTTTAGGCGTGTTAGGTTTGTGGCTTCCTTGCTTTGAGTGATTCCGTGGAACCACCTCGTGTGAGGGAGTGAATTAATTCCTTGGTGCCCGTGTGCGATAGCGGCCGACCTCGGAGCGAAGATCGAAGGTGACGAGAAGTTCCTCGCGTGATCGTCATCGACTTCGGAATACGGAAGACGTCTCTTCCGTGGGTAATTGTTTCTTTCTCCTTCTTTGTGTGTCTAAGTTTTCTCATTAGGATCATTAGACTCATTGCTGGATTTTCGCCCGAGTTTCGTCAGCAAACGCTACGTCGAAAACTCCAAACGGAAACGCATTTGGAGTTCACGATTTTCGTTTTGCTACGACAAGGGGAACGGAACGAAGTTGCAAACTTCCGTCCCCGGATTTAATTTTGAACTTTTATTTAAGTAAAATTTTATTTTAAAGAAAATAGCGATCTGTGCTTTAAATTTCAAGTTGCTAAATTTCTTAAGTGTTGCGCCCGCTCTAAAATTTGCAAAATTAACTTAATCATCGCATGCATTTAGGGTTTTCTAGAAAAAAAGCCGAAAGGCGCGTAAACCCTACGCGTCGTCCTGCATCAAATTGGTATCAGAGGGAGGTTCCGAAATTTTTCTAAATTTTGGGATCCACCCTGCGTAGAATAGGAACCCGCAATTCATTTAAAATTATTTTCAAAAAAAAGTGAATTTTTTTACCATCATCAGTGCATTTGACTTGTGTTCGTATGCATTAGCGTAGTGATAGAATGCGTCGCTTTGAATATGGTCAATCGAGCCAAGGGAACGACGGGAATGAACCACCCCCGTGGTTTTTACCTTTCACCCACCAAATGACGGCTTTAACTGAAAGTACATATCAGATGCGTGAAAGGTTAGAAAACCTTAGAGGTAGAGTGAGTAGTTTAGAAAGACCCCCTCAAGCGTCAACGCTGCCTCGAATTCGATATGAGCATTCTGTCTGTGCACATTACAAGGTTCCTCATCACTATGTGGAAAGGTCAACATTTAGGAGGAATCAACTATATGAGGATCACGACTACACGTGCACTACCTCATATAGAGATCCATCAAGGAGATCTTTACGATACTTCGATGATTATAATCGAGCACCATATACCACTTCCCGAGATCGTGTTGACCCATCAACACGTTCGCATTATGTTAGAGACGGTCAGTATGTTGACTATCGTCGTTATTATCCTCGTACCCGAATGGATCCTAGTAGTTCTTCGACACCATATTATGAGGGTAGAGTTCAGTATGACGCCCGTTATCGATACTACACGTCACCCTTATATGAGAAATCTGAGTCTGTACATGTTCGACCACCATCACCCGTTCGTAGGACTCATGATTACCCACGAGCACGTCATGATTATGTTGGGGACACTCATCATGATTACCCTCGAACTACCTATAGAGGCCACTATCGTCACGAGTACGTCACACCTAGTGACCCTCCTAGTGTTCCAAAGGTGAACATGATGATAGACGTTAAGAGTCAGAAAGAGCATTCCACTGCCCACACCAGGGAGACATCACCCACTTTATCTGATGTTCTAGTACAAGATGTGTGGAGTCAAACCCCGTGTGAGTCTGCTCCGCTTAGTGAACCCACTCTTGATTCCATATTTACTAGCTCTCTTTTGAGTGTAGATTCCTTGCACGCTTCACCTAGTGGCACACCGAGTCACATCACTACACCCGATGTCACATCGAGTCCCATCACCACACCTAATGTTGCACCGAGTGACATTACGTTAAAGAGCCGAGAGCTTAGTAGTGATCTCGAGGTAATCACCCCTACATTATTTGAGAGCACGACCCCTTCTGATGGTTCATTTCTGGAGGACCATCACTCGACTGATGGGTCATTTGACGACCCTCCTCTTGAGCCCCCAGATGAGCCACCTCGTCCTTATGTGGATGCACTTTATCTGGATAGTACACTTGCAAATTGTAAGACATGGATACCTGCTCCATTGTCTCACTTGATGTTGATAGCGCTTAGGCATAGTCGTCTGGTGACTCGCACTCTTGAGTTATGGGTGGTACCACTATTGACCATCGTATTTGCGATGAGTTTTTCTATGTCCCACCTGGTGAGCCTCCTGATGCCTCACTTTTCCTTAGCACATTTATTACGGTTGTCACACTTCGTGTACATTTATCTGAGAGCACTCCATCTATTGTTGGAGCTTACGTTTTCACGCGTCGCATTTGCGATGAATTTTATTATACCCCTCCTGGTGAACCCCCAGATGAAAAACTTATGGGTTCACCACACATTTGGGATGCTTCCATCTTTAGTGACACAGTCGAGTTTGAGGGTGCACTCACTGAATCGTTGATGTTATATCCCGTCACTCACACTTTCAGAGACAGCCTGCAGACCATGCTGACACATCTAGTTACCGTTGTCTCTGATTTGCACTTCAGTGTTCATCGCTCCCGTGATGAAGTCTGTTATGATCCACCCTCTGAGCCTCCTGATCATGTACCTCTTTCAGGAGTTGCTCTTGGTATCTGAAATCATCAGTTTGTGGAGTTAGTCATATTAGTAGTTCATTCATTGCATTTGCATGATTTGCATAAAAAATATTTTGAGCGGAAAGTGCATAGTATTTATGATTTTTATGCAACTCGATTTTAAAAAAAAAGAGCATAAAAGAGCTACTAATTTTAAAATGAATGACTTGATTATGGTTCGGCTAAATCCGGAACGGCTACCTTCTGGTACCGTAAAGAAGCTAGCTACCGTAGAACTGGACCCTTTCGAGTAGTAAATCGGATTGGGCAAAACACGTATGAACTTGAGATGCCTTCCGTTTGGGGAGCAAATCCTGTTTTTAACGTAGCCAATCTGACTTAATTCTATGATTACTCGCATGAGTCTTTAGAATCTTCATTGCCTTCTCCTCCATTTGTTTCTTCTGGGTTGGTGAGTGAAAGTGAGGAGTCACATTCAGGACATACCGACGTTCATTTTGCTACTGACACTTCCATCGTAGTTCCTTCTGTTTTCACTGCCGGTTTCAGGTTGAGCATGAGAACCAGGAGATTATTCTATTACAGTTCTCGAGCACATATTGGGCAGTGACCGCTACAGATGATGATTTTCAGAGATACGTGATTCATTGGCATGGATGTTGATTTCTCCCGCACTACCGCTCGGAGCACTCACCAGAGATGAGTGATTTCGAGAGGGGGAGAGTTGGTGGAGACCAACCCAGATTAGGTCGTCGCAAAAGTGCCCGACGTCGCACCCGATCGGACCTTTATCAGCTTAAGTCTGCATATCGCGTCGTGTTATTTTGTAATTTGTTGTAAATTGTTTCGTGTTGTATTTTGCGTGAAATATATGTATATATATATAATTACATAAATATATATATATATATATATGTGGGTGTGTGTGCTCAAAGAGAGTGTGTGTTTATATATATATATATATATATATATATATATATATATATATATATATATATATATATATAAGAATATCAATATATATATATATATATATGATAAGTTAGGTTAAAAGAACCGACCCAAGTCATTCTTCCCAGCCGGTCCAAGGGGAGATCGGCACAGTTCTCCCTCTTCCCCGATTCAGAGGAGCTGCGGGAGGCGAAAATGGCGGAAGTTCCTGCGCGGGTTATGCCCACGACCAGCCCACGAATCTTCCACGATCTGCTTCCTGGCTTCCTCCCGCACTTCTCGGACTTCGGCTCAGCTCCAGGAGAACGCCCGCTCGATGTTGCAGTTCCCGCAACTCCCCACTTCCACGATCTTGCTCCTGCCATGACCGCAACTTAGGGGTTTGTTTATTTCGTTTGATTACAGTTTTTTTTACCCTATAAAAGGGATTGTAATGTCTGTAATTAGGGAGGATTATTGATGAATGATGAAATGAAAATTGCTGGAATGTATTTCCAATTGGGGTTGTTGTGTGCTTCCTGTTAGAAATTAGGCATGACTAAAAGCTCTGTGTGAGAGCTCTAGGGGTTAGGCGTGTGATGAATGTTGCTGTGAGTGAGATTAGGAGTGAATTAGGACTGTTTTTTGTTGATTCCCGTTTGAGTTGCTGCCTTGTTTGCCTTCCCCCATAGTTGCTGCCTTGTTTACCCTCCGCCCACAGTGATGCTGAACAGTAGTTTTTTTTTTTTGTGAAATTTGATTAATGAGCAGTTAACTATTTAATGTTACTGTTGAGTAAGGAACTCAGTTGATTAAAATGTTTAGCTTGCTCTGTTTAGTTTGATTCCTGTGTGGGGATGATTAGAGTTTAATTTAGTATTTCCTGCATAAGGAACAATGGACTTAGTTCCTGTGGAGTTAGGAAATTGGGATTTTTGATTCTACGGTGTGAATCTTGTTCCACTTAGGCGTTAGAGATTTCGCGGAGCCACCGCAAGTGATAGAGATTTCGTGGAGCCTCTAGTGTGAGAGCGAGTGAATTTTAGGCGTGTTAGGTTTGTGGCTTCCTTGCTTTGAGTGATTCCGTGGAACCACCTCGTGTGAGGGAGTGAATTAATTCCTTGGTGCCCGTGTGCGATAGCGGCCGACCTCGGAGCGAAGATCGAAGGTGACGAGAAGTTCCTCGCGTGATCGCCATCGACTTCGGAATACGGAAGACGTCTCTTCCGTGGGTAATTGTTTCTTTCTCCTTCTTTGTGTGTGTCTAAGTTTTCTCATTAGGATCATTAGACTCATTGCTGGGTTTTCGCCCGAGTTTCGTCAGCAAACGCTACGTCGAAAACTCCAAACGGAAACGCATTTGGAGTTCACGATTTCCGTTTTGCTACGACAAGGGGAACGGAACGAAGTTGCAAACTTCCGTCCCCGGATTTAATTTTGAACTTTTATTTAAGTAAAATTCTATTTTAAAGAAAATAGCGATCTGTGCTTTAAATTTCAAGTTGCTAAATTTCTTAAGTGCTGCGCCCGCTCTAAAATTTGCAAAATTAACTTAATCATCGCATGCATTTAGGGTTTCCTAGAAAAAAAGCCGACAGGCGCGTAAACCCTACGCGTCGTCCTGCATCACCTGAGGGAAGGGTCCTACCAAGTCCATCCCCCAGATGGCGAAGGGTCAAGGCGTCGTGATGCTTCTGAGTCGCTGAGCTGGTAGGGGTTGAAGAGGGGCAAACAACTGGCACTTGTGGCACTTCTTTGTGAATTCAGCGGCATCTTGGCACAGGGTCGGCCAGAAGTACCCTTGTCTAACTATCCTCCCTCCAAGGTCCAGCTCCCCGAGTGACTCTCGCACTCTCCTGAGTGGACTTCCTCCAAAATCCTTTGAACTTCTCCTTCCGCCACGCAACGTGTCAGTAACCCTGAGAGGGTCTTCTGATACAACTGTCTGTCACGCATGAGGTAGTATGTCGACTTATGCTTGAATCGCTTCTTATCCATACCCTCCGGGAACTCCCCTGTAGACAGGAAGGTTGCGAAAGGATCCATCCACGAGGCGCATTGGTCAACAACCTCCATCAGCTCCCCCTTTGTGATGGAAGGGTGGAATAAGTCAGTGATGGTACCCCTCACCCGGGGTCCATGCTTGGCCAATTGGTCCACCTGCTCGTTTTCCTCCCGCGGTACATGTCGAATGGAGAAAGTCTGGAACATGTCAATGACCCCTTTCACCTTTGTCAAGTATGCTTGGAGAGTGGGCTCCCTTACCTCAAACTCCCCATTGATCTGAGAAGCCACCACCATCGAGTCTGTGAGCACCTCCACATCACGCACCCCCAGTTCCCTGGCCAGGCGCAACCCCTAGGGAATGCCTTCCTGAAGCGTCATCCACCATCACCTTCCATGGAACTGGACGAGTGAGCTCTTCTTCCACCACCTCGACCACATAGTCAGCCAAGACCAAGAAATCGGTCATCGTTTGAGCCTTGATCGAGAGGCGGGGAACAAAAGATATGTCAAATTCACTTAGTTCTACCGACCATTTCGCCAACCTTCCCGAATGTTCCACCCCTCAAAGATGTTGTGGAGGGGATGGTCGGTCACCACACGGATGGAGTGGACCTGGAAGTAGGGTCGAAGCTTCCGATCCGAGATGACAAGAGCAAACGCCAACTTCTCCAAAATCGGATACCGGAGCTCCGTCTTCCTCAGAACCCTACTTACGTAATAGATGGGCAACTGCTTCTTCCCTTTTTCTCTGACCAGCACCAAGCTCAATGCCTCGGCCGCGACCCCGAGGTATAAAGATAGATCTTCCCCCTCCTTCGGACCCTGGAGCAGCGGGGCCTGAGTCAACTGCCTCTTCAAGGCTTGGAATGCCTCCTCGCACTCTTTAGACCATTCGAACTTCTGGCCCCCTCTCAGTGCTCGGAAGAAGGGGGAGCACTTTTCTCCGGCCGGAGAGAGGAACCTGCTGAGCCCGACCAACTTCCCCGTTAGCCGCTGAACTTCCTTGGCATTCCGTGGCGACCCCAACTCCATGGAAGCCCCTTCATCGAGTTGGTTTCTTCTGCCCCAGTTCCAAAGGGGTTTCGGGAGCCGGAAATGTCCTACTATACCGGGAAGGATGACCTGATCCAGCACATCCAATGGTTCGAGGATGTGGACCTGACCCTGACCTGGATTCTCTCGGCGTTGAACTTCAAGCACTGATGGAAGGAGGAGGACACGCAGCGGAAGGAGCTGATGAGGGGACGTCCGAAAATGGCGTTGTAGCTGACGAACCTGCAGTTTCGGGACTGCCCTCCCCCCCCCCAAGGTGACATGAAGTCTCACTCCTTCCACCTCCTTCCTTTCTCCGGAGAATCCAAACAAAGGCCCGTTTGAGGCCAGCACCATCTTGGCCTCCGCCTTCATCGAGTAGAACGTCTTTTTGAAGATGACGTTGACCGAGCTCCCGTTATCAAAGAGGATCCGGGAAACAGTAAAATTTTTGACCGCGACCTGGATCACCAGCGCGTCGCTAAATGGATCCTCGTGATCTGACATGTCTTTCCTTGAGAAGGTGATTTTCTCATCCGGGGGTGGGGTTTGCGATGTGGAGTCAACGCTTCGGCGATACATGGTGTGGAGGCTGGCCTTACGAGCGGCCTCGACTCCCACCCCCCTCCCCCCCCCCCCCCCCCCCCCGTGGATCACCTTGATCCCTCCTCGGGCCCTTACATCAGCCCGGTCTTCGCACCTGTCTTCCTCTCCCCTGGGCAGGACCTCCTCAATCCGCACTTCATGGCGGGGTTGTTGTTGTTGTTGCTCATGTTTCCCCTCATCTCGAGGAACTCCAGGCACGTGGTCGTAGCATGGCCCTCCTCCTGATGAAAGTCACAATAGGGAAACTCCACCCTGACCTCTCATCTCCTCCTCTGCTGTCCTCTCCTCCTCCCCTGGGCTATCGTCAAAGCCTGACGTTGATCGGGGAGAGGAGGCCTCTGGCCCTGCCTCCAGCCTGGAGGGTTGAACTGACCCTGGCCCCCCTGGCGGTTGTCTCCCCCGTGGAAACCTCTCTGCTGGCTCTGGTCCTGCCACTCCTGCTGCCTCCAGCCGAGCCGATTGTTCGGCTCCTGGCGCCCCCACCTCGGCTGCTGCTGCTGCTGTTGTTCCCTCTGCCTGGGTTCAGCTCTCCTTACCTCCTGACCTCTGTCACCTCCTGGCTCTCTCTCCTCTTTTGTGGCCCACCTGGCCAATCTCCTGGCAAAGTCCGGGTTTGATGCCTCCCCGTCAACTTCCCTCGCCGCCCTCTCCATCAGCTCCTCGTAGGAGAGAGGTGGCACCCTCTTCAACTCCATCATGAAGAAGCCTTGTTGCAGCGCCAGAGTGAAGGTCATCATCAGGGTGTGCCCTGGCATCTCCTGGACCTGGAGGACCTCCTCCTGGAACCGGTCCACATAACTCCCCAGAGTCTCGTTCACCCCCTGCTTGATGTGGAACAGAGACTCGGACTCCTTATTCCTCTTCTTAGAGGTGGTGAACCTTAGCATGAACCCCCTGCGCAAGTCCTCGAAGAAGTAGATGGAGTTGGTCGGAAGCTGGTGTAACAAATCTCTCGCCTTCTCCCTGAGGGTGATGGCAAAAAGCCTGCATTTGAACGCATCTGACATCTGTCGGATCGACACCACATCCTCGAACCATTGGTGTGCTGGATCGGGTCGTCCTTCCCGGCGTAGTAGGACATCTCCGGCTCCCGAAACCCCTTTGGAATTGGGGCAGAAGAAGCCAACTCGATGAAGGGGTTGTCATCCCCTGCAAGGCGAGCAGGGCGATCTCGCACCCCCATCTCGCCGATCCGGCCTCCACTCGCCGACCCGGGAAACAGAACTTGCCCCTACAGATCTCGCTCCCTCCCCTCCTCTGCTACCTCCTTCCCAGTCGCCTATCGGGGGCATTCTCGTCCAGGGTCGGGGCTGCGACAACTGGGACCGCTGGCGCCGAGCACTCGGCGCGCGTGCCGAGTGCGAACTTGACGAGGCTAAGCACCTCTTGCCTGAAACCTTCGAACATCTCCACGGTGGCGAGAGGGGGAGGGGGTGGCGAGTTGTCCCTGCCAGAACCTTGTCCTTCTCCTCCAGTCATTGAGCTCGCAGATATTTTCTGTGCTGACCACGATCCACGCCACCGCACCAAAATGTTGAAACCGAAATTTGGCTTCTGTGGAGTTCGAACCCTTGGGGAAGGGGTGATCGCACACTTACTTCTCTCGGCAAGCTGAAGTGACTAAAGACTTAGAACAGGAACTGACCAAAGGCTCCAGCACGGAGGTCCCACCACACACCCGGAAGATCTTAGAGCGATTCCTCTCCTTAGCCAAGTGCTGAGCTAAGGATCCCTCAGAAAGCACAAGAAGACCAGGGCACAAGTAAGCATGTCTTCTGAGGTACCTCATTGGATCTATTTATAGTTTTTCTGAAAATGGCCTGCCAACAACAAATCTTCGTTGTTCTAAACGGCTATACGCAGCCCGACTGGGTCTGCCATCAGCGTAACTCCGTTGTTTTGAAGGACTAAATGCAGACCACTAAGGGTATCCAGGTAATTAAGCCTCTGGACCCCACTGGGTGAGTGGTCCATGAAGGCACCATTCGCCCTAAAGGAGCGGATGTCGGGAGAACGGCATTCGCCTCGATTCTTTCTGAAGGGCGAGTGCCTAGTTGGGAGACCATTCGCCTGTCTTGGCGAGATCTTATCTTACATGCACACTACGGCGCAAGATCTGGGCGAGTGCTAGATGAAGATCGCACTCGCCGAAGGACCCAACTGCGCATCTTTCATATGCGTGAATGCTCCTCTTTAGGTGCTTGGGCGAGTGTAGGACTGACTGCCTCACTCGCTAATCTGTTGTTCCGGGTCTTGGATGTTCCACAATGCCTTGAATCTGCTGGAGGGGGTCCACTCGGCGAATACGGGGTTGTACAGACTTAGCCAGATTTCAATTCAGTAACATTGAGGCTTTGACTGCTTGATGTTCTGTCAACGCTTTTAGCCAACTGGCGTTGAGTGAAGTGTACTCAATCAACGCTTCTGGACTTAGCATGTTTCTGCTTCTCCAGCATCATGTCTTGAGTCCAACTGTCATTGTGACCCTGATAACCTGTCTAATCAATGAACAATAGACAATCTGCATACAATGAACTTTGAACATATATCAGATGCAATCATGTGTATATCATTGACTTGTGGACCTTCTTCAAATCTAGAACATTGTGATCAATGGACCTGTTGAGACCGAGCGGTCTGTCGGATGAGACCGGGCGATCTGGCGGTCTGAGCGGTTTGGCAGTACCGAGCGGTCTGTCGGATGAGACCGGGAGGTCTGGCGGCTTGTCTGGCGGTCTGGGCAGTCTGGCGGTTTGTGCGGCTTATGCGGCTTGTATAGTTTCAGGTTCTTGTAATTATTAGTCCCACATTGCTTATTTGTAATCTCTCTTCTCTCCTTCATTCTATAAAAGGGAGATCATACCATTGTAATAGATACATTTTTCAGATAATAAAATTTCAGTTATACTACTTGCGGTTTGTTTTTTGTTCGGTTCTAACATAGTATCAGAGGACTCGATCTACTCCTCCTGATTCTTTGTGCCTTCTCTGACCGCACGACCTGTCCGCGCGGCTTGCTTCCTGTTCGCGCGACCTGTTTTTCGCGGCCTGTTTCTTCCGCCTGTTTGCTTGCGCCCTGTTCGCGCGGCCTGTTTCTTTTGCTTGTGCCCTGTTCGCGCGGCCTGTTTGCTTGCGCCCTGTTCGCGCGGCCTGTTTGCTTGCGCCCTGTTCGCGCAGCCTGTGTCTTTTGTTTGCTTCTTTCATGCGACCTGTTCTAGTCGTCGCGCCCTCCTCCTCCCCTTCAGTCGCCGCGACCTGTCGCCGCGACCTGTTTTTGCCTTGTTCGCCTTTCGCCTCCCAGCAACCCCCTCTTCTGTTCGCGCGGTCTGTCTTCTAGCCGCCCGACTTCTTCCCCTTTGCCTTGCTCTGCATCTTGGTCGTGGCCTTCCTTGCCGCTGGTGTGTTGTCACCGTGACCACTGCAGACTCCTCTCCCTGTCCGTTGCGGCCTTCTTTGCTGCTCTTCCTGCTTGTTGTTCGCGCGGCTTGTTCTTTCTAGCCGTGCGACTTCTTTCCCTCTGCTTTTTGGTTGCGGCCTTCCTTGCCGTACGTCTTCCTGCTGTTCGCGCGGCTTGTTGTGTCTTCTCGCGCGGTTTATTTTTCCTCCTGTCATGGCTTTCACATCCGTGGTCACATCTTCTGGTAGTGCCCACGTTGTTACTCAAGGAAAATGGTTGATTGACATCGGTGCTACCAATCATATGACTGGTAATCCCCAGTGTTTTTCTCTCCTAGAAACACATGATCGGTTGCCCCCGGTTATTCTCGCTGACGGCTCTCCTTCACCGGTCAATGGGACAGGAGTGGTTCTTGTCACTCTGTCTCTTCTCTTGGCGGATACTCTCTACGTGCCCAATTTTTCGTGCAACTTATTATCTATGACCTCTCTATGCAAGCAGTTACAGTGTTCTGTCACATTTACTTCTACTTCTTATTCTTTTCAGGATCCGGACTCCCGACGGACGATTGCTACTGGGACTGAGAATGGCGGCCTATACTTCCTTGACAACATTTCTGTTCTATCCACCTTTTCTAACACCTCCATAGATCTTCTCCAATGGCATCTTCGTCTTGGTCATGCTCTTCCACGACTTCTTCGTCTGCTTCTGCCCCAACTTCCTTCCCAAAGTCCTCCCCTCAACTGTGAGGCCTGTCAGCTTGGCAAGCATCACCGCTCGTCCTTCCCTCCAAAGCAAGTTCGTGGATCTACCCGTCCGTTTGATCTCGTCCACTCCGATGTTTGGGGTCCGTCTCCTACCCTCACCGTTGGTCGGGGTAGTTCATATTTTGTCACCTTTATTGATGATTTTTCTCGCTGTACGTGGGTGTATCTGTTAAAAGATCGCTCCGAATTATTTTTTGTATGGACGTCCTTCTATCTTATGATAAAACTCAACTTAATGTTTCTATTAAAGTCTTTCGATCTGATAATGCCAAAGAATATATCAGTCATGACTTTTCTACCTTCTGCATGCAAAATGGGATTATTCATCAAACTAGTTGTGTCTATACTTCACAGCAAAATGGGGTGGCCGAACGCAAAAACCGTCACTTCCTTGATGTCGCTCGCACTCTGTTGACTCAAATGCACGTTCCTCGCTTCTATTGGGGCTATGCTGTTCTCATCTCCTGCTATCTTATCAATCGTCTTCCCTCCACCGTTCTCCACGGCAAAACCCCATTTTCCATTCTATATCCTGGGAGGGATCCGTTTCCTCTTCCCCTACGTATCTTTGAATGCACAGTCTTTGTCCACTCTCCCTCTGCCAGCCGTGACAAACTCTCACCACGTGTCACCAAGTGTGTCTTTCTGGGATACTCCACTACTCAGAAAGGCTAATGTTGCTTTGACCCGGTTACCCGCAAGCAGTTTGTCTCTGCGGACGTCACCTTCTTTGAAAATGTCTCCTACTTCTCTCCTGACTCCTCTTCCTCTCCTGATATTCCGACTTCACTTACCACCCCTTCCTCTTCCTCTACACCTACCGAGATTATGCCACCCCCTCCCTCTCAACCATCTCCTCCACTGTGTCCTCCTCCTGAGGTATCTCCTTCTTCTCCGCAGTCGCCTCTCTCTACTCTCGGGTCAGCTCTCTCCTCTACGGATGTCCCGAAAACTGAGGAACATGACGACCTGGATATTCTCATTGCTCTTCGCAAAGGGGTGCGGACGTGTACTCAACACCCACTAGCTGTTGTTGTTTCATATGATCGTCTAACTCCTTCTCGCAGGGACTTCGTCTTGGCTATCTCTGCCACTGACACTCCCCTCACTTACCAGGAGGCTCTTACTATTCCTCATTGGAAGACCGTCATGGATAAAAAAATTACTACCCTCACTGAAAGGGGTACATGGACCCTTGTTCCCCCCCCCCCCCCTTGGGCACTGATGTGGTTGGATGTCGATGGGTATTCGTTGTGAAGTTCCGCCCGGACGGCAGCGTGGATCGATACAAGACCCGCTTAGTCGCCAAAGGTTTCACTCAGACTTATGGGGTTGATTACTTTGACACCTTCTCTCACGTTGCTCGTCTCAGCACCATTCGGGTTCTTCTCTCTGTGGCTGTCAACCGGGATTGGCTCATTTCTCAGCTCGATGTCAAGAATGTCTTTCTCTATGGTGACCTTCAGCAAGCCGTATACATGGAGCAACCTCCTGGGTATGTTGCTCAGGGGGAGACACGAGTATGTCATCTGAAGAAGGCCATATATAGCCTAAAGCAAATCCCTCGGGCTTGGTTTGACAAGTTCAGCGGCATTGTTACTGCCATTGGTTTTGTACGAAGTTCAGCCGATCACTCCTTATTCATTCGCAAAACCTCCTCTGGTATGGTGGTTCTTGTTGTATATGTGGATGATATTCTTCTGACTGGCGACGACCAGGCTGGGGTAGCTTTGACAAAGAAACACCTCCGGCAACACCTGGTCACTAAGGATATAGGCTCTCTCAAATACTTTCTGGGGATTGAGATTTCTCGGAAATCCAACTCTTTAGTTCTCTCCCAACGGAAGTATGCTCTTGATCTGCTAAAAGAGGCAGGGTTAACTGGTGTTAAACCTGCTAGATGTCTCATGGCTATTGGGGAAGACAAAACTTGAACAGATGATTCGCCTCCTCTATCTGATTCTTTAAGATACCGGCATCTGGTGGGCAAACTCATTTATCTCACAGTGACAGACCCGATATCTCATATGTTGTAGGCAAGGTTAGCCAATTCATGCAAGCTCCTAGGGAGTGTCATCTACAGTCTGCCCTGAGGATATTGGAGTATGTTAAAGCAGCTCCAGGGAAAGGACTCCTTTTTCAGAAGAATGGTCACTTGAGGGTTGAAGCGTATTCCGATTCAAGCTATGCTGATGATAAGGGAGACCGAAAGTCAACTTCGGGTTTTTGCACATTTGTTGGAGGAAATCTTGTGAGCTGGAAGAGCAAGAAACAGTCTGTGGTCTCTAGGTCTAGTGCAGAAGCAGAATATCGTAGTATGGCATCAACCACATGTGAGTTAAAATGGTTACGGGCTCTCATGCTTGACCTAGGAGAGATCTACAACTATCCTCTTCCTATGTTCTGCGACAACAAGACTGCGATATACATTTCCAAAAATCCGGTCTTTCATGAGAGAACAAAACACATAGAGGTCGACTGCCACTTTATTCGAGAAGAGATTTTGAAGAAACAGATTTGTACTCCGTTCGTGACTTCTAACAACGAGTTGGTAGATGTCTTCACCAAACCGGTGTCCGCTTCTTTGTTTCATATTTGCGACAAGCTGGGCATGATTGATATCTATGCTCCAGCTTGAGGGGGAGTGTTGAGACCGAGCGGTCTGTCGGATGAGACCGGACGATCTGGCGGTTTGTCTGGCGTTCTGAGCGGTTTGGCAGTACCGAGCGGTCTGTCGGATGAGACGGGAGGTCTGGCGGCTTGTCTGGCGGTCTGGGCAGTCTGGCGGTTTGTGCGACTTATGCGGCTTGTATAGTTTCAGGTTTTTGTAATTATTAGTCTCACATTGCTTATTTGTAATCTCTCTTTTCTCCTCCATTCTATAAAAGGGAGGTCATACCATTGTAATAGATACCTTTTTCAGATAATAAAATTTCAGTTATACTACTTGCGGTTTGTTTTTTGTTCGGTTCTAACAGGACCCAACACCTATGGGGGCGGTCCTTTCTTATTCGTACAAAACACTTCGCCTCAAGTACTTACTGGAGTAGCATCTCTGCATCGTTCCCCAACAGCTTTGGGTAAGCAAACTCATGGGCTTTGACTTTCGAGTTAAGCATAAGTTCTGCGCCTTGAATCGTGTCATCGATGTTCTCTTTTGCCCCGATCAGGCGAACGGATTCTTATGCGTCATCTCCATACCCACCCGGAGATTCTCCATCGACTAATTTAAGGCATAACAAATTTAGATCTATAAACTTCTTTATAGGTCAAGTCGAGGTACCAACTTATGCAGCACAATAAAAGATACTACTTGGTAATAATTAAGAGCTCAAAAAATCTAATTGATATAGTGAGAATCCTAGAACGGAAGGTTGGATGAGTGGATATGATCGCGTGGACCAACAGGGACTGCCAGCAACTAGGACCTAATAGGAGAGGGTAGGAGGCTGTGAAGAGGGGGAAGGGCTAGTGGTTGGCGGTGTTGGGGGCTGGTAAGGAAGAAGAAGGGAAGGGGAAGGTCAGCGCGCTCAGTTTTCTTTTTTCTTGGGAGGGGATACAGAGCAAAAAGAAGAGGACCAGCAGTGGAGGACGAGTTTTGGGCCACTTCGGGGCCAATTGGCGACTTTCCATATATGGTGTGCCCGGATCAATGATAGGACTCCGCGGATGCATCCGGATTCGCGTTGTGAATCGATTTCATATACTAGTTCATTATGTTTGCATTTTTTGATGTATTGGAGTGACCCCACCTCCAGCCAATCATAGTCGTCGATGGTGGGATGTCCTAGCCTCCTTTTTATAAATAGTTCATGTAGGGGCTGATTATTGGCATTGCAGAATTTGGAAAAAGCTTTTACCGGATTCCCGCAATCCCACCAAGGTGCCGGCTCTGTGGAACCATAAATGATCACTCCTAGGTTGGTATCTCCCTCACCAAGCATTCCCCTAAACCTAGCCCTCTTTTTCCCCTCCTAAACCATCACCCGCATCCCCTATTGGTGATTCCAGCAGTTTCCACCCCTCCCAACAGCGGCGGTTGTTTCTGACACCTGTAATAAGGTTGATTTTACTGTTCATACTTATAACCATTGCACACTTCCTGTTCTGTGAAGTGAGAATCAGTGATTTCAGCCTCCCTGCTTCTGTGCCGCCTCCCAAAGCCTTTCCAGCAAGCCTCCAGGGCACTCCCTATCCCCTCTGCCACTGTCGGCCTCCCCTCCTAAACCCTTCTGTGCACCGCCATCCTTCCCCTTTATTTTCCTGCAGCCAGCCCAAATTCCAGCCGTCTGTTCTTCTCCCAACAGCCATCCCTCTCGTGGAACCCCTCTGATAGCCCTCCCTCATCCGGATCAGCCCAAATCTGGAAATTTCAGTCCAAATTTGGAAATTTCAGCCCAGATCCGATCTCAAATTGTCGGATCTACCATTTCCCTCCTGAATCTATCAATATAGTCGGATCTATCCATTTTCGATCTGATTTTACCTTCCACCGTCGAAGACAGTCACCTACATTGTTTTCCACGCCTCCGATTTCACCTCGGATCGTCGTACACGCATTTCCGGCTCCAGATTCTTCAGCGTCTTGGTCAGCCCACTACATGATAAGTCTTCGTTGTACTGGATTATTATTTTCAACATATTTATATTGGATTGGATCTAATATTTGCTTTGGATTTCTTGTATGGTAGTTGTTTGTTTGGATAAATATTGTGATTTGCACTTTAAAACTTTTGGTTTGTGAAAACTTGTATGTCGATCCTTTGTCAAACCCTTAAATGCACTTTATAAAATATAAAAAAATTTAGTTTATAGTCAAATCTGAATTCCAAATAGGAAAATAGCTAATTAATAAACTTACTTTATAATGACATTTTTAATATCATCAGGAATATCAAGATTTAGGAGATCAAGTCAATAAACTGTATTATTATTATAATAAATAATAGTCAACATTCAATGTTGTTTGTGAAACAAATGAAATAATTAATAACTTAATTAGAATAAAAATAACAATAATCATTGATACCTCATACTTACAATCTATGATAGGGCAAAAATAAAAAAGAATCTGATTGGAGTTGACTAAACCTGATTTTTAGATCTTCAGTTCTTGATTTTGAATGTGTCTTGTGTTGGAACCGACGGTTCACATATCCTTAGTTTGATAATATAAATTCTCATGTTGTATTTGATCGCATCTTGTGTTTGGTAGAATGTGCAGGTTTACAAGTTCAAGTAAAGCAAATAAAGTCTCCTTTGGCACCTACCGCCGATCGGTAGTAGTTACCGCCGCACGTTAGCCTGAATTAAATCGACAGGGCGCTCGGGTTACTATCACGTCATGCTAGTCCTACCGCTCGCGCTAGCTCGAGGATTTATTTCGGCCAGGCACTCGGGATGCTACCGCGCAGGCGTCAACTTTGTACCGCGCCGCGCTAGCCCAATTAACAATCGGCGAGATGGATTCGTCGAAACATTGGGACTAACGTCAGGCGATACCTTGATTTCGTGTTGCGTTAGTCCACTCAACGATCGTCGAGAAGGATGCGTCGAGATAACAGGACTACCGCCAAACGATTCCTTTCTACCACCCCGCGCTAGCACGAAAAAGAGGAAAATATTCGTTTTAAATATTTTTCCAAATTTAGAGGACAGCTGTCAGCATCAAGCGCGCAAACCTACAGTCAGGCGCTAGTCTTACCGTCGGCGGTAGCCTATTATCACAAAAACGTATAAAAGACGTCTCGTTTTCTTTGTTACTTACGAAGACGAAAAGAGACCTAGGTCTATCTGTGGTCCGCTCCGCCGTCTCCGTCGAAGGAAGAAGAAAATTGTTTCCCTCCCGTTCGCGTACAAAGAACTTCGGCGAGCAAAGAATGACAACGACTACGAAGAGTCGACCGGTTGCAAGCGCTCAAAGATTTCAAGCACCGGTTGCGGATCGCTCAACGGAGAAAGCTTTTTGAGAGAGATTCAAACTTAGATCTTTTTACTCCTTTTTGTACTTTTTTTCCTCTTTGTATTCTTGTGGTGAGTAAAATCGACCGGTGAAGGTCTTCGGGATTCGAGGAAGATTCCGTGAGAAATCGTCCCGGGGTAGGGACGTCTAGATCGGGTGATCTAGCGGGGCTCTAAGACACCTCCTTGCGTGAGGATGAAGAGTCGGCTCGAAGACCTTTCCTGGAGGGAAAGGGAGAGAGCCAACCAGTCCGAGTTGTGGGTCGGTATAGAAAACCTAAAAAATTTACTCATTC
This sequence comes from Platanthera zijinensis, assembly GCA_039513925.1. NCBI lineage: Eukaryota > Viridiplantae > Streptophyta > Magnoliopsida > Asparagales > Orchidaceae > Platanthera > Platanthera zijinensis. The sequence goes on from CM077084.1 coordinate 133,132,662, forward strand.
ACCGTCTTCGATCTCCGGCGTCATGGAGATCAAGATTTTGTAATTGATATAAACATGTTTTGATTCAGTCTTTAATAAGGTTGATTTTCTGTTTCTATTTATTGCTTATTGTGTTGAGAGCATTAGCCGGTGATTCTCTAAAGGGCGCGTAGTTCTTCAAGAAGGAATCTGCCCAGGAAAACGAGCTCTGTGAAATACCGACGCGTGTTAGCTACCTAACGCCCCGCGGTAGCTTCCAGTACTTGTTTTCCGGGTCAAATAATTTGAATTTCTAATAACGTGTAAAACCTTATTCACCCCCCCCCCCCTCTAAGGTTGGTCACTAGATCCAACATCTTGGCATACTTATCATCAAAAACAAAAATGGTTGTGGGATTATAAAAATATACATTTCTATTGTATGTAAATTTCTTTAATTGTGAATCTATATACCTGCAAAAAAACATGTAAATTCAAAATCAATTTATATATTAATAAAAAATCTTAATTATGTAATATTTGATACTAAGTACTCACCCAATTTATGATAATATAATGTTAACTCTAACTTTTTTCATATTTAGAAAATCGTACAACTCTAAAATTTCAAAGTATGTACTTGTTCATTCAATAGTCTCAAATATTATTGAATCTAATACTAGAGATATTATTTTATTTTATTTCTCCATCATAATTATGAAACTGGGTAACATAACAATGAATTCATTTGTATTCTGTGAAAATAAAAAAAATAGTATTTTGGACATCAATATTAAATTCATTGATTACATAAAAGTCAAAAATAATAATTATAATACCGGAGAAGGTAAACGCTCATGTTATGTCCCAGGTTCATATGACCTGAATTCAGACTCCGGCTGACAAACCAAAAATAATAAAAAAATAATTTATTATCTGCTCAATCAAAAGAGAGCATAGCATTTCAAATATAAATAATTAAACATAATAATGCATAAGATATGTGTTGAGAAGTTTCACGTGCAAATGCAACACTTGTTTCAGTTGCAGTACGAAACATGCACATAAGTTCTTCAATTTGATTTTTCATACTACTCATCTCTGCTTAATGTGTTTGTTGTTGTTGGCTTATATAGGCTTGGTGCTCTTGTTGTTGGCTTATATAGGCTTGGTGCTCTTGTTGTTGGCTTATATAAGTTTGATGTTATTGTTGTTGTTGCCTCCATAATTCTTGTTGTTGTCTCAATCTTTCTTGGATTATAGCTTTCACATCTTCAATACGAGCTACTGATCTCCTCTCGCTCCGTCTATCATTCTTGAAAAAACTTTTAATGGTGGAAAATTTGCCACCAGCTCTAACTCTGCCCGAATGTTCTTTGCCTAAAATAGATGCAAGGATGTCATCTCTTTCATGTGACACTGTTTCGACACTCTGAGACTCTTGGCTCGACAACTCATCCTAAGCAAAAGTAATTATTATTATTGCAGAATTGCAAATAAGAAATTATATTTCACAAGTAATATTACTATTGATAATTTACAAATGATGAAATGATACATTTACACTTACAATTTTAGATGTCAACTCAGTTGCATCTTTATTAATGTATTCATCAGTCTTTCTTTTATGACCGGCTTTCCATAACTCCGCACATGAAATTGGTGTAGCTACACCTTGTTCAAGCTTGATAATAAAATGAAAATAAATTATCATTTAAATTATTGAGAAAACCCATTTTTAAAATAAAAAATACGAGAGAGAAGTAGAGAACTACTACCATTCTTTTTTTTAATCCAGAATAACTCATTCTGGAAGTAGTATGAAAAATCTTTTGTGTTTTTGCTCTCTCTGTATTAACCTTAATTTTCTCCTACACAAATAAATATTTGTTAATACTTAAATTATTTATAAGTTATAAAGTTAAATAATGATATAAAACATTGAATTTAATAAGAACACATAACCATATATTTCGGAGTGGTGCGATAGTCGACAAAAACTCTCCAGTCTTCAGCAGTAATAAAGTTATATTTGACAGGAACATTGTATTGATGCTTTAAATCAATATCTTTTACATAAGTGGTAAAAAATTTAGATTTCCACGACCTCCAACTTTCACTCATGTTTTTCATCAATGCATTGCGAAGACCATCAATATTATCAAAATAAATCTGAAAATAATAGACAATATTAATTAAAAATTAACAAAAAAACACAGTTATGTAATCACTAATAACAAAGTTACGTACATTTAATTTTACACATATTTGATCTTTAAGTTGTAAATCAACTTCCTTCCATGTCGCATATGTAATTGGCACATAACACCTCACAAGAGATCTCATAAAACTGATCAATATATTTGTTTCAGGCCCCGGAATAATGCGGTCATTATCACTCACAGAAATAATAAGTTTTTTCCTCTTTAGCCTAAGCTTATTCAATTCATTCATTTTAGTGAATGCTCTTATTGACTTTGATGAAGATCTTTAATCAATCATTTTCCTGTAATAAGAAACCTAAAAAATTCTAAACCATCCAAAAACCCTAAACAAAATTCATAAAAAACCGTAATGATATTGAGGTACTACCACACAATCACACATATAAATATATATGTTACTATTAGTGCTAAATGTTAATATAGAACTATAGAGTTGAGTGCTTTAGACATGTACAATAAGAGTTAAAATGCAACAATTAGGCTAATACATAGAGTCATTGTGTTTTTCTGGCTATCAAAAATAAAAATACACATTGTGTTATTTATATACATTTAGCATAGCCAAAACATGAAATTGGAAGATTCAGTGGGTGTCTGCTAGGTTGTTAAACAATGTTTATACTACAACTAGTCTATTACTAAGAATAAAGACATTACCAAAGAGCTCAAAACTGAGAAAGTTAAAAAATAATATACTTAAATGAGAATATGAGATATGTCGAAGAAGAATCGTCAAATCGAAGCAAAGGAGAAAAGAAATTTTTACAAAATCGCCTTTAGGGTTTTTCGCACAGAGCAGCGGCTGTAAGAACCAAAAAGTCGAGGTAAAAACTAAAATTTACGGCTCACGGCTTAAAATAGATAGGATTGATAACGGTTTTTACAACAACCACTGTCTATTCTCGTGGATGCGCACCGCACGCGCGCGCATGGGCGCCCCACGCGCGCACACGCACGCATTAATGAGCCTGTCCCGGGCACGGATCAGGCAGGTTCCCCCTTCGTGTGTGAGTGCTCCCCGCACGTGACTCGATCATTCCTGCGTTTTCCTCACTCGTCATACCTGCGCGGTCTCGACCACACCATCGCGCTCGTCTTCAGTCGTTCCCTCCATAGAGACCCAAATCAGCTTGAGGGAAAAAACACACGAACTTCACTCGCTCCGACTCTGGACTCCAAGGGATTTAGAGGGCAAATGATGGGGGTCAGCCCCAATCTATAGTGAAACCGAGCTGCAAATAGTCGTTCTTCCCTCTCCCTCACTGACATCATGGGAAGTTACATGCATAACAACCGCGCGCCCGATCTACGTGATAATCATCGCACACTGAATCCCATACATGGTGCGTCCGTCGCCAACTGGGAGCACAGGTCGGCCATTCCTGGGCCGACCGTCTCTCTCCCTCTCCTCAACTGCCAGATCCTGGGCAGCCTCGCCGCGGCCCGGCTCCCTCATGGGACAACCAAGGCTGCCCGGATCCAGGCGGCCTCGCTGTGGCCGGCCCTCGTGAGGGTCGGCCGAGGCCGCCCGTTCGCGGGCGGCCTCGCCGCGGCCGACCCCCACAAGGGCCAGCTAAGGCCGCCTGGATCTGAGCAGTCTCGCCGCGGCCGGCCCCCGCAATGGTCGACCACGGCCGTCTGTTTCCAGGCAGCCTCGCCCCACCCCCGAGGGCCGGCCAAGGCCGCCCGTTTCCGAGCGGCCTTGCCGCGGCCGTCCCCCGCAAGGGTCAGCCAAGGCCGCCCAGATCCGGCCGGCCTCGCCTCGGCTGGCCACCACAAGGGCCGGCCAAGGACACCCGCATGCGGGCGGCCTCGTCATTGCCGACCCCCGTGAGGGCAGACCAAGACCACTCGCCCAGGCGGCCTCACCGTGGCCGGTCACCCCTCCCAGCCGCTCGGCGTGCGTGGGAGGGGCAGCTGCCCCCTCGCCGTCGTCGTCTGGTCGCCGTTCTTCGTGGGCGGTATCTCCTTCGGCCCAGGGGTAGGATCGCCATTTTACAAAAATGGCGATCCGCATACTCAATTTCAAGCGCTCATATTAGCCGGTCCGGTAGTTATTGGGCAAAATTATCGGACCGCCCCCGTAGAAATCTATAAATAGACCTATTTTTTACTTCACAAGGGTCTTTTTTCTGGTTCAGGAAATCCTCTAACTCCTATTCTACTTTCTCTCTTCTCTTCTTCTCTCTCCCTATATGACCACTGCCCAAGGACGCTCCCACAAGAGTCCACCGAGGCCGAGAAAGAAAGATGAAGTAAACAAGAGGGAAGTCGAACGCGGAACGCACACTCGCTCTCGGACAATCCCTCAAGTTGTCGACCTCTCGCAAGAAGGGGAAGACGGAACGAGTCTAACCGTCCCCACCAGCACTTCAAGCTCACTCAAAAAACAAGGCTTCGTCTGCCCCTGCTGGAAGCAAGCAGAGGAAGGTTACCAGAGCAACACAAAGGCCTGCGGTGCCCGGCGTTCATCCTGCTTCCATCTCACTAAGTGTAACGAGGAGAGGTCTGTCACTCTTGCTCTACCCCAAGAGGCCATATAATAAACTCTCATATAGTGGATGTTAGGTCGACACCGTACCGACCGCGTGGTTTTTCACTCCGACTGCAGGTTTTCCACGTCATCAAACTTCATCTCACCACCTAGTGGATCTTTGACTATTTGTACGCTCAATCGCTCCGCGGAATGGGACGATTCGGTAAGTCCAGTCTACCAAGAGCTACAAGCGGACCGCAACAACAGTAATAGTGACTTAAGTCTTTGCGCAAAATATCTACTTATAGTTCCAGTCGAGTGTTGAAATCGCTCTTTTGTTAATCTCATAGAGCCTCCATGTGCTAAAATGTACAATGTAATTCTTAGGACTCACTCATGTAAGAAAATGTCAATCCTTTATTCCTTCTTATTTTCCTTCTTTTCTTTGAAGAGGTCGAGGCATTGCCAATGTTGATTGATGCATTTCCTCCTATCTCTTCAGGTCTACGCCGTTGAACCTCCAAGTTTTCTTCTGTAATATCTTCTCCCGGAGCCATGTGCTCCGCATCAGATGGCACACTCTCAATTGATGGAGCCTATGAATCTTCTCCTGTTGCGAGAACTTGTCTAAACATAATTACAAGTTTCTCCTCTAAATCAGGAGCAATACCACCATATCGAAATTTTTTGGCAGCGGGAACAACTTATATAAAATAAATAAAACAATATGAAAAGACGTTTAAAAAAGTAAATTTATTGATTTTGAGATGACCTAAATTTTTTTCCGATCACCACTCATCATATGTAGCAATAGTTCTCTTTTTTGGTCTCATCCTAAACCCGTGTCTCCATGTTTTAGTTCTTTTCGCAACTTTCGGTCTTTCTTCAGACGATCTCATTTGTTCTTTATTTGCAATCAATCGTAGGTTTTTCCGGTGCGTTCTTTAAATGACACAATCAAATTTTTCCAACAATCTTTGTTGAAGTGGGCGGTAGATTGATTGTCCAACCCAATATCTTTAATGCAACGATCGCAAAAAATGAAAACTTCATTTAAATCCCAAGTTGCTAAAATGCCTCCCTCCTTTGATTTTCTCATTACACTGTAAACCCAAAAGAAAATTGTTTTGATTCAATTTAGCACATTACCTATCAGTAGAGAATAGTTTTTTGCCTGTTAAAACAATCACATTGTTTACTCATGCACATTTCAATACAAATCTGACAGATTGCAACCTCAATCATAAAATTTTCGACCCTAGCTATGAACTGAGTATCTTACGAACAAGTTTAATTCATAATTCATTGATTGTTGCATCTGCCTTTAGATTTTTATCACTATTAGTGGCAAATAACTTCCTAAAAAATCTCTCAAATGAACATGGGGTCGTAAAAATAAGAAATAGAAATCCGCAAGCAGAAATAGAAATCAGCAAGCAGAAATAGAATTCGGAACCGTCACCCGTATGTGGAAGAGATTGGAAATCGTTAACAGGCGCTAGAGGAGAAAGGAAGACCAGGAGGAAGAGACATCTGAAGTATCTCGACACCGCAGAAATGACCTTGACGAAACTGTGAACATAGGCAACAATTATTATGAGAGAAACAGTGAAACAATTATAAAAATGAAGCCACTAATAAGGCTTTTTTGCATAATGCACCCCCCAATATTCACGTTTTGGCAATCTGCACCCTAAATATTCTAACATTGCACATTTCCCCCCCCCCCATATGAATTTCCTTAGCAATTTGCACCCCAGGACTTATTTTGCAGGGGTAATATTGTTTTATTCAAAAAATAACTTAACCCTCTTTTAGGTCTTGCCTCTTTCCATTTTTTTCCCAAGCAGGTTTCTCTCTCTATTACTTCCGCCGACACTCTCCCGATGCCCTCACCGCCGACACTCTCCCAACGAGCTCATTGCCGACACCATCACCGTTGATGCCCACACCGCCGACGCCCTCACCGCCAACGTCGGGAGCTGATGCCCTCACTGTCGACGCCCTCACCGGCCTCTCTCCCTGGTTGCTTCGTCCTGGAGCCTGTCGTTTCCTCGCCCGACAACCCTCGGTAGAAGCCTGTTTTTTTAGGACGCTCGCACCGTCGACGCCCCGACAACCCTCGGTAATGTTAATTTCGTATTGTAATCAGTTCGTATGTACAGAACTACAATTTTAGGGTTTGTTTGTTTGGGATTTTTGCTTCATCTCCGTTGTGAGAAAAACGTTATTGCTCCTTTAAAAGTGTGGGGTAAACTCTCATTCTCACTGTTACCGCTTCATCTTCGTTTGTTTTTTATGTTGATGAGGAAAACCAGAAACCCCTCTCTTCACTCAATGGTTTAAGCTGAGGTTTTAAAGTCGTAATATTTTTTATGTAACAGGGATATAAATTGTACCTTCTTGTTAGACAGTGATTCCAGTAAAGTTAAATTTTTTGTAGTTCCAGTTAGTTCAATACTTTTGCTCCAGATGACAGTGGTTTTCCATTAGGATTGATGAGCTCCATTCCTTTTTTTAGGTGCAGCAGTTTACTGATTCCAGTTCCAGATTTCAATCTACAATTCTCTTTTGACCGATTTCTTCAAGCTATGGCAGGTATACATTTCATCCTTTTTTTTATTTCAGTTATAGTTGATTTTAAATTTGCTACCGTCATATTTAGTAATTGTAAGCAATGTTATTATTCAAGATCTAGATTGGGAAAATGTTATAGTTGAAGAAAATAGTTTGCAAGAGACCTTGAATAGTAGTAGTGATCATGCTTGTCACGGCGTCAAGGCGAACCAAGGCGAGCGTCAGGCGCCTGGACGCTTAGGCGATAAGGCGGACGCCTATGCGACAATAAGGCGAGCAACCCGAAGCGACAATGTGGCTTAAAATTATTTTTTAAAAATGACTTTAGACAGCGGTTTTTGACTTTAGACAGCGGTTTTTATAAAAACCGCAGTCTAAAGTTCTTTTAAACTTTTTTTTAGGCAAAAAAAAAATTTACTTATTTTAATGACTTTAGCCAGCGGTTTTGCTAAAACCGCTGTCTAAAGTCATTAAAAAAAATTTAAAATTTAAAAAAAATTTAAATTTAATTTTTTTAATGACTTTAAACTACGGTTTTTATAAAAAAAACCGCAGTCTAAAGTCATTAAAAAAATTAAAAAATAATTAAATTTTTTTTTAACGTAAAAAAATTAAGAAAAATAATTTAATGACTTTAGACAGCGGTTTTTATAAAAACCGCTGTCTAAAGTCATTAAATTATTTTTTACGTAAAATTATTATATATATATTTTTAATGACTTTAGACAGCGGTTTTTATAAAAACCGCAGTATAAAGTCATTTTAAAAAAAAAAAATTTAAAACTGTTGCCTGCGGTTTTTATAAAAACCGACACCGCAGTCTAAAGTATATATAGAAAGTGTTTTTTATAAAAACCGCTGTCTATTCAAAAAAAAATTAAAAAAAAATTATTACAAGGCGTCTAACGCCTTATACACATTCGAGCGCCTAGACGCCATGACAAGCATGGCAGTGATTCAGTGAGTTTCGTAGAAGAATCCGATAACAGTGATTTTTCTGATGATTTGGTAGATATCGATTTTGAATGGGATGATGTAATGTTTGATCAAAGTGTCGACACTGAAATTGAGTTGGTTGGTGGAACAGAGGCGGCCAAAACAAAATATAGCATAAATGTTGACATACATATTAGAGAGTTTGGTGATCGCTCTACCTCAATTTTTTTGAGAGAGAAAAGTATTCAAGTTTACCAAGGCAATGCAAACGAACACAATTTTCAGTTTAATGTTGGGATGTGTTTCAATAGTTCTTCTGAATTTAGAGATGCAATGAGAATGTACGTTACAGTACAAGGGAAGCCAATTAAATTTACCAAAAACTGCAGTGATAAAATTCAATTTAGTTGCGATTGTGGTTGGGTTTTGCTTGCCTCCTTCATTTCGAAAAATGAAAAAACATTTCAAGTAAAGACAATTAAAGAAGATCATACATGTTGCAGGATTCCAAGTTCCAAACATTGTAGTGCTAAATTCCTTGCAACTAGATATGAGCAACATATTAGGAGCAATCCAGATTGGTCAGTAAATTCTATGCAGGAGATAATGCAAATAGATAACAAAACTCCTCTTAGCATTTGGAAAATGTATAGAGCAAAAGAATATGCAAACAAAGTTATTAGTGACACAGAACATGAGCAATATGCAAGGTTGTGGGATTATTATGAGGAAATTTACAAGACCAATCCGGAAACCACGGTTAAAATTAAATATAAGCATGATGTTGAATCTCAAACTTGCATTTTTAAGAGACTACATATGTTGGGGTGCATTGAAGAAAGGGTTTATGAGTGGTTGTAGACCTATAATAGGTTTGAATGGTACACACTTGAAGACACGTACAGATAGAGTGTTGTTATGTGCAGTTGACATCGATGGTAATAACAATATGTATCATATTGCTTATGTTTATGTTTTGACTGAAAATATTAAAACTTGGAGATGGTTTGTTAGTATTCTTATTAAAGATTTGTGTATTGAAAATAGTCATTTCTGGACTATCATTTCGAATAAGCAAAAAGGTTTAATAAAAGTCATTGAGAATTTGAGATGTTATTGCATAATGTCGAACACAGGTTTTGCTTAAGGCATATGTACAATAATTTCAAGCAGAAATTTAGAGGCATACAACTTAAAGATTTATTATGCAGGGTTGCATCCGCAACAAGGGTTGTTGATTTCAATATTGAAATGGAGAAGTTGAAGTCTTGTGATAAAAAAGCCTATGAATGGGTAAAGGAAAGACATGAGAAACATTGGGCAAGGTCTCATTTCAGCACTTGTCTTAAATGTGATATGTTTCTTAATAATTACTGCGAGACATTCAACAAAGTCATTTTAAGGTCAGGGATAAGCCCATAATAACCATGTTGGAAACAATTAGGGTAATCCTAATGAAACGGCTACACACTCAAAGGGACAAGGTACTCAAAAGCAGTGGAGAAATGTCCTTCCATCCAAAAAATAATAGAAAATAATAAGAAAAAAGCACATGACTATATTTTGGGGTGGAACGGACAAAATAAATTTGAAGTGCAAGGGTTTGTGCGAGATAAATGAACAGTTGACTTAGATTCCAACAGTTGTAGTTGCAGACAATGGGATCTCACTGGTATTCCGTGTGTACATGCTACTGCATGTATTTTCTATCGAAGGGAAAAAGTGGAAGACTACGTGATACATTGGTACAAGAAAGAGGTGTTTCTGCGTGCCTTATGAGCACCTACTAAATCCCATTAATTCTTAAATGGAATGACCATTAGCAAACCTAAATCATATTGTTTTGTGGCCTACTGTTCAGATGAAGGCCAGAAGGCCGCCACAACATGCAAAGAAGAATGGAAGAAGAGGAGCTGGAAACTCAAAAATATGGCATAAAGAGACATGGCTTGAAATACTCGTGTTCACACTGTGGGATGAGAGGACATAACAAAAGGAATTGTGGACTAGTTCTTATATCCTCGACTGCATCGGCTAAAAAACTCAAAAATCCGGTATGTAAAAAACATTTATGTAATTGGGTTATATTACATTTACCTTTTTTCACTTAAAATTTATCTTTACGTGTAGGTGCGAGCGTAGGACAGATTGAAAAATGAAACATATGTTATTTTGCAGCTCCAAAACATTTATCTTTTTGTGTAAGTGCGTATGTTATTTATCAATATGTTATAAATTATAAAAAATTATATTTAGTCAACATGTTTCATTGTAATATCTTAATGTTAATTTGCAGGTCCAAGACTAGATGTAATTTTGAAGACAAATTTGGTGTTTTGATGGTTGCTAAAAAATCATGTTATGTTTAAGGTTGTATTTTGTTATGAGGTTAATTGTATGTGTTATGATGTATTTTGGAATGAAAGAAACTTGTGTTATAATGTATTTTACTATGGGACTAACTTTTGTGTAATGATGTAGTTTGCTAAATTTTGTAATCTGTTTGTCGAATTAGAAAAAATTCTCCATTGAAAGCCCGATCAAAATTTTTTTGCTAAATATTGATGGTTCCAATAATCCGGCCAGAACAGATTTGAAATCCGGTCAAAAATGAAATCCGGCCAAAAAAGAAATCCGATCAAAAACATATTACCGAAAATTTTGATATATCTTTGATTGCAAGCATGTTTCATCCGACAAAAATGAAATCCGGCCAATATGAATACTATTTTAAAAAATCCGGCCAAAAAAACGGGCTACCAAGAAATAATATAGCACAAATTTTGCTGAATCGGACGAAAAAACCCCTTATAATATGAACTAGGGTGTAAAACACTCAAAAAATGGATATTGGGCGGTGCAAGATGCAATATTATAATATTTGGGGTGCAATTCGCCAAAACGAGCATATTGGGGGTGCAGTATGCTAAAAAACCCACTAATAATGTAATTATAAACAGCAATTATAAGCATGAAGAAGAAGAAATTAGAATGAAGAAGAATAACTAACCTCAGCAGAGATGGAAGTGGAATGGAGGAAGGCTCACCTAAGGGAGTGCAGATCTGGAAGAGGAATGGACGAAGGCTCGCCGACGGAGTGCAGATCTGGAATGACCGGAGATCTGGAAACGTCGACCGAATCTGGAATAGGGCTCGCCGGCGGAGTTGGACGAGAAACAGAAACGGTGGGGGAGTGTTGGATGAGAAATAGAAACGGCGGGGGAGTGTTGGATGATTCTTACCGGGGAAGATAGATGAGAAATAGAAACGGCGGGGATGTGTTGGACGACGCCTCGCCAGCGGAGGTTGGCGAAGGATCGACGGGATGCTGGACGAGAATTTTTTTTCAATTGGATCAAAGAAGGAAGAGGGGAGGGTCGAGCGAGAAATGAGAGAGGGCCGGGCAGAAATTGATTTTGGGAGGCGGCCAGATTTTGGAAAAGACCCTAAAACGTGGCTATTAAAACGGGATGTTGGAATAGCTATTCAAACAAACAGCCCTTTAGCTTTGGCATTTGAAAAAGAGATTTTTCATCCGCTAGAGCTGTTCCAAACAAGCCAAATTGTTTTTTGAGATCTGCTTCTCTAGCATAAAAATTAGGATATAGATGAGGTGTGTGCATAAAATACCGAAATTGACCGAACCGAACCGATCCAACCGAACCGATCCAACCGAACCGATCCAACCGAACCGAACCGATCCAACCGAACCGATCCGACCGAACCGATCCGACCGAACCGATCCGACCGAACCGATCCGACCGAACCGATCCGACCGAACCGATCCGACCGAACCGATCCGACCGAACCGATCCGACCGAACCGATCCGACCGAACCGATCCGACCGAACCGAATTTCAAACTGAGCCAACTGGTTCGATTCTGTTTCAATTTTTAGTGGTGAAAAGTGAACCTCTGTGTAGCTCGGTTCGGTTTTCGGTTCCGTTTTCACAAGGTGCAAACCGATAAAAACGGAACCGATGATTAATATTTTTGATAGGAACGAGCTCCTTTTAAAGAGATAGTGTGCACATAGTCGCTTGCCCCCCCATGATCTCCACTAAGTGGAATCATTGGTTTGATCGCACACGCGATTGCCACGCCCGATCCTGCCGCGCACCGATCCCACTACGCATGACATCCAAACCACCAAGGACATCGTCTCGCCGGCGACAAGCGGTCAGCGTCATCTCCGGACGTCGGCCGCCCCCTCTCGCTGTCGTCGGCCACCCCCTCCCGGTCGCCGGCACGCGCCAAAGGTGGCGGCCGAGCCGGCTGTCCCTCTTCGGCTGAGGTGGAGGTCGAGCGGGTCGCCTTCCCTCGGCCGCCGGCGCGCGGCCAAAGAGGCGGCCGAGCCGACCGCCTCCCCTCGGCCGTTTGCGCGCGACCAATGAGTCGGTCGAGCCGGCCACCCCCTCGGCCGCCGGCGAGCGGCCGAAGAGACGGCCCAACCGACCGCCCCTCTTCGGTCGCCGGCACGCGGCCGAGGAGGCGGCAGCGCCGGCAGCCCCTCTTCGGCCATCGGCGCGCAACCGAGGAGGCGGTCGAGCCGGCCTCCCCCAGCCGGTCGTCGGCCGCTCCCCCTTTTCGTCGCTGGCTTGGCCCCCGCCCGCTCTCTCGGCCGTCGGCTCCGGCCTCCCTCCTCGTCGGCGAGTTCGCAAGTAAGTTCATCGCCCGCCCAAAGGTACGCTTCCCCTCCGTCCGAACACCTCGGATCGATCTGATTCGTGTGTAACCACCCACTAAACGCCAGGTTAGTGTGGGAATTTTATTATTAAATTCATTGGTCTACGGATAGCGAAATATATGATCATAATACGCACCCTTAAACTATATGAAAAATATTAATTTGGGTGGTTATGGTGTGCGGATAGCCACATAACCATCATAACCACCTCCTGGAGGCTATAAAAGGAGCGTCAGGCCTCCTCATTTCTCACCTTTTTTCTCTGACTCTTTTTCCTCCTCAGGCCAGAGCTATGTCAAATTCCTCCTACAAAGCCACGTTCGAACCGCACTCAAGCCATTTGAGCCATCCTCAAGCCGCATCCGAGCCACTTTCGAGTCGCCTTCGAGTCGTCATCGCCTCGACCAAACCCGTCTAGGTCCGCAACAAGCATCGAGAACCAGCCACAGTTCCGCCACCAGAATTCTCTTAAGTGCAGCTGCTCCACCGTAAATTCACCTAAGTCCCCCAGCGTGCGGTGCAAATCCTCTCGTGCGGCACAGCCTATTGCCCGCAGCGAGCTGATAATTCTCTCTCTCATCTCCAAAGTGTAACGAGAAGCGGCTTGTCACTCTCGGTTCCTCGTGAATGTTGTAACCGCAAACGGATAATGGAGTTCGATCGGCACCGACCCGGTGGCGTGATTTTTTACCGAGTTAAGAGGTTTTTCCACGTCAAAATCGTAATGTGTACCTACTTTTGACTTTTTGATTGATTGCGTGCACGATCGCTCGTGAGATAAGACGATCGAATTCGCACCGGTTAAGGAGCATCAAGTTAGACCGCAACAGTTACGCGCCGTCTGTGGGAAACACGGATTCCCAACATCCTCCAAAGACAGTACTCTCTACTCAACGGTACTCGAGATTAGAGAATGGCAAGAAGAAATGCCTGAACTATCAAAAGACTAGTCCACGAGGGGTGCATCAAATCGGCCCCCCTCCCGCATGCGTAAAATCAGTCAAGTAGCGACCATTGGCAAGCTTGAGGGCATATCCGCAAAACACGCCACACAAATAAATGAACTTCAAGCCATGATGCTCGTCATCTGTCGAGAAGTAAATTAGTCCTCCACAACGTCATTCAAGCAAGCTAATTCATCACCATCAGGAGAACTCTTCGCCTCAACCAAGCGTTCCCCGCATAAGGAGTACGACATAGAAAAAGAATTCTCAAGCACAAGTAGCTCCCCCACTCCGACAGCACTAACCCAAAATACGCGTGATCACTACCTCGATGATCCTCAACATGATGTGGATGTCAAAAACAAGATGAATTATGGCACGTCAACCAGGAAGCAAGGGCTAAACGAATGGTTACCCAACTCCAAATCACCGGCCTCCTGGGCAAACTCCACTCTAGAACGTAACTTGGAAATCCAAAGTTTTAGTGGAACCGACATGGATGTTTTGAAGCTATCATGCACACTCACAACGCCTCAGATCAATTCATGGTACAAACATTTCCGACAACACTAAAAGGGCAAGCCCAAGCTTGGTTCCATTCTCTACAAGAAAAGAAGATAAATAACTACACTGAGCTGGCCGATCTCTTTGTCAAAAGATTTATGCCAGATGGAAAGATTGTGTTAGGAAGTCCAAGCCCATACAAATCTCAGAAGAAGAAACAGGAGAACAATTTATACCAGGAGCCCAAAAGGAACTGCAACCAACGCACAAATACACGTCAAACAAAGGAGTCTTATCGACATCAAAAGTTCGTGTCACTTAACGCCCCCCAAAGACAAGATCTTCCAAGCAATTCACAATCACCCAGCATTGCATAAGCTTAGGTCACTCGCCCAAGGTCAAGGAAATCTATCAAAATATTACAAATACCACTAGGGGCCTGGCCACAACACCGACAAATACAATGAACTGAAGGAAGAGATTCTGCGACTCTCTAGTCCGGGTTAGTCGATCAATTCCTATCAAAAGAGAAGCAGCCTCCTGCTCAGAACGTGAGAAGCATAACCATTGGCATCGGTGAGCCGTCAACCAAGCTAAACCAAGTCTTTGTAGACGAAGGGATTACAGTGAACGTATTGTTTCTATCAACACTTCTCTAGCTCAAGCTTACAGCTGGCGATCTCAAGCTAATGTCAGCTAGCGCACGCATCCCGGGGAACACTCCAGTACCGATCATAGGCACCATCATTCTTCTATTACTCTCGGAAAAGAGCCTGAACAAGCAACCTATGATGTGCAGTTCATTATCATCCAGGCTGATTCTGATCACACCACAATACTCCGACAATCACTCTTGGACATTTTTCAAACCCGCTCCCGCCGCTTTTTTCCCTGAATCATAACTTTTTTACTCCCAGTTTCCACTCAATTGCTATTTTTTCGACTAACTATTGTAAAAACCACAAGCCTGAACTTGTGTAAACAACCTTTTATCTAAATATTGTGATGTGTTTCTTTCAGCGGAGCCTAATCAATTTAAAACAAAGCCACGAGCAACCCTCGTACAAACTAAGCCGCGAGCAACGCTCATGCGAACTAAGCTGCGAGCAACCCTCGTGGGAACTAAGCCGCTAGCCCCACTTGTGCAAATTAGGTAAGATTGTGCATGCGGTTTGAATGGGCAAGCCCCTTACCGACCCTGCCTTTCTATGCCTCGACCTCGCTAGGGCCTGCCCCCTCGTGCAAACTAAGCCGCAAGCGATCCTCGTGCAAACGAAGCCACGAGCGATCCTTGTGGTAACCAAGCCACGAGCGATCCTCGTGCTAACCAAGCCGCGAGCGATCCTCGTGCAAACTAAGGTGCGAGCGATCCTCATGCTAACCAAGCCGCGAGTGATCCTCGTGCAAACGAAGGCGCGAGCGATCCTTGTGCAAACTAAGCCGCGACCGATCCTCGTGCAAACCAAGCCGTGATCGATCCTCGTGCAAACCAAGCTGCATGCAATCCTCATGCATACCAAGCCGCGAGCCATCCTCGTGCAAACCAAGCCGCGAGCAATCCTCATGCATACCAAGCTGCGAGCCATCCTCGTACAAACCAAGCCGGGAGCCATCCTCATGCATACCAAGACGCGAGCCATCCTCGTGCAAACGAAGCCACGAGTCATCCTCGTGCAAACAAAGCCACGAGTCATCCTCGTGCAAACCAAGCCGCGAGCGATCCTCGTGCAAACTAAGCCGCAAACAATTCTCGTGCAAACTAATCCGCGAGAAATCCTCGTGCAAACTAATCCGCGAGAAATCCTCATGCAAACTAATCCGCAAGCGATCCTCGTGCAAACTAAGCCGCGAGCAATCCTCGTGCAAACTAAGCAGCGAGCGATCCTCGTGCAGACTAAGCCGTGAGCCACCCTCGTGCAAACTAAAGTCACGAGTGTTACTCGTGCAAACAAATCCACGAGCGATCCTCGTGTAAACTTTTTGCGATTATAACTCATGCAAAGCAATGCCACAAGTCAAACTTATAAACAACATTTACGGCAAAGGGGGAATAACAACCTCATTACAATAATGGCATACAAAAACACATAAAGGATGCACTATCAATGACCATCAGAAGTAAAAGACAAACATACAACAGACTCAACCAAAGGAGACACAGACATACAAGCATAAAGAAATCGCGTTATTATACATCAGTCGCATCCACATCAGAATCAGGACTCGGGCTCTTGTCATCTGAAATATCATCAAAACTAAGGCTAGATACATCACACTTCAAACTTCTGGCGGCTAGGGAAAATTCCTTGGATACCTTGCGCCTGAGTGCGAGCTCGCGTACATCCACCATTTGAGGCTCCACCTCTCTAGGCCAAATCTCTTCCCAAACCTCCTCGCTAATCAAGCAGCGGTTGCGCATGTAATCCAACAAATCCATGTATTCAGCAAGACCAACGGCCTTCAACTCTGACACGCGGCTGTCAGTGGAAAGCATCTCCACTCGGGTCTTCGATGCCCCAACCTCCGTCTCCAAATGGGAAATCTCCACTTGGGCATTCTTCGCATCTGCGCGATTCACTCTACCAGAGATTTTTCCACCTCCAAGGAGGCTCGAGTATCCTCTCCGCCTTCAGCTTCGACGAAATCCGGTGAAATCGGGAGATGTACGGATCATGATCATCTCTCAAAGTAGCAAGCAAGCTCGTCGCCATCCGAAATTTCTCCTGAAGAGCCAAATATCTGTTTTTCAAGCTCACGTAATGATCGTTCCAAGTGAGAGCAATATGAGACTGGGCCTCAATCTACAAGGAAAAAAACAAAGAAAAGTTAGTACGACACAACCACAACAAAATAAAATCAAAACAAGCAAGCTCACTTACTACTTCGCTTATCGCCTTCAGAGAAGAAGACACCTGTGAAGTAGAATCCTCTAAAAGAGGAGCATGGGGGGGGCAGAGCATCCAATCACATGAACATCAACCTCGACAGAATCAGTCTCGGCTCGACAATCAGAATGAACAACCTCATCTAGAGAAACCATACAAGGCTCTACACCCTCATCACCACAAACAACTGTAACAACTTTTTTCTTTCGATCACGAACTGGAGAAGTCTCGACTGGCCACACTGAATTGGAAGAAACCCCGCAACACAGCAAACACGTTTTCTCCACGAATAAGGAAATATTAAAAAGGAGATTGGCCAACTCGTGAGGTTCCACAAATCCAAGAATCGGGGAGAACTCCCAATCCTTCCCTTTCTGAAGATGACAATAGCCAGACAATGCGTTCCACTATTCTAGCAAACCCCAGGAGTTCTTGACATAACCAAACAAAGTGTTCCCGTGACGATGGTCTTTCCGAATCTCGAAATCAAGCCAGCTCTTGTTACTATGAATTTCAATATGACCACCACCATCAATGCGAATGTCACACCAATCCTGAAAACAATCCAAGGAAAATTTTGAGCCATGCTCCCGAAAGAAGGCGAACAAACACATAAGACGCATCATTCCCAGCGGAGTAAACTGAGGTATCGGTACACCACAAACCTTCTGAATATCAATCACCTCCTCGCACGATGGAAATCAGAAACCAGATCTCAAAGTGATCTCGCAAATCATTAACCAGCCTCAAGGAGGATTTTGAACCCTCTCCTCTGCATGCGGGATCGTCACTTCAAGAGCAGCAGGTAATTCATACCTCTTCTTCCATATCACAATTTGATCGACGATAAGCGATGATCGCATATGTATCGGTCTCGCGGTACGCTTTGAACCCTAAAATAAAAATTAGTGTAAGACAAATTTGTTTGAAAACAACAATTCCTAGCAAAAGTGTGTTTTCTGGAGTGCGCATAAAGGCACCAAAAGGCCCAACACGCATTCGAAAGCAGTCACGCCCGCTTGAAAGCACATCTGTGCCCCTGATCACAGGCGCTCGAGAAGCCAAGACCATGCTTCCAAGGGACGACACGCATCATGCCAGCACACCCCTAAGCGCACGCACAAAGCAGGCACACACACTCAAGGTGAAGACACACACACACACACACGAGAGCGCACACAGTCAGGTGCATGCACACCCTAGGTGCACGCTCACCCACGCGCACGCGCGACAAGGCGCGTGTGGGGCCAGGCGCGCGCGTGTCTAGGTGAGAGCGTGCATCCTGGGCCGCACGGGCACTGCTAGGGCCGCGCGCACACCCAAGAGAGTGTGCGCGCACCCAGGTGTAACATCCTGATTCGCGCTAGACCCCTCGTGGAAATTTTCAAGTCAGGTGAGCTTACTTGGGCTCAGTATGCACTGGTGGATAGGCTTGCACCTGATCCGGGGGAAGTGCTGACTCGACATTGAGTGTCTGGACACTACCGCGCTGCGGTAGTAGATACCGCTCAGCGGTAGCAATCGTCGAGTATATACGACAAATATCAGGAGTTGAGGGAGTCGAGTGGACTCGACGATCATCGAATGCTATCACGCGACGGTAGCGAGATACCGCGTGGCGATAACAGTCGTTGAATGTATTCAACGAATACCCGGAGGCTCCGAGAGAGTTGAGAGGACCAACAATCATCGAATGATATCGCACGATGATATTGGTATACCGCGTGGCGATAGTCGACTGATTTATCAGTGTATGGCTCTGGAACCTATCTCCTGGCGTTAGTGATACCGTGGGCGATAGCCCCAATAAATTATTTGCTTTGGTGCTCTGGAAGATATAGCGTGGCGGTAGAAGGATATTGCCCGATGATAGCGATATAGGTGGCGACACCTGAGTGGGCGATTTGGACGGTGGCTTGCGGAAGAAGTTGTTTTTGGGGTTACCGCACGGCGGTAGATCCCTGATCGAGAAAACCCTAACTCTATTTGGCCGCTCCCTATATATACGTTGTCCAAGTCTTGAACTCCAATCATCTTCTCTGATTTTCTGAGAGAACGAAGAGTGTAGAGCTTTTCTTTGAAGGACAAGGAACGGGAAGTGCTTTCTCTCGGAGGAGGAGAACGAGAGCCGAGGTCGACGCTGCCATGCCGCAAAGAAAGATAACAAGATCTATGACCGGAAACAAGGTGAGCTTCCTACCCTCTCCCTTGTGCTAGATCTTTAGTTATGATATAGAAGATATGTCGACTCAAAGGAGTTTGACTTGATGCAAGATGAAGATCTTTTAGGAAGAGACCATGATAGGAACTTGTCCTAGGGATTTGTTGTCTTCAAACTCTCCTCTCTTCATTGCGAAGATGATGGACTTGGTTTCGTGAAGAGTAATGGTCTATTGAGGGTGAATAAGGGAGGAGAAAAATCTGAATGTAACTTTGTAGAAATGGCTAGAGGAAGAAGACGAACCGATGTCATTCGTTGTGCTTTAAGATGTGTGCAGAAATCTATTTTTTGTGTGCAACGAACTTCGAGGCCGTTTTCGAGTATGATGCGGCTGGATCTAGGTCTTGGGCTTAACACGAAAGTTGTAGTCCTTGGAAAGACATTTCCAACAGATGGTTACACGTTTTCATAGAAGGCTTGTAACTCCGTGTTTGTCCGATCGAAGTTGTTGCATGGTGACAACTTATGTGCATGTTGTTTACGGGTTAGGGTATAACCATATTTTGGACTTTGTAGAATATTTGTAGCAAAATTATATTGAGGTTAGAAGAACCTAGTTATTTGTAACTTGGATAAACAAATGTTTTGATGGAATTGGTTGTACAAACGATTTTTCATGATAAAGATGTATCTTAACTATGATACGTGAATGAGTAATCTATAGCTTGCGGTGATCGAAATGGTTGGAAGAACACGAGATGTATTCCTAGCAAGTTATGTTGATAGTGTATAAATATATAAATGGCATGATGAATGTGGTCTGATTTAGAATCTGGAAAATATGCATGACTTGATATGCAGGTTTCTGTTGAATAATAAAAAAGGGGTTAGATGAGAAAACGCCTATGGCCATGCGATATGATGAGTCTCAATGTTGAATGGATGAATAGAGTCCACTACATAGAGTTGTGTCTCCCTACGGGTAGCAGTGCGGTACTAGTATGTTGTATAAGGTGGCTTGCCACCCGTGTTAATGATGAACCCTTAAGTGCTTGGGAGCACGAGAATGTGAAAGGGTATAAGTGTGTGAGTATTTGACCGCAATGAAACAATGTGTTGATAAGGAACTCAGTGTGCAGCCCTTGAGTGTTGTTGATCACTGGATTGGTAATGATGAGAAGGGACTCAATTGGAGCCCTTGGATGTCATGACATGTGTGAAAGTAGCGAGCAGACGACTAAAAACAAGCCAAAAAATTGAATAATTGAAAGTGTAATTATCCAAAAAGATAGGATTTACAAAGGTATGACCTCCCTTTTATAGAATGGAGGAGAGAGGAGAGAGTACAAATAAACAATGTGAGACTAAAAAATTACAAAGCTGTGCGGCTAGAAATAAAAGGACCGAACAGGACGAGCGGTTAGACAAATGGGCTAACCGTTCGGCAACACTAGAAGGAAGAGCACAAGTCGCAGAAGGAGGCCGCTAGATCGGCCGGTCTCCAAGTTGCCTAAGATAAACCGCCAGACCGCTCAGACTATAAACAACAACAGTCTGAATATCAAACCACTGGAGAGTAACCGTCAGACCGCGCGGTCTACAACTCGCTAGACTTAGACCACCAGACCTCTCGGTCTCATACTTCAACACTCCCCCTCAAGCTGGAGCATAGATATCAATCATGCCTACCTTTGTCACAAATATGGAAGAAGGAAGTAGAAACCAACTTGATGAAGATATCCGCCAACTCTTTGTCGGAGGTGACGAACGTAGTACAAATCTGTTTCTTCAAGACCTCTTCCCGAATGAAATAGCAGTCGACTTCTATATGTTTCGTTCTCTCATGGAAGACAGGATTTTTGGATATGTATATAGCGGCCTTGTTGTCACAGAACATAGGATGAGGATAGTCGTAGACCTCTCCTAAGTCAAGCATGAGAGTACGCAACCATTTTAACTCACACGTGGTTGACGTCATACTCCGATATTCGGCTTCTGCACTGGATCTGGGGACAACAGACTGTTTCTTGCTCTTTCAGCTCACAAGATTTCCTCCAACAAATGTGCAAAAGCCTGATGTAGATTTGCGATCGCCTTTATCATCCGCATAGTTTGAATCTAAGTAGGCTTCAACCCTCAGATGACCATTCTTCTAAAAGAGTAGCCCTTTTCCTGGTGCTGCTTTTGCATACTCTAATATCTTCAAGGCAGATTGAAGATGACATTCCCTAGGAGCTTACATGAACTGACTAACCTTGCCTACAACATAGGAGATGTCGGGTCTGGTCACCGTTAGATAAATGAGTTTGCCCACCAGACGTCTGTACCTCGTGACATCAGATAGAAGAGGCAAGTCATTTGTCCATGTTTTGTCTTCTCCAGTAGCCATGAGATACCGGGCCGGTTTGGCACCAGTCAATCATGCCTCTTGTAGAAGATCAAGAGCATACTTCCATTTGGAGAGAACCAACGAGTCGGGCTTCCGAGAGATTTCTATCCCCAAAAAGTATTTTGGGGAGCCCATATCCTTCGTGACCAGGTGTTGACGGAGGTGTTTCTTTGTCAAGTCCACCCCAGCCTGGTCATTGCTAGTAAGAAGAATATCATCCACATACACCGCCAAAACCACCAGTCCCGAGACGGTTTTGCGAATAAACAAGGAGTGATTGGCTGAACTCCTTGCAAAGCTGATGGCAGCCACAATGTCACTGAACTTGTCGAACCACGCCCGAGGGCTTTGTTTTAGGCCATAAATGACCTTCTTCAACCGACATACTGGTGTCTTCTCCTGAGAAACATACCCAAGAGGTTGCTCCATGTAGACGTCCTCCTAAAGATCCCCATAGAGAAAGGCATTCTTAACATCAAGCTGGGAAATAGCCTAATCCCTGTTGACAGCCACAGAGAGAAGAACCTGGATGGTGCTGAGGCGAGCGACCAGAGAGAAAGTATCAAATTAATCAACCCCATAAGTCTGTGTAAAGCCTTTGGCCACCAGCCGGGCCTTGTAGCGATCCACAGTGCCGTCTGGGCGAAACTTCACAACAAACACCCAGTGACAACCAACCACATCGGTACTCACTGGTGGAGGAACAAGGGTCCAGATACCCCTTTCAGTAAGAGTGGCAATCTCCTCATCCATGACAGATTTCCAATGAGGAATAACAAGAGCCTCATGGTAGGTGCGGGGAGTGGCAGTAGCCGAGATAGCCAAAGCAAAACACCTGCGAGAAGGAGTAAGCCGAACATATGAAACAACTGCCGCAAGCGGGTATTGGGTACACACCTACACCCCTTTGCGAAGAGCAATGGGAAGATCCAGGTCGACTTGTGCCTCAGTGACCAGAGTGTCCGTGGCGGAGAAGGCTGGTCTGGGACTAGAGAGACGGCTGCGGAGAAGAGGGAGAAAGGGGAGGGGGTATAATGGAGAGAGGAGGAGATGGAGGAGGAGATGAGGTAGGAGGGGAGACGTCGATATGCGTGGAAGGAACGGAGGGATACGATGGAGAATCAGAGACATCAGGGGGAAGAGGGGATTCAAGAGAGAAGTAGGACTCATTCTCAAAGAAGGTGATGTCCGCGGAGACAAACTGCTTGCGCAGAACGGGGTCAAAGCAACAATAGCCTTTTTGAGTGGTAGAGTAACCCAAAAAGACACACTTGGTGGAACGGGGGGAAAGCTTTTCACGGGTAGCGGACGGAGCGTGCATAAAAGCTGTACACCCAATGATACGGAGAGGGAGAGGAAATAGTTCCTTGCTCGGGTAAAGAATGGAGAATGGGGTCTGGCCATGGAGAACCCTAGAGGGAATGCGATTGATGAGATAACAGGAGAGGAGAACATCATAGCCCCAATAGGAGCGAGGCACCTGCATCTAGGTCATGAGAGTGCGAGCGACATCGAGGAGGTGATGGTTTTTACGCTCCGCCACCCCATTTTGCTGGGAGGTGTAAACACTGCTGGTCTGATGAATAAGACCATGTTGTATACAAAAAGAGGAAAACTCATGACTAAGATATTCCTTAGCATTATCAGAGTGAAAGACTTTAATAGTGATAGTTTTACTTTCAAGACAACCTAAACACCTAGAGGGGGGGGGGTGAATAGGTTCTAATGCTTGTTAACACTTTTTGGCAGAATTCAATTACAGAATTAAAACACACAGCACAGCAGTCACAGAAATTTAACCATCACAGATTGCACACTGTTTTATAGTGGTTCCCCAAGGTCTGGGTACATCCACTTTCCCCCTTCACCTATCTAGTAGTATGCTAGAGTCGGCCAAACTTCCCTTTACTCAGATCCACCGATCCTACAGCTCAGAACCTGAAAAGGTTCCTACAACTCAGG
The DNA here is from genome assembly GCA_039513925.1 of Platanthera zijinensis. Classification (NCBI taxonomy): domain Eukaryota; kingdom Viridiplantae; phylum Streptophyta; class Magnoliopsida; order Asparagales; family Orchidaceae; genus Platanthera; species Platanthera zijinensis. The sequence continues at coordinate 133,156,366 of CM077084.1, forward strand.
GTCAACAGCCATACCTCAGCCTTATCACAAAGCCTATAACTCAGAGAAGAACCTTCTCCTACACTCAGGCAAACAGCCCTACCACTCAGAGATCAACTCTCCTACACTCAGCCTTTATAATACAGGCTTACAACTCAGATCTGTATTGACAGATCCTACAGAAATTAGAAAAGAAGTTTTTAATGTCTTGCCTTTGTTGAGAGAGAAAAGAACAAGACAATTCTTGATCAGCTGATGAAATCAACTGAATCTGAGCTTTCTTCAAAGCTTCTTGAATCTGAACTTAGCTGAGTTGATTTCCAAACAGCTTCTTGAGAAACCAATGATGGCTTCCTTCTTCTTCTTCAAGTGGCTGGATCCCTCTCTATCCAACACCTTTGATGATACTTCTGAATTCTTGAAAGAACTCAACTTAGACTGATCCTGAGATCGTCTTCTTAGATCTTCTGATGAAGATCTTCTTTAATGTCTTGCACTTTCTTGAAGAGAGGACTTGTCTCTTAACTAATGTGTTGATTAAAAATTAATTTCCTCTTGTGTGTTCTTTTTTTCTTCTTCTGAATCTGTCTATTTATAGATCTTCTTCATGGAAACCGGCTGATCCGGTTTCTAACTGACTACTGACAAGTCTGACAGCTTCAGTTAACCTGACATAACCCACAGCTGTCAAGTCTTCAAACAGATCCTGTGCCTTAGTCTTGGACAGCAAAGTGTTGAGACAGACTGTCAGAAAGTGTCGAGACCAACTGTCTATATGTGTCGACACAAGTGACTTTGGTGTCGACACAGCCTTTGATGATGTCGACTAGTTTGCCTTTAAGTCGACACTGCTTCTTCAGAACTTCATCTTGAGAATGAGTCGACACAGAGAATTTGTGTCGACTCAACACTTCATCTTTCTTCAGAAAATAACTTGGTCTTGACTTTGCAGTGTGTCGACACAAGTCCTGTGTGTCGACACAGTTGTTGTAGATTCAGAACTCAGTATGTGTCGACTCTGCCTTTAGGTGTCGACATAGTTGAGGTCGACTATCTTTCTGTGAGTTGACACTACTTCCCAGTGTCGACACAAATGTGGCCGACTATCTTTCTGTGAGTCGACACTGCTTCCCAGTGTCGACACAGATGTGATCGACTATCTTTCTGTGAGTCGACACTGCTTCCCAGTGTCGACACAAATGTGGTCGACTATCTTTCTCTGTGTCGACACAGCTTCCTTCAAGTGTCGACAAAATTATTCTGAAGTGTCGACCCAGTTTCTTCAGATGGCGACACATGGACTTAGAATAATTTCCTGTATTCTTTAATACTTCTTCACCTGCACATGTCAACTTAAAACAACATCAAATACACCTTGATGTATATCATTAAGCTAAGTTAGGCTTCTTCAAATCAGGTACACATTTTCCAATATATCCAACAATCTCCCCCTATTTGGAGAAGTCATAACCCTTTTAGTTAATGATATACACCATTTATAACAAAACTAATATGATGATGTATGACATTACAGGAATATTTTATATAAACAAAATATTAATAATTCATCACAGAGTGAACATGAATATATGATTCCAAACAAAATTTTGTTTATAACTTGATAATGTTTGATTACAGATGTTTACATTGAATGATCAAAACATTACAAAACATTTGAAAGAACTTAGAACTAAGACTGATCCGGCTCTCTTATAACAATTCCTTTGCCAGATTGGATTTGAGCCTTCACAGGAGCTTCAGTAACTTCAGTAGGCTTCTTGCCTTTTAGCTCAGCTTTCTTCTGAGCTTCTTCCTTTAGCCTTTGCCTTTCAAAGTAATGAAAGGGCTTTGGAAAGTACTTGCTCGACTCCTGAGCATCTGGTGGCAGCCTTCCCAGCTTGGCTTTTCTCCTGAACTGTACTATGGCTTCCTGCCTAGCTTCATACTTTTGCCATTCCATTTCATTATACCACTTTCCTCTTTCATGTTCTTGGTCCTTTACAGCCTTCCATGCAATTAGTATAATATTTCTTGAAGTAGGGCTCCACTGCTCAAAATCTGGCTTAAGTTCAGCCTGCTCTCTAAATCTTTTCTTGGATAGTAGAGCATCTTACTGTTCTTTCAAGTTGGCATCAGGCTTATCAACTTTTTCAATAACAACCTTGGTAACCTCCTTTGGAGGACTATACATATCCTGAACTTGCTGATTAATCATATCAAAATCAGGAGGAGGGTAAATGACTTGGGCAATCTCAGGTTGATTGCCTTCAAGTAGACCTGTTTGAATTCCTGACTCAGCCACCATATCATCATCACACAAAGGTGGATATCCCAATGTGGCTCGAATACTATTTGTCACCCATTTGGTGTGCTCTGAGCCAGCATGAACTAACAACCTCTCCCCCCTTTATGACTTCTCTGGTAATATGATCTCTTAGATCATCCTTCTGAAATCTGATCTGGCCATCTAGATAATTCACACCTTCTTTAAAATATGGTTTCAATTTTTGAAGTTTGTCAGATATTTCCTTCTGAGATGTAGTGATGGCAGATTGAACTAAAGCTATAGCTTCCTTTAGTTTCTGATCAAAAGCTTCCATCTCTTTTGCTCTTGCTCCAGTCATCCCTATAGTAGCCTTTTTGAACTCTTCAAGAATTTCATGGTGAGATTCAGCCAAATTATCATTCATCCTCAGCTGATTCTCCAAAACATAACCTTGCTTCAAAGCAATATCATCCACTTTAGTGAGGATAGACTACTGTTGTTTAGCCAAAAACACTACAGCATTACCTCCCTTATGGAAGCAATCTGTCATCTCCTTCTTATTCATATTTACTTCAAATCTAATAGACTTAATATCTTGAGCCAAGTCAAATTGAAGGGATTTGTTGCTCTCATCAACATACTTCTCCATTGCTAATCTCTGCTCATCCAACTTAACTTGCAAATCTACCATGAACTTGTTGTAGTTAAATTCAGATGGAGATTGGTGAGTTGAAGTTTGGAGTGCCTGCTTATAACTTTGGCTCCTTCTCTTGAAGATTATGAGCTTACTCTTCTTAGCCATTCTGGCTTCTTCAGTCTCAGAGTCTGATGAACTTTCTATTTGAACTCTTTCAGGTGGAGTAGGAGGAATATTAGTTTCAGTGACATGTTGCTCAGCCTCAACATTCACAGGCTCCTCCTCAACTACTTGCTCCTCCTCAACTCCTTGTTCCTTCTCAGCTTCTTGCTCTATCTCCATGTCTAGTGCCTTCTCATTGTCTTACTCCTCCTCTACTCTATCAGTAGCAATTTCAATATTAGGAAATAACTCATCTAGAGTGTATTCCTTCTGAGCTTGAATAGATGTTGAATCATCCAGATCTGCAATATTCAAATCTTTTGATAAATCAATTTGTTCTTTCTCCTACACTGATTCAGACATCTGCTCCCCCTGCACTTATTCAGTATTTGGAATATCCTGGGCAAGTGAATACACTTGCTCCCCCTGCACCTGTGCAGGAATAGAAATATTAGTAATGTCCTTGGCAGGAAAATACACTTGCTCTCCCTGTACCTGTACCTGGACAGGAGTAGATACATTCTGGACAGGAGAGTGAGCATGCTCCCCCTGCATCGGTGCAGGAATGGTTGATTTCTGAACTTGAGTAGACTCAGGCTGATGTTCAACCTGCTTTCTCACTTGCTCTTCTGGATGCTGGGCAGTGCCTAGATCATGTGCAGGGGATCTCTCAGGGGTGTCCTGCCTGTTCTCATCAGGCACATCTTTAGACAACACCCTATCCCACCTTGAAAATAATCTTATATCCATTTTCCTCATGTGATTAATCTTTGTCCCAGACAGTTGTTGCATAACCTCAGGGATCACCCCAGTCAGGTATAAACTCACAATTCTAGCCAGATTTGGCTTCTTGATTCCTTCCTTGATCTTATCAAATACTACAGCTGACCAGTCAGTTGGAATTGTAAACACAATTCTGGTCATTAGGCTGAACATATAGGCTGAAATCCTATCATGTCCACCTGGTTTGCACAAAATTACCTTCCCAACTACTTCTGACAGAAACTTGCCCTGTTGATTCATGCCCTTCCTGTTGATAGCTGCTCCAATCTTCAGGGTTGGATCCAATCCACACCATTGGAGAGCCTCCCTGGTCTTAGAGGCAGGAACCTCTTCTTCATTCTCAATGCTTGATAATTGAAGTGTTTTTCTTAACTTTCTTGGTGTCAATTTCACCTTCGTCCCATGAACAGTGGATTTTATCTTGAGACCAGCTGAATCCACTGATGCAGAGATAAAGAATTCAATCACCTCCTTCTTCCAGATCTTTGATGGTTCAGAAACTAGAAATTCTAATCCAGATTCAGAAATTAGAGTGACAACCCTTTGAACATCTGTCGGGGCATCCGCAAAGGCATTGCGCACCAATTCATATCCTTTGTTGACGTTATCTGCAACCTTTGGCGCCATTGATCAGACGAGAAATCTTGAGAGAGAAGAGAGAGAGATTGTCGACACAGGGTTTGAGTCTCCAAAACCTTGTAAGCGTGTCGACAGAATAAGTTCTTGACCTATTTATACCTTCTAGGGAAAGAAGATCAAAAGTCGGGCAAAAACAGTCTATAAGTGTCGACACCAATTGTGGATATGTCGACACCTGAGAGGCATAGTAGAGCATTAGAAATTCTGTGTCGACTCTTAGGATAAGTGTCGACACAAAATCTGTAAGTGTCGACACCACTATTCTGGTGAAGTCGACACTACATTCCTGGATGAGTCGACTATTTGATTCTTAAGTGTCGACACAAATTCTCTGTGTCGACACATATTCGCTGACTAGTCGACATGACTTCACTGAGTTGACACATTATCACTGAATGTGTCGACACTATTTTACTTAGCCAATTTCTGTTTTTTTCAATACCACTTGATAATCTAATATCACTTGTAAGTTTGTTGATAAACTAATCAATGGTCAGCATGCTTAATTCAATTTTAAATTTATTGAATTTTGTTTCATCCAGTGGCTTAGTAAATACATCTGCTATTTGATAATCTATTTTAACAAATTCCAATGAGATGTCTTCTCTTTCTACATGCTCTCTAAGAAAATGGTATTTAATTTCTATATGCTTAGTTCTACTGTGTGAAACAGGATTATTAGCAATAGAAATAGCACTTTTAGAATCACACAATAAATGTGTTCTACTTACTTGAATACCATAGTCTTTCAACTGATGCTGTATCCACAATAGCTGTGCACAGCAGCTGCCAGCAGCAACATATTCTGACTCAGCTGTGGATATTGCCACACTAGTCTGCTTCTTACTACTCCATGATATCAATCTTCCTCCCAAGAATTGACAAGTACCTGTTGTACTCTTTCTATCCTCTCTACAGCCTGCAAAGTCTGCATCTGAATAACCTGTTAGTAGAAAATCTCTATTCCTAGGGTACCAAAGGCCTAGATTAGGTGTGCCCTTAAGATATCTCAGAATCCTTTTGACTGCAGTATAATGAGATTCTTTAGGGCAGGCTTGGTACCTAGCACAGACACATGTAGCATACATAATATCTGGTCTACTAGCAGTGAGATATAGTAGAGAGCCAACTATTCCTCTATACAAAGATTCATCAACAGGTTTACCTGCATCATCTTTGCATATAGGCATACTTGTTCCCATAGGAGTTCTCATAGTGGAGGATGACTCCATACCATACTTCTTAATTAATTCTTTGGTGAACTTAGACTGAGATATGGATAGGCCATCATCAGTCTGTCTTACTTGGAGTCCCAAGAAGAACTTAAGTTCCCCCATACTACTCATCTCAAACTTCCCTTGCATAAGTTTGGCAAACTTTTTACAAAGGTTGTTTTCAGTAGATCCAAAGATTATGTCATCAACATAGATCTGAACTAAGATGATCTTACCTTTGGATTCCCTAAGGAATAGAGTTTTGTCTATTTTTCCTCTTGAGAATTTATTCTCAATAAGGAAAGTAGACAGGGTTTCATACCAAGCCCTTGGGGCTTGCTTTAACCCACACAAAGCTTTCCTAAGCTTATAGACATAATTAGGTTTAAGAGGATCTACAAAACCTGATGGCTGCTCTACATAGACTTCCTCTTTTAAATCACCATTCAGGAATGCTGATTTCACATCCATCTGGTACACTCTGAAGTCTTGATAGGCTGCATAGGCAAGGAACATTCTGATTGCCTCCAGCCTTGCTACTGGGGCAAAGGTTTGATCAAAGTCAATCCCTTCTTCCTGCCTGTATCCTTTTGCAACCAATCTTGCTTTATTCTTCACTATCATTCCACTCTCATCCAATTTGTTCCTATAAATCCACTTTGTGCCAATTATGTTGTGGCCTCTTGGTTTAGGAACAAGCTCCCAGATATTGCACCTTCTGAATTGATTCAGCTCCTCTTGCATAGCATCAATCCAGTGCTGGTCTTGGATGGCTTCTTCAAACTTCTTAGGCTCCATTTGAGACAGGAAACTTGAATGCAGGTCTGTGCTTTGATTTCTGCTTCTAGTCTGCACTCCCTGTCTTGGATCACCTATAATCTGATCAGCTGGATGATCTCTTAAATGTCTTGTAGCTGGAGGAAGATTCCTTTCTGGTTAAACATCTCCAGCTCCTTCTTCATGCTGAACCTCTTGGTTTTCATCAGCTTCTATTGAGTCTTGTACTCCCCCTGGACAGTAGCCTTCATTTTCCAATGCTCCATCTTCCTTTGATGCTTCAGCAATGGAGAGCTTGTCCATTCTTTTGCTTATACCTATTGAATCATTTGATCTACAAGACAACTCACAGTTGATTAATCTTGTTTCATCAAACACAACATGTACAGATTCTTCAACAACTTGAGTAGTCAAGTTGTAGATTCTATAGGTCTTACTATTTATGTTGTACCCAACAAATATCCCATCTTGGGATTTGGCAGCAAACTTAGTTAGGTATGACTTGCCATTGATAAGTATATAACATTTACAACCAAAGATCCTGAAGTAGGATAGATTTGGTTTTCTACCTTTCATAATCTCATAGGGAGTCTTTTTGTGGTTCTTGGTGATAGAAGCCCTATTGATTACATGACATACAGTGTTAACTGCCTCAGCCCACAAATATTCTGGGAGAGAGGTGTCACTCAATAGAGTTCTGCCAGCTTCAATTAATGTTCTATCCTTTCTTTCAGCAATGCCATTTTGCTGTGGTGTTCTAGGTGAGGAGAACTCTTGGAAAATCCCAAAGTCTTCACATAATTTTGTCATGCTTTCAGATTGAAACTCAGTACCATGGTCACTTCTGATTTTGACCACTGTACTATTCAGTTCATTCTGAATTTGCTTTACAAAACTAAGTAATACACTTGGGGTTTCTGATTTCTGTCTCAGAAAGAACACCCATGTAAATCTAGAATAGTCATCTACCACCACAAAAGTATAGACTTTCCTACCTAGACTATGAACTGACATAGGACCAAAAAGATCCATATGTAAGAGGTATAGGCACCTCACAGAATCCTTGTTTTCAAGGCTTTGAAAGGAGGATTTTGTTTGCTTGCCCTTTTGACAAGCTGAGCATATTTCTCCCTTTATACACTTAACTTGATGACCATTCCTCACTAACTCTTTGCTAAAGAGTTGGCCAATTGTCTTGTAGTTAAGATGAGTCAATCTCTTGTGCCACTTGACACAATGAGAAGCATTATCATCAGCTACAAGACAGATGGAAGAAGTCTTGTTCTCACATACAAAATTAAGACAATAGACATTTCTCTTCCTATACCCAGTCAATATGATCTTTTGATCACTTGACCTTTTGATATGACATCCATTCTTAACAAATGAAATGTCATATCCTAAATCACTCAGCTGGCTTATGCTTATTAGATTGTGTTTCAAACCTTTTACATAAGCCACTTGGGTGATAGTAATTAGGTTAGTAGAAATGTTACCAAACCCTTTAATGATTCCTTTTTCAGATCCACCAAAGATCACTTTGGGTCCATCTTTGACAGATGTATACTCCTTCAGCAGCCCCTTTGTTCCAGTCATGTGCCTGGAACAACCACTGTCCAAGTACCATATAGGGGCATGGCCACTTGGACTTTCCTGCAACACAGATTTACTTACCCTTAGAACCCAAGTAAGTCTTGGGTCCTTAGTTCAGGTTAGCATTAACAAAGCTACCATTATCTCTTCTAACAGGTAGACTATTGTTCTTTCTAACACTTGTGTTATGCCAGCAGTCTAATGCAAAATGGCCTCTCTTGCCACAACACCAACATTCAAACTTATTGTATCTAGATCTATATACACCCTTGACAGAAGAATTTCTATCCATTGCTGGTGCTGCAGCAGCTTCACCCACTGATTTCTTATAACCATTGGGTTTATGAACATGGATAGGCCTGTTGGCATTTGCACCCTTGTTTATCAGAACATTAGTCTTAAAATGACCATGAATATCTTCATGATCATATTGGTTAGAAGGTACTTGCACCTTTCTAAACTTAATAGGGACTGAAAGGTTCAGTGGCTTGACAGGAGCTTTGCCTTTCCTCTTGAATTGGGCTGCCCTGGGGTTACCTTTGAATCCTAGTCCTGCATTACCCTTTTGAGTCACAAATTCATCTATCAAGGGTAAGACAGACTTTGGCTTAGAGTAACTAGCCACTAACTCCTTTTCAATTCTTAGTCTGGCCTCCAGACTCTTCACTTGATCATTGGTATAATTGATTGTGCCCATCTGAATAATAGTTATATTCTTCAATTTGGCAATTTCATTTAACTTCTGATCAATTACTTTTTCAAACTCAGTTGCAGCTACCTTTAGATCAGCAATTTCCTGAGCCTGAGATTTAACCAGGTTCTTGCTTTTCTTAAGGGCCTGCAACAAGTCCCCATACTTATCTATCAATTGATAGACATCTTCTTCAGATTCAGATGCATCTACATCACTTGATGCAGATGTAGCTGATTCTGCACTTGTACTACAAATAGATTTTATTGAAGGACATAGTACCTTACTAGGACCAGACTGATTCTAGCACATGTCTTCTTCTAATCCTGCCATCAGTCCCATGCACTGATGATCTTCTTGTTCATAGATGGAGTCTAGCAATTGCATGAACTCCTCTTCTTCAGTAGCAGCATACAGTCCAATATATGCTTCAGCTTCAGATTCTGATTCTGAAGTTGATTGATCTGTTAGGCTCTTTTCCTTCTTTGCAACAAAGGATTTTTCCTTCTTGCCCTTTTGATAAGTCTTCTTCTTGTCTGATGACTCCTTTCTCTTATCAGGACAGTCAGCCACTACATGTCCAGGCCTATTGCAATAATAGCAGACAATCTTTGAAGTAGTGGCCTTGCTGGGCTTTGTTCTGCTCTTCTCTTTCCTTGATGACTTTTTCTTCTGATAATAGTCATCAACTTGCTGTGATGAGGAGGGCCTAGACTTCCACTGCTTCTTCTTTAAGAATCTCTGGAATTGCCTTGTAAATGCAGCAAAATCTGCATCTGACTCACAGCTTTCTGAACCCTGATTATCTGAATTTTCAGAACTAACTTCTGCAACTTCCTTAGGAGGAGATGATGATATCCTCCTGTTCTTTCTAGTGGCTTCTGCCTTGAAGGCCACTGTCTTCTCTCTATGCTCTCCTTTTGAATTCTTTTCCTCCTCCTTCCTCACCATAAGTTGCATTTCATAGGATAGCAACTTTCCAAACAAGGTTGGAGGAGAAATCTCTGCCAGTTTAGCCACTTCTCTTATGGAACAGATCTTTGTGTCCCAATCCTTTGTCAAGGATCTTAAGAATTTGTCATTCAGTTCATAGGTACTGAATACTCTTCCATAGGACTTTAACTCATTCACAATTCTATAGAATTTCTTATAGCATTCAGTTATGCTATCAGTTTTTCCTTGTCTAAAACTTTCATATTCCTGGTTGAGCATAAACTTCCTATCCTGTCTTACTTCTTCAGATCCCTCCATGTAGACAATTAAGGTGTCCCACATTTCTTTGGAGGTCTTGCAGTGAATCAGATTCTGAAATGTAGAATCATCTATGGCACTCACAATAATATTCTGAGCTCTCTTGTCCATGGTTGCCAAAATGATTTCATCCTTGGTCATTTCAGAATAACTCTTTGGAGTTTGAATATTAGCATCAAGAACTGATACCTTCATTGGAATGAAGGGTCCTTCCTGAACTGTGATGTATATCCTTGGGTCAGATGCTTCCATGAACAATCTGACTCTTTCTTTCCAAATTTCAAAGATTTCCTTCCCGCAGATGGGTAACTTCATTGACCCTAACTCCTTGTGATTTTCTCCAGAACCCATCTTCTTGAATCTTGATTCTGCCTTTCAGATCTACCTCAGACTGTTAAGTACTTTTTGAGGAACCTCCCTCTGATACCACTTGATAGTTTTACTTTCAAGACAACCTAAACACCTAGAGGGGGGGGGGGGTGAATAGGTTCTAATGCTTGTTAACACTTTTTGGCAGAATTCAATTACAGAATTAAAACACACAGCACAGCAGTCACAGAAATTTAACCATCACAGATTGCACACTGTTTTATAGTGGTTTCCCAAGGTCTGGGTACATCCACTTTCCCCCTTCACCTATCTAGCAGTATGCTAGATTCAGCCAAACTTCCTCTTTACTCAGATCCACAGATCCTACAGCTCAGAACCTGAAAAGGTTCCTACAACTCAGGCTCAACAGCCCTACCTCAGCCTTATCACAAAGCCTACAACTCAGAGAAGAACCTTCTCCTACACTTAGGCAAACAACCCTACCACTCAGAGATCAACTCTCCTACACTCAGCCTTTATAACACAGGCTTACAACTCAGATCTGTATTGACAGATCCTACAGAAATTAGAAAAGAAGTTTTTAATGTCTTGCCTTTGTTGAGAGAGAAAAGAATAAGACAATTCTTGATCAGCTGATGAAATCAACTGAATCTGAGCTTTCTTCAAAGCTTCTTGAATCTAAACTTAGCTGAGTTGATTTCCAAACAGCTTCTTGAGAAACCAATGATGGTTTCCTTCTTCTTCTTCAAGTGGCTGGATCCCTTCTATATCCAACACCTTTGATGATACTTCTGAATTCTTGAAAGAACTCAACTTAGACTGATCCTGAGATCGTCTTCTTAGATCTTCTGATGAAGATCTTCTTTAATGCCTTGCACTTTCTTGAAGAGAGGACTTGTCTCTTAACTGATGTGTTGATTAAGAATTAATTTCCTCTTGTGTGTTCTTTTTTTCTTCTTCTGAATCTGTCTATTTATAGATCTTCTTCATGGAAACCGGCTGATCCGGTTTCTAACTGACTACTGACAAGTCTGACAGCTTCAGTTAACCTGACATAACCCACAGCTATCAAGTCTTCAAACAGATCCTGTGCCTTAGTCTTGGACAGCAAAGTGTTGAGACAGACTGTCAGAAAGTGTCGAGACCAACTGTCTATATGTGTCGACACAAGTGACTTTGGTGTCGACACAACCTTTGATGATGTCGACTAGTTTGCCTTTAAGTCGACACTGCTTCTTCAGAACTTTATCTTGAGAATGAGTCGACACAGAGAATTTGTGTCGACTCAACACTTCATCTTTCTTCAGAAAATAACTTGGTCTTGACTTTGCAGTGTGTCGACACAAGTCCTGGGTGTCGACACAGTTGTTGTAGATTCAGAACTCAGTATGTGTCGACTCTGCCTTCAGGTGTCGACATAGTTGAGGTCGACTATCTTTCTGTGAGTTGACACTGCTTCCCAGTGTCGACACAAATGTGGTCGACTATCTTTCTGTGAGTCGACACTACTTCCCAGTGTCGACACAAATGTGATCGACTATCTTTCTGTGAGTCGACACTGCTTCCCAGTGTCGACACAAATGTGGTCGACTATCTTTCTCTGTATCGACACAGCTTCCTTCAAGTGTCGACAAAATTATTCTGAAGTGTCGACCCAGTTTCTTCAGATGACGACACATGGACTTAGAATAATTTCCTGTATTCTTTAATACTTCTTCACCTGCACATGTCAACTTAAAACAACATCAAATACACCTTGATGTATATCATTAAGCTAAGTTAGGCTTCTTCAAATCAGGTACACATTTTCCAATGTACCCAACAAATAGAAATATCAAACTGAGTTTTAATCATATAATAAAAGGATTGCCATACAGAAAAGAGTTCAGAGCGATCTTTTAATAGATACACCCAGTTACATCTAGAGAAATCATCAATAAAAGTTACAAAGTAAGAACTACCCCGACCAACGGTGAGGGTAGGAGCAGGACCCCAGACATCAGAATGAATGAGATCAAACGGTTGAGAAGAGCCACGACCTTGCTTTGGAGGGAAGGAGGAGCGGTGATGTTTGCTAAGCTGACACACATCATAATTGAGCGGACGACTGGTCTGAGGTAAGTGGGGCAGAAGCTGACGAAGAATCCAAGGAGGAGGATGTCCAATGCGAAGATGCCATTGGAGCAGATCTGTAGAACATGAGGAGAAGGAGGACAGAGCGAAAACATTGTCGATGAAGTAGAGGCTGCCGCTCTTAGTCCCAGTAGCAATCGTCCATTGGGTCCTCGGGTCCTGGAAAGAACAAGAAGTTGGAGTGAATAAGACGGAGCACTGAAGTTGCTTGCATAAAGTAGTAACGAATAATGAATTTCAAGGGAACTTCGGGACATAGAGGGTGTCCGCCAAGTGAAGCGACGGGGTGACTTAAACCACGCCCGTCCCATGAATAGGGGAAGGTGAACCATTCGCAACAAGAACCGGGGGCAATCGATCATGCGTTTCTAGGAGATAGAAGCATTGAGGATTGCCGGTCATGTGATTTGTAGCACCAGAGTCAATCAGCCATTTACCTTGGGTAACGACGTGGGCACTACCTGAAGTCGTGGCCATAGAGGCAGACGGCCGAGAGGAGGCGGAGGTTGAGGAAGATGCATCACCAGAGGGGCGAAGATGACCATGTTTCTGCCAGCAGCGGTCAACAGAATGGCCGGTACGACCACAGTGAGAGCAAAGGAACCTGGCCGAACCACACCCACCTGACTGGCTGCGGCCACTATTGCCACCCCACTGAGCTTGGTGAGCATAGGAGTCCTATGGAGGAGGGGAGGACAACAGAGGATGCCTGAGAAGCGAAGTAACAACGGCGATGCGAGTCGCGGTGGCATCCAAAGTGGGAGACTCTGCCTCGCCCAAGATCTGCTGGCGGATCATATCAAAGGACTCGGGAAGTCGCAGAAGATCATAAACAACCAGGAGTTCCTAGAAGTGCTTGTGCTGCTCGGCCAAGTCCGCGGAGAAGGGGCGATTCTGGAGGATCTCGGCACCAAGAGCCTGAACCTGCTGATAAGCCACAACAGGAGACATGGAAGGGCGGGCGAAGAGGTCTGCATAGAGAGTATAAATGCGGGACGTATGTGCCCCCTTTGAGTAGAGAGCAGTGAGGTGAAACCATGCAACCTTGGTCGTCTCATCATGGCGGATGACGGGAAGGCATTCATCAGAGAGGCTGTTGGCCAGCCAAATGCGGACAAGGGCATCACTCGCATCCCAGTCATCAAATTGAGCAGAGTCAGGAGGAGGAGGGTAATCGGTGAGGTGATGATGTTTGCGCTGAGAGCGAAGAAGAAAGGTGAAAGAAACGCTCCAATCCGGATAGTTGGAACCAACTAGTTTAGAAACCATGCCAAGGTTTCTGGAAGGAGTAGGAGGAGGAGGATGAGCCACAAGAGTGGTGGAGGTAGAGATGACAGGGGTGGAGAGACCAGAATTGTCCATAGAGAAACACAGGAAACCGCACGAGTAGAAGAGAAGTCGCGCGGATAGAAAAGGGATTAAGCCGTGCGAACAAGAAGGAGGCCGCGACAAGTGAAGGAGACCGCAGCGGAAAAGAAGGAAACCGCAGCAGGCTAAAGAGAAGAAGCTGCAACGGTCATGGTGTCAGCACACCAGCGACAAGAAGGGCCACGACCAGGAAGCAGACCATAGTATAGGGACACAGGTCACGCGAACTGGGAAGTTCGCGAGAAAAAAGGGATATCGCGCGAACAGGAAAGAGTCCGGGCAAACAGAGAAGAAGTCGCGCGAACACACATGGTTCGAGAAGAGAGAGCGGAAGGAAAGCAAAGAGCCCGCAAAAACAGGTCGCAGAAAAGAGGGAAGGAAATCGCGCAAACAGGGCAGCGACAAGGCAAATAAGCCGTGCGGATAGACAGGTATCTGGGCGAACAGAGAACGAAGCCGCGCGGACAGAAGAGCAAAAGGAATCAGGTGGAATCGATCATTTCCTCTGATACCATGTGAAAGTTGCGAACAGACGACTAAAAACAAGCCAGAAATTTGAATAATTGAAAGTTTTATTATCTAAAAAGATAATTTTTACAAAGGTATGACCTCCCTTTTATAGAATGGAGGAGAGAGGAGAGAGTACAAATAAACAATATGGGACTAAAAAATTCCAGAGCTGTGCGGCTAAAAATAAAGAGACCGAACAGGCCGAGCGGTTAGATGATAATACGTTTTGTAGCCTAAACTATTATCGTATTTTATATTTTATATTGTACAAATTATGTCTATTATTAGTTTATTTTTATCCTTTTTATGTAAATTTTATTGCCACTAACTTTTTCCTGTCTTTTTGCAGGTTTTCAGAAAAATTGCCAAAATGGCCTGTCACGCCCCCCTATCACGCCCTCCCTGGGCGTGACCTAGGGCGTGTCACCCGATCCCGAGGACACCTGATGGAAGGGACAGAAAACGGTCAAAACCGCTGTCACGCCCCCCTGTCACGCCCTCCCTGGGCGTGTCACTAGGCGTGACCAGGGGCGTGTCGCCCTCTGCCGCAAAGCTGCCGCCGCATTAAATGCCTTTCCGCCTCAGCACGCAAATAGTACTGTCACGCCCCATGTCACGCCCGTGACATGGGCGTGACACCTTCCTTTTTCGGCGACTGACGGATTTCCGACCAATGATTTGGACATGACATGCCTGTCACGCCCCCCTGTCACGGGCGTGACCTAGGGCGTGACCACCGACGTACCGAAGCAATCATCCCTCCCGCCAGAATCCAGAGCCCGAGGTCAAATCCGTACCTGTCACGCCCCCTGACACGCGCCCCTAGGGCGTGTCGGAGGGCGTGACCAACCCGAGAAATTTTCTATAAATTGAGCCCCCCTCCCCCCCATTTCAGGAAGCTTTGGTTGAGTGGGGGAGGTGTTGCCCCTTTGTTTCTTGATCCTTTTTCATGCTTTTTCTCTCTCTCTCTCCCCCTCTCTTTGTACTTTTTGGTTAACCCTAGTTTAATCTTAGTTTGTGCTAGCTTTTAATGTAATTTTCTTCTTGCTTAGTGCTTAATGTAGGGCTAGAATAGGGTTTAATTTTCATGCACTTGTAATTTTATTTTCATTAGTGTAACTTGCCCTTTTTCATTAATAAAATTGTTCTTCCCTTAGCTTGTGTTTTTCTTATGTTTTTCTACTCATCTCCCCTCCTCCACTCCATTATGATTAACTAATCCTCATTGTACTCGATCTTGATGATCCGAGGTTAGAGCGATTATGTTATGATGTTTTAATCAATCTTTTCTTTTTAGGTTAGGGCCTTGAATTACTCTTGATTAATCACGGGTTGGGGGTATATTTTCGATATATACTCTCCGCCTTTGCTTTCATTCTGGGCTAGCCGAGAGGCCAAAAGAATGAAGTGAGCATTCAAGAGTAAAGGGAGTTGTACGCACCCCTCGAGAGAGGCAGACGTCCAAATCTCCCGGATTGGAGTATAATCCAATAGTGGGGTTCACCGCGTAAAGCGAGTTTTAGGCCTCCGATTTAGACGAGAGTCGGTCGGACCTTCCTAAACTCAGTTGGGCACGACTTCGAGAGAAGCGTGTTCAAGCTTTAGGAACCTCCACGGTCAAGGACCCTTATCCTATTAAGTTTAGATTTTTATCGCATTTTCTTAATCGTCTTTAGCCGAGGTGAATCTCGATCGGGTGCATTTCCATTTCATATTTTCTTCCTTTAGTAGTAAACTCCTATCTTGTGCTCTTTAATTAACTGCAGTAGTTTCCTTTCTAGCATAGTTCTTTTCTTAATAGCGTAACTTAATTGCGGTAGTTCTCTTTCTAGTTTGCTTTAATTTCTCCATTGCGCTTAGATTTTCTAAAACCCTAGTTTTTCCGTCGATAAGATAATAGCGTTCGTGTGAGTAAGCTTAGCCAACAGTTCCCGGATTTCAATACGACACTTGTGTCCCCTTGCTACAATTCGATAGGTATACTTGCCTCATCGGGTTGCTAGTTCGGTTGCGTTTATTTTCTTCGAACCCTAGCGCGCAACAAGTTTTTGGCGCCGTTGCCGGGGACCCAA
The DNA here is from genome assembly GCA_039513925.1 of Platanthera zijinensis. Lineage (NCBI taxonomy): Eukaryota > Viridiplantae > Streptophyta > Magnoliopsida > Asparagales > Orchidaceae > Platanthera > Platanthera zijinensis. The sequence continues at coordinate 133,172,771 of CM077084.1, forward strand.
CTTCCGTTGATATTTTGAAAACACGAACCTATTAATTTTATCTCTTCTCTTTCTCATCCCCTTTCTTTAAAGTTTTAAAAAATCAAAAAAAATTATCACCGCTCTTAATAGAAACCAACCTCACAATTTTTCTACGCCACCTAATTCTCTCGAAAAGGGCAAAGGGCTTTAAGCGCCACTGTCTTGTCTAGTACCTTGCGAACCCTTCACGGGGTAGTCCTTGGGAAGTTCGGGAGTTAATCTATAAAAAAAAAAAAAATCTATTTCAAAAAGAAAAAAAAAATTTAATTTAATTTTCTAAATCTAGTTTTTCTTTCTAGTTTATCCTTTTTCTCTTTCTCTTCTTCTTTTCTGTTCTTTTAGTGCATGACCCGCGGGAGTCCGTCGGTTATTTTGGACTTGGACCACGAAATTGAGCGTACTCTTCGGAGAAGATCACGATTTCAAGGTCCTACTATCCAAGTGCCGGTTATTGAGGACTCCGAGTCATTTAATACTTTAAGAATGGAAGAACCCAACGTAGATGAGGCCGTTCAAAGGACTATGTCCTATTATGCACGACCGAACCTCGAGGGAACAGAATCGAGTATAGTCCGCCCTACTATAGCAAATAATAACTTTGAACTAAAGCCTAGCATAATTCAAATGGTGCAGCAATATGTGCAATTTGATGGACTTCAAGATGAAGATCCGAACGCACATATAGCTAGCTTTCTTGAAATTTGCGACACCTTCAAGATAAATGGTGTCACAAATGATGCGATCAGGCTAAGACTCTTCCCCTTCTCTCTAAGAACTAAAGCTAAGCAGTGGCTTAACACACTTCCGAAAAATAGCATAACCACTTGGAATGAATTAACTGAAAAATTTTTGGCGAAGTATTTTCCGCCAGCTAAAACTGCAAAACTTAGGAACGACATCTCTGCCTTCGGACAAATAGACTCTGAAACCCTTTACGAAACCTGGGAGAGATTTAAAGAATTATTAAGACAATGCCCACATCACGCGCTGCCTGTATGGTTACAAGTGCAGACGTTTTATAACGGGCTAAATCAAAGCACGAAGCAAATGATAGACGCAGCTTCTGGCGGTACTTTAAATCATAAGACCCCGGAAGCCGCTCTTGAGCTTTTTGAGGATATGGCCATGAACACTTATCAGTGGAATGTGCCTAGGTCCCGCCCGAACAAGCCTGCAGGTATCTATGAAGTGGACAACGTCTCCCAGCTCGCTCTGCAAGTAGAAATCCTAAGCAAAAAAATCACGGAGATGACTGCTGCCTCCGCCCCTCAGGTATGGGAATCTGCAACCCCTACTCCAGAACATTTAGATTATGTTAATAATTTGCCTAGAACTGCTTTTAATAATTTTTCTGCTGCGAATTTTCATCCGCCTGGTTTTAATTTTCCGAATAGTTATAACCCCGCTTTAAGAAATCACCCGAACTTTTCATGGAGTAATCCATCGAATGCGATGCGCCCACCTCCGCAAAATGATTTTTCTGCACAACCACCACCACCACCACTTCTTCAAAATTACCCAAAACCTCCGAGCTTGGAGGAATTACTTTCTAAATATATCACCACAAATGACGCTACCATAAGAACTTTAACCGGAAGCGTAAAAAGTTTAGAAAATCAGGTAGGACAGCTCGCGAAAATAATTTCTGAGCGACCCGCATGGTCTCTTCCTTCCAATACCGAACCCAACCCGAGAGAGCAAGCGAAAGCTATAACTCTTCGGAGTGGGAAGCAAGTCTCCGGTATGGTAAGTGAAGAGCCCGAGGCAAGCTCCGCTTCCGCTTTTAAAAATCAAAGCTCCGCTTCCGCTTTTAAAAATCAAAGCTCCGCTTCCACTTTTAAAAATCAAAGCTCTGCTCCGCTTCCACCCTCTGATGAAGAAGTAATCACCCCCACTTTAGAAAATAATCTCACTCCACCACCCATCTTCAAAAATAATTCAACTCCTCCATACCCCTCTGAACTTAATAGACAACGTCAAGATGATCAGTACTCCCGCTTCTTAGAAATCTTCAAACAAATCCACATTAATCTTCCCTTCCACGAGGCTATTTCGCAAATGCCGAAATACGCCAAATATCTTAAAGACCTCCTCACAAACAAGAAGAAGTTAGAGAATCTTTCGCACGTCACGCTTAACGTCGAGTGCTCCGCCGTTTTAACAAACGGTTTGCCGAAGAAAATCAGTGACCCGGGTAGTTTCTCTATCCCGTGTGTCTTCGGTGATCTCTTTGTTAAACACGCGTTAGCCGACTTAGGCGCAAGTATAAACCTGATGCCCTTTTCGTTGTTCAAAAAGTTAGGGATTGGTAGCCTTAACCCCACGCGTATGAGTATCCAGCTAGCCGATAGATCCGTCAAATATCCGTTAGGAATAGTGGAGGACGTTCTAGTGAAAGTCGACAAGTTCATCTTCCCGGTGGACTTTGTCATTTTGGACATCGAAGAAGACGTCGAGGTTCCCCTGATCCTTGGCCGACCCTTCCTTGCCACCTCCCGAGCCATCATTGACGTAAGCAATGGTAAGCTCTTTCTTCGAGTAGGCGACGACGAAGTCACATTTTCTATCACCCCTTCGATGAAGAACACCTTAGCGAACGATGACTCATGTTTTTTCGTAGACGCCGTGAGTGATGATTCTTCCTACTACCTCTCCGACTTTGAAAAAGAATTTTCTACTTTTTGCTCCTCTTCTCTTACAACAGAATCACTGCAAGGAAGTGATGAATCTTCTTATTGTTTTTCTGAGTTTGAAAAAGAATTTTCTAATTTTTGCTCCTCCTCTTTTCTTCCCACTGAATCTCTACAAGAAGCTGTCTTGGCTGCTAGCCCCACCCCTTATTACGTTCCTTATAAAAAGTTTATGAAGATATTATTTTCGAAAAAGAAAGAATCTCAAAATCCTCTTATGAAGAACCCCCTACCCTAGAACTTAAAGAACTTCCCGAACACCTAAAGTATGCTTTCTTGGAAAAAGACTCCAAGTTACCAGTTATCGTTTCGGCCTACCTCACGGATACGCAGAATGATAAACTTCTTCTAGTTCTACGTAAGCATCGCCGGGCTATTGCTTGGCAAATTTCTGATATCAAGGGCATAAGCCCATCTTTCTGTACACATAAAATTTTAATGGAAGATAATTCGCGTAACTCTATCCAACCTCAGCGCCGTATAAACCCGAATATGAAAGAAGTAGTTAAGGGCGAGGTTATGAAACTATTAGACGCAGGAATTATCTACCCTATATCGTACAGTAAGTGGGTTAGCCCCGTTCAGGTAGTTCCAAAAAAGGGAGGGATAACCGTAGTTAGTAATGAGAATAATGAATTAATCCCGACACGGACGGTGACGGGTTGGCGTATGTGCATAGATTACCGTAAGTTAAATGACGCCACCCGTAAGGACCACTTTCCTCTACCGTTTATCGACCAGATTTTAGAACGTCTCTCCGGCCATAGCTTTTATTGTTTTCTCGATGGCCTCTCGGGGTACTTTCAAATACCCATCTCTCCCGAGGACCAAGAGAAAACTACGTTTACTTGTCCCTTCGGCACCTTCGCGTACCGAAGAATGCCGTTTGGATTATGCAATGCGCCGGCTACATTCCAACGATGTATGCTCGCAATATTTGACAAGTACGTAGAAAGCATTATGGAGGTATTCATGGACGATTTCTCCGTGTTCGGCGACTCCTTCGATAGATGTTTAGAAAACCTCGAAAAAGTCTTAGAACGATGCGAAGAAACTAACCTTGCCCTAAATTGGGAAAAATGCCATTTTATGGTGAGGGAAGGGTTAGTTTTGGGTCATAAAATTTCTGCTAAAGGTATTGAGGTAGACGTTGCCAAGATAGAAGTTATTGAGAAGTTGCCGCCACCTACAAACATAAAAGCTATAAGAAGTTTCCTAGGCCACGCTGGTTTTTATCGTCGTTTTATAAAGGACTTCTCCAAGATCACTAAGCCCCTCACCCATCTCTTAGAAAAAGACGCTCTATTCATTTTTGATGACTCTTGTATTTCTGCCTTTGAATTAATTAAAGAAAAGTTAATTAACGCGCCGATTATGATAGCTCCGGTGTGGGACCTTCCTTTCGAGATTATGTGCGATGCGAGTAGTTTTGCGGTGGGAGCCGTATTAGGTCAACGCATATCTAAGAACTTCCACCCCATCTATTACGCTAGTAAAACCCTCACATCTGCACAAGAAAATTACACCACAACCGAGAAGGAGCTCTTGGCTGTAGTATTTGCGTTTGATAAATTTCGCCCTTACATTACACTTTCAAAAATCATTGTTTTTACGGACCACTCGGCCCTCAAGTACCTTCTTGCCAAAACGGATGCCAAGCCTCGCTTGATTCGCTGGGTCTTACTCCTCCAGGAGTTTGACTTAGAGATCCGTGATAAGCGAGGAGCCGAGAACTTGGCCGCCGACCATTTATCAATATTAGATAACCCCTTTATAGAAAAATTAAATGAAAAATCTTTTAATGACTATTTTCCTGATGAGAAGCTGCTTTTAGTTAATACATCTACTTCTCCTTGGTTCGCGCACATCGCCAACTATCTAGTGGCCCAGGTGCTCCCAAAAGAGTTCTCCTCTCAGCAGAAGAAGAAATTCTTTTCTGAGCTGAAGAACTACTTTTGGGAAGACCCGCATCTTTTCAAAATTTGTGCGGATCAAGTGATAAGGAGATGTGTTTCTTTTGATGAAGGAATTGATATTCTAAAACATTTGCATGAAGGTCCGACAGGTGGGCACTATCAAGCTGCTCGCACCGCTCATAAGGTGCTTTGCGCGGGTTTTTACTGGCCTAGCCTGTTTAAAGACGCGCAAGCCTTTGTGAGCAGGTGTGATAGTTGCCAACGGTCGGGCAATATTTCTAATAAAAATGAAATGCCGCAAAATTATTTCTTAGAGTGCGAAATTTTCGACCTCTGGGGAATTGATTTTGTTGGCCCCCTTCCTTCTAGCTTCGGAAACAAATATATTTTAGTTGCTGTTGATTATGTTTCACGATGGGCTGAGGCCCAAGCTCTTCCTACGAACGACTCCCGAGTTGTAGTCACGTTTTTAAAAAAATTATTTTCTAGATTCGGTACGCCACACGCAATCGTTAGCGATAGGGGTTCCCATTTCTGTAACGCGCAATTTTCAAAAATCCTTACTAAATACGGCGTTACGCATAAACTATCCACTGCCTACCACCCCCAAACTAACGGTCAAGTCGAAGTAGTAAATAGAGAAATAAAAAGAATATTAGAAAAGACTGTTTCAACTTCTAGAAAAGACTGGTCAGCCAAACTTGACGATGCTCTATGGGCCTATCGAACAGCGTACAAAACCGCCCTCGGATGTACGCCGTATCGGCTGGTCTATGGAAAATCGTGCCATCTGCCCGTAGAGTTAGAACACCGCGCCTTTTGGGCCTTAAAATTTTTAAACTTCGATCCCCACTCAGTCGGTGACCTTCAAAAATTCCAACTAAATGAACTCGACGAGTGACGCTCTTATGCTTATGAAAATAATAAACTTTATAAAGAGCGGACGAAGCGTTTACACGATAAACACTTAAGGCACCCTAAAAACTTTAAGCCGGGCGACCAAGTCCTTTTATATAATTCTCGTTTACGTTTATTTCCGGGCAAATTAAAATCTCGCTGGTCTGGCCCGTTTTCTGTTTTAGAAGTATTTCCTTATGGAACTGTTTTAATTTCTCACCCTGATAAGGGTAATTTCAAAGTGAATGGTCAGCGTCTTAAACTGTATTTCTCTGGTGATGATGATGTCAGTCCAAACACTATTAAGTTTCTGCTTCACGAACTTTAATCTGAAACTTTTAATTTTTTGCTAAAAACAATTTTATTTCGGGACAACAATATTTTTGGACAATATTATTTTTTTTGATGCGTCGAGCTCAACGACGCTTTAACCAAAGGGCGCTCTTGGGAGGCAACCAAAGTTATCTTTTTCTGTTTTCTTTATTTTACAATTTTTGCCTCGGACGGCTCCGACAAGCTGAAGCTTCTGCGATCGCCTGCTCCAACATTGCTGAATCCATCACAAAGTCCAAAGAAGACATTCGGGGAGCGACATCACTCAGCTTTCGCAGCAAATAAATCCGGGGAAGTACCTGTATTTCAATTCTGTCTTTCAATTCTGTACTTTATTTTTCTCTCCTTCTCCAATCCCCTTCTTTAGCCATTGAGGACAATGTCTGTTTTAAGCTTGGGGGAGGATTTCCTCCTTCATTTTTGCGTAGTGTAAATAATCTTCTTTTTGTATATTTTGTAAATATTTCCAAAAAAAAATGAATATCTTAAAATTCCAAAAAAAAAAGAGAAAAATTTTCCAAAAAAAAAAAAAGAGAATATTTCTCAAAATAAAAAAAATATATGTGTGTTTTTGAATAGTTTAGACATTTTGGTATTTCAATAGTACCCCTAGTTTTTAGTTTTGTTTTACTCAAAATCTCCTATAAACAACTTAGTTAATTATAATATTTCTAATCGTCCTTTTTAATTATGTTTCACAAGTAAAATGTTGGCCATGCTGTGTTTCTAATTCACGGTAGCATGTTAAGGTGAAATATTTTTCTAAAACTCGCATTTCTATTATGGTTTTTTGTTGTTTATTTCCTTTACTTTCTTAAAAATTCATCATCCACTATTTTCTTTTTCGTTTTTGAATAATTTTTGTAAAGTCAACTTTTGAATAATGTAGTAGATGTGAACGATCCAAGTCACCTATTATTTCTATTTTCAAGTTAATTTCATCAATCTTCTTTTATTATCTAGGACTCGCTTTTTGAAAAATTTTCAAACCTTTGTTTTAAATAAATTCAAAAGCGTGAAAATGATTTAGGCCATTTTTGTTTTCGTTTGAGCTTTCCTGCCAACCTAAAAAAAAAACTTTTACCACTAGTTAGCCGTTTTTGAGCCTTTTTCCGATTTCATTTGATAGCTCCTCCTTTCATTTCAGTTTCACCAAAGCCAAATTTCCAACCTATCGAATCACACTAGCCTTTTTGAGTTTCATAAATTATTTTGATGATTTTGATAGGGTATTTTGTGATTTTGTTTTTTTTTTGTGGAGAAAGGTTTTTGAAAAAAAAAGGAAGTATGTTCAAAAGTGATGTTTATTTTTGTTTGGCCAACTCAAAAAGGAAAATAAAAATATTTATGGCATTTGTTTTGAAAAAAGGGAAAAAATGGAAAAGAAAAAAATGAAAAAAAAATGTGTATATATTTTTATGAAAATTTTTGAAACTCTTTGCTTTGGTTTAGTGTGATTTTAAAACCTTCACGTTTATCTTTGAATTCCACTCCTAATCATTTTCCTAAACCAAACGTTTCTGTCCTATTTAAGTCCTTTTGATTCACGCTTTTTGATTTTTTATTTAACAACTAAGAAAAGAAAAACAGTAAATCAGTTTTAGTTTTAGATTTAAACCTAGATTTTTGATAATTAAATTGATATAATTATAATACGTTGCTTGGATCTAGTAACAACTCAATGCGTGTTTTTCATTTTCGTTGCTTTACTTAAGTCTATTTAAAAAATCTCGTTAAAATTTTGGATGATTTGTTTTTATTAAGTAAAGTTTATAAAAGTTTTACCATACCTAAATAATTGTTTTAAACTTACATTTCACCTTTTCCCTACTAAGAATTTCGCATAGTACTTGTGTAGGCATAATTCGAACTTTTTGATTAGTCCTTTTTATAAATATCTAGTTTTTATATTTTTGCTTGGGGACAAGCAAAGCTTAAGCTTGGGGGAATTTGATAATACGTTTTGTATCCTAAACTATTATCGTATTTTATATTTTATATTGTACAAATTATGTCTATTATTAGTTTATTTTTATCCTTTTTATGTAAATTTTATTGCCACTAACTTTTTCCTGTCTTTTTGCAGGTTTTCAGAAAAATTGCCAAAATGGCCTGTCACGCCCCCCTGTCACGCCCTCCCTGGGCGTGACCTAGGGCGTGTCACCCGATCCCGAGGACACCTGATGGAAGGGACAGAAAACGGTCAAAACCGCTGTCACGCCCCCCTGTCACGCCCTCCCTGGGCGTGTCACTAGGCGTGACCAGGGGCGTGTCGCCCTCTGCCGCAAAGCTGCCGCCGCATTAAATGCCCTTCCGCCTCAGCACGCAAATAGTACTGTCACGCCCCATGTCACGCCCGTGACATGGGCGTGACACCTTCCTTTTTCGGCGACTGACGGATTTCCGACCAATGATTTGGACATGACATGCCTGTCACGCCCCCCTGTCACGGGCGTGACCTAGGGCGTGACCACCGACGTACCGAAGCAATCATCCCTCCCGCCAGAATCCAGAGCCCGAGGTCAAATCCGTACCTGTCACGCCCCCTGACACGCCCCCCTAGGGCGTGTCGGAGGGCGTGACCAACCCGAGAAATTTTCTATAAATTGAGCCCCCCTCCCCCCCATTTCAGGAAGCTTTGGTTGAGTGGGGGAGGTGCTGCCCCTTTGTTTCTTGATCCTTTTTCATGCTTTTTCTCTCTCTCTCTCCCCCTCTCTTTGTACTTTTTGGTTAACCCTAGTTTAATCTTAGTTTGTGCTAGCTTTTAATGTAATTTTCTTCTTGCTTAGTGCTTAATGTAGGGCTAGAATAGAGTTTAATTTTCATGCACTTGTAATTTTATTTTCATTAGTGTAACTTGCCCTTTTTCATTAATAAAATTGTTCTTCCCTTAGCTTGTGTTCTTCTTATGTTTTTCTACTCATCTCCCCTCCTCCACTCCATTATGATTAACTAATCCTCATTGTACTCGATCTTGATGATCCGAGGTTAGAGCGATTATGTTATGATGTTTTAATCAATCTTTTCTTTTTAGGTTAGGGCCTTGAATTACTCTTGATTAATCACGGGTTGGGGGTATATTTTCGATATATACTCTCCGCCTTTGCTTTCATTCTGGGCTAGCCGAGAGGCCAAAAGAATGAAGTGAGCATTCAAGAGTAAAGGGAGTTGTACGCACCCCTCGAGAGAGGCAGACGTCCAAATCTCCCGGATTGGAGTATAATCCAATAGTGGGGTTCACCGCGTAAAGCGAGTTTTAGGCCTCCGATTTAGACGAGAGTCGGTCGGACCTTCCTAAACTCAGTTGGGCACGACTTCGAGAGAAGCGTGTTCAAGCTTTAGGAACCTCCACGGTCAAGGACCCTTATCCTATTAAGTTTAGATTTTTATCGCATTTTCTTAATCGTCTTTAGCCGAGGTGAATCTCGATCGGGTGCATTTCCATTTCATATTTTCTTCCTTTAGTAGTAAACTCCTATCTTGTGCTCTTTAATTAACTGCAGTAGTTTCCTTTCTAGCATAGTTCTTTTCTTAATAGCGTAACTTAATTGCGGTAGTTCTCTTTCTAGTTTGCTTTAATTTCTCCATTGCGCTTAGATTTTCTAAAACCCTAGTTTTTCCGTCGATAAGATAATAGCGTTCGTGTGAGTAAGCTTAGCCAACAGTTCCCGGATTTCAATACGACACTTGTGTCCCCTTGCTACAATTCGATAGGTATACTTGCCTCATCGGGTTGCTAGTTCGGTTGCGTTTATTTTCTTCGAACCCTAGCGCGCAACATTAGACAAATGGGCTAACCGTTCGGCAATACCAGAAGGAAGAGTACAAGTCGCAGTAGGGGACCGCTAGACCGCCCGGTCTCCAAGTCGCCTGAGATAAACCTCCAGACCGCTCAGACTACAAACAACAACAGTCTGGATATCAAACCGCTAGATAGTAACCTCCAGACCGCACGGTCTACAACCCGCCAGAATTAGACCGCCAGACCGCTCGGTCTCATACTTCATTAATATGGCCAAGTGAAATTGAATGCGGTGTGAGTTTACACATGATGTCATAATCCTGGGTTAAGGATAGTGTGGCAGGTCTACGGGCTCGCCAATCGTCACACCGGTGGGAGTTGACAGATAAACTTTGGGCGATTGGGCTTGGTCCCCGGTGCTCATTCCCGAGGCTCCTTCCGTGCCAAGTGGATGGTTTGGCTTGGTCCTTTGGTGATACGCTCTCAGAGGATCCTTCCATGCCACGACGATTGGCCATTATGGGTTGTATTCTTGGTGCACATCTACCCAAGACCCCTCTGAGCCGTAGTACGCATGGAGCTCCCCTGTTGTGTTCTTAGCATTGAGGCGTACGGAGGCCTATGCTTGGTAGTGTGGATTCCCTCATAATAGTGGAAAGCTCGTTTCCCTATCACCGTCTGGCCATGACGGATAATTCCTGAGAGGTTAGATACTTGCTTAAAAAGTGGGAACTACAAGTCTGTGTTGATATAGCAAACAGAGTGTGTGATTTGCATGGGTGCATCATAATACATCATGACATAGCATTGCATTGCATCTCACAAGATCCTTATCATATAAATTTGTATGTGCACTCTTATATGATGAGTTACTTACTGTTAAGCCGATCTTAACTTATAAATCTGTATGAACATTTTTATAAGTTAAGTTATATTCTTGTTGTAGAATTATATATAATGTTGTAATTGTTCATATACATATAGAAATGCTAACATAGATTGTTATTGCTACTTGTTATTGTTGAGATAATCTGATGTTGAATAGCATTATACCACTTGCTTGTGCATACTGATTATATATATATATTGTACCATCATATTTCTCCCACTCGGTGCCTAAGAGCCACCGGGGTGAGAGGATGAGATAGACACTTAGTCTTTATGACTAACGGTTGCTACGATAACTATTTTAGGTGGACACCCAGCAGATGGAGCCGTAGTAGCAGCAGGTTATGTAGGAGGGCAGCCAGGCCAGGCTGACAGGGCCTGATACGACGTTACCTTCGCTGCCGTGAGTTATAGATGTGAGTTTTGATAGACTCATATTGTAGCCCCTTTGGGCAATTTAGTGTACTCTGATATTATAAAAGCTGTTGATGATTCTTATTTCTGTTGTACTGCGTTGGAATATATACTGATGTGGATTTTGACTTATGTACTTTCTTTATGTTATGCTGGCAGGGATGATATTGGTTTTAGCAGGTAGAATAGGCGTCTTGTAGTACAGTTTGACCCGTGTGTCGACGTTACCGCAAGGCGGCTGTTCTGGACATAAGACTCACCTCGACCGTGTTTTGTGTTCCGGGAGGGGGGGGGGTATTATAAATGGTATCAGCTTGCAATGATCCTTAACTAAGGAAGTCATTGAACAATGGTGCCACCCCTGCTCGATTGGTCAGTTTAGGGTCAAACTGACTTAGCGGAAGTAGTGGTATGCCCATCTATAATTCACACTAAGTATGTCAAGTTGTTACCCTACGATTAGCCAACCCGACCATAGGTTTGCATGTTTATGTATAGATCCCGACATGTGTAGAGCCAGTAGCGGGAACTCCCACCCCTTCCGTCCCTACCTAGTTTCAACAGTCGGAATTGGGATAGACGCTTACGACAATCTTAGATGCATTCAGGTCTCAACAAGCCCCAGTGCAACAATAAGCCTTGGGCTCTAACTGGTTAATCACCTTTCGAGCCCTCTCCCCACCTGCTTATTATGGGATGGAGTCATCTGTCTGTACTGAAGAATGGCTAGACACGGTGTAAGAGTAATGGCCAGAATCAGATGTCCAGCCAGTATGACTGTGACCTTAGTTGTGCCAGTCCTGGAGTCACACGTCAAAAGGTGGTGGAAGTCCCTCATGGGTTCCACTTTCTAAGGCCGAGTGTATACTGACATCAGTTGGAGTGAATTCTCTAAAGCCTTCTTATAGTATTTCATTCCCTCTACTGCTCGAGACTAGCTCGAGGAGAGATTCCTGCAGTTAAAGCAAGGATCCATATTCATGATAGAATATCAACGGGAGTTCCAGCACCTCGCTAGGTTTGCTGACTCATATGATTTGGATGACCGAGGTTATGCAAAACGGTTTTACAAAGGCTTGTGAGATCCCCTAAGGCAAGCACTTTTGTTTATAGCTGACTCAAGCCTGGCCGAGAAAGTGGACTTGTAAAGGGTTAGAAGCGGGCCACTTGGGAGTCTATGCTAGTGATAAGAGACTCGCTGAGGGCGTGATGAACGCAGGTCCCAACTTCAGGAGAAGGCAGAATAATAGAGGTGGAAGAGAATACCAAAGAGGTGGCAGGCGTTTCCACCGGAATTTTAGAATGGAGCGCCTGACACCACAACTGCCAACATTGCCTCCACCTCCATAGTTCCAGCCTTATCAACAACCCGGAGGGCAGTTCGGGCGAGTCTGTTTCCAGTGTAATCAGTCGGGTCACATCCGATGTTATTGATCGCAACTAGGTGGAGATGCTCCCCCTATTTTTCCTCCGACAGCTCCGCGAGGACCAGGACAAGTGCGTGATCGAGGACGGGGACCTCGAGGAAGGAATCCTAGACTTGCTCGGGAACAAATGTTTGCGCTAGATATGGTGCAGGAGCGGAATCCTCAGGACGTGATTGCAGGTATGGCGAGATTTAATTAATACATTATAAACATTCGTCCGTAATTTGCCTAAGATGTGCTAGGGATCTAGCTTGAGTCTTCATAATTGATACTTAGGCACCGTGATGGTTAGTGGGAACCTAGCCCACACCATTTTTGATACCAGCGCCACTCACTCGTTTGTATCGGTGGATTTTGTAAAAGATCTAGACGACGTGCAATATTTCACTGGTATCACTCGGAGAGTCCGTATCCCAGATAGCTCCAAGATGACTTCGTCCGCCAAGTGTGATTTGGAAGGATACATTGGAGAGAAAATTTTTGAAACCCCTGCAATGGTGTTGGAAATGCCGGAATTCGACCTTATTCTGAGCATGACATGGTTTGATTGGCACCACACTAGGATTGATTGTGCGGAGAAGCAAATCATTTTGAGGCACGGAGACTCTGAAGTCGTCTTCCAAGGTATTAAATTCGTACCCCGGATGTTGTTATCTTCGATTCAGGCCCTTAAGGCCTATATGAAAGGGGACGAAGTGCATATGATATGCTTTGAACTAAAAGATATGGTAATGAGTGTGAAAGATGTGCGGGTAGTGCGGAATTTTCCTGAGGTATTTCAAGAAAAGCTGTCAAGATTACCCCCATATAGAGAGGTGGACTTTCAGATTAAATTAGTACTGGGTGCCAAGCCCATCTCTCGGACCCCTTACAGAATGGCTCCAAAGGAACTCGCTGAGTTTAGAGTTTAGTTGCAAGAGTTAGTAGAATTAGGGTTCGTTAGCCCTAATTCATCACCTTGGGGAGCCCCGGTTTTGTTTGTTAAGAAGGACAGATCACTACGGTTGTGCATAGACTACCGAGAACTCAACCGACTGACGGTGCGGAACACCTATCCTTTACCCCAGATCGACGAGTTATTCGATCAGTTGGTGGGAGGGCATTGGTTTTCCAAATTGGATTTGCGCTCAGGGTATTATCAGTTGAGGATACAAGAGGGAGATATTCATAAGACAACTTTTAGCTCGAGGTACGACTTATACGAGTTCACGGTGATGCGTTTGGACTAACTAATGCCCCTTCAGCCTTCATGAGTTTGATGAACAGGGTGTTTGAGCCGTACTTAGATGTCTTTGTCATCATCTTCATCGATGACATTTTGGTCTACTCGAAGATAGAAGAGAAGCACGCTGAACACTTGGCCTTAGTGTCGAAGAAGTTAAAAGAGCATGCCCTATTTGCTAAGTTCAACAAGTGCGAATTTTGGCTCCGAGAAATTGTCTTCTTGGGCCATATGATTGGTGGTGCTAGATTAGCCGTGGATCCGACTAAGGTACGTGCAGTGAAGGAATGGTTGCCGTTAAAGTCAGCGGCTGATGTACGGAGCCTCCTTGGACTTGCTGGGTATTATCGTAAGTTTGTGAAAAGGATTTTTGAAGATAGCCCTTCCTCTCACTGCCCTGGCAAAGAAAGGTGTGTCATACGAGTGGACAACCTAGTGTGAGACTGCATTTCAAGAGCTGAAGGATCGACTTACCACCGCACCCATACTAGCTCTTCCATCAGGGAAAGAAGGGTTTCAAGTTTACACTGATGCATCCTATCTAGGTTTGAGAGCAGTATTGATGCAACACGTGCATGTGATTGCTTATGCTTTAAGACAGTTGAAGAAGCATGCGGTTAATTATCTAGTATATGTTTTGGAGTTGGGGGCAGTAGTGTTTGCCTTAAAGATTTGGATGCACTATTTATATGGCATCGACTGCGAGATCTTTTTGGACCATAAGAATTTGAAGTATGTTCATACTCAAAAGGAGTATAATTTGAGGCAGCGGTGGTCGTTAGAATTTTTGTGTGATTATGAATTTACATTAAACTACCACCCCGGGTAAGCAAACTTCGTAGCTGATGCTTTGAGCCGAAAGGTACCGGAGTCGATCCCTGAGTCTCAGATGATGAGTATGGAATTTTCTCGTGTGCTCGAGGAGATGGAGACCACGTTGATGTGTAAGGATCATCATGAGATGTATACAAAATATCTAACTGCCATGAGTATAATTTGTGAAATTCGAGATCGAATTTGGGCAGAGCAAGGGAAGGATGCTGCTTTAGCCCTCGTGATTAAAGATATTTAGAATGGATCTACTGAAGAGTATACTCTGAAGGATGACCTCGTTCATTTCCGTGACAGGCTCTACATTCCCAAGGGTGGTGAAATCCAAAAAGATATATTGAGAGAGGCACATTGCCCCAAGTATTCAATGCATCCCAAGATTTCCATGATGTATAATGACTTACGAAACACCATGTTCTGGCCAGGAATGAAGAGTGTTGTTAAGTATTATGTTATACACTGTGAGGCTTGCCATAAGGTGAAGGTAGAGTGCAAGAACCCTGGGAGATTGTTACAATCATTACCCGTTCCAGAGTGGAGGTTTGAAGATATCTCCATGGATTTTGTTCACAGCCTTCCCCAATCACGATAAGGGAATGACACAGTTTGGGTGATTCTAGATCGCTTGACTAAGGTCGCCAGGTTTATCCCAATGAGGAAAGATACGCATGTGGATGTATTGGTACATTTCTTTGTGGAACAATTTGTACAATACCATGGAGTGCCTAAGATGATAGTCTCCGACCATGATGATCGATTTACCTCCAAGGAATGGAAGCCAATTCAAGTGTATTTAGGTTCTCGCCTTACCTTTAGCACGACCTATCATCCTAAGATGGGCGACCAGTCTGAGAGGACCAACAAAACTATGTAAGATTTGTTGAGGTTGTGTGTGTTGGATAGATGAGAGTCGTGGGAAAGGCTCTTACCACTGGTGGAATTTTCATACAACAACAGTCACTAAGCTAGCATCGAGATGACACCCCACGAAATGCTTTATGGAAGGAGGTGTAGAACACCTTTATCATGGGTACAGGATGAAGACCCAAATTTTTTTGGAATTGAGTATATTGATGACACCAATGCTATGGTTAGTTTATTACGGGACCACATGCTTGAGACTCAGTGTCGACAGGCAAAGTATTATAATGTAAAACATAGTATGGTGGAGTTTCAAGTGGGTGACAAGGTGTTCTTGAAGATCAGGCTGATGCATGGAGTATCACGTGTGCGTGGTAGGAAGAAGCTCAACCCGATATATGTCATAGACAACAAAAAAAAACTAGACTGGAACCTCCGTAATAAATGCCTCTCTTGCGGCGGGCCTCTCATTATTATCCTTAGAAAGGTTACAAGATGTGATGCGGCCACCTGGGGTGTATACGCGTGTACAATGTCTAAAATGAGAAAATACAGGAACTTAGTGCTTGCACCAACAACATGACAGGTTTTGGTCTAAGTGTCTATGTCCCCTCCAAGACCCCTGGCCCCCTTTTATACAAGGGGAGAGGCTGCGTGGACGGTTCACAAACCTACTGACATTTAATGCCTAACTAACAATGACATTAAATGTATATCCTCCCGAGGTATACGAAGTGTTGGGAGGTAGAGACTAAAGAAGAGGTAGCACAAAACCACGTGTCACTACTCAAGCCAGATCAAAATATAAGAGTCTGCACGGGCTTAGATGAGGTAGTCGTATGTACACTAGACTATAACTCCCAAATTATACTATGAGAAGCCTATTTGTAATATTGCTCTTAAATATTCCTTGGATTTGAAGAGGCATCACAATCAATGATAAGTGCATAATGTACTCTATAAACCTTCTAATTTAATTATTTATAAGTTCAAGTTGTTCTAAACATGGTTAAATTATTCCTAGATGTTGCTGTAATTGTCTCAGCTCTTCTGTAAAAAACTGTTAAGAAGTCTGTCTAGTCTCAGCCGTACTGTTGGGATGCATCCATCTGCCGCTAAGATAAATGCCTGTCTCAGCCCTGCTGAGAAAGCAGATTGGTCTCAGCAGAACTGCTGAGACAGCTAATCTGCCGCTAAGATAGAAGCATATCTCAGCTCATCCACTAAGATAAATTCAAATCTAACCATTGACTTGGTGCGATATAGTTTTGGCAGAAAGCAGATAAAGCAGGATAGCCCTTTCCATTCTCATCCATGTGATGTCAAATCAACTAAAGATCCATTGTAGATTGGTGGGGCATATAAAAAGCATCTTCTAGGTCAAATAAGAACACTGGGAAGTGCAAAATCAAAGTAAGAGCTGCTGCTAAGTACTGTGAAGTGTTAGAGCTACTACTGAGAACTGAAAGTGCTGTGAATGAGTTAAAAGCTTTGTGCTTCTAGTAGATACTCCCAGATCTGATCTAAGAAGAAGTTGAGTCCATTTAGGATCATAGGTTGATCTTACCCCTTTCTACTGAAGGCAGAAGATCAAGGTAGAGCAAGGTGTTATAGCATGAGGAGACCAAGCAGTTTATATCTAGCTGTAGCGGTCTACTTCTCTCAGCGGTTTGGCAGTTTGGCTCAGCGGTCTGGTGGTGGATCTCAGCTAGTGGTCAGGAGCAGTAGTGTTAGTCTGAGGGTTAGTCGCAGCAACGGCCTGGTGGTTAACTACAACAGCGGTCTGGCAATTAGCCACAACAATGGTCTGTTGATTAACCGCAGTAGAGGTCTGGCTATTAGCCAAACAGTAATTTGGTTATTAACCGCATCAGCGGTCTGGCCATTAGCCACAACAGTGGTATGAAGATTTGTCGCAACAATGGACTGGATGTTAGCCGCAGTAGATGGAGGTAGCCGCAGCTGGTCTGGAGACAACCACAATATCAGACTGGATGTTAGTCATAATGGTATGGAGGTAGCCGCAACTGCGATCTTGGTGTTAGCCGCCACAAGAGTTTTGCGGATGTTATTTATATTTTGTATAGTCTGGTGGTTTGACTGTGTCAAACTGCCCAGCCATCACAACTTGTATTTAGTCCCACATAGCTTGTTGTATTCCCATATCTCCCCCGTTTTCTATAAATAAGGGGGCATACCTATGTAATGATTTTCTTTTTTGAGCAATACAATTTTTCTTTATTTAGCTCTTTTTCATATGGTATCAGAGCGAATTGGTCCTTTTCTCCTGTTCACGCAACTTTTTTTCCGTTCACGCGGTTTCCTACCCTGTCCTCCCTTGTAGTTTTTATTCGCACGACTTATGTTCTAGTCACGCGGTTTCCCTCCCTGCCCTCCCTTACTGGTTCTGTTCGTGCGACTTCTTTTCTAGTCGTGCAGTTTGCTTTACGGCTTGTGTTAGTGTGGGTTGTTTGCACTACCCGTGCAGTTTCTCACTAGTTTCTATAGACACTCCTGCTCTATCTTCTTATTCTACTATCTCTGCCCCTTCTTGTCTTTCTACTTCTTCGTTCTCTGCTTTTTGTAATCTGGGAACTGCTACGAAGCTTACAGGTCCCAATTACCCTGACTGGAGTGTGTCCTTCATTTTTCTATTGGGCTCTCAGCGCAAGGGTCATCTTTTGACTGATGATCCCCCTCCTTCTGGTTCAGTTTCTTTTGATGATTGGGATGCTTCTGATGCCTTAGTGCATAGTTGGTTGGCCAATAGTTTGTCTGATGAGTGCCTTCCTGTCATCTTTCATGATCCGACGATCAAGGCCGCCTGAAATCATCTTGCCGCTTTATATTCCAAGGGAGCCCAAACTTTGTGCATTTATACTTGGTATGCTAATTTCTTTGATTGACCATTCATGACTCCTACTTCTGCCTATTAGGAGGTTTAGGGTCTTGGTGCTGAACTTCTTCAACATAGACCTTTTTTTACTGATCTAGCTGAGCAACACAAGCATTTTCAGGAGCTTTTATTGTTTGCTATCTTCTTTGTCTACCAGACTCTTATGATATGATCCACCAGCGAATTCTTGGAGAGGAGGATACTCCTACTCTGGATGCTACAACTACCAGAATTTCTATTACTACTACTAATACTCTTCTACAACGTCTGTTTCTTCTGTCTCTGTCTCGTGATCTTATTGCTCTTCCTGCTCGTTACGACCCCTTTGGGGTCGTGGATGCCATACTGGTGGCTATGATTATTCCAAGCATCTTTGTTCTCATTGTGGCCGACTTGGTCAATTGGTTGATCGTTGTTGGACCAAACATCCTCATCTTCATCCAACATCGGCTGATTCCTCCAAGTAGTCTACTTCTTCTCTAGCTACTTCTGATGCTGCTCAGTTGGCTATGACAGGTATGTGGCTCATTGACTCTAGTGCTTCTAATCATATGATTGGTAATGATCGCCTTTTCTCTTATCTTGACAAGAGCAACCGGTTACCTCCAGTCCTTATTATGGTTGGTTCTCCATTTCCGATTTGTGGTTCTGGCACTGTATACGTTACTCACTCTCTTCAGCTGCAGGACACTCTTTATGTCCCAAATTTTCTGTGCAACCTTCTTTTTGTTACAGCTCTATGCAAACAGTTGAATTGTGAAGCTATTTTTACTAGCTCTACTTATGCTTTTCAGATTCCTCATTTTAAGGAGATGATTGCTACAAGGATTGAGAGTGGCGTCTTGTTCTATCATGATACTGCTTCTACATTTTCTGCATCTTCTTCTCTTCTTCAGTGACATCTTCACCTTGGACATCCTACTCCTCAGATTCTTTATCAGCTTCTGTCTGATCTCCCTCGCGGCGATCCTTCTCTTGATTATGAAGCATGTTAGTTTGGCAAGCATCACTGGTCTACATTTCCTGCTAATCATGACCACAGTTCCTCTCGTCCCTTTGACCTAGTTCATTCCGATATTTGTGGTCCTGCTCTCCTTCAAACTATTGGTAGGGGTAGTTTGTATTTTGTTACATTTATAGATAATTTTTCTCGCTATACATGGTTGTATTTTTTACGAGAACACTCTGAGATTTTTCAATTTTTTCTGCATTTAAAAATGAAATTCGTACACAATTTGATACCCCTATTAAAACTCTTCGAACTGATAATGCTAAGGAATATCTGAGTCAGCAGTTTACATTATTTTGTTTTGATCATAGAAATATCAATCAAACTACTTGCCCTTGCACTTCACAACAGAATGACATTGCTTAGCATAAAAATCAACATCTTCTGGATGTGGCTCGTAGTCTTCTTACTCATATGCTTGTTCCCCAGTCTTATCGGGGTCATGCGGTTCTTTATGCCATATTTTCTTATTAATCGAGTTCCGTCTTCGGTTTTCAATGACAAAACTCCTTTTCTATTCTCTATCCTGATGGGAAACCGTTTCCGTTACCTCCTCGTGTCTTTGGATGCACTGCATTTGTTCATTCTCCTACTTCTGGATGTGATAAACTTTCTCCTCGTTCGATCAAGTGCATATTTTTGGGCTATTGTCCAACACATAAAGGATATTGGTGTTTTATCCTATTCTTCGGAGATATTATTTTTCGGCGGATGTTACTTTGTTTGAGGATGATCCATTCTTTTCTTCTCCCTCTCCTCTTCATGCTTATGATGATTCTTCTTCTGTTCCAAATGTATCGACACCTCTTTCTGAGCCTGCCTTCTTTCTCCTCCTCCTCCTCCTACTTCTGGTTCTTCTACTGTCACTGATTCTTCTCTTGAGCCGTTGACACTAGCTCCCAGGCCAGTAGTCACTTCTTTGGATGGGGCTGATACAGTAGATATGACATATCTGGATCTTCCAACCGCTCTTCAGAATGGTGTACGCACCTGCACTCAACATCTTCTTTAGGCTGTGGTCTCCTATACTCAACTCTCTCCTTTTTTTAGGAGCTTTACTCTTGCCTTCTCGGCAAATGTGGTTCCATCCTCGTATTGAGATGCTCTTGTTATTCCTCATTGGAAGGCTGCAATAGATAAAGAGATGCACACTTGTTGAATGGGGTACTTGGACACTTGTTCCTACTCCTTCAGGAGCTGATGTGGTTGGTTGTCGCTGGGTTTTTGTCATCAAGTTTCTTCCTGATTGTTCTATTGATCGTTACAAGACTCGACTTGTTGCCAAAGGTTTTACGCAGACCTATGGTGTGGATTACTTTGATACCTTCTCTCCTGTGGCTAGGATTACTAAAATCTATGTTATCTTTTCGGTGGCTGTCAATAGAGACTGGGAAATGTCATAGTTGGATGTGAAGAATGCCTTTCTTTATGGAGATTTGCAGGAAAATATCTATATGGAGCAACCTCATGGGTATGTTGCTCTGGGGAGTCGCAGGTTTGTAAATTGCGAAAGGTGATTTATGGTCTTAAGAAGAGTGCCTGGGCCTGGTTTGACAAATAAATGAAGTTATTTATGTGGTTGGGTTTACTCGAAGTGCTGCAGATCATCCCTTGTTCATTTGCAACACATCAGCTGGTCTTGTTATCCTTGCAGTTTATGTGGATGATATTCTGCTTAGAGGGGATGATATTCTGCTTAGAGGGGATGATAAAGATGGTGTGAATATGATAAAGAAGCATCTTCTTCTGCATTTTGTTACTAAAGATATGGGCTCTCCAAAATATTTTTCGGAATTGAAATATCCAGGAAATTAGGGTCTATCTTTCTTTCACAATATAAGTATGCCTTGGATATCTTAAAAGAGACAGGTCTTCTTAGGGCTAAGCCTGCGCGGTCTCCAATGTCTGTTGGAGATGATAAGTGTTGGATTAAGGACTCACTTCTTCTTGAAGATGTCACCAGATACAGACGTCTTGTTGGGAAACTCATTTATTTGAAATTCACAAGACCAGATATTTGTTATGCCATGGGAAGAGTGAGCCAGTTTATGCAAGCTCCTTAGGAGTGTCATCTTCAGTTGGTAATGAATATTCTATAGTATGTGAAAGGAGCTCTAGGAAAAGGACTTATGTATCAGAAAAGGGGACATTTGAAGGTTAAGGCATACTCTGAGGCTAGCTATGTAGATGATAAGGAAGACATGATGTCTACGTTAGGGTTCTGTACTTTTTTAGAGGAAATTTGGTTAGCTAGAAGAGAAAGAAACATGTTGTTGTCTCCAGGTCAAGTGTAGAAGTCAAGTATAGAAGCATGGTTCTGACTACTTGCGTGCTGATGTGGTTGCAGACACTTATGCTTGATTTTGGAGAGGTTTATGATCATCCTCTGCCAATGTTCTGTGATAATAAGGCAACTATATATATTTCAAGGAATCCTATCTTTCACGAAAGGACAAGCATATCGAGGTTGATTGCCACTTTATTAGAGAGGAGATTTTGAAGAATCGGATATGTACTCTGTTTGTTACCTTAGAGAGAGAGAGTTGGTGGATTTCTTCACCAAGCCAATTACTCCTTTTGGGGAGGTTTGTAACAAGTTGGGCATGATAGATATATATACTCCAGCTTGAGGGGGAGTGTTGGAGTATTAGGACTCTGGGTGGTTTATATCTAGCCATAATGGTGTACTTCTCTCAGCAGTCCGATGGTTTGGCTCAGTGTTGGGTTCATTGATCCCAATGTCTTAGATTTGTAAGAAGTCAAATAAGTCAATGAAATTCACATAGTTGTATTTGATGTTTGTGTAAGTTCATGCATGCAGGTTAGTCCTTCTCACATTGATTGGACAGGTGGACACAAAGCTATGGGCTGGATGGGAAGAAAAATGCTTAAGTCCACATGCATTCAGTAAAGACAGTTCACTCAATGCCATAACACAAAAGGAGCTGAATACATCAAGACCTATCAAAGCCTCAACAATAAAAGAAAGAAAAGTGGATAAGTACACAGGCGTTGAGTGATGTCAACTCACTCAATGCCAGACAGCAAATTCGTTGAGTAAAGCTTCTTCAGTCAAAGCCAGAGAGATTCTGTAAAAGGAAAGGTTTCTAAGTCCAAAACCATTGAGTGAAGAAAATTCACTCAACGCCATGGTGATTATTTCAAAGACAAAGAAGATAGAGAGAAAAATCTTTCTAAGTCCAAAACTTTGAGTGAAGCCAGTTCACTCAATGCCATGTTGATTCTGTTAAAGCCAAAGAAGATAGACAAATTTTTTTTCCAAGTCCAGAA
Source organism: Platanthera zijinensis (assembly GCA_039513925.1). NCBI lineage: Eukaryota > Viridiplantae > Streptophyta > Magnoliopsida > Asparagales > Orchidaceae > Platanthera > Platanthera zijinensis. Next base: position 133,195,209 of record CM077084.1, read on the forward strand.
GCGTTGAGTGAAACCAGTTCACTCAACGTCATATGAGAGAAGCGTTGAGACAAGCTCAAGCAGTAAAAGTTAGGAGTGACAGGATTTGACTAAGTACAAAAGCATTTAGTGAAGCAAGTTCACTCAATGCCTAGTCAAAAGATGATGCTGAGGCAGGAAGTGTTGAGTGAAGTCAACACACTCAACACCTCAATTCAGAAGAAAAGTTTCTAAGTACAGAAGCATTTAGTGAAGCTAGTTCACTTAACGCCTTAGCAGTTGGCAGTGTTCAGAAGAAGCTAAGGAAAATGACGTTGAGTGAAGGCCAACCACTCAACGCTCTCAATGCCATAGATGCAGAAAGAGTTGAAGAATAAGCTAAGTCCATAATCGTTGAGTGAAATAGTTCACTCAACACCACTCAACGCCTGAGTTGATCCTGAGAAATTTTCTATGTCCAGAATGGCTGACGTCAGCAAAGGTAAAAAAATTCAACGCAATTCAAATTATTTGCGGGAAGTTGCAGTATGCCTTTAATGGTACTGACGGATAGCTGTTATCATTTTCTGCAAATGGAAGGTGGTAACTCGTCCTTTTAGGCTGAGCCCACAGTACAAAGAACCATTGATCAACTGTCTATAAAAGGGAATGTTTGGCTAAAAGAAGTAGAAATTAGGGTTTTCTGATTACGTATAGAGGCAGAAATTCGCCTTCTTCCTCGCCATTAACATCGAGCCTGAATCACATGATCTGATCAGTTGACTTGAAAGAAAAACAGATAGGTGTTGTAATTCTCATCAGCGACAACAAGTTCAGAATCGATTTCTGATTGAAAAGAGAAGCATAGCCTTCAGAGTCTACTAGTCCACTGGCTGTTTGAAGAAGATACAAAACTTTTAGATCCTTTGTCTTCAATAGCAGATCAAAATCTTGATTCTGAGTTACTTCCAACACAAGCAGCCCAATACTGAAGATATTTTCAACTTGTTGCTGTGAAGAAGATAGGGCTGAAATCTGTTCAGCCAAGGAAGACAGACACAGAGAAAACTCTCTGGTGTCTAACTATTTCACAACATTTCTAGTTTTTGTAGGATCAAGTCTTAGATCTGAGTGTAGGATTCAATGTAGAATCTGAGTTGTAATCCTGTTTTATAAAGGCTGCGGTAGGATCATTTGTTGAACACAGTGTATGGTTATCCTCCCAGCTTGAGTTGTATGGCCGTTGGCCTGAGGTAGGTTGTTGTTTAATCACTGAGTTATAGGGCCTTGTGCATGAGCCGTAGGTCTTGGAGGAGACTGAGTGGTCCTGCGGGATCGAGTTGTAAGATCTTAAGGAGCCGAGTATTGGGGAAGAGCCTTGTCTAACACACTGTTAGAAAGGCGGAGAGGTACAGTGGACTTACCCATAATCTGGGGAACCACTATAAAATATATGTGTCTTATGTGATTATCTTGAAAGTCAAACAAACTAATCACAAAGCACAGTTTAATCACTTAAAGTTCTAGATAATCGTAAAATATACCAAAAACCTATAACCCCCCACCTCTAGGTGTTTAGCTGACCTTAAAAACAAAGTCTTTCAAGTGGTATCAAAGCGAGGTTACTCAAAGAAGGCTTAATAGTCTGAGTATATCTCCAAGGTCAGCAATAAGATTGTCCTTATGGGTTCAGGAGTGAACTATAAGAAGCTGGGTGCCTTGAAGCTTCTAATCTGCATGAAGGAAGGGTTTGACATCTAGAAGGAGAGGGTTAGGCTATTCAAGAAAGTAGCTCACCCTAAGATCTTTATTACTGTCATAAAGGGACCTTTGATCCCTATGAAAGTCTCCGCTCTGGATGCAAATGTCCAGACACCCAAGACCTATTTTGAAATGACAAAGGATGAAGTCATCCTTGCCACCATAGATAAGTGGGCACACAATATTATAGTTAGTGTCATAGATGACTCCACCTTCCAAAATCTGGTGCATTGTAAGACCTCCAAGGAGATGTGGGACACTTTAGTGGCTACATGAAGGGCACATAGAATGTCAGAGATGATAGAATGTCCATGCTCAACCAAGAGTATGAGGCTTTCAGGCAGAGCAAGATTGATAGGATAATAGAGTCCTATGAGAGATTCTTCAGGATAGTCAATGAGTTGAGGACCTCTGGCAGGGTTTTCAGCACATATGATTTGAATGACAAGTTTCTCAAGTCTCTATCCAGAGACTGAGATACTAAGATCTGTGCTATCAGAGAGGTGGCAAAGCTTGCTGACACTCCACCAACAACACTATTTGGGAAGCTACTGTCTTATGAAATGCAGCTGACTGCCACGATGGAGGAGGAGAAAAACAATAAGTCTCAGGCCAAAGAAAAGTTTGTGGCCTTTAAAGCTAAAGCCTTAGGGATGAGCAGAAGGAAGACTCCTTCTCCACCAAGGAGGGTTGCTAAGTCTGACTCAAAAAGGTCAGAGACGAGCACATTAGACTGCCACTTATCTAATGAGGACCTTGCTGCATTCTACAGGCAATTCCAGAAGTTTATGAGGAAGAAGCATTGGAAGAGCATACCTTCCTCCTCCTCACATCATAGGAAGAAATCCTCCAAGGAGGATAGGTTTGGTTCTAAACCTAGTAAACAGATTTCTACTAATGTTATCTATTATTGCTATAGCAAGCCAGGGCATGTACTAGCCGACTGCCCTATTAAAAAAAAAGAAGCTGGGGAGAAGAAGGCTTACCAGCACAAATGCAAGAAGGAGAAATCCTTCATTGCTAAGAAAAAGAAGAGCTGGTCTGACTCGTCCTCATCAAAATCAGAAGATGAAGAAGAAGATGAGGCCTATATTTGGATAATTGCTGTTGTGCTAGAAGAAGAAGAAGACAACGAGTGCTTTGGGCTGATGGCTGTGACTAATGAAGAATCCAGCCAGGATCAGCCTGGTCAATAAAAGGTACATTCTCTATCTAAGTCTTCTTCAGAGCCAGGTTATGAGACCAGCCCAGATTCTGAAGCTCACTCATTAAGAGATGAAGGATACTCTAAATCTGAGGAAGTTGTCAATTCTTTAATTGACAAATATGGTGTCCTTCTGAGTGCTTTCAAGAAAAGCAAGTTGTTGGTTAAGAAGCAGGATAAGGAGATTTCTTCTCTTTTGCGTGCTGTTTCCCAGCATGCAGACTCAGCTTCCCTGTTGGATTTGAAGATGAAGGAAATCAGTGAACTAGAAACTATTTCTTTCATTCAGATAGGTACCATAGAGTACCAGGAAAACCGAATAAGGGACCTGGAAGAGCTATTGGAGAGGGAGAAGAGGATAGTGGATAGTTATTCAATGCCAAGTTCAGTGCTACCCTTGATAGACTCCTTCACCTCCCAAAAGGGTAAGAAGGGGTTGGTCTTCAAGGGACACAGAAAAGTTGCCAATTCTAAAGGAAAGGGCAAAGCTCCAGTGCAACCACTAGCCTCCAAGCCTCCTATTCCCTTCAAAAAAGTGATGCTACCTTCAAACAAGTATGACCAAGAAAGCATCTTTGGTCACTGGATGAATGGTAGATCTACCAAAGGGAACAAAGATGTTCACCACTATGGTGGAAGATATAGCAGAGGTGCAAGTGCCTTCAAGGCAACCCATGTGGAGATTCACATTGCCCATCATGGACCATTTGTGTTTGGTGCACCAACCCCTACACTATAGAATAAGGCACTTGCCTGTTCTAAGGATCTCCCAACCCAAAATCAGACCAGGGGCAAGTCTTTCAGCAAGCCAGACTTGGGCATATGTGAGGCCATCCAGAGTATGTTTTCTAAAAAGAAGACTATTGCTGGTAGGGCTTAAGATATTCCAAGTAATTCTACTATCAGACACACAAAAGTCAGACAGTGGCTAAAAGATACAAGAATAAGACTGTTGTTGTACCTTCTGAATTGAGAGCTTTTATCAACATAGCTACTAAACTAGCTCTAAAAAGAAGGTACAATATTCATGAGTGCTGGTGTTGTGGCAAGGTGTGCCACTATGCTATTGATTGCTGGAAAAATCCTAGTATGCCAAGAGCAAGAAAGAGCTTACCTATCAGAAGAACTGCAGGTAGGTAGGTTTATTATTAGACTAACTTGCACCTATGACCCAATAAAAATAAGGGTCCTAGGGTTAACTGAATTATTCTTTATAAGTTAGTCCAAGTGGCCATACCACTATACGGTACTTGGACAGTGGATGTTTAAGGCACACGACTTGAATAATGAGCTTGCTGAAGGATTACTCTCTAGTAAAGAATCAACCCAAATTCATCTTTGGTGGATCAGATACGGGAGTGACAAGTGGTTATGGTAAGATCTTTGATGGCATAGTCACTATCAAAAAAGTAGCCTATGTTAAAGGATTGTAACACAACCTGATAAGGATTAACCAACTCTATGATCTTGGCTATGACATAGTTTTCCACAAGGACGAGTGCCACATTAAGAGGTTAAGTGACCAAGAGGTCATCTTAACATGCACTAGGAGTGGAAATGTTTATTGCTTAAATTTCCTATACTTAGATAAGGACTCTCCTATATGCCTAGTGGCAAATGAGAAAATCTCATATTGTGTACAATGACACAAGAGATTAGCTCATTTGAACTACAAGACCATTGGGAAGCTCTTTAGTGAAGAGCTAGTTAGAAATGGTCCCAAGTTTAAATGCACTAAGGAGGGTATCTGCTCTTCATGCCAAAAAGGAAAACAGACCAAGACCTCTTTCAAGAGCATTGGGACCAAAGACTCAATGAGGTGCTTGTACCTCCTGCATATGGACTTATTTGGTCATATGCCAATTCATAGTCGTGGTAGGAAATTCTACATCCTTGTGGTGGTTGATGACTATTATAGGTTTGCTTAGGTGTTCTTTATTAAGAGAAAGGATGAAACCCTTGAAGTCTTCAAGACCCTTGTCAAGCAGATACAGAATGAACTAAACAGTACTGTGGTAAAAATTAGAAGTGACCATGGGACTGAATTTCAGTCTGCAAGCATGACAAGGTTCTGTGAAGAGCAAGGGATTCACCAAGAATTCTCCTCACCTATAACACCCCATCAAAATGGAATTGCTGAGAGGAAAAATAGGACTCTCATAGAAGCTGAAAGGACCTTACTGAATGACACAACTCTCCTAAAATATTTTTGGGATAAGGTAGTAAACACTGTATGTCTTGTCCTTAACAGGGCTTCTATCACCAAAAGGCGCAAGAAGACTCCCTATGAGATATTGAAATATAAAAAACCAAACTTGTCCTACTTCAGAATTTTTGGTAGCAAGTGATATGTGTTGAATAATGGAAAGTCTTATGTGACCAAGTTTGCTGCCAAATCCTATGAAGGGATCTTTATTGGGTACAAAAACCACAGTTGGGCATATAGAATCTACAACTCAACAAGTCAAGTTATAGAAGAGTGAGTTCATGTTGTCTTTGATGAATCAAACATGATTAAGAGTGAGCTGGCTAGCTCTTCTTCAAGTTCTGCAGGCATAGAGAAGGTGATGCACAAGCTCACCATCAAAAAAGATAATCCAAGAGTCCAGGATAAGGATGAGGATATGTACTATCTAGAGGGTGCATAAGACACACAAGTTGTGGATGAAGTTCAGCCAGATGGATCCACTGATGCTCAAGAAGGTGAAGCAAGGTTGCCTCCCGCTGTCAGGTATCTAAGGGACCATCCACCACACCAGATCATTGGTGAGGCAAGCCAAGGAGTCCAAACAATAATCAAGAGTTTCAACACAACATGCTACTCAAGTTGTCTGTCACAAGTAGAGCCCAAGAAATTTGAAGAGGCCAACATAGACCAATTCTGGATTGGAGCAATGCATGAGGAACTAAACCTGTTCAAGAGATGTAAGGTCTGGAAGCTGGTTCCCAGACTAAAAGGACATAATGCCATTGGAGTCAAGTGGATCTACATGAATAAACTTGATGAAAATGGCATTATAGTGAAGAACAAGGCTAGACTGGTGGCTGAAGGATATATGCAAGATGAAGGGATCAATTTTGATCAGAAATTTGCCGCAGTAGCCAGATTGGAAGCTATAAGACTCTTTCTTGCATTTGCTGCCTACCAAAGATACAAAGTCTACCAGATTGATGTGAAGTCAGCCTTCCTGAATAGAGACTTAAAGGAAGAGGTCTATGTTGAACAACCTCCAGGTTTTGTTGACTCTAAATCTCCTGATTTTGTTTATAAACTTAGGAAATCTCTAAATGGGTTGAAGCAAGCTCCTAGAGCTTGGTATGAGACTTTGTATAGTTTCCTCATTGAGAACAAATTCTAAGGGGGAAGATAGACAATACCCTATTCCTAAGGGAATATAAGGGCAAGATCATCATAGTTTAGATATATCTTTATGACATTATCTTTGGATCTACAGATGACAACCTTTGCAGAAATTTTTCTAAACTTATGCAAGGGAAGTTTGAGATGAGTAGTATGGGTGAGCTCAAGTTCTTCTTGGGACTCCAAGTTAGATAGACCAATGATGCTTGTCCATATCCCATTCCAAGTTTACCAGGGAGTTGATTAAGAAATATTGAATGGAGAATGCATCCACCTTGAAAACTCCCATGGGGTCAAGTATGCTTATAAACAAAGATGAAGCAAGTAAACCTGTTGATGAAACTTTGTATAGAGGGAAAATTGGCTCCCTACTATATCTTACTCCTAGTAGGCATGAAATTATGTATGTTATATGTGTCTATGCTAGGTATCAGGCCTGCCCTAAAGAATGTCATTACTCTGCTCCAAAGAGAATCTTGAGGTATCTTAAGGGCACACCAAATCTTGGCCCATGGTACCCTAGAAATATGGATTTTGAACTAACAGGCTTTTCAGATGCAGATTTTGTAGGCTGCAAAGAGGACAGGAAAAGCACTTCAGGATCTTGTCAATTTTTAGGTAGGAGACTAGTATCTTGGAGAAGTAAGAAGCAAACTAGTGTGACAATCTCAACTGCAGAGTCAGACTATATTTCAGCAGGTTGCTGATGTGCTCAAATACTGTGGATCCAACATTAGTTCTAGGATTATAACCTCTAGATAAGTAGAACTCATTTGTATTGTGATTATACTAGTGCTATTTCTATTGCTAGGAATCCTATCTCACACAGCAGAACTAATCACATAGAAATTAGGTATCATTTTATTAGGGAGCACATGAAAAAGGAATACATCATGTAACGCCCCAAAATCTCATTTCTGAGTGGGCTGTGTAGGCTGAGCAACACAGCCTGGGACACGGGCGTGTCCAAAGCCGTGTCTTGCTCTGCTTGAGGTAACATGGCCTGGGACACGGGCGTGTCCAAAGCCATGTCCTGCTTTGTATACTCGAGTGTGGCGCAGGGCGGTCTCGAGTGTGGCGCAAGACAGTGTCGAGTGTGGCACACAGCCTGTGATACGGGCGTGTCAAGGGCCATGTCCTGTTGTGAGCTCGACGAAATACACTCTACGATACTCGAGAGACAAGTCATGTTGGGCACACGGCCTGTGATACAGGCATGTCAAGGGCCGTGTCCTTCTCTGTGTTTGGCCAGGTCTGTGAGGATAGATGAACACGGGCTGGACACGGGCGTGTCCGAAGCCGTGCCTGAAACACGACCTGTGACATAAGCGTGTCACAGGGCCATGTCCTGGTCGGGTCAAGTTGGTTTCTTTGCCACTTAAGGTACACAACCTATGGCACGGGCATGTCACAAGCCGTGTTCAGCCCAGGAAATTGAGTTTCAGGGCGATTCATGGCCGTTCATTCCTGTTAAAAAGGATCCAACGGTCCATAACTCTTCCTTCTGTTATAAGGCTGGGAGTTGAAGGATAAACTCTCATTTATCAAAGGCATTTCTCTTTCTAAAGTGTTAGAGAGTGGGGAGAGCAAGGAAGAAGGAGAAGAAGGAATCCGGCTGTCGGCCGAGCTTCAGAGCCCTGAATCACGAGCTGAGTCCAGATTCGTGGAGGCAAGTCTATTGCGGTGCTTTTCATCCGGCTAGTTTTACATGGCCCCAAAGAGATCGTTAAGGGTAATGATCTTCCTTCTTGGACATGTGAAGTCCTTGTTTTGGCATGTGCATGGATTTCCCCCACCAAAAGATGGATGATTGAGGGATTTCCCTTGGGTTGATTCTTGAAATCCCCAATAAGTCTTGCATATAGATCCTGAAATGTGTAGTACAGAATAGACATACTGTGTGAAGTCCATCTGGATAGGTTGATCTGGATTGGTGATGTTTCATTTTGCGCACCGGAGAAGACTCCGCGTATAAACGTGTATGTTGTGGAGTCTATGGGTTGTGCTTGTGAAGGGTAGTAACATGAAGTACTAGAGTGGAATTATAGGAAAAGACCCTCGTGATTCTTGTGTTGTATGCTATGAAAGATTAGTTTTCTTGCACTGCAAGATGCTGTAGGGTTTGGGTTGAGTTTGGGTGCAGAAAGAGAGTTTATACGGAACCCGCCAAGCAACTGCGAGGAACGTTGACAGTAGCTCCCATTTTTGATTGTGAAGCCAGTCCTTGGTGGACAGTGTGGCTATTGTGAGCTGCGAGCTCTTGATGGCTTAGTGTCGAACAGGAAAGGTGAAGCCGACCCGCATCTGCCGACTGGCCATGAGTACTGCGGTATTCGGATTTGGTATGGCGACTTGAGCAATGGGTTATGGTTGAGCTGTAACTGCGTTATGTCAGCTTGACAAGAGAGCATCAAGCAATTGGGCTTTCGTCGGTGGCATAATGAGAGTCTTAGGCCTGTGCGCCATTAAGACTAAAATGCTCAATACTGTTGGGTTTCAGACCTTGAACGGTGGTGTTGACAGTGGTTCTCCGGTACACCAACAATGTGCCCTGAGTGCACAGAGCATCGGGCCCCGTGGTCAACATTTGTGATGTATTGATTGTGTGTGAGTGCACATCTTATGATATATCTACTTGTGAAATGTTATGCCTGTAGGGAAGGAATACCACTGCCCCAGGAATGGGGTAGGGTCTTTATAAATTTGTCAGCTAAATGCTGACCGTTGCCTTGTTTTCCACCATCTCGGTGGGATGTCCTTGTGCAGATGCTGGAGAGCCGAGCGGGAAATAGAGGGCTAAAGCCCCTGCTGCTGCTGGCCCTTGAAGGCTGAGCAAAGAACATTATTTTTTTCATGTGTGGCCGGCCTGCGCGCCGATGTTTGTAATCCACACTTGTGAAGCTTAACTGTAAGGCCTTAAGGCCAAACCTTTGTGTATTTGATGTACATTCCTTTGGGGTTATATATAAATGTGGTTGTTTATATATATAGTGGACATTCATGGCTGTTGAGTTCAAATATTAACTTTAAAAGCTTCTGCTAGCATGCTTTGAGTTAGGATGCAAATATGTTTTGGTATTAACATGTAACCTCACCGCCTGTTTGTGGCATATGGTGTGGGGCCTCGACCGGACCTTCTATTATATGTTATTTAACAGATGGGGTCGTTATAATTTGGTATCAGCTTGTCTCGGTCTTCCTCTTTCGAATTTGTGGTCGAATTCTTTTGTGGGGTGGCGAGCACGTGTAAGTGCGACCCGCTTTAACATTAATGAACTCAAGAATGTCCACTAAGGAATGCAAATACACCTGTTTGAGGAACCGACACATTCCTATTTTGTTGTTATTGCTTGTGCAAGGTCGCTAAAGTATGTCTTGTTCACCTATAGGTGACTCGTAGTGGTGCTGGGCAGTCTGAGCCCCAGTGTTCTGATGAGAGTGCGACACCAGCTGAGGTGCATACACCCCCTTCTACGGAAACAATACGCTTAGTTGTTAAGGCGTTGTTTGCAATGATTCATGCACAGCCTACTGGGCAGGCGCAACTGGCATTGGTGCCAAAACGTGTTGATGTAAGGCTAGAACCTGTTGAGGCTGTTGATCCTCGAGCAGCTGAACGACAGTTGAATAAGTTTATGAGCTTCAATCCTCCTACGTTTACGGGTGTGGGATCCCAAATGCAGGCAAAAAATTGGTTGTCCCGCGTCAAGCGAATATTGACAGCGATAAGGACGGAGGAAGATCAGAAGGTCACCTTGGCCACCTTCTTATTAGAAGGAGAGGCTCGGCTATGGTGGGACGAGATAGAGTTGCACCACTTAGCGGGCATGCAATTAATATAAGTCTCGATTGAGGAGTTTTCGCGACTATTCTTGGCAAAGCACCTGCCAGCAGCACAACGTATCACCATGGTAAATGAGTTTAGCGTCTAACGCAAGGAGAAAGTAGTGTCGATACTTACTTACATGAGTTATAAGATTGGGGCGCTATGCGGGGTCTATCTTCGCTGATGAACAATGTAAAACCAATCGGTTCTACGAAGGGTTGCAGGATGAGTTGGGATTCCTGTTCTCAAGTTCGGTGAACACGGGGTTTCAGGCGTTGGTGGATACGGCTTGTGTGTTGGAGAAAGATATGAAGCGGGTGCAAGGAAAAAGGGACTTGGCTGTGACAAAGTCCGAGTTCAAAGCGCCCTGTTTTGGAAAATCAAATTACCAAAAGAAATGGGGCAAGAGATCCAAATCTTTTGGACAGGCTCCTTCTACAGTTGCGTTGGGGGAAACTTCGAGGAAAGAGTCTCGTTCCTACTATACATATGGTTGAGTGGGACATCTTGACCGTGACTGTCAGGTTGGTCCGCCAAAGGTGGAAAAGAAGGCAGGAGCATCATATGCTGATAAGGGAAAGGCAGTGGTGGAGTCCTCTGCATCCCAGGCGCAGCCGCGAGTATATAATCTTGGCCAGCAGGAGGCCATAAAGCAAAGTGACGTCATCACATACTTTGTCCTGATTCGGAACAATCCGGCGAGAGCACTATTTGATACGGGTGCTTCACATTCATTTCTGTCTAAGGACTTCGTAGCGCGAATCGGAGTACCTAATCATATGATGACGAATATTGTAAAGGTGTTGTTACCAAACGGATGTGTGATGCGTGTGGATAGGACTTGCTGCGTGGATATTCAAATAGGAAGTCGGGATTTCTGTTTAAACGCATATGTGCTACTGATATCGGAATTTGATGTGATCTTTGGTATGGATTGGCTCTCGGAGCAGCGTGCCTTTATTGATTACAATTCAAAGGAGATCACACTGGGCCAGAATACCGAGCTTGAGACTAAGTTCGCTGGTATGCGAGGCGTTAACGGGATCTTGATGTCTACTCTCCAAGTCATCAATGTTGTTCGGAAGGGCGCAGAGTTATTCTTCATGCTTATTCAGGCTGTTGAGCCAAAGGCCAGTGTGAGTGACGTTCTGATTGTATTAGAGTTTGGTGATGTGTTTCCTAAAGATTTTCCTGGGTTACCACCCCAGCGAGAGATTGACTTCATTATTGAGCTAGTGTCAGGTGCGAAACCTGTGGCCCGCTCGCCTTATCGGGTAGCACAAAAGGAAATGGCAGAACTGAAAGTTCAATTGCAAGAGTTGCTGAAACAGGGATACATACGCCCAATTATGTCACCTTGGAGCGTACCTATTCTTTTTGTGAAAAAAGGATGGTAGTCTGTGATTGTGTATTGATTATTGCGAATTGAATAAGCTGACAGAGAAAAATAAGTATCTGATTCAACGGATAGATGACTTATTCGATCAGCTAGTGGGATCAACCGTCAATTCTAAACTGGGCTTAAAATCTGGTTATTACCAGTTGAGGATTCGGGAAGGTGACATTCCCAATGCAACATTTGGAACACGCTACGGTCATTATGAGTTCACTGTAATGCCATTTGGGCTATGTAATGCGCCATCGGTGTTCATGGACCTAATACACCGAATTTTCCGAGAGTACTTGGACTTGTTTGTGATCGTATTCATTGATGATATCTTAGTGTACTCTCAATCTGAAGCTGACCATGCGAACCATTTACGGTTGGTGTTGCATACCATGCAGAGAAATAAGCTCTATGCCAAGTTCTCAAAGTGTGAGTTTTGGCTGTCATCAGTGGCTTTTCTTGGCCATGTGGTAAGTGGAGAGGGCATTGCAGTGGATCCGTCAAAGATAAGAGCCATACGGGAGTTGCCAGTGTTGTCTTCGGTGGACGAAGTCAGGAGTTTCCTTGGACTGGCAGGCTACTACAGACGTTTTGTAGAAAACATCTCACGGATCGCTTTGCCTCTTACCACATTAATGAGGAAGGATCAGAAGTTCATTTGGACGTCGGAGTGCGCGTGAGCTTTTGAAGAGCCTAAGAGTCATTTGACCATGACGCCTATTTTAACATCGCCATGTGGTACAGATGGCTATGAGATTTATAGTAATGCTTCAGGGAGTGGCTTAGGCTGTGTTCTTCTTCACTTTGGAAAGGTGATCGCTTATGGCTCATGCAAGTTGAAAGTGCATGAACAAAATTATCCCATCCATGACTTGGAGTTGGCGGTAGTTATTTTTGCACTGAAATTGTGGCGTCACTATCTATATGGCATAAAAGTTGATATATTTACGGACCACAAGAGCCTAAAGTACCTATTGGATCAGAAGGATCTCAATATGCGACAACAAAGATGGATGGAGTTCCTCGGGGACCACACCTTTGATATTCACTACACTCCCGGGAAGAGAAATGTGGTCGCAGATGCCTTGAATCGTAGGACTCTGTCAAGGGCAAATTGGTTGCAGATGCATGATGAGCGTCTGATCCAGGAGTTAGAAGAGTTAGAGATTTCTTGTGTTGACAAGAATTCCACAACAAATGCGTGCTTGAACTAGACGGAGGTACAGTATGACCTTGCGGATGGAGTTCTGCGAGCAACGGAACTTGATGAAAGTCTACATCGTTATGCAATGGATGGTTCAAATGACCAATTCTCCTGGGATGACGGCCTTTTGACGAAAGAGGGTCGTTTGTGCGTCCCAAGTATGGGTAAGCTAAGAGAAGAATTGATGTATGAGGCTCACTTTACAAAAAACTTTATTCACCCAGGCAGCACAAAGATGTACAAAGACATTAAAAAGTTATTCTGGTGGCCAGGGATAAAGAAAGGCATAGCACATTATGTGGCTAAATGTCAAACATGTGCCTTTGTGAAAGCAGAATGCTAGAAGCCCAGAGGTTTCTTGAAGTCGTTACCTATTCCGGAATGGAAGTTTGATGATATTTCAATGGATTTTGTGCATGGTTTGCCGAGATATCAACGCGGTAATAATTCAGTATGGGTAATCGTAGACCGGTTGACTAAAGTGGCTCACTTCCTTCCGAACAAGAAGGACAATTCAGTGGAAGTATTGCCTAAGCTTTATGTTGAGCAAATTGTATGGTTGCATGGTATTCCCCGTAGCATCGTGTAATGACCCTAGCGCGTACGTAACAGCGTTACGGATCCGCTCTACAAGCATCTCTACCGGGCTGCAGCCCAAGCACCCTAACCCTTTTCCCTCCGCAGGTGGGTTGTTTGTGGCCACAACCTCCCTTTGATGAGCGAACTCGGTAGTTAAGTTGGGCCGTACGGGGACTTCTCAGGAGGTCACCCATCCAAGTACTACTCTCGCTCAAGCACCCCAAAAACCCTAAGTCCCAAAATGGGTTCAGGCTGGGTGATACGACCTGGGATACGGGCGTGTCCCAGGGCATGTCCGGTGCACACGGCCTGCGATACAGGCGTGTCCCAGGGCGTGTCCTGCTCGGGCGGCGTTGAGTGGAGTGGCATTGAGTGGCGTTGAGTGGAGTGGCGTTGAGTGGCGTTGAGTGTGGTACACGGCCTGTGACACGAGCGTGTCACAGGGGCGTGTTGAGCACACGGTCGAGGACACGGGCGTGTGCCTTAGCCGTGTCCTTCTTGGGTGGTTCAACCTTATGTTGATGAGGTGACACGACCATCCACACGACCGTATACTGGTTGACACGGGCATGTAAGAGCGTGACACGGGCGTGTCAGAGCGTGACACGGGCGTGTCAGAGCGTGATACGGGCATGTTAGAGCGTGACACGGGCGTGTCGTAGCCCGTGTTCTGTTCCAGATTGAGTCGGTTCTGTAGCTGCTCAAGGGACACGGCCTGTGACACAAGCGTGTCACAAGCCGTGTCAGCTCTATTTAGATGCTTTTCAAAGCAATCGAGGCCGTTCGTTCCCTTCTATTTGGATCTTGTGGTCCAAGATCATCCTTGCTCTTATAAGGCTGAGAATGGAGATGAATATCTCATTCTCATATTGGACATTCTCTTTCTAAAGTGAAGAGAGAGAGGAGAGCAAGGAAGGAAGAAGGAGAAGCTTTCCGACCGCCGGTGGAGCGTCAGCGGTCCGAATCGAGAGCCGAGTTCAGCGTTGCGAAGGCAAGGCCGCTGCGGTGCTTTCCTTCCGAATAGTTCTTTCATGGCGCCGAAGCGATCATCAAGGGTAACCGTCTTTCTTCCTTGGGAAGGTGAAGCCCTTTGTTTATGCATGTATATCTGTGGAATCCTCCATCAAAAGATGAAAGAGCGTAAGTGATTCCAGCGGTTGAGTCTGCATCTAGAGCCGGAAATGTCTAGTACGACTTAAGAATGTTGTGTGAAGCCCATCTGGATGGATGTCTGGATTAGTGATGCTGCGAACCGGAGAAGACTCCGTGTATACTTCGGTTAACCTACGAAGATTGGTGAGGACGATTGTGATGGTGAGAAGGAAGCTTTGTATAGCTCCTGTGGTTGTATGCTCGACACGAGCTGTATTGATGGAGTGGAAAGCGGCACTATGTGCCGGTGTTGGGAAGGAATGCGAGAATCACTGGGTGGGTAGGGCACCCACCAAGTTCAATGATCGGATTGTTGTAAGCGAACACCTCTGAGTGGGTGGGTACGAGAGGCCTCCAACATGGGTTTGGCGGCTGATGCCCATAGCCAATAAGTTAAGAACCTCTGAGTGGGTGGGCCACCCAACAAGTTCAGTGGTAGGATCGGGTGAGCGGTCGATTGGTAGCAATGCAGCGGGGCGATTTCCCTAGGCTTGTTACACTACGAGGGTAGGTCGATTGATAGCGCTCATAGTTTGTTATGAGGTGCGTGCCTCTGAGTGGATGGGTGCGTGAGGTCTTCAATAGGGGTTTGGAGGCTTAGGCCCGATCAAAAAGTAAACACCTCAAATCGGTGGTGGAACCATGAGGAGCTTGGTACACCGTAAGTGTGCCCTGAGTGCACGGAACATCTGGTACGAAGGCCGGCGTTTGTGATGATAATGTGGATTGTATATATGTGTTGAGATTGGAATACATGCAGGGAAGGAACCACTGCCCCGGGTAAGGGGTAGGGTCATTATAATTGGTCAACTGAATGCTGACCGTTGCTTTGTTTGTCACCCATGGTGTGGATGTCTATATGCAGGTGCTGCCCTTGTAGATGCTGAAATTGATTGAGCAGGCTGAAGCCCTTACTGTTGCTGTTATGCCCTCGAAGGCCGTGCAAAGCTTTGGATTTCATGTGTGGCTGGCCTGCGTGCCGATGTATAAAGTCATATGTTTGTAAAGAGATACTTGTAAGGCCTTAAGGCCGTGTGCGGCATGCTTGTGTACATTCCTGTTCTTGTATATAAATGAGTTATTTATATAGTAGTGGACATTCATGGACTGAGTTCGTGCAACTTTTAAACTTCCGCTAGAATGCTCTGAGTTAGGATGTGTGGTATTTTTGTATTAACCTACGACCTCGCCGTCTGTTTGTGGCATATAATGTGGGGCCCCGACCGGACATTCTATTATATGTTATTTAACGGGTCGGGTTGTTATATTTTGGTATCAGAGGCCTCTCGATTTTCCGCTTTCGAATTCGTGGCCGAATTCTTTTGTCGGGTGGCGAGCACGTGTACGTGCGAACCGTTTTAACATAATTTAACTCAAGAATGTCCACTAGGAATGTGCGTGTGTGTCTTCGGTGTGTTTGCCGTTTTGGATAAGAGGTTGATTATTGATATCTTGTTCACATATAGGTGATAAGGAGTGGTGCTGGGCAGTCTTAGCCCCATCGTTCGGATGAGAGTGCGGCACCAGCCGAGGTGCCCACACCTCCTCCTTCTGCAAAAACTGTACGCCTAGTTGCGGAGGCGGTATTTGCCATGATTCAAGCACAACCTGTTGGGCAAGCAAGGCCTATAGTGCAGCCAGTTCGGATTGGTGCAAGGCAAGAGCGTGTGGAAGCTCGGGTGGACGAGCGAGTGACTGACGAGCAATTGAAGCGGTTATTGATTTTCATCCACCTACGTTTGTTGGGGCGCATTCCCCGACGCAGGCAAAATATTGGCTATCAAGAGTGAAGAGAATCCTGACAGTGCTCAGGATTGATGAGGGGCAGAGAGTGACGTTAGCCACTTTCCTACTGGAAGGGGAGGCGAGACTGTGGTGGGATGACGTCGAGATGCACCAGTTGGCAGGAAGAGGCCTGGGAGAGATTTCGATGGACGAATTCTCCAGATTGTTTTGGGCAAAATATTTTCCAGTATCACGGAGAAATGCTATGGATACCGAATTCCAACGTCTGGTACAGGGTGAGAAGACTGTGGATGACTACTTGCATGAATTTACCAGGTTGGGGTGTTATGCGGGGTCGACTTTTGCGGAAGAAGCGCGGAAGATGAATAGATTATATGAGGGGCTCTGAGATGAGTTGAGATTGGCGCATCCGAGTTCAGTGAACCAAGGCTTCTAAACCTTAGTAGATACAGCCTGTGCGCTGGAAAAAGATTTGAAACGAGTACACGACAAGAAGAAATTGACGGCGGACAAGTTGGAGTTCAAAGTCCCACAGTCCGAACAGTCAGAGTTTATGAAACAGGATAAGAAGAGGTTCAAGCCTGCTGAACAAACGTCTTCGGATATTGCTTCGGGCACGACGTTTGGTCAATGACGTGTTGAGTCGCGTACCTATTTCAATTATGGAAAGTAGGGGCATATAGCCCATTACTGTTGGAAAGGCCCATCAAAGAGTGAGCAAAAGGCAGGTGCATCTTATGAGGAAAAGGGTAAGGCAGTGGAGGAATCATCTGCATCTCGGGCGCAACCGCGATTGTACAACTCGGAGTGTAGGAGCCTCAAAGCTCACATCATGAAGTGCAACAGCCTCGGGTGTTTAACCTAGAGTTGCAGGAGGCTGTCAAAAAGCTGTTTAGAGACGCGGATGAGCGGAAATAAAGTGGAGGGTGCACTTTATTGCTTTTTGTTGTACTTTGTATATTGTATGTATTTGTGAAAACACTTTGTTGGTGCGAAAAACGTGGGGAGAGTAACCCCGGATCATCGTGTGTATTTGTACCAAGGAATGATTGTATTGTTGGCTATGTTGCGCTAAATTTTGGGACGAAATTTCTATAAGGAGGGGAGGATTGTAACACACCAAAAACCCTAAGTCCCAAAATGGGTTCAGGCTGGGTGACACGGCCTGGGACACGAGCATGTCCCAGGGCGTGTCCGGTGCACACGGCCTAGGACACGGGCGTGTCCTGCTCGGGCGGCATTGAGTGGAGTGGCGTTGAGTGGCGTTGAGTAGAGTGGCGTTGAGTGGCGTTGAGTGTGGTACACGGACTGTGACACGGGCGTGTCATAGGGGCGTGTTGAGAACACGGCCGAGGACACGGGAGTGTGCCTTAGCCGTGTCCTTCTCGGGTGGTTCAGCCTTGTGTTGATGAGGTGACACGACCATCCACACGACCGTGTACTGGTTGATACGGGCGTGTCAGAGCGTGACACGGGCATGTCGTATCCCGTGTTCTGTTCCAGATTGAGTCGGTTCTGTAGCCGCTCAAGGGACACGGCCTATGACACAGGCGTGTCACAAGCCGTGTCAGCTCTATTTAGATGCTTTTCAAAGCAATCGAGGCCGTTCGTTCCCTTCTATTTGGATCCTGTGGTCCAAGATCATCTCTGTTCTTATAAGGCCGAGAATGGAGATGAATATCTCATTCTCAAATTGGCCATTCTCTTTCTAAAGTGAAGAGAGAGAGGAGAGCAAGGAAGGAAGAAGGAGAAGCTTTCCGACCGCCGGGGGAGCGTCAACGGTCCGAATCGAGAGCCGAGTTCAGCGTTGCGAAGGCAAGGCCGCTGCGGTGCTTTCCTTCTGGATAGTTCTTTCATGGCACCGAAGCGATCGTCAAGGGTAACAATCTTTCTTCCTTGGGCAGGTGAAGCCCTTTGTTTATGCATGTATATCTGTGGAATCCTTCATCAAAAGATGGAAGAGCGTAAGTGATTTCAGCGGGTTAGTCTACATCTAGAGCCGGAAATGTTTAGTACGACATAAGCATGTTATGTGAAGCCCATCTGGATGGATGTCTGGATTGGTGATGCTGCGAATCGGAGAAGACTCCGTGTATACATCGGTTAACCTACGGAGATTGGTGAGGATGATTGTAATGGTGAGAAGGAAGCTTTGTATAGCTCCTGTGGTTGTATGCTCGGCATGAGCTGTATTGATGGAGTGGAAAGCGGCACTATGTGCCGGTGTTGGGAAGGAATGCGAGAACCTCTGAGTGGGTAGGGCACCCACCAAGTTCAATGATCGGATTGTTGTAAGCGAACACCTCTGAGTGGGTGGGTACGAGTGGCCTCCAACAGGGGTTTGGCGGCTGATGCCCATAGCCAACAAGTTAAGAACCTCATAGTGGGTGGGCCAACCAACAAGTTCAGTGGTAGGATCGGGTGAGCGGTCGATTGGTAGCAATGCAGCGGGGCGATTTCCCTAGGCTTGTTACACTACGAGGGTAGTTCGACTGATAGCGCTCACAGTTTGTTATGAGGTGCGTGCCTCTGAGTGGACGGGTGCGTGAGGTATTCAATAAGGGTTTGGAGGCTTAGGCCCGACCAACAAGTAAACACCTCGAACCGGTGGTTGAACCATGTGGAGCTTGGTACACCGTAAGTGTGCCCTGAGTGCACGGAACGTCTGGTATGAAGGCCGGCGTTTGTGATGATAATGTGGATTGTATATATGTGTTGAGATTGGAATACATGCAAGGAAGGAACCACTGCCCCGGGTAAGGTGTAAGGTCGTTATAATTGGTCAGCTGAATGCTGACCGTTGCTTTGTTTGTCACCCATGGGGTGGATGTCTATATGCAGGTGATGCCCTTGTAGATGCTGAAATGGATTGAGCGGGCTGAAGCCCTTGCTGTTGCTGTTAGGCCCTCGAAGGTCGTGCGAAGCTTTTGATTTCATGTGTGGCTGGCCTGCGTGCCGATGTATGAAGTCATATGTTTGTAAAGAGAAACTTGTAAGGCCTTAAGGCCGTGAGCAGTGTGCTTGTGTACATTCCTGTTTTTTTATATAAATGAGTTATTTATATAATAGTGGACATTTATGGATTGAGTTCGTGCAACTTGTAAACTTTCGCTAGAATGCTCTGAGTTAGGATGCGTGGTATTTTGGTATTAACCTGTGACCTCGCCGTCTGTTTGTGGCATATAATATGGGGCCCCGGCTGGACATTCTATTATATGTTATTTAACGGGTTGGGTTGTTACACATCGTAAGTGATCGTGACGAGCGCTTCACATCAAATGATTGGAGGCTAATCCATCAGTTGTTGGGAACAAAGTTTTCGTTCAGTATGACCTTTCATAACCAAACGGATGGCCAAATTAAGAGGACCAATAGAACGATGGAGGACATTCTCCGAATATGCGCCTTGGATTTTGGAAAGAGGTGGGAAGATCATCTCTATATGATAGAGTTTGCCTACAATAATAGCTACCAAGCAAGCATAATATGACACCGTTTGAAGCTTTGTATGGTTGGAAATGCCGTACACCATTAGCTTGGGTGGAAGCAGGCGAATCTAAACTATATATGCATAAGGAAGTCAAAGAAGTTAATTCGACGATACGCTCTATTCGGGAGAGTCTACTCCTTGCCAAGATAGACAAGCAAAGTATTATAACGCCAAGCACTAAAACATTGAGTTTACGGTTGACGATTGTGTTTTTTTGTAAAATTAATCCCTTCAATGGCGTGTCCAGGATTCGGTGCTTGAAAAAGTTAAGTCCGAGATATCTTGGTCTGTTTGATGTGGTGGAGCGAATTGGGAAAGCTGCATATTGGCTAGCTCTTTCGACGGAATTAAGTGGATTGCATGATGTGTTCTACATATCAGTGCTTCGAAAAGCCGTAAAAGATCCAGCTCAAGTGATTGCGAATGATCGCGTATCGGTCGAATTTGGGCTAACGACGAAGGTTAAGCCCATTTGAATCGAGTATAAAGCCGATAAGCAGTTGCGGAACAAGACAATCGGGATGGTCAAGGTCCGATGGGACAACTGCGGACGTGAGGAGCTAACATGGGAGCGGGAGCAGACCATGTGTGCTGAATTTCCCGAACTGTTTGTCTAAACTTGTATAACAGTTTGTGTTTTATGTTATACAGAACTTAACATGTTGTAACAAAATTTTGTTGAAGAGTTTCCTGAGTACTGTATACAAATTTTGGGACGAAATTTCTTGTAAGGAGGGGAGGATTGTAACGCCCCAAAATCTCATTTATGAGTGGGTTGTGTAGGCTGAGCAACACGTCCTGGGACACGGGCGTGTCCAAAGCCGTGTCCTGCTCTGCTTGAGGCAATAAGGCCTTGGACATGGGCATGTCCAAAGCCGTGTCCTGCTCTGTGTACTCGAGTGTGGCGCAGGGTGGTGTCGAGTATGGCTTATGATCTGTGACACGGGCGTGTCCAGGACTGTGTCCTGCTGTGAGCTCGATGAAATGCCCTCGACGATACTCGAGAGGCAAGTCATGTTGGGCACACGGCCTGTGACACGGGCGTATCAAGGTTCGTGTCCATCTCTCTGTTTGGCCAGGTCTGTGAGGACGGATGAACATGGGCTGGACACGGGTGTGTTCGAAGCCGTGTCTGGTACACGGCCTGTGACACACGGGCGTGTCACGGGGCCGTGTCCTGGTCAAGTCAAGTCGGTTTCTTTGCCGCTTAAGGCACACGGCCTGTGACACGGGCGTGTCACAAGCTATGTTCGGCCTAGGAAATTGAGTTTCAGGGGGTTCGTGGCCGTTCATTCCCTTCAAATAGGATCCAACGGTCCAGAACTCTTCCCGCTGTTATAAGGCCGAGAGTTGAAGGATAAACTCTCATTTATTAAAGGCCTTTCTCTTTCTATAGTGTTATAGAGTGGGGAGAGCAAGGAAAAGGAGGAGAAGGAATCCGACTGCCGGTGGAGCTTTAGAGCCCTTAATAGCGAGCCGAGTCCAGATTCGTGGAGGCAAGTCTGTTGCGGTGCTTTTCCTCTGGCTGGTTTTCCATGGCTCCAAAGAGATCATTAAGAGTAACGATCTTCCTTCTTGGACATGTGAATTTCTTGTTTTAGCATGTGCATGGATTTCCCCCACCAAAAGGTGGATGATTGAGGGATTTCCCTTGGGTTGATTCTTGAAATCCCCAATAAGTCTTGCACATAGATCCGGAAATGTATAGTACGGAATAGGCATGCTGTGTGAAGCCCATCTGGATAGGTTGATCTGGATTGGTGATGTTTCATTTTGCGCACCGGAGAAGACTTAGTGTATAAACGTGTATGTTGTGGAGTCGATGGGTTGTGCCTGTGAAGGGTAGTAACAAGAAGTACTGGAGTGGAATTCTAGGAAAAGACCCCCGTGGTTCTTGTGCTGTATGCTATGAAAGACCAGTTTTCTGGCACTGCAGGATGTTACAGGGTTTGGGTTGAGTTTGGGTGCAGAAAGAGAGTTTTCAAGGAACCCGCCAAACGACCACGAGGAATGCTGACACTAGCTCCCCTTTTGGATTGTGAAGCCAGTCCTTGGTGTACAGTGTCGCTATTGTGAGCTGCGAGCTCTTGAAGGCTTA
Organism: Platanthera zijinensis; assembly: GCA_039513925.1. NCBI lineage: Eukaryota > Viridiplantae > Streptophyta > Magnoliopsida > Asparagales > Orchidaceae > Platanthera > Platanthera zijinensis. Next base: position 133,216,975 of record CM077084.1, read on the forward strand.
GTGCCGAATAGGAAAGGTGAAGCCGACCCGCGTCTGCCGATTGGCCATGAGTACTGCGGTATTCGGCGTTGGTATGGAGACTTGAGCAACGGGTAATGGTGGAGCTGTACCTGCGTTATGTCGGCTTGACAAGAGAGAGTCAAGCAATTAGGCTTTCGTCGGTGGCATAATGAGAGTCTTAGTCCTGTGCGCCATTAAGACTAAAATGCTCAATACCGTTGGGTTTTGGACCTTGAACGGTGGTGTTGACCCTTGTTCGCCGGTACACCAAGAATGTGCCCTGAGTGCACGGAGCGTCGGGCCGCGTGGTCGACGTTTGTGATGTATTGATTATGCGTAAGTGCACATCTTGTGATATATCTACTTGTGAAATGCTATGCATACAAGGAAGGAATACCACTGCCCCGGGAAAGGGGGTAGGGTCGTTATAAATTGGTTAGCTGAATGCTGACCATTGCCTTGTTTGCCACTATCTCGGTGGGCTGTCCTTATACAGGTGTTGGAGAGCCGAGCAGGAAATAGAGGGCTAATGACCTTCCTACTGCTGGCCCTCGAAGGCTGACCAAAGAACATTATTATTTTCATGTGTGGCCGGCCTGCGCGCCGATGTTTGTAATCCACACTTGTGAAGCTTAACTGTAAGGCCTTAAGGCGAAACCTTTGCGTATTTGATGTATATTCCTTTGGGGTTATATATAAATATGGTTGTTTATATATATAGTGGACATTCGTGGCTATTGAGTTCAAATATTAACTTTAAAACTTCTGCTAGCATGCTTTGAGTTAGGTTGCGAATATGTTTTGGTATTAACCTGTAACCTCGTCGCCTGTTTGTGGCATATGGTGTGGGGCCCTGACCGGACCTTCTATTATATGTTATTTAACGGATGTGGTCATTACACATTAGTATAGAGTTTGTCCCCATAGACAAGCAAGTGGCTGATATCTTTACAAACCACTAGATGAAGCAAAGTTCAACACCTTCAAGTTTGAGTTGGGTATGTTGAACTTAACATAGCTTCAGTTACTCCCTAGGATATTTTTGGTGCATGATTTGTTCTTCTTTTAGGTGATGAAGACCTAAAGTGGCAATCGAGACAAAAGTGTCTATCAGGAACATGATGATCGAAGATGCTCCTATTGATGGGCATCAAGTCCAACAGATGCAGGAGCAACATCAGCCACATAGAGAGAGGAAGCTGGCAACTGCACTAGTGTTATCATCTATAATCAGCTAGGGGGAGAAGACAATCAAGGCAGACCATCTCCTCCCTGACTATTCAAAAGTCAAAAAGGGGGAGTGAAGAGATTAATCAAGTAGCATTAGAGGTTGACCAAGTAATCAAGTGTATCAAAGGGAAAAGAAGATGATAAATGTAATGCAGTAAATATAGGGGGAGAAACAGATGTCACCATACAGGGTAATGAGGTAAAGGTAAACAAGGCCTTCAAGTGGTATCACATACCTTGAAATAATTTAGGGGAAGTAGGTGATACTCATCATACATGCAGGGAATGTGGTAATCTTCCTAGATCCATTCTACCATTAGAGTATATTTTATTGTTGCATATGTTGTGTATGTCACTGACTTAGAAATTTGATCAAGGGTTTTGACTTCTTCAAATAGGGGGAGATTGTTGGGTTCATTGATCCCAATGTCCCAGATTTGTAAGAAGTCAAATAAGTCAATGAAATATACATAGTTGTATTTGATGTACGTGTAAGTTCATGTATGCAGGTTAGTCATTCTCACATTGATTGTGTAACATTCCATTTCCGGCTAGACCCCTGGAAGTGGTTTTGTCATAACAGAACCTTAGGAAACCCAGGAATTGAAGATTATCAACAAAAATTTCAAGGCAAGGGGTGGTCATGCCCGTGACCGACCCGTCACGCCCGTGACCTAGGGCGTGACCCCTTCGACGATCATCGACCTCAGAAAGACGATCGTCGAGCTCAAAAATTTCAACATGGGCCTGACACGCCCGTGACCGGTCCGTCACGCCCGTGACCTTGCAATGGCGTTGAGTGAGCTAAGCTCACTCAACGCCGTGGGCTGGATGGCGTTGAGTGAGCTTAGCTCACTCAAAGCCATAAGCCGGATGGCGTTGAGTGAGCTTAGCTCACTCAAAGCCATAAGCTGGATGGCGTTGAGTGAGCTTAGCTCACTCAAAACCATAAGCAGGATGGCGTTGAGTGAGCTTAACTCACTCAAAGCCATAAGTTGAATGGCATTGAGTGCACTGACTGCACTCAACGCCATCTGGTGTCGGTAGGAATGGCGTTGAGTGTGCTGAGCTCACTCAACGCCGTAGACTGGATGGCGTTGAGTGAGCTGAGCTCACTCAATGCCGTAAATGGTCAGACGGGATGGCATTGAGTGTGTTGAGTGCACTCAACGCCATAAGCTGAACGGCGTTGAGTGCACTGACTGCACTCAACGCTATTTGGTGTTGTCTGGATGGCGTTGAGTGAGTAGAGCTCACTCAACGCCATAACCTGGACGGCGTTGAGTGAGCTAAGCTCACTCAACGCCATCGTCTAAAAAGACATATTCCGGGTGGCGTTGAGTGAGCAGAGCTCACTCAATGCCATAATCCGGATGGCGTTGAGTGAGCTGAGCTCACTCAACGCCGTAGCCTGATGGCGTTGAGTGAGCTGAGCTCACTCAACGCCATTATACTTAGACTTTTTTTTTCTGGCATTTTTATTTCCAGCTGGGTGCTGGTCTAGCTGAACCGGGCCGGTTCAGGAGTGAGCCGTCTTCTCCAATAGGACCTGATAAGTTTTATTTAATTTAAGTTGACCAGTCATGCTGTGCCACGTGGACCGCCGGTTTTGAAAAAGGACGGTTGCGGCCATGTCCGAAAGCTTGTAGTCACGGCCATCAATGGCATTTGATGCCATGACTCTTTCCCTTCCCCTGAAACTGCTGGATTCAACTCCTCTCAGGGAGAGGAGGAGTTTCCAGCCCTCCTCCAGCTGTCATAGAGCCATTTCAGCCCCCCTCCATCATGGCCGAGCCAAGCTTTTATGGGCCATTAATGGCCACCAGCTTTTGGCCTATCACCCTCCTTGTCTAAGCTTTTAAAACATCTTCAGAGGCCCAAGAGGAGTTTTTCCCAATGTTACCCGAAGTTTTCGAGCCTCCCCTTTCTGTTGAAGAATTTCCGGCGACGCCACCACCGCGCAAATGGCTTCCAGACGGTCTGCACGCCTCCAGCCCGCGAACAAGGTCCTCCCCTCCCTCTTCTTCTGCGGATAGATCTTAGAAATCATTAGGAGACATATCGGGCTCAAAAGAGCCGGATCGGGTGAGCGTTTCCATGGTTTTCCAAAATTTCATGGTGGCGGGTTCGCCGGAAACCGCCTCTCCGGCGGCCGTGCCGCCGCCCGACGGTAGCCCTCACCTCAACAGAGGAGGTGGTGGTGGTGGCCGGCCAGGGAGATGGCTGGGTGGCCAGGAAATGGCTTTAGAAAAGCTACAGGTTTCAAGTTTTTTTTGGATGCTGGTTCGGGCTAAAGAAGAAGATGAACAGTAGCATTTTATTATATTATATATTGTATAATTAGGAATTAATTCCCTTTACTGTGCACTAGATTTAAACTGAAAATTATTGCCCGTAGGGGCTGAAACATAAAAAGTAGTTAACATAGAAAATGTAGCCCTTGAAGTCTAGTTTAATTAAAAATTAATTTCACTTGATTTGGAGTCCTGGTTAGACCACAACACACTTTTTGGTGAGGTCTATCCATAGGGCTGTCTTGACCTTAGAAAAATTCTCCACTCCAATCCAATCATCAAAATGACTTGAAATTTGGGGTGTGGCCTAATCTTACCTATATCTAAGTGTTATCCAAAAATTAGGGTTTTTGGAAAATATTTTTCTATAGTGTTTAGAAAAATTCAAAAATCCTAGCATAATTTAATTAGATGGCTAAATGACTTCCAAACGCTCCCAAATTTTGGTGAGTGGTCCCTGGGTTTATCATAAGGTTCTAGTAAAAATTTCATCTCATTTGGAGATGTTTTGATTAGGTTTGTGTCCAACCCTAGGTTGATCCTTATAGGATAATTTAGGATCAAACACCCCCCTTGGTATTTGGGTGGTCATATCTCCTCAATAGAGGCTGATATTTTGTCCAAAGGCTGTTTAGGGCATGACACACCCTCCAAGGGAGTTTGGGGGTGGTTTGGTGTAGGGTAGCCCTAGAACCCTAGGGAAAATCCCTTAATGGTTGTTTTTGGGGTTGTGAAGGTCAAGGGGTCAAATGACCTTGGACTGACTTAAAATTTGGTGGAGAAAACCATATGGCTAGTATAGCTCTCTGGACAAAATTTTAGGGTATTTGGAGACAGTCGGGCCACCTAAAATTCTAACCCTAGTTTAGGTCACCAACTTTAATTTGAATTATTAAGCTATCTAATGAACTTCAAATCAAGTAAAGTTTTGGAAAAGTGATTTTCTGGTCCAAATGGCCATGATATAAGTTTGTTGAGATTTTTGAGTTAATTTATACAGTATTTCATTTACAACCCTAGTGGTGCCCTAGATATTTATTTTGATGATTCTGGAATTTATGTTCATTGGAATGTTATTAAATCTTGGATTAGGGTATCTTATAACATGTGATACCTTATGTATTTTTCTTGGAAATTTTAACTGATTATTTTGGGTATATATTTCTTTAATGTACTAGTTGTGACATGGAGTCAAAAATACAAATAATGTCTAATTACTGTCTGAAAAATTATGAAATTTGGTCAGTGGGTGTTTCAAGTTAAGCTTGGCACCCTGTAATTTTCTATGGAATTTTAGATGATTAAAAATAACATCTCCTTCTCTAAGCTAGGAAAGTCGGTATTTTACATTAAAATAGTTTAAGAGCCCAAATGTTTGATAAAAATTATGGGACTTGGATTCTGATTGTTTTAGGTCACCATAAAGCTTCTATAATTTTCTTGAGGTTTTTAAATACATATTTACAGTACTTCCTTCATAATATAGTAGAAATGACCTAAAATGGTAAATTAGGAAATATAGGCCTAAAGACCTCTGGAATTTCTCAAAACATGGAATTACTATTTAAATGTCTCATAGGATTTTTACTGATTTTATGATAATTTATTGTTGGCTCATTAGTGCACTTCATGTTCATACTAGGGCATTTGGAATCTTAGAATAAATAAATTAAATGCCCAATAAATAGGAAAATTTGGAAATCTTGGTCTTAGCTATATTATGTCACGATAGACCTCCAGTAAATATTATAAGAGATTCGGAAGACAATTTGGAGTACCTCCCTTTATACTCCTCGCGTATCTTAGGATGGTCTGCATATAGTAAAACCACGGAAACTGAACTAGAGCGGATAATGAACTTTGGGAGATGTAATTTTGGTAGTTGCTGGTTGGTGAGGGCAAGCTAAGTTTAAGTCCATTATTGGAGGTCAGGATAAGTAGAGTGTGAGACTGGTTAAGGTTAAGAGGCGTACGGGAACGACGAAAAGATCGTCCACCCCGGGTAGGAGTGGAAGAGTCTTAATACGCTAGGGCTAGATCTAACGTAACTTAAAAAAAAGGGATCGGGTAATGGGTATCAACCAATAACAATAAGTGCCTTGCGAAAGGGAACAGTGAGCTTCAGCTACCATCATAGTTCCTAGTGCCTTTTGAGAGCCCTTCACGGGGAATACCGGGGGCAGTCCTGGGCTAACGTAAACTATAGAAATAATAATCTAAAGAGCAACTAGTATAACTAGGGTTGCACGTACACACACCCCGGTAGCTAGGAAGGTAGAATAAGTTGCTTTGGTTTCCATTCAGACGGTAGCTCTAAAGGTAGATGCACGGACGGGACAGTCTGGGGAGCCGAGGGCTCGAGGGTTGGAGTACAGAATAAAGGTGGTGGGTCTTCGATATCTGATTGTCGTTCACACCGGCATCGGTACGTTGACTCGGCGGTGTGGGACACTTAGCCAAGAAAGTCTGGTGGGTATAGCCAGCAGTAGTACGCGGATACTCTAGGTTGTGTTCTTCTAGGGGCGTACGGAAGGGCTAGGCCCGGTAGTGTGGATACCCGCCTAGGAGTGGGGGGCCCGACCCACTGTCTCCGTTTGCCACTACGGAGGTTCCTGAGAGTGAAGCTAGCTGCCTGAACAGGGGGAACTAAAGGTCTATGCGCATAGAGTCGTGTGCGTGAGTTGTACTTGCATGAATCATGGCATAGCAAATCACTACACTCATATTTGCATACAACCGACACCCCAATGTATAAATCGGTATGGGACTTTTTATACGATGGGAGCCTTGCAGAAGACCCCTTAACTTATAAGTTTGTATGGACATTCATATAAGTTAAGGTTACTTACTTCTTTATTTTTGTTCTCTGTCTGCCTTCTTATATATCTACCACTTATTACATGTTTTCTTTATTACTTACTGCCGTAGAATTGCTAGTTGTACTTTGTTCTAGTTAGTTGTTAGAATAACTCCCTTGTCATCTGCTTGATTATTCTCCACCTTTGTAGCTTCCCTTTCCTCCTCTCCGCTCGGTGCTTAGGAGCCGTAGGGGGAGGGGTAGGGGATGATAGGGCTTAGTCTTTATGACTAATGGTTTTCGAACTACAACATTACAAGAGCTCCGGATGGGAGAAAGGGACCAACAGTCCAGGGACCAGCACCAGCGGAGTTCAGTGCGCATGGAGGTGGGTCAGTCTAGCACCGGTGCACCTGCGACCAGCTCCGTGAGTGATTAGTACCTTTATAGTTCTGCGATGAGTGATTTGTAGTGAGGACTCTGATGTACCGGGCTCGAGCCCATTTATCTATGTTTTATCTGAACCGTATCTTGCAGTAGTTCTATTATCTATTTCCTATTATTATCTACAGATGGACTGGATGTGATTTCACTTTTATACCTGCCTCTGTGGACCTGTTTACATTTATGTGTAATTACTTCTCTCTCTTGTGATCAAAAAGGGCCATCAGAATTGGCGTTTTGTAGTGGCGGCCTTCCCGTGAGTCGGTGCCACCGCAAAGCGGCAGTTCTGGGCTAAGACCCCGGTGTCGAGAAAAGAAAAAAAAAGGGGGTCTTACAAGTAGTATCAGAGGGGACCTCGATCGAAAGAGAAGTAGTCCACAAAATCTTGGGCCACCCTCGTGCGAGCTTAGTTTGCGGACAAACTAGCAGCGGAAGCAGTGGTGTGCCCATAAGGGAAATCACACGTGAAAGTCCATCCTAATCCTTCTTAAAATTCCATTCATTCGCTCTCTAACAAATGGAATTTTTACTTGTAGCCTGCGACGAACCCTACATCACAGCAGGGGACACCCCAGGCTCCGAATGTGGTCCCGCCTCCGCCAGCTCCAGCTCCGTTCCAGCAGACGGAGATGGGGCAAACACTGACGGCCATTCTGGAGGCCTTCAGAGCTCAGCAATCCCCGACTCCACAGCCAAACCCTGGGGCCAATTGGATGACTGTCTTCTGGGGACTTTCCCCTCCATCTTACCAGGGGACGGAGTCTGCAGTACGTACGGAGGAATGGTTGGACACCATTTACGAGATGCTAGCAGGGATTCGATGCCCCACTAAGGAGGCAGTTGCTTTGGCAGTCTCCTGCCTAGAGTCATACAGAAAGAGGTGGTGGAAATCTCAGCTTGACACCACCTTTGCGGGGATGGATTGCGCTGATATTACTTGGGAGGAGTTCAAAGCAGCGCTCTTGGGACATTTTGTACCTCAGTTGGCGAGGGATGACCTGGAGGATAGGTTCCTGCGATTGAGGCAGGGGAACAGGACTGTGGTGGAGTACTATCAGGAGTTCACTCACCTGGCCCGTTATGCGGACGCTTATCAGTTAGACGATGCTGGCTATGCCCGGAGGTTTTATAAGGGGCTGCAAGACGACATGAGACATGCCCTCCTTTTCGTATCAGAGGGGAGTCTGGCCAGGATTCTGGAGATGGCTAAGAAGGGAGAGGCGGATCAGCTTACAGTGAAGAGCCGGAAGAGACCGACTGATGATTCAGTGATTGGAGGTCGTAGAGACCTTCCTCGGGGCTAGGTTATTGGGGAGAGAAGGAACGGGGATCAGCCTCGTCAGGAGTTTGGGCAGGAGCAGAGGAGTCAGGGGGTACTGGCTCCCCAGCCTATATAGATGCTAGAAATGCTAAGGACAGCAGAGTAACCACCTGTATGCTATCAGTGCAACTAGCCAGGGCATATCAAGAGGAACTGCCCTACGAGGCGAGCACCCCCACTAGCACATCAGGGTGCTCCACCTCCTCGGCAGTTTGGCGGACGAGGACAGGACCGAGGACGAGGATTTCAGGATCGAGGCCGCAGGCTAGAGAGGGAGCAGGTGTATGCTCTAGACCTAACACAGCCCCGAAACCCGGAGCAGGTTATCGCAGGTATGGCAGTACTTTTAATTTTCTTCATATAAACTAGTATTCTAGACATAACCTAGTTAGAAATTAAGAGAAGACAACTACAAAAAAACAAAAATACTAAGACACTTAATTACCCCAGGCATAGTCTTCGTTAGCGGCAAGCCCGCTCACACTCTCTTCGACACTGGTGCTTCACACTCGTTCGTGTCGGAGGCTTTCGTGAAAGGACTGGAAGGTGCGGAGCCATTCACCAGGAAGATGATGAGGGTGCGCCTACCCGATGGATCAGAGATAATGACCTCTGCTCATTGCAATATGGAAGCGAGGATCGGCGGGAAGGCGCTTGAGGCACCAGCGACGATTCTGAAGATGCCAGATTACGATCTGATCCTGGGCATGACTTGGCTATGCTGGAACCATGCCCAGATCGACTACGTGGCGAAGAAGATCACCGTGAGGCACGGCGACTCCTTCATTGTCATAGAAGGTATTATACCAGCACCCCGTACCTTATTATCGTCTGTGCAGGCCGTTAAGGCCCACCTGTAGGGGGGAGGAGTTTATCAGGTCCTTTTTGAGGCGGTCGTGGCCAAGGACTCCATTTCAGATATTCCAATAATGCGGGACTTCGCCGACGTGTTTCCGGAGAAGCTACCAGGGCTACCCCCGCACCGAGAGAAGGACTTTCAGATTCAGCTTGTACCGGGGGCTAAGACGGTATCCAGAGCTCCCTATCGAATGGCCCCAAAGGAGTTGGTGGAATTTCGAAGCCAGCTTCTGGAGTTAGTGGAGGCCGGGTTCGTTCGGCCTAGCTCTTCACTATGGGGAGCTCCGGTGCTGTTTGTTAAGAAGAAGGACGGGACCCTTCGACTGTGTATAGATTACCGGGCCCTGAACAGGTTGACGGTCCGGAATACTTATCCCTTACCAAGGATAGACGAGCTATTTGACCAGCTGGAGGGAGCCCATTGGTTCTCAAAGCTGGATCTGAGATTCGGGTACTACCAGCTTCGCATTCGGGAGGAGGACATCCCGAAGACGCCCTTCAGCAGCAGATATGGGTTGTACGAGTTTACCGTGATGCCGTTAGGGCTCACGAATGCACCCTCCGCATTCATGACCTTGATGAATCGGGTGTTCGAAGAGTATCTGGACGTCTTCGTCATCGTATTCATCGACGACATCCTTATCTATTCAAGGATGGAGGAGGAGCACGCAAGACATCTGGCCTTGACCTTGGAGGAAGGCACGACAGGAGATTACTCTTTGAGGGATGGTCTCCTGTGTTTCTGAGGCAGAGTCTACATACCAGTAGGGGGACGGATCCGGGAGGACATTTTGACGGAAGCTCACTGCAGCCGGTATTCGGTACACCCAGGGATCACCAAGATGGTAAAGGATTTGAAGAGGACGATGTACTGGCCGGGTATGAAGAAAGATATTACGTACTTTGTGACGCATTGCGAGGCCTGCCAACTCGTGAAGGCGGAGTGTAGGAACCCGACAGGCTTGCTGCAGCCGCTTCCGGTGCTAGAGTGGAAATTTGAGGATATAGCCATGGACTTCATACATGGGCTACCTCGATCCCGTGCGGGGAATGACTCGATCTGGTGATAGTGGACAGGCTAACAAAGGTGGCCAGATTCATTCCAGTGGCGAAGGACGCACCGGTTAGTGTATTAGTACGGAGGTTCATTTAGAAGTTTGTGCGTTATCATGGGGTTCCCAAGACTATCGTTTCGGATCGGGATGGACGGTTTACATCCAGGGAATGGAGGTCGGTCCAGGCCCATCTGGGTTCTCGGTCGACATTCAGCACAGCTTTTCACCCTCAGACCGACGGGCAGACAGAGCGCACCAACCGTACACTGGAAGATCTATTGCGACTGTGTATTTTGGAGCGTGGCGAGCCTTGGGAGAGATTGCTGCCACTGGTCGAGTTTTCGTATAACAACGCCCATCAGTCCAGCATAGGCATGGCTCCATACGAGGCGTTGTACGGAAGGAGGTGCAGGACCACTATCATGGGTTCAGGATGAGGATCCGCGGGCACTAGGCTCGGAGTTTGTGGGAGATACAGATGCTCAGATTAGATTGATCCGGGACAGGATGTTGGAAGCCCAGAGCAGACAGGCCAAATACTACGATGCGAGGCATCGTCAAGTGGAGTTCCAGGTGGGAGACCGGGTTTTCTTGAAGATACGGCCGATGCACGGAGTCTCGCGGGTTCGCGGGCGGAAGAAGCTCAGCCCGAGATATATGGGGCCCTATAGGATCCTGGAGCGGATCGGCCTCTTAGCCTATAGACTAGAGCTACCACCGGAGTTAGCGGGATTGCATGACGTCTTCCACGTCTCCTCACTTCGGAGGGCTCTGCTACGCCTTGAGCAGCTGATTTCCTCGGCAGATGGCCCGGTGGCCTCGGATCGGTCAGTCAACTTAGAGCCTATCAGGATTGACGACAAAGCAGTGTGGGTCTTGCGATGGAAGAAGGTTCTGTTAGTCAAGGTTCTGTGGAACAATCATGGGCAGGAGGAGCATACATGGGAGCCACAGGACTTGATGCGGCAAAAATACTCGGAACTTTTTCGTCAGGTATACCTCACAACCTCTCTGGACAATCAATTTGCCTTCCTGTTTTAAACCAATAGGACTGAAATTTCAAGAATAGGGGCTAATCTTTTGTTTATTGGGGTGTATATACCTAGTTAATTGGGCGAATTAATCTTAGATTTGAAACTATACAAAGCAAACATAACGTAGAGATGTAATCTTTCAATTCTCATGGGATGTTACAAGCTTCTTTTTCCCGACTGGAGTCCCATAGGCTTAGCCTTGATTTCGTGGATGAAATCTTTGTTTTGTTTATTGGGATTTGTAACATCCCATTTCCGGCTAGACCCCTGGAAGTTGTTTTGTTATAACAGAACCTTAGGAAACCCAGGAATTGAAGATTTTCGACAAAATTTTCAAGGCAAGGGGTGGTCACGCCCGTGACCGACCCGTCAACCCCGTGACCTAGGGCGTGACCCCTTCGATGATCGTCGACCTCAGAAAGACGATCGTTGAGCTCAAAAATTTCAACATGGGCCTGACACGCCCGTGACCGGTCCGTCACGCCCGTGACCTTGGAATGGCGTCACTCAACACCGTGGGCTGGATGGCGTTGAGTGAGCTTAGCTCACTCAAAGCTATAAGCCGGATGGCATTGAGTGAGCTTAGCTCACTCAAAGCCATAAGCTGGATGGCGTTGAGTGAGCTTAGCTCACTCAAAGCCATAAGAAGGATGGCTTTGAGTGAGCTTAGCTCACTCAAATCCATAAGTTGAATGGCATTGAGTGCACTGACTGTACTCAACGCCATCTGGTGTCGGCAAGAATGGCGTTGAGTGAGCTGAGCTCACTCAACGCCGTAGACTGGATGGCGTTGAGTGAGCTTAGCACACTCAATGCCGTAAATGGTTAGGCGGGATGGCATTGAGTGCGTTGAGTGCACTCAACGCCATAAGCTGAACGGCGTTGAGTGCACTGACTGCACTCAACGCCATTTGGTGTTGTCTGGATGGCATTGAGTGAGCAGAGCTCACTCAACGCCATAACCTGGACGGCGTTGAATGAGCTAAGCTCACTCAACGCCATCGTCTAAAAAGACATATTCCGGGTGGCGTTGAGTGAGCAGAGCTCACTCAACGCCATAATCCGGATGGCGTTGAGTTAGCTGAGCTCACTCAACGCCATAATCCGGATGGCGTTGAGTGAACTGAGCTCACTCATTGCCATAGTCTGGAATGGCGTTGAGTGAGCAGAGCTCACTCAACGTCGTAGCCTGATGGCGTTGAGTGAGCTGAGCTCACTCAACGCCATTATACTTAGAATTTTTTTTTCTGGCATTTTTATTTCCAGCTGGGTGCTGGTCTAGCTGAACTGGGCCGGTTCAGGAGTGAGCCGTCTTCTCTAATAGGACCTGATAAGTTTTATTTAATTTAAGTTGACCAGTCATGCTGTGCCACGTGGACCGCCGGTTTTGCAAAAGGACGGTTGCGGCCATGGCCGAAAGCTTGTAGTCACGGCCATCAATGGAATTTGATGCCATGACTCTTTCCCTTCCCCCTGAAACTGCTGGATTCAACTCCTCTCAGGGAGAGGAGGAGTTTCCAGCCCTCCAGCTGTCATAGAGCCATTTCAGCCCCCCTCCATCATGGCCGAGCCAAGCTTTTATGGGCCATTAATGGCCACCAGCTTTTGGCCGATCACCCTCCTTGTCTAAGCTTTTAAAACATCTTCAGAGGCCCAAGGAGAGTTTTTCCCAGTGTTACCCGAAGTTTTCGAGCCTCCCCTTTCTGTTGAAGAATTTTCGGCGACGCCACCACTGCGCAAATGGCTTCCCGACGGTCTACACGCATCTAGCCCGCGAACAAGGTCCTCCCCTCCCTCTTCTTCTGCGGATAGATCTTAAAAATCATTAGGAGAGATATTGGGCTCAAAAGAGCCGGATCGGGTGAGCGTTTCCATGGTTTTCCAAAATTTCATGGTGGCGGGTTCGCCGGAAACCGCCTCTCCGGCGGCCGTGCCGCTGCCCGACGGTAGCCCTCACCTCAACAGAGGAGGAGGTGGTGGTGGCCGGCCAGGGAGATGGCTGGGTGGCCAGGAAATCGCTTTAGAAAAGCTATAGGTTTCAAGTTTTTTTTGGTTGCTGGTTCGGGCTAAAGAAGAAGATGAACAGTAGCATTTTATTATATTATATATTATATAATTAGGAATTAATTCCCTTTACTGTGCACTAGGTTTAAACTGAAAATTATTGCCCGTAGGGGCTGAAACATAAAAAGTGGTTAACATAGCAAATGTAGCCCTTGAAGTCTAGTTTAATTCAAAATTAATTTCACTTGAGTTGGAGTCCTGGTTAGACCACATCACACCTTTTGGTGAGGTCTATCCATAGGGCTGTCTTGACCTTAGAAAAATTCCCCACTCCAATCCAGTTGTCCAAATGACTTGAAATTTGGGGTGTGGCCTAATATTACCTATATCTAAGTGCTTTCCGAAAATTAGGATTTTTGGAAAATAGTTTTCTATAGTTTTTAGAAAAATTCAATAATCCTGACATAATTTAATTAGATAGCTAAATGACTTCCAAACCCTCCCAAATTTTTGTGAGTGGTCTTTGGGTCTATCATAAGGTTCTGGTAAAAATTTTATCTTATTTGGAGATGTTTTGATTCAGTTTGTGTCCAACCATAGGTTGATCCTTATAGGATAATTTAGGATCAAACACCTCCCTTGGTATTTGGGTGGTCATATCACCTCAACAGCGGCTGATATTTTATCCAAAGGCTGTTTAGGGCATGACACACCCTCCAAGGGAGTTTGGGGTGGTTTGGTATAGGGTAGCCCTAGAACCCTAGGGAAAATCCCTTAATGGTGGTTTTTGGGGTTGTGAAGGTCATGGGGTCAAATGACCTTGGACTGACTTAAAATTTGGTGGAGAAAACCATATGGCCAGTATAGCTCTCTGTACAAAATTTTAGGGTATTTGGAGACAGCCGGGCCACCTAAAATCCTAACCCTAGTTTAGGTCACCAACTTTAATTTGAATTATTAAGCTATCTAATGAACTTCAAATCTTGTAAAGTTTGGGAAAAGTGATTTTCTGGTCCAAATGACCATGATATAATTTTGTTGAGATTTTTGGGTTAATTTATACAGTACTTCATTTACAACCCTAGTTGTGCCCTAGATATTTATTTTGATGATTCTGGAATTTATGTTCATTGGAATGTTATTAAATCTTGGATTAGGGCATCTTATAGCATGTTATACCTTATGTATTTTTCTTGAAAATTTTAACTGATTATTTTGGCTATATATTTCTTTAATGTACTAGTTGTGACATGGAGTCAAAAATACAAATAATGTCTAATTACTATCTGAAAAATTATGAAATTTGGTCAGTCGGTGTTTCAAGTTATGCTTGTCACCCTGTAATTTTCTATGGAATTTTAGATGATTAAAAATAGCATCTCCCTCTCTAAGCTAGGAAAGTCGGTATTTTACATTAAAATAGTTTCAGAGCCCAAATGTTTGATAAAAATTATGGGACTTGGATTCTAATTGTTTTAGGTCATCATAAAGCTTCTATATTTTTCTTGAGGTTTTTAAATACATATTTACAGTACTCCCTTCATAATATAGTAGAAATGACCTAAAATGGTAAATTAGGAAATATAGGCCTAAAGACCTCTGGAATTTCTCAAAACTTGGAATTACTGTTTAAATGTCTCATAAGATTTTTACTGATTTTATGATGATTTATTGTTGGCTCATTAGTGCACTTCATGTTCATACTAGGGCATTTGGAATCTTAGAATAAATAAATTAAATGCCCGATAAATAGGAAAATTTGGAAATCTTGGTCTTAGCTATATTATGTCACGATAGACCTTTAGTAAATATTATAAGAGATTCGGAAGACAATTTGGAGTACCTCCCTTTATACTCCTCGCGTATCTTAGGATTGTCTGCATATAGTAAAACCACGGAAACTGAACTAGAGCGGATAATGAACTTTGGGAGATGTAATTTTGGTAGTTGCTGGTTGGTGAGGGCA
This sequence comes from Platanthera zijinensis, assembly GCA_039513925.1. Classification (NCBI taxonomy): domain Eukaryota; kingdom Viridiplantae; phylum Streptophyta; class Magnoliopsida; order Asparagales; family Orchidaceae; genus Platanthera; species Platanthera zijinensis. The sequence goes on from CM077084.1 coordinate 133,231,978, forward strand.
AGATAAGTTTAAGTCCATTATTGGAGGTCAGGATAAGTAGAGTGTGAGACTGGTTAAGGTTAAGAGGCGTACGGGAACGACGAAAAGATCGTCCACCCCGAGTAGGAGTGGAAGAGTCTTAATACGCTAGGGCTAGATCTAACGTAACTTAAAAAAAAGGGATCAGGTAATGGGTATCAACCAATAACAATAAGTGCCTTGCGAAAGGGAACGGTGGGCTTCAGCTACCATCATAGTTCCTAGTGCCCTTTGAGAGCCCTCCACGGGGAATATTGGGGGCAGTCCTGGGCTAACGTAAACTGTAAAAATAATAATCTAAAGAGCAACTAGTGTAACTAGGGTTGCACGTACACACACCCCAGTAGCTAGGAAGGTAGAATAAGTTTCTTTGGTTGTCATTCAGACGGTAGCTCATAAGGTAGATGCACGGACGGGACAGTCCGGGGAACCGAGGGCTCGAGGGTTGGAGTACAGAATAAAGGTGGTGGGTCTTCGATATCTTATTGTCGTTCACACCGGCATCGGTACGTTGAATCAGCGGTGTGGGAAACTTAGCCAAGAAAGTCTGGTGGGTATAGCCAATAGTAGTACGCGGATACTCTAGGTTGTGTTCTTCTAGGGGCATACGGAAGGGCTAGGCCCGGTAGTGTGGATACCCGCCTAGGAGTGGGGGGCCCGACCCACTGTCTCCGTTTGCCACTACGGAGGTTCTTGGGAGTGAAGCTAGCTGCCCGAATAGGGAGAACTAAAAGTCTGTGTGCATAGAGTCGTGTGCGTGAGTTGCACTTGCATGAATCATGGCATAGCATATCACTACACTCATATTTGCATACAACCGACACCCCAACGTATAAATCGGTATGAGACTTTTTATACGATGGGAGCCTTGCAGAAGACCCCTTAACTTATAAGTTTGTATGGGCATTCATATAAGTTAAGGTTACTTACTTCTTTATTTTTGTTCTCTGTCTGCCTTCTTATATATCTACCACTTATTACATGTTTTCTTTATTACTTACTGTCGTAGAATTGCTAGTTGTACTTTGTTCTAGTTAGTTGTTAGATTAACTCCCCTGTCATCTGCTTGATTATTCTCCACCTTTGTAGATTCCCTTTCCTCCTCTCCGCTTGGTGCTTAGGAGCCGTGGGGGGAGGGGTAGGGGATGATAGGGCTTAGTCTTTATGACTAATGGTTTTCGAACCACAATATTACAGGAGCTCCGGATGGGAGATAGGGACCAGCAGTCCAGGGACCAGCACCAGCGGAGTACGGTGCGCATGGAGGTGGGTCAGTCTAGCACCGGTGCACCTGCGACCAGCTCCGCGAGTGATTAGTACCTTTATAGTTCTGCGATGAGTGATTTGTAGTGAGGACTCTGATGTACTGGGCTCGAGCCCGTTTATCTATGTTTCATCTGAACCGTATCTTGCAGTACTTCTATTATCTATTTCCTGTTATTATCTACTGATGGACTGGATGTGATTTCACTTTTATACCTGCCTCTGTGGACCTGTTTACATTTATGTGTAATTACTTCTCTCTCTTGTGATCGAAAATGGCCGGCAGAATTGGCGTTTTGTAGTGGCGGCCTTCCCGTGAGTCGGTGTCACCGCAAAGCGGCAATTCTGGGCTAAGACCCCGGTGTCGAGAAAAAAAAAAGGGGGGTCTTACAGATTGGGCAGGTGGACACAAAGTTATGGGCTGGATGGGCAGAAAAGTGCCTAAGTCCACATATGTTGAGTTAAGATAGTTCACTCAATGCTATAGCACAAATGGATCTGAATACAGCAGGACCTGTCAAAACCTCAATAATGGAAGAAACAAAAAGTGGCCAAGTCCATAGGCGTCAAGTGATGTCAACTCACTCAATGCCTAACAGCAAATTCGTTGAGTAAAGCTGCCTTAGTCAAAGTTAGAGTGATTCTGTCAAAGGAAAAGTTTCTAAGTCAAAAAGCATTGAGTGAAGCCAGTTCAGTCAACGCCATGCTGATTCAGTCAAAGCCAAAGAAGATAGACAAAAAATCTAAGTCTAAAAGTATTGAGTTTAGCCAGTTCACTCAACGCCATATTGATTCTGTCAAAGCCAAAGAAGATAGACAAAAAAATATATCTAAGTCTATAAGCGTTGAGTGAAACCAGTTCGCTTAATTCCATATGACAGAAGCGTTGAGATAAGCTCAAGCAGTAAAAGCCAGAAGGAGTGACAGGATTTGACTAAGTCCATAAGTGTTGAGTGAAGCTAGTTCACTCAACGCCTAGTCAAAAATGAGGCTATGGAAGGAAGTATTAAGTGAAGTCAACACACTCAATGCCTCCATTCAGAAGAAAAGTTTCTAAGTACAAAAGCGTTGAGTGAAGCCAGTTCACTCAACGCCTCAGCAGTGGCAGAGTTCAGAAGAAGCTAAGGAAAATGGCGTTGAGTGAAGGCCAACCACTAAACGCTCTCAATGCCATGGATGTAGAAAGAGCTGAAGAATAAGCTAAGTACAGAATCATTGAGTGAAACTAGTTCACTCAACGCCTGAGTTGATCCTGAGAAATTTTCTAAGTCCAGAATGGCTAACGTCAGCAAAGGTTAACAAAGTCAACACAATTCAAATTCTTTGCGGGAAAGCTACAGTATGCCTTTAATGGCACCGATGGACAGCTGTTGTCTTTTTCTGCAAATGGAATGAGGTAACTCGTCCTTTTTAGGCTGGGCACACAATACAAAGAGTCATTGATCAGTTGTCTATAAAAGGGAAAGTTTGGCTAAAATAAAGTAGAAATAAGGGTTTTCTTATTATGCATAGTGGTGAAACTTCATCTTCTTCCTCGCCATTAATATCGATCCTGATGAACAAGTTCTGATCAGTTGACCTGAAAGCAAAAAACAGATAGCCAATGCGATTCTATTCAGCGACAGCAAGTTCAGAATCAATTTCTGATTGAGAAGAGAAGTAGAGCCTTCAGAGTCTGCTAGTTCGGGGGCTGCTTGAAGAAGATACAAAATGTTCAGATCCATTGTCTTCAACAACAGATCAGAATCTTGATTCAGAGTTACTTCCAGCACAAGCAGCCCAGTACTGAAGATATTTTCAACTTGTTACTGTGAAGAAGATGGGCTGAAATCTACTCAGCCCAGAAAGACAAACATAGAGAAAACTCTCTAGTGTCTAACTATTTCACAATTTTTTTATTTTCTGTAGGAACCCGTCTTGGATCTGAGTGTAGGATTCTGTGTAGAATTTGAGTTGTAAGCCTGTGTTATAAAGGATGAGGTAGGATCATTTTTTGATCTGAGTGTAGGGCTATCCTCCCAGTCTGAGTTGTCGGGCCATTGGTCTGAGGTATGCTGTTATTTAATCACTAAGTTGTAGGGCCTTGTGCCAGAGCTGTAGGTCTTAGAGGAGACTGAGTGGTCCTACGGGATCGAGTTGTAAGCTCTTAAGGAGCCGAGTATTGGGGAAGTGCCTTGTCTAATACACTGTTAGAAAGGCGGAGTGGGACTGTGGACGTACCCATAATCTAGGGAACCAATATAAAATATATGTGTCTTCTGTGTGTGTATCTTGAAAGCCAAACAAACTAATCACAAAGCACATGTTTATCACTTAAAGGTCTAGATAATCTTAAAAGAGACCAAAAACCTATTCAACCCCCTCTAGGTGTTTAGCTGACCTTGAAAACAAAGTCTTTCACTCAGCGGTCTCATGGTGGATCTCACCCATTCTTTGAAGAGTCATTAGTTGAGGAAGAATACACCCATTCTTTGATCTCTGAAACAGATAGTTTGATCCTTGTAGACATAAACTTCTTCAGACCCTGATCATCACATAACTGCAACATCTCTTGAAATATTGGATCACAGTGACTGATCGATTCGAAATCGATGTCAAAACCAGTGTCGAATTTCATCGCTGATAGAACCGCTGTCGAAATCGCCATTGAAGTTCTGTAGACTCAAGAGAGAAGAGATCAAGAGCAAACGGAAAAAAATGAAAGCGCGGGACAAAGATTGAAGAGAAACCTACATATAGGTTTTTGGAATATGAAAAGACGATCTCTGTCCGACGATACAACCAAAAACGTCGATCTTAGGTCAATGATTAATTTATAAACAAATAATATCGTTGGTCTCTGATCTCAGTAGCGTAAATTGATAGTCGAGCAATTGTCGACGATTAATTTGCTGAAGCAAAGTCGTCGATCTCCGGTCGACGATTTTTGTCTTTGATAGTTTAACTTTCAAGACAGCCTAGACACCTAGAGGGGGGGGGGTGAATAGGTTCTGCTTATTTATAAAAACTTCTAGGCAGAATTCAATTCAATGACTGACAAAAGAATCACAGCAATCACAGAAAATAAAACATCACAGATTGCACAATATTTTATAGTGGTTCCCCAAGGTCTGGGTACATCCACTTTCCCCCTTCACCTATCTAGCAGTATGCTAGATTAGGCCAAACTTCCACTAATCTCAGATCAATAGATCCTACACCTCAGGCACAACAGCCCTACCTCAGCCTTGCCCCAAGGCCTACAACTCAGAGAAGATCCTTCTCCTACACTCAGGCAAACAGCCCTACCACTCAGAGTTCAACACTCCTACACTCAGCCTTTATAACATAGGCTTACAACTTAGATCTGTGTAAACAGATCCTACAGAAATATGGAAAATATTATCTAACTGTCTTGCCTAAAATTGAGAGAGAAAAGGCCAAGACAATTCTTGATCAGCTGATGAAATCAACTGTATCCGAGCTTTCTTCAAAGCTTCTTGAATAAGAACTTAGCTGAGTTGATTTCCAAACAGCTTCTTGAGAATCCACTGGTGGTTTCTTTCTTCTTCTTCAAATTCTGGCTTGATCTCTCTCTATCCAGCACTTTGAATGATTCTTCTGAATTCTGATTAGAACTTTTCTTTGATCTATCCTTAGATAGTCTTCTTAGATCTCCCGGAGAAGATCTTCTTAAGTGCCTAGCACTTTCTTGAAATGAATTGGATCGTAATCCTTCTCAACTTTTTGATTCTCAACAATGTTTTTCAACAGTTGCTTTCTCCTTCTGAATCCGTCTATTTATAGACATTCTTTATGGTAACCGGCTGATCCGGTTTCTAACCGTTTTCTGACAAGTCTGACAGCTTCAGTTAACCGGTGGTAACCCACAGCTGTCAAGTCTTCAAACAAGTCCTGTGCCTTAGTCTTGAACCACAAGTTGTTGAAACAGTCTGTCAGAAAGTGTCGAGACCATCTGTCTATCTGTGTCGACACAATTGACTTTGGTGTCGACACAGTCTTCAGTGATGTCGACTAAGTTGCCTTTGAGTCGACACAGCTTCTTCTGAAAATAACTTGGTCTTGACTCTTCAGTGTGTCGACACAAGTCCTGTGTGTCGACACAGTTGTTGTAGAATCATAACTTAGTAAGTGTCGACTTAGCCTTCAGGTGTCGAAACATTCATTTCTTAAATCTGCTTTAATGTGTCGACTTAATCACAGTGTGTCGACACATTCTACTGGTGTCGACAAACTTGAGGTCGACTATTTTCTTCTGTGTCGACACATTCAGCTGATGTCGACAATCTTGAGATCGACTATACTCTTCTGTGTCGACACATTCTCCCAATATTGAGGTCGACGCTTTTCTTCTGTGTCGACACAAATTCTCAGAGTTGTGTCGACTCTTTTCTTCTGTGTCGACACAAATTCCTAGTGATGTGTCGACTAACTGTTATGAGTCGACACTGCTTCCCAGTTTAGTTGTAGACTAACTGCTATGTGTCGACACTGCTTCCCAGTGTTGTGTCGACTATTTTCTTCTATGTGTCGACACTGCTTCCTCTGTGTCGACACTTGGACTTAGAATTTTTTCTGCATACTTTATCAATTCTTCACCTGCACATGTCAACTTAAAACAACATCAAATACACCTTGATGTATATCATTGAGCTGGGTTGGGCTTCTTCAAATCAGGTACACATTTTCCAATGTACCCAACAGTCTTCACACAGAGCTGTCGTCAAACTCAGGTCGACGATTGAGGTCAAGATGAGTTCGAATATCGTCGATCTCCGTTCGATGATCGTTGAACAAATCTTCACAAAGACAAAATTCAATTTTAATCTGTACCATTTATCATTCCAAGCTGATTAAAAAAGAATAGATGTTTTTGCTCATCCAATGGTTTGGTGAAAATATATCCTCTTTGAAAATCAGTGGGGATAAACTTGAGATTAATTTTATTGTAGGATCAAGCACATACCCAACGGTTCCAAAAGCCAAGATTGTTGGAAAGGGCGCTACTTAATTTCTTAAATAATTAGCAGAGCGCCACGGGTCAAGTGAAGGAACGCCAGACCCAACAATCCCCCCGGCGTCCAGCACAACCCGTCGGCTCAGAGGTAGGGTTACCACATGGCCCACACAGATCAGAGGTGGGGTTATAACATGTCCACGGTTGCCAAACCCGCCAGACCCACACAGGTAGAAGATAAAAATTGGGATTTAATAGCGCCCCCGGTCTTTAACCCGTGACCTCCTCTGATACCAATTGAAAGTGAGGGATAGATAGAATTTTCTCTAGAGGGGGGGGGGGTGAATAGACTATTAAGTATTTATTTTGATTTATTGTGGAATTAAAATGTTGATACTAATAAGTAAGAGAATGAAACAAACTAAACTAACACAGCACAGCACAACACACAAAGGAAACACAAGGCAAACCAAACAACACAAGAAAATTTATAGTGGTTCCTCAAATCTGGGTACATCCACTCTTCTACCACCCATGTAGGAATCCACTACAGATTTTTGTTCAGGTTCCCTGCCACCACAAGATCTCTTTCAGGTAGATCGAGAGACCCTTTGAGCTTTTGATCAGGAGCTCAAAATCCAATAGGTTTTTGATCAGGTGCCCTATCACCAAGTGTTCACTTTTGAAGGGAGAGATAACCCTATACAGATGGAGGTAAAAGAAAAAGTTTATGGAAGTCTTCTCTTTCTCAAGCAAATGAGAAGACTATGTGGATTGCTGTAGAAAGCCCAAGCTCTTCCTGAGATGATGTGTTGATTCAGGAAGAGGAAATTTGGTCCTGGGTGTAGGTCTTCAAAGTATTGCTGTAGAGCCTTCTATATCTGTAGACTGATTTTGATTGAAGATCTCTGTAGATCTCTGAATGCTGAGGAATGAAGAAGACTTGATAGAGTTGATTTGAAAATGTTCTTCTTCTTCCTTTGAAAGCAATGCAACAGTCCTTGAGAAAGAGTGAGTACTGCTGAAGAATGTTTTTCTCTATTTCACTGACTGACTAACTTGCTATCTTTCTCTATTTGTTTCTTGTTATATTCAATCAAAAAGGAAAAACGGCATATATTTGAAAACCCAAGACAATACTTAATTTTCTGCAAGAATTTGGGAGCCCAAACAGCTAGAATGGCTGGCAACATAAATGCACTTCCATAACTGTCTTCATAAGATAAGCCAATAAAATATTCTGTGAATACCATAATTAATGCTTCATGAAATACGGCTATTAGCCTTGAGAATATCAGCATTAATTATCAGAATATTTTTGCCATTAAATAATTGATCATAAGCAAAATAAACACTAAACCGTTTCTGTAAACTGATAACTGCAAGCAGCATAAAATCGTAGAACTTAGTTCAGAGATCATCGAATTGGGTTAAGAGATCGTCGATCTGAGAACAACTATCGTAGAACTGAGATTATTGCTGAGAAACAAGAGATCGTTAACCTGAGCTCGTAGATCATTGAGCTCAGTTCAGAGTAGAAGACTCTGAGATCGTCGATGGGAGATCGTCGATGGGAGATCGACGATCGTCAAGCTAAGTTCGACTATAGTCGAACTGATATAGATATTCCACTGAATTCTTCTGAGTCTAATTCTGAGTCCACTACAATGCTGGTCTGCCCAAACTTGACCTAAAAAGGACCTAACTTAGACTAGACAAAGACCCTGGCTATATAGGTGGGTCAAAACATCCTAAGAGTAGGCCTAGCACAAATCCAAACAAGGGTTCCAACAGATGACCTGGAGGGTTTCTAAGCAATAAGAGTAAAGCTTATTCTGCGTGTATGAGGCAGTGGCATGTGGTAGGGTTTGGAGGAAGCCTGAGAGATCCTGAGTGATCTGTGTTGTAAGCTCTTTGACCTATGTTTGGAGAAGTTTTCCTTGCCTAACTCATTGATAGAAAGGCTGGAGGGAGAGTGGATGAACCCATATCTTTTGGAACAACTATAAATAATTGCGTACTTTCTGTGTTTGTTTGGTTAAGCCTAAAACAATAGAATAAAAATAAGAAAGTAACAAACAACCTATTCACACCCCTCTAGGTGATTTAGACTACTACCCTATTAACTATCAAGTGGTATCATAGGAGGTTGGTCAAAAAGGACATAATAGTCTGACCAGATCTAATAAAGGGTAGTTTAGTTATTCCAAGATGTCCGTTGGAGAGGCTCATAAGGAGATGAGCTCTATAAAGCTGCCTATATGAAATAAGGAGACCTTTGACATATAGAAGCAAAGGGTCTGGCTATTTATGAAATCCTCTAACCCTAAGATTTATATTACAGTTCAGGAGGGACCTTTTATCCACTAAAAGGCCTTTAACATTGATCCTAAGCTATGAGTGCCTAAGACTTACACAGAAATGACTAGGGATGAAGTAGCACTTACTACTATGGATAAAAGAGCAAAAACATCATAGTAAGTGCTATAGATGATTCCCATTTCCAGAATTTAGTGCACTTTGAGACAGCCAATGAGACGTGGAATACCCTTATTGTGTATATGGAGGGCACTGAAGAAGTTAGGGATGATAGGAAATCCATGCTTAATTAGGAATATGAGGCTTTCAGACAAAGTAATAAGGATAACATAGTTGAGTACTATACATGATATTTTAGAGTGGTAAATGAGCTGAGGACCTATGGGAGGGTCTTCAACAATTATAAGCTGAATGATAAGTTCCTAAGATCTCTAACAAGAAATTGGGACACAAAGATTTGTGCTATCAGGGAATTGGCCAAGCTTGTTGAAACTCCTCCTCACACTTTTTTTTGGAAAGCTACTTTCCTATTTGATGCATCGATCTTCCAGGAAGGAGAAGGAGACCACCATCAGGTCCCATAATAAGGAGAGGGAAGTGTCTCTAAAGGTTGATAGCTCTAAGAAGAGCAAGGAGAGAATTGCCTCTCCCCCAAGAAGGCCAGCTGATTCAAAAAGCTCTGGGTCCAGCTCATCAGACAACAACTTATCGGATGGGGAGTTTGTTGCCTTCTCAAGGTAATTCCAGAAGATGATGAAGAGGAAGAAGTGGAAGAACAAACTTCCTCCTCCTCACATTACAAGAAGGATCACATCAAATCTGGGAAGAAGTTATCCAAAGGAGACTGGTATGATGCAAAACCCAGTAAACATATTTCTTCTAACATAATATGTTATTATTGTAGCAAGCCTGTGCTTGTCATTGCTGTCTGACCAGTCAAAAGAAAAGATACAGGTGAGAAGAAGTACCACCACCACAAGTTAAGAAGGAAAATACCTTCATTGCCAAGAATGAGAAGAGATGGATTCAAACTGACTTAACATCTTCTAATTCTGAAGAAGAAGATCAAGCCTATATAAGGATGTTCCCTGCTTCTGCTGAAGAGGATGAGGACTATCTAGCTGCAAGGATAGATGTCAGAGCTGTTGGAGCATGCGTTCCACACTTCTTTGTTTACTAATAACAAATCTCGTTTGTATTTGATCATAGTGTGTTTATGATGTGTAGATATAATAGGTCTAATACTCAAATCATTTTGGCTTGGATTCAGGATTGATAAGAGAAGTTAAGGTGATATTGCCTGGAGATATCCAGTATCGCCACCAGGGGTAGCTCACGGAACAGTTACCGCATGATCTCCACTGAGCACAGTAAAATTCGATATTGCCTGAAGATATCGATATTGCCCAGGAGATAGGGCATGATTGGCCACGACCGGCTCATCTCGCAGAATCCTCAGAATCCTTAGAATTATGGGATATATGGCATTCAGATAAGATATCACTGGCAGGCGATACCCAGTATCACCGGCAATAACTCCAAAGTAATTTTGGATCATTTTTTAGTGGAGATTACGACTTTCATTATCTGGAGTGTTCCTTCCCATGCAATTTGTCCAGTGAGCTCCAACATCCCAAAAACACCCTCTTCCCAAGAAGGTTACAGAGTGAGAAAGAGACGACTCGTACACGACATCTCAAGCAACTTTGGCAAGGATTCATCATCATCTTCAGATCTTCATTTAGATTGAGTTTTCATTCTGAAAGTTATTCTTTGTAGTTTTTCATTTCATCATTATAATCGATAGAGAATCGTTGCATTGTGCGTGGCTTCTTAGTCCTTGCATAGCTTACTATAAAATCATCGCCTTGTGCATGACGTCTAGGTCCTTGTGTGACTTAGGGAGTTTTTTCCACCTTATGTGCAGTGACTAGATTATGGTTAGATCTAGGAGGAGGCTAGTAGCAAGATCTAGGAAGAGATACACTATAGTTGGTTGGTTTTTTGTAGAAAGACCTGTGAAATCAAAAGAAGTTTATTTTTCCATAGCCTTGATCTCTAGCTTTATAAAGAATCTTTGTACTTTGTTTTTAATGCTTATTAAATAAAATATAATTATTTGTATTCTTATGATTTACTAAGTGTTCATCGCTGATTTAGATTTTTTTTTATTTCTGCAGTTATTTAACCAAGTAAACTAGACTAAGAACGAAATTAGTGTTAACCCTTATTCACCCCCCTATAAGGGTGCCTCACGATCCAACACTTGGTATCAGAGCGAGGTTACTCTAAAATAGTTTTATCACCTGGAGTAATCGAGCAAAACAATCACGCATTTTTTGAGGGGCAAGGGATTAGTAGACCTCCCTTATTCACTGACATAGATTATAATTATTGGAAAACTTGAATGCGTTGTTTTCTAATTACCTTAGATATTGAAGTATGGGGCATGAAATAATAGTGCCATAATCCTCCTACAACGGTAGCTGGAAGTGTCATTATGGAAAAACCTAAGAACCAATTGGATGACATTGACAAATAAAGGTGTAAAAACAACGCTAAGGCAATAAACGCTATATTCTATTCATTAGATAAAATTGAGTTTAATCGAGTGTGTGCTTGTGAAACCACGTATAATATTTGGAATTTACTTGAAGTTACTCATGAAGGTACTTCACAGGTGAATGACTCAAAGTTATTCTAGTTAGAGTCAAAATTTGAAAAGTTCAAGTTGGAGGTTGATGAGGACATAGACTCCATCCATATACACGAGATTCAATAAAATTGTGAATGACTCTAAGGTTCTTGGAAAGAGTTTTTCAAATGGTGACTTAGTGAGGAAGATTCTTAGATCGCTTCCCCAAAAATTCAATCCGAAAGTGACTTCCATCTCTGATTCACACGATCTAAAGATTCTTCAAATTGAGAATCTAATCAAGAATCTTAAAACTCATGAGGTAGAACTAAGGATTCAATAATAAGAGTACAATTTGGATCCAAGAAAGAAAGCGTTTGTGTTGAAATCCAAGATAGAAGATTAAAGTGAATCTAAAGAGAATGATTAAGAAGATGAGGAGAGCATGTTCGTTAAGAAGGTCAAGTGGTTTATGTGAAATCCTGAACGAAGAAATTCTTTAAGAATGTTTTTCAATAAGAAAGAAACTGGATACAAGAAAGGAAAAGCAAGAGTTGATGTAGATGATGATGAAGAATGTCCATAACCTTAATGCTATCACTACATAATAATCAGACATATCAGGAGCAAGTGCCCAAACTATCTGAAAGAGATTAAAGAGAAGAGGCACAAGAAGTATGACAAGAAGAAAGTTCTTAAGGCTAAAACCTGGGATGACGTCACATATGAGGAGTTGAGTGGATCAAGTTCAGAAGCTGATGAGGAGGCCAACATGTGTTTGATGGGAAAGAGCATCTCACCATCCAATAATGAGTGCAGTGTCTAGAGCGATACTAAGATAACTCCTCCAACTTATGATGAATTATATACTAAATTTCTGAAAAAATGTAAATATTTTGATAATAGTTTAAAATATATTGAGTTACCTAAATATGAAAGAAAAATATTGCTAAAAGAAAACAAAAAATTAACCACGGAATTAAAAATACTTGGAAAGGAGAAAGTCACTTGTCATGAGGATTGTCACTCTTTGACAAGGATACTAGAATTTGAAAAGGATTTTGCTAAGTATCAATCTCATGTTGATTCTCTAACAAAGAAAAAAGTGGACACAGAAAAGTCTTTAAAATTTTCTCAATCTCAAGTAGAAGGTAGTAAGAAGGCCTTTGCAAACCGGTACGGTATATTAGTTGCTAAAACACCACCTTGAAAGCCCAAGTTCATGATTTAGAAATGGCCATTAAAAAGTTTGGAGTGGGTCGAAAATCACTGGATATGAGTTTGCCAAATCAATGCTATGGTTCGACAAAATTTGGGATCGGACACTCTTCTGGAAGCTATCGCCGGCGAGAGTAAAAATTTCAAAAATTCAACTTTTTTGGATAAAAACACTAAATATGCTATCATTTCTACTTCCAGCAAGAATTCTAAAAATGTTTTGAAAAATCCTTCAACCTAATTTATCTTGTGTTCCAAATGTAATAAGTATGGTCACACCACTCACACTTGTAGGAAGACAGACCAATTCTTTGTTACACATGTCTAGGTACCTATGACTTCCACCTACAATATTGGAGGAACTACTTGGGTAATAAGATCTTTACTGTCATCCTCTTTCTAGGTGTGTTGGTAGGCAAAGGACAAGTAAGACGTGTGGTACTTCGACTCAGGATGTTCAAAGCACATGACAGGCAACAATTCAAAGTTCCTTAGCCTAGAAACAAAGAAAGGTGGAGTAGTTACTTTTGGCGACAATAATAAAGGAAGGATCATTGGCATTGGAGTAGTAGGTAACGATTCTTTTACTATATCAAATGATTTCTATGTTAAAAGTTTAAAACACAATTTGATTTCTATAAGTCAGTTATTTGATATAGGTCTAAATGTTTTATTTGACTCTTCCACAAACCTTTGCAAAAATTATTATTCCAAAACAAATGATGTTGTTCTTACTACACCAAGGTCACAAAATGTTTATATGATAAAATTTCATGATCTATCACATTCGTCTCTAAAATGTTTTATGTCCAAGAATGATGAGTTAAATTTATGGCATAGGCAACTTAGTCATTCTAGTGCCAAGTTAATTTGAAAATTATCAAAAGATAAGTTAATTAAAGGCTTACCTATTTTAAGTGGGAGTTTATCTTCTGTATGTTTGACATGTCAAAAATGGAAATTATCTAAGTTTTCATTCGAAAGCAAAAATGTTATTTCTACTACTATACCTTTACAATAGATTCACATGGATTTGTTTGGTCCAATTACTACAAAAAGTTTAGGAGGTAGAAAATACACTTTTGTATTGATTGATGATTATTCATATTTTTGTTGGACAATTTTCTTAACATCAAAATCTGATGCATTCTTAGAATTCACTAAATTATATATACGTATTCATAATGAGCTTGACTTAAAAATAAAATGCATTCGTTCAGATCATTGAGGTGAATTTGATAATGATAGGTTTCTTTCTTTTTATAATGAGTTAGGAATTATGCATGAATTTTTTGCTCCTCGCACACCACAAAAAATTGTGTGGTCGAGAGGAAAAATAGGACCCTTCAAGAACTAGCTTGAACTATGTTATCTGAGTACAAATTACCTAGATCATTTTGGGCCGAAGCTATAATTACTGCATGCTATGTTATTAATCGTGCTATGCTTCGGCCATTTTTGAAATTAATACCCTATGAACTATATTTTCAAAAGAAACTGATTGTATCTTGCTTTAAAGTATTTGGTTGCAAATGTTTCATTTTGAAAACTAAGGACACATAAGGAAAATTTGATAAAAATGTGATGAAGGTATATTTATTGGTTATACTTCAACTAGTAAAGTTTATAATGTCTATAATATGAGGACCAAAATAGTTGAAGAATCAATTAATGTTAAATTTGATGAACTTCTTTCTTGTATAGAAACTAACCCTACAGGTAATGATGAAGAACCACTTTCCCCACTAAAGTTCGATGATGATGAAATACTTGGAGATCAAGAAGAAGATAAAGAAGAAAGGGAAGGAGAAGTAGTTGAAGAACATGTGCCTCCAAGTGAACTAAGATTTTCAAAAGATCATCCACAAGATTTGTTCATGGAGAACCATCAAGAGGGGTGAGTACTCATTCATCTTTATTTGATTTATTTTAAAATATTTGTTTTGATTCCAATATCGAACCAAAAGATGTATCAACCGCTTTAAATGATGTATCTTGGTATTTAGCTATGGTAGATGAACTTAGTCAATTTGAATGTAATAAGGTTTGGAATCTTGTTGAAAGAACTTCTAATTATCTTGTTGTAGGAGTCAAGTGGATATTCAAAAATAAATTTGATAGTGAGTCTAGGATCACTAAAAACAAAGGCAGGCTTGTAGCAAAAGGATATTCTAAAGTTAAGGTGATAGATTTTGAAGAAACTTTTGCACCCGTAACATGTTTAGAAGCAGTTAGAATTTTTCTCTCATTTGCTAGCTCTAAAAGATTTAAATTGTTTCAAATGGATGCGAAACCTTCATTTCTTAATAGGTATATCAAGGAAGTAGTTTATGTAGAACAACCTCCAGGCTTTGTTCATGAAAAATTTCCTGATCATGTATATAAGTTAGAAAAGGCCCTTTATGGTCTAAAGTATGCACCCCGAGCATGTAGATTTACTTTAAATATATTAAAAAATGATTACAAAATGGGCAGTGCTAATTGTACACTCCTCATTACGACGCATGTTCATGAAGATTTAGTAGTTTTACAAATTTATGTTGATGAAATTATTTTTGGAGCCACTAATGAAGTGTCATGTGATGATGTAGTAAGAATTATGAAAGATCAAATTGAAATGAACATGGAAGGAGAACTTACTTATTTTCTTGATTTTCAAATTACACAAAGACATGACGGTACTTTTATTTACCAATCTAAATATATCCATGATATTTTAAAAAGATTTGGATTTGAAAATCTAAAGCAAGATAATACTCCTATGAGTGTTTCTCTGAAATTAGGAAAAGATGAAAGTGAAAAATCTATTGATCAGATGTTATATAGAGGGATAATCGAATCACTTTTATATTTAACCACATCTAGACCTGATATTATGTTTGCAGTTTGTTTGTGTGCTAGATTCTAGGCTAAACCTAAAGATTCACATTTAAAAGCGGTTAAACATATATTTTGATATCTTATTGGTTCTTCTAGAATAGGTTTGTGGTATACACATAACGATACATTCATTTTACATGGTTATTCTGATTTAGATTATGCTAGATGTTCTTTAGATCGTAAGAGCACTAGTGAGACTTATCATTTCTAGGTCCATCACTTATTTTGTGGTCGAGTAATAAATAGAATTTTGTCTCCCTATCCACCACCGAGGCTGAATATTTTGCACTAGCTAGTTGTTGTGCACAAGCACTTTGGATGAAACAAACCTTTGAAGACTTTGGAAAAATCAATAAACTATAGAACTAAGGTGTGATAATAAAACTGCAATTGATTTAACTAACAACCCAGTTCATCACTCTAGGTCTAAACATATAGATGTTCGCCATCATTTCATTAGACATCACGTAAAATAATATTTAGTAAAGATTAATTTCATCTTCATAGATTCACAGCTTGCAGACTCATAAAACACTTTTAGAATCCTATTTCTCAATGGTAAAACTAGAATTAAGAATCTTAGACATTTCAAGCAGATAAATTAACAGAAGCATTATGAAAAATTTTTTATTTAAAAATTAATAAAAAATTAATATTAAATCCACCAACATATTAAATCATAATTGTACTGAACAAAACTCAGAAGAGTCACATAATAATGTAACAAAATTATTACAAAACTAGTTCATCATAAAAAATAGGAAAATAAATGAAATGCACTATCAACTGGCGATATCGGGTATCACATGGTGATATTTTCCTGATGTCAAATTCCGCCCAAAATATCAGAAATCTCTGCTGTCTCCAACACTAGTTTCTTCTTGGTCTTTAGTCAAGATCTGATCACTGCTCCTTATTCGACGAGGTTGGCGCATTGATTATCATGGAGGCTCCACGACTGGATTTTTCCATTCCATCGCATCTGCTCGAGTTTGGTTTGGCTCGAGGCTCTTTGTAATAAAGTTGATGAATTTATGCATACATGTTTGGTGCTTCTTCACCTTTCTCTTATGCTCTTGAAATGACTCTCATAAATCATCTAATCCTTCTAGAAGTGATCCACCTCTTGGTAGTGGTAGATTTTTAATAGTTGATGAGGGTTCACTGCTACGCGTTTGTGATGAACGAGCACTAGTATTTGGAGCTCCCGTATGGAAAACCGTAGGTTCATAATCGTCAAAATATAACTCCTGGTCAATCCAACTGTACTTCTTATATAGGATTCATTGGATGTTAGCCCCCATTGGTAGTGTATTTAGTTTTCTCCACTTAGGTTTCTTAAGTTTATACGTGTAATGGATGATAGACAGAATCATGTCTGCAACATCAAACGGCTCCCTCTCCACAATCATATACGTCATATAACTTAATTGAGTTTTTATTTTTCTTGTATCCCCAGATTTGAGCATAATGGGATTTCTCAAAATTTCTTGTACTAAACGTGCATCTGGGGTGAATGTGGTCCTCGACTGAATCAGGTATTTCATGAAATTTCAATATAAAACCATATTCAAAAGAGTCCAATCTCTATCCTTACTATAGTTTTCAACTACATCTAGTATGTGGTCCCGCTCTATCCGACCAAACTCATCACTCAAATCATTATGAGTTATCTCTACTGTTTGTCTTTGTAATTTTAATCTTACTCCCCTGTACAACTCAGTAAAATTATGATCTCTTAAATTGTTGTAGAATTCTCTAATTGAAATTGATGTGAACATGTCTAGAACTATAATTGACATTATACCTACCATTGCGTGTAGATCATGGATGTGTGCATATCACACTTGATCGAACTCAATGACTTTACCGACTCTGATGTTTGCATTCTCAATTCCAGGAAATATTTGATAAACGGAATGTGTATCAATACCTGTGCTCCTCCTAGATTTAGAACTTGAAGCCATTCCTAAAAACATCAACAAACATTAATTTTATACACTGCCTCGATATCACTAGGCGGCGATAGTGACTGTCATCGGGCGATATCTAAAATCATTCAAATAAAATTTAAAATGAGAACTTCATCAAACCAACATCACTACTTTCACATGAACACAACCTCACGTAGATCAATTCATAAGGATTTGCCTTAACACATTTTTAAATAAAAAACTACTATTCATCTTCTTCTTCCCTAAATATTCACTTTTTAAGGAAATCTACTCATCCAAACCCTAGATCTATATTTGTATATACTTCATATTACTATATCTATGTTTACACTTCATCTATCAACTAGATCTATGTCCTCTTCACTCAAAAATTACAATTTTCAAACTCATTCCTAAATCTACACAAATCAACCTCAAATATGAAAATTTCTCCTTTAAAATTCCATGAAATCTCAACAATCCTCCATAATGCATTTGAATCCACAAATCCTACACAAAAGAAACCAAAAATGCATAAACATACCTTGATGTAGAGTTTTTGTCGACGTCCGAACGTGTTTTCACTCGAGGGTTTTAGGAAAAAAGCTCTAACTGATGCCTTACTTCCAGATCTCGCATTTTTTTTATTTTAGTGCTATCGCCGATCAGCGATATCCGATATCGCCTAGCGATAGCCCAAAATTACTAAAATGCATTTTCTGTTATCTCCATATTTGTATGGCTGCCACTATTCTTTTCTTCAACATATTCTTGTTTTATCTCATTTAGGCATTGTACAATGTGTATTCTGATAACTGGGATACCCCTACCATTGTTCACCTATTAAAGCTTTTGATATCATTTAATATATTCAAATCAAGGAAGAATGTTGATAAAGACAGAAATGTGGTTAAGTTCACAGGCGTTGAGTGAAGCCAGTTCACTTAATGCCAGATAAACCAGAAGCCAGTGAAAGTAAAGAAAAATGACTAAGTCCACAAGCGTTGTGCGATGTCAACTCAGTCAATGCCATACACGTAGAAGCGTTGAATCAAGCTGCTTAAGTCAAAGACACAGAATCTGTCAAATAAATCGGGCTAAGTCCAGAAGCGTTGAGTGAAGCCAGTTCACTCAATGCCATATTGATTATGTTAAATCCAAAGAAGATAGACAAAAAAATCTGCCTAAGTATAGAAGCGTTGAGTGAAGTCAGTTCACTCAATGACATGTTGATTCTGTCAACGCCAAAAAAAAGAGAAATCGACCAAGCCCAGAAGCATTAAGTGAAGCTAGTTCACTCAACTCCTAATAAAGAAGAGGCAAAGGCAGAAAGTATTGAGTGAGGCCAGCTTACTCAACGCCTTCAAACAAATGAAGAATTGACTAAGTCCAAAGGCGTTGAGTGAAGCCAGTTCACTTAACACACTCAACGCTCTCAACGCCTAAAGATGCAGAAAGTGAAGAAAGTTAGCTAAGACAAAAAGCGTTGAGTGATGAAGATTTAATCAACACTCTCAATGTCTAAAGATGCAGAAAGTGCAAAAAGTTGGTTAAGGCAAAAAGCATTGAGTGATGAAGGCTCACTCAACGCTCTCAACGCCTAAAGACGCAGAAAGTGCAGAAAGTTGGCTAAGGCCAAAAGCGTTGAGTGAAGCTTCATCACTCAATGCTCTCAACGCCTAGCAGTGCAAAAAATTGTCTAAGTCCAAATTCGTTGAGTAATCCAGTTCACTCAACACACTCAATGCATGGGTTGTTATCTGAAATTTTCTAAGTCCAAAAATGCTGACGTCAGCAAAAGTCAACAAAATTCAGATTCATTGTGGGAAAGTTACAACACTCATCTAACGACTCTAATAGCCTTCTATAGTGAAAGGAAGGTTATAATCTGCCATTAAAGCGGGTCCCATGGGTTAACAGAGCTGTCACTCGACAGAATATATAAAGGGGATGAAATCAGAGGCAGAAAAACTTTTAGAGAGAATTTTCGAGGATCATTCTTCTCGCAAGGTGGAGCAACTTCGTCTTCCTCCTCGCCATTGTTGCAGATCAAGAAGCCAAAGTTGAAATCGATTGATCCAAAGGTTCATCAAGGGAGCTGCTGCAATCAACATCGACAATAACAAGATCAGAGGAAATATCTAAAGAATAAGAAGCAGCCAAGGTTAACCATAGCTGCAGCAAGTTAGCTGTTTAGATCTTCATCATCAACAACAAGTTCAGAGTTATCTCTTTAAGAGAAAAGGAGCAGCAAGGCAGGCCCTAGCTGCAATAATTCATAGCCGTAGCAGAGCATTTCCTGAAGATAATTCTTGGAGTTGTGAAGAAGAGAAAGTTTTTGATAAAGAAGAAGAAGCAGAGCCATATGGATCCTGCAGTGAAGGTTAGCTGAGTGAAGAACACACAGAACAGACTTATTAGTTGTCTTTATCAGCAAGATCAGAAACTAGTGTTTCTGAGTTACTTCTAGCACAAGCAACAGTTTCTTGAAGATAATCATTCTTGTTACTGAGAAGAAGATAAGGCTGTGTTTTCCTCTACCCAGAAAATAAAAGACTCGGAGAATTTCTCTAGAGTCAAATCTCTATCAAATCTTTTGTTTTCTTATAGTATCTTTCAATATCTGAGTTATAAGCCTAATTATAAAGGAAGAGTGTAGGATATTGTGTAGATATGTGTGGTAGGATTCAAGTTTAAATCTAAGGTAGGGCTTTTGGCCTGAGTGGTAGGATCCAGTCTTGGATTTGAGTGGTAGGGTTGTCCTTCCAGCCCGAGTTGTAGGGCCTTTGAGCCTGAGGTAGGTGATCTGGTGTTTACTGAGTAGTAAGGCTTTGTGCCCGAGTTATAAGTCTTGAAGGAGACTGAGCGGTCCTGCGGGATTGTGTTGTAAGCTATGAGGAGTCGAGTTTTTGGTGAAGTGTCTTGTCTAACACATTGTCAGAAAGGTGGGAGTAAAAGTGGATGTACCCATAATCTGGGGAACTGCTATAAAATTGTTGTGTCGGCTGGGTGATTATCTTGAAAGCAACAAAAACAACATAGATACACACATCCTAAATAGATAATGCTTAAAAGAAATTAAAAAGATCAAGAAACCTATTCACCACCCCCCCTCAAAGTGATTAGCTACCCTTGAAATCAAAGACTTTCACCTACACATTTATACAAATGTGAGAACCACATCTAGTATCCAATATCCAAGATGAAGGAGTAGAAAGTTTTATCTCTATAACATATATACTCAAAGCGAAAGTCTTACCGCACTTCATCTTATGCAGACCCTCAATGTATGAAGGACAGTTCCTTCTCCAATATCCAGTCTTACCACAGTGGTGTCATCTCCCTTCTAATATAACCCTTTCTTTTTCAGTGCTGAAGACTTGGGCTCCAAAGCAGACTTAGGTCCTACCTTTGTCTTCTTAAAGCCCTTGGACTTACCCTTGCCTTTATGTACCATCAATATGGGGATAGCGGGCTTGGCCTTCTTCATATTGATCTCGGCAGTTCGCAACATACCTAGGAGCTCGGACAGTGTCTTGTCTATTTCATTCATGTTATAGTTCAAGATGAACTGTTCATAACTGTCCGACAACGATTATAGGATCAGGTCTGTGGCCAGCTCTAGGCCCAGAAGGAAGCCTAGTCTCACAAGGGTCTCTATATACCCAATCATCTTGAGTACATGAGTGCCTACTAGGTCCCGAGCTCCCATCTTTCACTATAACAATGCCTTAGTGACGTTAAACCTCTCTTGACGAGCTTTCTCTTGAAACATTTTCTTGAGATGCTCGTCAATTTCCTTGCAACCCTTGTTCTCGTGTTGCTTTTGGAGCTCAGAGTTCATGGTAGCAAGCTTGAGACATTCGATGTATAAGGAGTCATCTTGATACTTCTTGCAAGCATCTTTATCAGAACAGGACGCATTTCTGGTAGGCTTTTTAGGGGATTCCTCTTCGAAAACATAGAGCTTTCGCTCTTGCCTGAGAATAATTCTCATATTCCTGTACCAATCCAAATATTTTGTACCACACTGCTTCTCCTTCTCATGGATGGCTCTGAGGGATAGGGTGGAGTGTGGATCACTTGCCATGGAAATTCTAGAAGGAATTTAAGCAAAGCAAAATTAGTAATGCATTTCAAAAATACATTTTTTTCTTTCAATTAGGACTTTAATCAAAATAACTTCGACTATTTTTATCAAACTGATAACCCACTATATTAATTCGGAGAGTTTATGCGAGTAACTCTCTTAATGGACAAGATCCGTATTTCACCAACACTATGAGTCAGCTTGGGCTTTTCTCTCACAATGTAGTTATTTAGGTAGGCAACATTTGCCAATTGCATCACTATGCAGCTCCTATAAGGCTGGTGAATAACTCTTTATTCGCATCCAACATATGTTACATGCCAACCCTATGTGAAAGTCTTTAATTTCAAGGGAGCTACCAACCTAGAGGGGGGAATAGGTTTTCTAGTTTTTTATTATTGTCTTTTGTCTTAGTGTGTAGTTTGTTAGTAGTTTTAAGCTTTCAAGACAACACACAAAGAACACACAGGATTTATAGTGGTTCCCCAAATTATAGGTACATACACTCTCCTCCCACCTTTCCAACTTCTTGTTAGAAAGGCACTTCTCCGAAAACTCGGCTCCAAGGAGCTTACACCTCAGATCCCGCATGATCTCTCAGTCTCCTCTAAGATTCAACTCAGGCTAAAGGCTCTACCTCAGAGCAAACTATCTCCTAAAACTCAGTGATCAAATGATCACCAACCTCAGACTTGAACTCAAGTCCTATAACTCAGGCTATGGAGGATAACCCTACCTCAGAGAAATTTACTCTCATACAGATCAGGCACAAGGCCCTACCTCAAATCCAAATCTGGATCCTACTCTCAGACCCAAAGGTCCTATACTTATATCATATTACTCTCCTACAGCTCAAGCAAAACTGCCCTACCTCAAGCTCAAAAGCCCTACAGCTCAAATACAAAAGGATCCTACCTTAGACCTAAAGGTCCTACACTCAGATACAAGTGGATCCTACACTCAGGCAAATATGCCCTACCTCAGGCACAAAGGCCTTATATCTCAGATCCAAAAAGGATCCTATAGAGATGAAATAGATTGATTTAATTTGACACTGAGAAATTTCTCTGTGTTGGCTTCCTGAGCTGAGTTATCTCAGCCCTAACTATCTTCTCAGCAGTAAACAAATGATCTTTAGTGAATGGTTGACACTGTTGAAAGTAACTCAGAAAAGAATTTCTAAACTTGCTAAAGAAGACTGAAGTCTTGACAGATCTTGTGTTCTTCAAACGGCTGACTTGGAACCTGCAGAAAACTTGAAAGCTCTGCTTCTCTTTCTTTATCAGACGTGAATCTGAACTTGCTGTAACAGAAGAAATTTGCTACAGCTATCTGTAATGAACTCTTAGTTCAGCTAGAATGACTTCAAGCTTTTGGCTCGGCAACAATGACGAGGAAGATGAAGTCCAATCGCAACTTGTGAAAAGAAATGAAACCCTAAAAGTTGAGTTCAACTTCCCAGAAGCTGTCCCTTTTATCTTCCACCGATTAACGACTCCAAGAAGTAGTGGGGACCACCTGCAATTGACTTATGCATCTTTCTTTAACGGAAGAAGACGTATAGTAGCCCTCCAGTGCTGTTTGGCATGTTCCGTAGCTTTCCAGCGAGCAATTTGAATGATGTTGACTTTGTTGACTTTGCTTTTGCATCAAATGCAATACTAGAGGCAAGTAGCGCAATTTGTTGCGTACTGTAGCACTCCCACATCTAATTTGAATTTTGTTGACTTGTTGACTTTGTTGACGTCAGCACCTATGGACTTAGCCAAAATCAACGATCTTTAGTATAGACGTTGAGTGAACAAGCTTCACTCAACACCAAAACACTTAGACAGAGTTCTGTCTTACGCAAGTGTTGAGAGCATTGAGTTAATAAGCTTCACTCAATGCTTTTGGCCTTATAAAATTTTTCTGGCTTTTAGGCGTCGAGAGCATTGAGTGATGAAGCTTCACTCAACTCTTTTGTCCTTAGCCAATCTTTATGCATCTTAGGCATTGAGTGAGCAGCCTTCACTCAATGCTTTTGTCCTTAAACAAAATTCGGCTCTTTTTATCACAAGGCATTGAGTGAATAGGCTTCACTCAATGCCTGTGGACTTAGTCAAATATCCACACAGATTTCCTGTGGCATTGACTAACTAAAAAATACTCAATGATTATTAAGTTATGGCATTGAGTGAATGAAATTCACTCAACACCTGTGGACTTTGCCATATTTCTGCTTGTTTCTCCTTAGGCTTTTCCTACCTTAGCCTGTCTTATATATTTTTGTTGTATGGCATTGAGTGAGTGATCTTCACTCAAAGCCTGTGAGCTTAGCCACTTTTATGCCTGTTTCTTCTTAGGCTTTGACTGTCTCAGCCTGTCTCACAGCTTTTTGTTGTATGGCGTTGAGTGAGTAAGCTTCACGTAATGCCTGTGGACTTAGCCACAATTTTTTCCTGACTAACAGGTAGGCTTAGACAGACTCAACGCCTTTTGTTATATGATGTTGAGTGAGCTGTCCTCACTCAATGCATGTGGACTTGGTTGAGTTTCTTGCTAGCCAACATCCATACTTACCTCTGGCGTTGAGTGAGCTTGCTCCACTAAACGCCCGTGGACTTTGCTATTTTTCAAACTTTGTCAATTGCTCCTTGACATCTAGCGTTGAGTGATCTTGCTTCACTCAACGCCTGTAGACTTAGGCAAATTCCTGCCTTTCTAGCCAGCTTCTTTGTCCACCTTTCTACCTTGTTACCATATGTCACAATCACTTAGATAGCTTGTCTAACCTTATTCCAAGGAACATCCTACACATGATGAGCTTAAACAACATCAAGTATAACTTTGTTAATATCATTGACATGTTTGACATCTACAAATCTGGGACATTGTGGGCAATGGACCCAACAATCTCCCCCTATTTAAAGAAGTCAAAACCCTCAATCAGAATTCTAAGTCAATGAGATACACTAACATATGCAGCAATAAAACATTAACTTGAAAAACATATAATAAGAGAACAAGTTATAGTTACCACACTTCCTTGCCTGCAGGGTGAACATCATCACACCTGCTCCCCCTGACTTGCTGCTACCTGGCCTTGATCATTTTGATACCATTTTGATACTCATAGATCTGATACCACTTCCTTATATCCTTCTCCTCCCCCTTTTTGACTTCTGTAAATAGTCAGGGAGGCTCTGGTTATCTGCACCCCCTTTTTGAGTACAGATAATCAACCCTTACAGCAGTTGAACCACTTGAGAGTGTTGGAGGTGTGCTACTCCTTCTCTATAGGATACCTTTTGAATCTACCTCTACAAGTGTTGGACTTGCTCCCCCTCAACTGAAGCATCCTTTACATATTTCCACTTGAAAATTCTTCATTATACTGAAGGTCTTTCACACCTGCAAGAAATAGTATAACCTACAACAAAGAAATAATATGAGGAGCAACTGAAGCTATACTAGGTTCAACATACCCAATTCAAACTTGAAGGTGTTGAACTTAGCTTCATTTAGTGGCTTAGTGAAGATGTTAGCCACTTGCTTGTCTATAGGGACAAACTTAAGGTTGATATCTTCATATTCCACATGCTCCCTAATGAAATGATATCTAATCTCAATGTGTTTAGTCTTGCTATGAGAGACATGATTCCTTGCAATTGAGATTGCACTAGTAGAATCACAAAATAAAGGACTTATACTTATCTGAAGGTTATAGTCCTGGAGCTGATGTTAAATCCATGGCAACTGAGCACAATAACAACCTACTGAGATGTACTCTGACTCTGCAGTTGATATTACAAAACTTGTTTGCTTCTTGCTGCTCCAAGACGCTAGTCTTCCTCCTAAGAGTTGACAGGTGCCAGAAGTGCTCTTCCTGTCCTCTTTTCACCCTACAAAATCTATATATGAATAACCTATTAGTTCAAACTCCCCATTTTTAGGGTACCATAGGACAAGATCTGGTGTGCCCTTAAGATACCTCAAAATTCTCTTAGTAGTAGAGTAGTGAGATTCTTTAGGGCAAGCATGATAACTAGCACAAACACATGCAACATACATGATGTCTAGCCTACTTGCAGTAAGATATAGAAGGGAGCCAATTATCCCTCTATACAAGGTTTCATCAATAGGTTTCCCTGCTTCATCCTTGCCTATTGGCATACTTGACCCCATGGGAGTTTTCATGGTGGAGGAATTCTCCATACCAAACTTCTTTATTAACTCCATAGTGAACTTAGACTGCGATATGAATGAGTTATCATCATTCTATCTAACTTGGAGGCCCAAAAAGCACTTAAGTTTACCCATACTGCTCATCTCAAACTTCCCTTGAATAATTTTGGCAAATTTCGTGCAAAGGTTATCATTAGTAGATCTAAAGATTATGTCATCTATATAGATCTGGACTAGGATGATCTTACCCTTAGATTCCCTTAGGAGTATGGTCTTGTCTATCTTCCCCCTTGAGAATTTGTTCTCAATGAGGAAGCTAGACAATGTCTCATACCATGCTCTAGGGCTTGCTTCAGCCCATATAGAGCTTTCCTAAGTCTATAAATAGAATCAGGTGAGTTAGGAACAACAAAACCTGGAGGCTGCTCAAGATAAACTTCTTACTTTAAGTCACCATTCAGGAAGGCTGACTTCACATCCATCTGGTAGACCTTGAATACCTTGTGTGCAGCATATACAAAGAACAGTCTGATGGCCTTTAATCTTGTTACAAGGGCAAAGGTTTGATAGAAATCAATACCTTCTTCTTGTATGTACCCCTTAGCTACTAGCCTTGTTTTGTTCTTGATTATAATGTCATTATCATCAAGTTTATTCCTGTAGATCCACTTGACTTCAATGGTATTATGTCCTTGTGGTTTGGGAACCAGCTTCCAGACCTTGAATCTCTTGAACTGGTTCAGTTCTTCTTGCATAACAATAATCTAGAACTGATCTATGTTGGCCTCTTCAAATTTCTTGGGCTTAACCTGTTATAGGAAACTGGTATACATAGCTATATTAAGACTCTTGCTTCTTTTCATTACTCCTTGGTTTGCCTTACCAATGATCTGGTGTCTTGGATGATCTCTTGGAGGCCTGATTGTTGGAGGCAATCTTCTTTCAGCAACAGCTTCAGGAGTAGCTTCTTGCTGATCTTCATCCACTTCAAGTGTGCCTTGCACTTCATTTGGAATATCCACTTCATCTTGGATTTCTAGAGCAGCATCTTTGATGGATAGCTTGTCCATCAACATCTTTTTACCTGCAGTACTAGAAGAGGAGATTGACAACTCACTGTTAATCATGGTAGACTCATCAAAGACTATATGTACAGACTCTTCTATAACTTGGCTTTTCAAGTTGTAGATCCTACAAGCTTTACTATGATTGGTGTACCAAACAAAAATCTCATCAAAGGACTTGGCAGCAAACTTAGTCCTTCAAGATCTCATACCAAAGATTCTGAGATAGGCCAAGTTTGGTTTTCTACCCTTCAAGATCTCATAGGGAGTCTTCTTATGGCTCTTGGTGATAGTGGCTCTGTTGAGTACATGACATGGAGTATTCACTGCCTCA
Source organism: Platanthera zijinensis (assembly GCA_039513925.1). Taxonomy (NCBI): domain Eukaryota; kingdom Viridiplantae; phylum Streptophyta; class Magnoliopsida; order Asparagales; family Orchidaceae; genus Platanthera; species Platanthera zijinensis. Next base: position 133,258,857 of record CM077084.1, read on the forward strand.
ACCTAGAAATATTCTAGGAGAGATGTGTCACTCAACAAAGTCCATCCAGCTTCTATAAGAGTTCTATTTTTCCTCTCAATAATCCCATTTTGCTGGGGAGTTCTTGGAGAAGAAAATTCTTGATGAATCCCTTGCTCTTCATAGAACTTTGTTATGCTTTCTGACTGGAATTCAGTCCCATGGTCACTTTTGAGTTTGACCATAGTACTATTAAACTCATTCTGAATTAGCTTGACAAAATTGATGAAGATATCAAGGGTTTCTTTCTTTTTCTTGAGGAAGAACACCCAAGTAAACCTAGAAAAGTCATCAACCACCATAAGGGTGCAGACTTTCCTACCAAGACTATGAACTGGCATAGGACCAAACAAGTCCATATGCAAGAGGTATAAACACCTCATAGATTCTTTGGTCCCAATGCCCTTGAATGAAGCTTTGGTCTGCTTGCCCTTTTGGCAAGCTGAGCAAATGCTTTCCTTAGTGCATTTCACATTAGGACCATTCCTAACTAGATTTTGACTAAAGAGCTTGTCAATAGTCTTGTAATTCAAATGAGCTAATATTTTGTGTCATTGAACACAATATGAGACTTTCTTATTTGTAACTAGACAAATAGGAGAGTCTGTATTTAGACACAGAAAGTTTAAGCAATAAACATTTCCACTCCAAGTGCCTGTCAAGATGACCTCTTAGTTACTTGATCTCTTAATCTGGCACTCATCCTTGTGGAAGACAATAACATAGCCAAGATCAGAGAGTTGTCTTATGCTTATAAGTTTGTGTTGCAACCCTTCAACATAAGCCACTTTTGTGATGGTGACTATGACATTGGTAATCTTACCATAGCCTCTTGTCACTCCTCTATCTTAACCACCGAAGATAACCTTGGGTCCATCTTTCACTGGAGTGAACTCCTTTAAGTTGCTCCTTGTCTCAGTCATGTTCCTGAAATAACCACTGTCCAAGTACCATATTGGGGTATGACCACTTGAACTAACCTGCATCACATAATTTACTTTACCTTAGGACCCCAATTTCTATTCGGTCCTAGGTGCATGTTAGTCTGAGGATGAACTTGTCTACCAGCAGCATTTTTGACTGGTAGACTAACAGCTACTCTTGGCATTCTGGGATTGTGCCAGCAGTCTATAGCATAATGGCCCACTTTGCCACAGCACCAACATTCATGAATGTTGTATCTTCTTTTCTGTACAGGCCCTGCAGTATGGTTAACTACTGTCTGAATAGTAGGAAGAGGTGCATCAACCTTCTTCAAATTCCTCTCAGTAAGGAGTTGACTGAAGATAAGTCTTCTAGCTGGCTTATTTGGACTACTCTGAGTTCCATTAGCAGCACTTTTCTTTTCAGAAAGCATGCTCCTGATAGCATCAGAAATAGCCAAGTCAGGCTTACTAACATACTGACCCTTGGTCTTATTCTTTGCTATTAGATCCTGAACCTTAGCTGCAGCCATATTCATGAGAGTGGGGGCTGGAGCACCAAAAACAAATGGTACATGATAGACCATTTGAATTTCTTCATAGACAGCCTTAAAGGCACTCACCCTGCTATATCTTCCACCATGGCTGTGAACATCTTTGTTCACACCAGTGGATCTACCATTCTTCCAGTGACCATAGGTGCTTTCTTGGTCATACCTGTAAGAAGGTAATAGAACTTTCCATAAATAAATGGGAGGGTTGGAAGCAAGACGCTGAGATGGAGTTGGAGCTTTGCCCTTCCCTTTGGAAGGAGCAACTCTTGTGCTTCCCTTGAATACTAACCCTTTCTTACCCTTATGAGAGGATAAAGAGTTTATCAGGAGCAACACAGTACATGACTTAAAATAGCTAGCCACTATTCTTTTCTCCCTCCCTAGCCTCTCTTTAAGATTTATGATGAGACTGTTCTTGCACTTTATGGTGCCAACCTGAATGTGAGTGATGGTCTTGAGTTGTTTAACTTCTCGTGCTTTCTGATCCAGCAGTTTAGCTGTCTCAGTCTGCTGGGCAGCAGTAAGCTGAAGAGAGGCAATCTCCTTAACTTTCTCCTTAGACAACTTCTTGCACCTCTTAAAGGCATCTAAAAGTTCACCATATCTATCAATCAAATGATTGACATCACCTTCAGATTCAGAATCATCTTCACCATTGGATGAAGAATTTTCTGTATAGGGACTGGTCTCATACCTAGATTCAGAACAAGAACTAAATATAGAAAGTACCTTGCTTTGACTAGGTTAGTCCTGGCTAGATTCCTCATCAGTCATTGCCATCAACCCATAACAGTTGTAGGCATCTTCTTCATCCTCATCCACCTCTGAGTCACTATCTGACAGTGTTAGAGGGGCCCTAATTCCTGTCCTTGTTGGAGGATAGTATTCATCTGCTGTTACAGCTTCTTTTTCAGCAGTAGAAGCAACCAGCCCGATATAGGCTTCTTTCTCTTCTGACTCTGATGAAGATAAGTCTGTCCAGCTCTTCTCCTTCTTAGCAATGAAGGACTTCTCCTTATTCCCCTTGTGCTGGTGTCGTTTCTTCTCACCAGCCTCCTTCCTCTTCACTGGGTAGCCAACTATCACATACCCTTGTTTGCTGCAATAATAACAGATAACTTTAGAGGAATTATATTTACTAGTTTTAGAATCATACATGTCAACCTTGGAGTGATTCTTCCTATGATGAAAAGAGGTGGAGGGTCTGCTCTTCCAATGTTTCTTCTTCATCAGCTTCTGAAAGTGCCTGAAGAAGGCATCAAAGTCCTCATCAAACATACTATAATCTGATGCCTCTGAATCTGAGCTGTCCGAATCAGCTGGTCTTCTTGGAGGAGAGGTAATCCTCTCTTTACTCTTCCTGATGCTATCAGCTCTGAAGGCCAAGGACTTTTCATTATCTTGGGATTTGCTGGTGGCCTCCTCCTCTTTTCTAGCAGCTAGTTGCATCTCATAAGAGAGTAGCTTTCCAAATAATGTTTGGGGAGGAGTATCAGCAAGCTTGGCCACCTCTATTATGACACAAATCTTAGTATCTCAGTCTCTAGTGAGAGATCTTAGGAACTTATCATTTATTTCATAATGACTGAAGACCCTCCCATAGGTCCTCATCTCATTTATGATCCTGAAAATCTTTCATAGCAAGTAGCTATGTTCTCCTTTTGGGATTTCCTGAAAGCCTCATACTCCTGGTTGAGTAGGGACTTCCTATCATCTCTTACCTCTTTAGTACCCTTCATGTAGACCACAAGTGTGTCCCACATCTCTTTGGAGGTCTGACAGTGGACCAAATTCTAGAAGGTTGAATCATCTATGGCACTGATAATGATGTTCTGTGCCCTCTTGTCCAATATAGCTAGGATGATTTGATCTTTTATCATCGCTGAATATATCTTAGGTGTCTGGACATTGGCATCCAGAACTGAGACCTTCATAGGGTGAAGAGTCTCTCCTTGACTGTCACAAAGATCCTTGGGTCATAGACTTCCATAAATAACCTGACACTCTTTTTCCATATTCCAAAACTCTCCTTCCTACAGATGGGGCGTTTCATGGACTCTAACCCCTTATGTCTCTCTCCAGAACCCATGAGTATAGAACTGTAGCTACCCTTGGATATCACTCAAACTATTAAATCCTTTTTGAGCAACCTCCCTCTTATACCACTTAAAAGTCTTTAATTTCAAGGGAGATACCAACCTAGAGGGGGGCGAATAGGTTTTCTGGTTTATTATTATTATCTTTTGTCTTAGTGTGTAGTTAGTTAGTAGTTTTTAAGCTTTCAAGACAACACACAAAGAACATATAGGATTTATAGTGGTTCCCCAAATTATGGGTACATCCACTCTCCTCCAACCTTTCAAACTTCTTATTAGAAAGGCACTTCTCCAAAAACTCAGCTCCAAGGAGCTTACACCTCAAATCCCACAGGATCCCTCAGTCTTCTCCAAGACTTACAACTCAGGCCAAAGGCCATACCTCAGAGAAAACTTGCTCCTACAACTCAGTGATCAAATGATCACAAACCTCAGACTTGAACTCAAGTCCTACAACTCAGGCTATGGAAGATAACCCTACCTCAGAGAGGTTTACTCTCATACAACTCAGGCACAAGGCCCTACCTCAGATCCAAATCTGGATCCTACACTCAGACCCAAAGGTCCTACACTCAAAGAGTATTACTCTCCTACAGCTCAGGAAAAACTGCCCTACTTCAGGCTCAAAAGTCCTACAGCTCAGATCCAAAAGGATCCTACCTCAGACCCAAAGGTACTACACTCAGATCCAAAAATTGGATCTAACACTCAGGCAAATTTCCCTACCTCGGCACAAAGGCCTTACAACTCAGATCCAAAAAGGATCATACAAAGATGAAATATATTGATTTAATTTGACATAGAGAAATTTCTCTGTGTCGACTTCCTGAGCTGAGTTATCTCAGCCCTAACTATCTTCTCAGTAGCAGAAAAATGATCTTCAGTGAATGGATGGCTCTGCTAGAAGTAACTCAGAAAAGAATTTCTGAACTTGCTGAAGAAGACTGAAGTCTTGACAGATCCTGAGTTCTTCAAACAGCTGACCTAGAACCTGCAGAAAACTTGAAAGCTCTGCTCTCTTTCTTTATCAGAGGCGAATCTGAACTTACTATAGCAGGAGAAATTTGCTACAGCTATCTGGAATGAACTCTTAGTTTAGTTGGATTGACTTAAAGCTACTGTCTCGACAACAATGACAAAGAAGATTAAGTCTAGCCGCAACTTGTGAAAAGAAATGAAACCCTAAAAGTTGACTTCAACTTACCAGAAGCTGTACCTTTTATCTTCCGCTGATTAACAGCTCCAAGAAGTAGTGGGGACCACCTGCAGTTGACTTCTGCATCTTAATTTAATGGAATAAGACGTATAGTATCCCTCTGACGCTGTTTGTCGTGTTCCGTAGCTTTCCTACGAGCAATTTGAATGATGTTGACTTTTGTTGACTTTGCTTTTGCATCAAATGCAATACTGGAGGCAAGCAACGCAATTTATCGCATACTGTAGCACTCCCATAACTAATTTGAATTTGGTTGACTTATTTAATTTGCTGACGTCAGCACCTGTGGACTTAGCCAAAACCAACCATCTTTAGTATAGGCGTTGAGTGAACAAGCTTCACTCAACGATAAAACACTTAGATAGAATTCTGTCTTACTCAGGCATTGAGAGCATTGAGTGAATAGCTTCACTCAACGCTTTTGGCCATAGAAAATTTTTCTGCCTCTTAGGCGTTGAGAGCGTTGAGTGATGAAGCTTGACTCAACACTTTTGGTGTTAGCCAATATTTCTGCGTATTAGGTGTTGAGTGAGCAGCCTTCACTCAACGCTTTTGTCCTTAGACAAAATTCTGCGCTTTTTATCACATGGCGTTGAGTGAATAGGCTTCACTCAATGCCTATGGATTTAGTCAAATATCAACACAGATTTCATGTGGTGTTGACTGATTGAACAATACTCAACGATTATGAAGTTATGGCATTGAGTGAATGGACTTCACTCAGCGTATGTGGACTTAGCTATATTTCTACCCGTTCCTTCTTAGAATTTTCCTGCCTTAGCTTGTGTTATAGTTTTTTGTTGAATGGCATTGAGTGAGTGAGGTTCACTCAATGCCTGTGGACTTAGCCACTTTTCTGCCTATTTCTTCTTAAGGTTTGATTGCATTAGCATATCTCAGAGCTTTTTGTTGTATGGCGTTGAGTGAGTAAGCTCCACTCAATGCCTGTGGACTTAGCCACATTTTTGCCTGGCCAACATGTAGGCTTAGACAGACTCAACGTCTTTTGTTATATGGCGTTGAGTGAGCTGTCCTCACTTAACTCCTGTGGACTTGATCGAGTTTCTTGCTAGCCAACATTCATCCTTACCTCTTGCATTGAGTGAGCTTGCTGCACTCAATGCCTGTGGACTTAGCTGCTTTTCAAACTTTGTCAATTGCTCCTTGACATCTAGCGTTGAGTGAGCTTGCTTTACTCAATGCCTGTAGACTTAGGCAAATTCTTGCCTTTCCAGCCAGCTTCTAAATCCACCTTTCTACCCTGTGACCACCACAATCACTTAGACAGCTTGTCTAACCTTATTCTAAGGAACATCCTGCACATGATGATCTTAAACAACATCATGTACAACTTTTTGTATATCATTGACATGTTTGACATCTATAAATCTGAAACATTGTGGGCAATGGACCCAATACTATACCTCTAGGCACTCAACCTTTGAGGTCACACAGTTAAGTTTGACCCGATGTAGATAGTGGGATAGCACAATTATCTGCTCACACCCTTACCAAGATAGATTAGTGCACCTTATTTTGGCAAGCCCACACTTCATCGATCGAGGCAGGAAGAGTGACATCCATCGGAAGACATCTGACTACTTAATATTACTTAAGGGATTTTTCATAAAATTGATTAACAATTTAATCATGGTTAACAATTAACAAATGTACAGATCATACAAAATAAAATTGACAACATTCATAATCCAAATGCATCCCAGATATGCACAAGAATCCTCATCAACACTTGATGAACTGGGCTAAATATGAACATCTAGAATACTTCTAAATCTTCAGATTTACATGCATTGGACATGAGCAACACAAACTCCACTTACAAAGTAGACAAAGTCATCTCTCTATGTGAGATTCAAAATCTAACACACTTGATTTCACAACCAACTAGAGTGATAGTTACTGTTAAGGAGTAGCAAGGACATCACAAAGAAATCTTATGCGTTCTTGGCGGGATCCCAAGAATGGATTTGGATATTTAGAACATTTCTAAATTTCCATATCTACATGCCATGGATTTAGCAACTTCTGAAATAATGAATATCACTAAAACCTGCCTCTGATAACACTATTGGGTTTTTTTATACGACACAACACTTGTGCGTGTAGCGGGAAAATGAACAAGAAAAGCCGAAGGAATTCGGATCTGGTGATATACATTGATCAAGAAGAGAGTGGTGTAAAATAAAATTACCTTTGTGGTATTGAGTCAATACTCAACCTAGATTCTCCAGAAGATCTGTCGATCACTTAGCAGCTGAAGTCCTTAGTATAGAATAGTGTCTGCACCTCTACAGATGATCCACACGATCGGTAGAACCTATAGACTCTTGACGAACAAGATCTAGGTTGGGAGAGGGCACTATGTGTCTTCACAGACTGTTAGGTCTGTTACAGAAGTGGTGGCAGCGACACTCGCCAGAATAGGGCTCAACAACGACGACGGGATCGGCAAAGGCAGAACAGTTTCCATCGGCTTTTAGGTCTCGGGTTTTCGCATAGTGCGGCTCGTGTGCTTAGACAAAATCAATTAGTCCGTCTCTCTCTATCAATTTGTCAAACCCTAAAATCTTCTATTTATACCCAAAGGAATAAATAGAACAGCCTATCACTATTCGCAGACCCAAGACTTGGAATATAGAATTTCGATCAGGCAACCCTTGTCTTGACGAATCGTCGAGTATCCATGACATATCCGACGAATTGTCGAGTATCATAACATAATCGACGAATCGTCCAATATCCATAAGGTACACGATGAACTCAGTGCCAGCTTCACTGAATCAACATTTGACTCGATGAAGGCATTGAGTTGACTCAACGCACTCAATGCCTCAACGTCATATTCGTCAAATCAACATTTGAATCAACAAAGGCATTGAGTGGACTCAACGCACTCAACACCTAAGTGCCAGATTCGTTGAATCAATGCTTGACTCGATGAATCATTGAGTGAACTCAACACACTCAAAGCTTAAGTGTCAGACTCGTCGAATAAATGCTTGACTCGACAAATCATTGAGTGAACTCAACGCACTCAACGCTTAAGTTCCAAACTTGTCAAATCAACATCTTGACTCGATGAATCGTTGAGTAAACTCAACACACTCAATGCCACCATTCAGCGAGTCAACACTTGACTCGACGAAAGCGTTGAGTGGTCTCAACACACTTGATTCTTCCAAAGCCTGGTCTGAGCTAAGTCTTTTCCACTCATCATATCAATAAAACCGAACTAATCTAATCTCCCAATTTCTCCAAATAATCTTATTTGCGCCCTGATAGGCTCATACTATGTTAGTAGCGAGGCTACATTTTTGATCACTTCCAGATCACAATTTTAACACCAACAAGGAACACATCAACCACTTCACCACCATTATGAAAATCTACAATGCTCCAGATCAGCTACTCTGTATTTCCCGCCACTCTGAAAGGACAAGTCCGCACCTGGTTCCATTCCTTGAGAGAGGGGACCATTGATAACTTCATAAAACTAGCAAGGAAATTTGTGCACCAATTTGTCACTAACCGGAGAATCGTCAGTGACCCCTCACATTTGTCCGGAATCTTCCAAAATGAGGGAGAAATGGTAAAAGAGTTTTTTTTTGCCATTTTACCGTCGAGGCCCGACAGATTCCAGGAGTAAACCCTGAGCTCTTAAGAGGCATATTCCTTGGAGGACTTCGCCCCAGCGATTTCTACTTAGCTCTGATGAGGGAAACCGTCCCCAACTATCCAGATCTTGTGCATTACGTGGAGGCCCAAATTGCTGCAGACAAAGCCATTGAAGCGCACTGTCAACAGTTCGATGACACTCAGAAGAGAAGGAGAGGTCAAGAATAGACCTCTAAGACACATAAAGATAGATACAAAGAGGAACATCGGAGCAACCAGCGCCGACGTGACTTCTAGAGGGAACGTCCACCACAAGGACATACCGCATTAAATACTACATGGACCAACATACTTTATGCCATTTAGAACGATTTGGCCCTCCATCGACACAAAGTTTCAACTCCAAATCAGAGGAATGACCTGTCAAAATACTGTGAGTTTCATCGTAGGACCGGACACACTACCTAGGAATGCGTAAGGTTGAAGGATGAGATCGAGTGCATAACCCAACAGGGGCTTCTCGGCAGGTTTTTGCAAGGATGTGTGCAGGAGCATCAAGCCCCTCCCAGGCAAATAAGAGAGCAGCAAGCTGCCCAGCAAGGTGGAACTGGAGGCAGACAGATGGTAGGTAACATTAAAACCATCGTCAGACCCCCGACTCTATCCACCCAGATACTTTCAATGCATGCTCAAGATGGCATCCATGAACACAAAAGATGCAGGAAAGATTCGACCATAACGTTCAGAGAAGAAGACCTCCAAGGACTCTGGTCACCTCATTAAGACCCGCTTGTGATTAATGCAGGAATCGGGGACCCCTGCTTACAACGCCAAAATATTACTCGTCGACAACGGAAGGTCGGTCGACATCTTATTTTTATAAACTCTCCATTGCATAAAACTCGCTAGCCAACATCTCACCCCAGCTATAGGACCTATTTACGGCTTCGACAATCACCCAATCCAGGTGCACGGAATGAGAACTCTGCCAATCACCATGGGCGAATTTCTAAGACAATCCACACATGATATCCAGTTTGTCATCGTAGACTCGAGTTTAGCCTACAATGCCATCTTCAGAATGCCCGTCCAATCTATTTTCAAAGCTATCCCGTCAATTCCCCATATGGCAATGAAATTTCCCACTGTCGGGGGGATAGTAGTCGTTCGAGGAAATCAAGAAGCTGCCTGAACCTACTTTTTCAATCAAGCCCAGTCAACAAAGGCAACTGCTCTAAACATTGATGATTTCGAGTTATGAGATGAGGCGGTTATGTGGTGAGGAGCGCCTATAGAGGGATTAATTGAAGTACCACTTTCCGAGCCTGATCCAGCTCACACTGTCCAACTAGGATCTCTCCTCCTGTAGCAAGAGAAGGAAGAGCTAACAGCATACCTCCGAACAAACAAGGATATTTTTGCTTGGAGCCCCGAAGATATGCTAGGTATGGATCCGCAAGTCATCCAACACTATTTGAACATCAACCCCGCATGCAAAACCGTCATCCAGAAAAAGAGAATTTTTGCTCCCAAACGATTGCAAGATATTAAGGAAGAAGTAAGGAAGCCTCTCGATGTGCAGTTCATCTGGCAAGTGGAGTACCTTACTTGGCTGGCCAACTTGGTCATGGTCAAGAAGTCCTCCGGGAAATGGAGAATGTGCGTGGATTATACCAATCTCAACCAGACATGCACAAAAGATATCTTTCCCCTCAACAGAATTGATTAGCTCATCGATTCAACCACCAGACATCAACTTCTAAGCTTCATGGATGCGTACTCTGGTTACAATCAAATCAAGATGAATCTGGCAGATGAAGAGCACACCGTCTTCAGGGATGATAAAGGAATATATTACTACAAAGTGATTTCATTTGATCTCAAAAATGCTGGAGTAACCTATCAGCGACTGATGAACAAAGTATTCAAAAATCTCATCGGGAAGACTATGGAAGTGTATGTAGATGACATGTTTGTCAAAAGCATCTGTCGGGAGAATCATCTGGAAGACTTAGAAAAGTATTTTGAGCTCCTCCGCCAATACAGCATGAGAATCAACTCGAGCAAATGTGCATTTGGTGTTACGTCGGGAAAATTCCTTGAATTTATGGTAACACATCGAGTAATAGTGGCAAACCAAAGAAGATCAAAGCAATTGAAGGTATGTCACCCCCTCGATCCCCGAAGGAAGTGCAATGTCCGAATGGAAGGATAACTGCACTCTCCCGATTTTTAGCACAAACCGGAAACAAGTATCTGTCGTTCTTTAAAATCCTCAAAGGAGAAAAGAACACATGGTTTCAATGGACGGACGAGTATCAAGCCACCTTTGAATCCCTAAAGCAATATTTGGCCTCTCCCCCACTCCTCTCAAAAGCAATCCCTGGAGAAACACTGTAAGACCCCCTTTTTTTTTCTATCAAACCCCGGGGTCTTATGACCAGAACCGCCGCTTTTTGGTGACACCTTCACGCCCGGGAAGATCGTCACTCCAAAACGCCGATTCTGCCGGCCTTATTGATCACAAAAGTAGCAGTACAAGTATAGAAGCATGTAAGTCCACAACAAATCACATATAATAAAATCTCCACGAAGGGAGTGTCCACAGAATAGTAAAGAGTATAAAAATGAAAGGCTTAAGCCCGGTACATCAATATCCTCACTACAGATCTCTCATGCGGAAGAAAAATAAAACATCACTAGAAGTCGGTACTCACGATCCCAGCTGGTTGTGCTCCTGAGCTAGACTGCCCTGTCTCCAATCGCACCGGTCTCCTGGGCTGCTCCTCCCTGCTGGGCTCCGCGATCCCCTAATATGATGTGGTTCGAAAACCGTTAGTCTATAAGACTAAGCCCTATCGTCCCCCACCCCTTTCCCCATGCCCCTAGGCATCGAGCGGGGAGGAAGAAAGGGAAGGACGTGAAAGTGGAGAGTAAAACAAGCAGGTGACAGGGGGACCTAGCTAGCAATTTATAATCATGTTGTAATAGGTAAAGTAAGAAAAGAATTTAACCGTCACTTATGTGAGTACACATAAGCCAAGGGATCTTCTATAAGGCTCCCATCGTATAAAATGTCTCATACCACTTTATACGTTGGGGTGTCGGTTATCAAAAGCAGTATATATATATATATATATATATATATATATATATATATATATATATAAATAACCTTAATTTATAAACTTGCCCACACAAGCTTATAGACCAAGGGGTCGTTTAGCAAGTCCAAATGTATAAGCGTCCCATACCACTTATACATTAGGTGTCCCAGGTTATTATGAATGATTATGCTATGCAGCTATATGGTGGGTATGTTATGATCAAGCAGTGCAACTCACACACCCGACTTTGTGTACACAAACCTTTAGTTCCCCCTTTCGGAGCCGTTACCTCCCAGGATACCTTCGTAGTGGCACTACCGGTCTGACCTATCATACGCCTCAACGCTTGGTGCACAAAGCAGACTCCTGCGTACTCTTGCCAACTGGACCGCCAGACTTAGCTTTGGCGAAGTGTAAAACCACACTTGCCGAGTCATCGTACTGGCGTCGGTGCTACGACAACCCAGTACCGAAGACCCACCACCTTAATTATTTCCTTTTATGCACATGCAATTATCTTAAAAGAAATCAACAAGTCATATCCCCGGACTAACCCGTCCGAATTAACCCCAAACCGAGACTAAGCTCCCTAGACTAACTGTCCGGCTCAATTTCCAAACCTCATCCCTTTGAACACCGAAGGATGACGCCCATTTGAACACCTCGGGACGACTTATCCATTTCCAACCTCATATCCAACTAGTGTGTGCAGTGTGAAGACCTATTTTCGACATTACTCTTTCAGTTTATCTTAAAGTTTACGTTAGCCCAGGACTGCCCAAGGTATGCCCATTGAAGGGATCTCGAAGGCACTAGGAAACGAGATGGGATGACAAGCCCAAAGTTTCATTTCTCAAGGATATTTACTTTAGTTGATGTCTACCCATGATTTGCCCAACTCTCATTGTTACTTTAGAGTTATCCTAATGACTTAACATGTTATTAGAAGTGCGGCGGTCTTCCGCTGTACCCCATCACCATTGATATATCGGCTTGCACTCCACTCTCATCACTAACACTACCCTCCAGGGTTTTACTTCCGATCGTAATATTCTTCTCAATAGTCGATCTATCCCCCGGTGGGCCTTATGTCATGACCTATTTTACTGTGCGCAGCCCATGACCTAACACCACCCCGGAATCGAACTTCTAATTCCTTGGGCCATATGTCTCAAATTATTTATCCTAGGGTGGTATGGACCTATATAATGACCATGATGATTTTCATAATTTTCCAACTTAATTACATCCTTAAATTAATTTCTTCCATTAATTCTTCAGGTCATTTTACACATGAAGTAGTACAATTTGTAATCCACTGACCTAAGGAATTTTTCCTGGATTGTATATTGATAAAATATTACTAACTACTGAATTTCATAATTTTCCTTAAATTATTTACATTTATTCCCTAATTAATACAAGAATCCCATAGTTGCCATTTTCCAAATGAAGAATATGAAATACATGAGTCAAAATTCCAATAAAATTACAGGGCATACATATCAACAATTTAAAACTAATGGCAGAGTTTCGATATCCTTTACAGAGTAATGGCATATCAAATTTCATTCTTAAGTATTTACCAAAATGCCATAATGCTAATTTAAAAATTATTAGTGCATCCAAAATTTTTGAGATAATTACCCAATGATAATAATGCAAATATACAATGCTATAAATAATTTCATAATTTTCTGATAAGTATTTCCATCAAATCATGAATGGTTGCATTATGGGTAAAATGGTAATTTCCATGCATTTACTAAAAATGTTCTCAAACAAGAATGTAAATTTTTCATAAGTCAAGTATAACCTCCATTTATAATTTGACAGAGTTTGGTGGTCCTTACTTAGTCAAAACCTATTTTTCCAATTATTACTTCAAAAAGGTGTATATTCTTCAAAATTCCAAATAATGGGATTTCTGGTCCCAAAAGTTCCATAATTACTCTGAGGGGTGAAATTTATCCTAATGAACCTCTGGAATTAATTTCATGATTTTTGGATGTCTCAATTAGGCTAAATGTACAGAATTTCATTTATGGCTATTTGCACCCCAAGGCTATACATAGCCAACACATGCAAGTTGATTAACCAACATTCAATTGTCCAAATGTGCTGAAAGATTAACCATGCCCTAAAAATGTCCCCATGGACATGCCACAAAAAATTGGGGTTTTTTGGAGTTGAACTACTCCAAGAATTACCTAAACAAGCCTAGGGGTATTTTAGTAATTTACCCCCATTTTTTATTCCAATTTAATCCCATTTTTTGGCAGGGCCTAAATATGCCCTAAAACAGTTTCTGTCCAAAATATCAGGTCATTTGGGTCTCTGGATGGACTTGGGCATCCCTTCCAATTTTATGCATTTTTGCTATTGGCAGCCCAAGACAATTCCTTTTTCAGATCTTGCAAGTGAGATATCTCAACATGCAGAGTGATAAATTTACTAATTTTTCTACCATAGGTCTAATATACCCCTAAGGGTAGGCCACCAAAATTTGGGGCCAATTGGAGTTGGTATGCTCCAAAAATCAACATTATTTGATTTATCAAATTTTAACTAAAAATATAGGATTAGTTTCCCCAAAAATTCCCATTTTTGAGGAGGATTTAGATATGCCTAAATAAGCCACATGACAAAAATTTTAGCCAATTTGGACTTGGGGTTTGGGCAGGGCACTCATTTTAATTTCTTACCTACCCTAGGACCAGTCCTAGGAGAATGGCTCTATAGGGCAGTATACTTAACCAAAATTATTGTGTAATATGTCAAATTAAAGGTAACGTCAAGACCTAAAAATTTAATGTTGAGCATATTTTATGAAAAGAGCTGTAAGTGCCCTAAATTTAACATGCAAAAGTCTATTAAATAGGATAAAAACTAACACTGTTCATGTAATGAATAAATACAGGATTTAATATTTATGCATGACACTAATCTCAAAGTAAATCGTGTGGCCATTGTGTTTCTACTCCATTTGAGCAGAAATCCAGCCCGATAACCAGGGGGATTCAAGGGGGTTTTCCTGGCAGCTACAGGCGGCGCCTCCACCGGAGATCCTCTCCTCTACCCTCACGGTGGTGGGGGCAGGCATTGCCGACGGCTGGGGCGGCGGGAAACGGCGGCGCCACCCAACCCGAAAAGATTCAGAACTCCATTAATGGAGAAAAAGGCAAGCTAGGTTCGGGCTCATTCGAGCCCGAACCCTATCCCTAACATTCCTAAGATCTACAGCAAGAAGAGAGAGGTGAGGGAGGACCTTCCCGGCAGCCATGCTACGTGAGGAGCGGCGGGGAGCCATTTCCGGCGGTGGTGGCGGCTTTTCTCTTTGGTTCACTGCCCAGCTCAGCTTCTCTCTCTCTCTGCTGCTCTCCTTGTTCTGAGGGTGAAGAGACCGAGGGGAGTGAGGGGATGGAAGAGGAGATGAAGTATAGGGGGGGGGGGGCGATATTTCCTAAGTGAGGGGGGGGGGGGGCGAGTTTGCATAGTTCTTGTCACCATGCATGCATGGGTGGGCCCCACTGGTTCAAGCTCCTCATAATTGGGTTAAATGGGTCGGCCAGCCCATGTGTGGGCTGAGGGAATGAGTGGGGAGGAGGATATGAAGCCACATGGCTAGGTAGGGTTGGTTTTGGGCTTGGGCTTGCCTCCAAGCATGCAATATGGGCCCCACTTACTCCCATTCCTCCTAAGTGGGTTAAAGGGGTCGGCCATCCCATGTGTGGGCTGGTGGCATGAACACAAGTTGATGCAGCGCCACCGCTAATTGATGATGACCCGGTTGCCGAGGTGCTACGGCATAAAGATCTTAGACGCCGTAATGACGCTGAAGGAAGTGCACGTTACAATCTCCGCCCGTGGCGTGCTCGAACCGCCATGAAAAATTAGCTTTAATTATCTTATTTCGTGAACTCTATTTTTATATTTTTAGAATATAAAATTATCCAATGTTTAAGTGATAATTTTATATTCATGGCATGTTTTATTTCTTTAATTTAAACAATTTTATTTTTGGTGTGCACTTAGCCATTCGGGTGGATGAGATTACATCTCCATCATGAAGGGTTAAGGCTTATTGTAATCTCCTATTTAAGGAGGTGTTTATGAGGAATCAAGCATTGAAGAATTAAAACCTAAAATTTCCCCTCCAAGTGAAATTTCGGCCAAGGCTCTCATCTAGCCGCCGCCCCCTCCCCTTGTGTGGTGTGAAGCCACCGCCCCCTTGCTCCCTCCATCCGCGCGGTGCGACTCCGGCGTGGCTTCCTTTGTGCGACTCCGCGGAAGAAGGTTGCAAACCCTTCGGTGTGACGCCGACGGATCTGTGGAGAGAGTGATTCTCCCACAGTTATCTTGTGTGAAACACTTTCCGGTTGGGTAATCTCTTCCCTCTCCCTTGTGTGATTCTCTTCTTTAGTTGTGGTGGGTTCGCGCTCGTTTTCTCCGGATCTTTAATTTAATCGCTACAAGTTTTGAATCGAAATCGCTGTTGCAAGGCTTTTTTAATTCCGGATCGGGTGGATCCTATTTGCTTGAGCGGATCTTGGCCTATAGCCTTGGTCTTGCTCTCTAAAAGGAGTGGCAACCTTTGTGTTTTCTTGGGGAATACTCCGACTCAAATTTCCGATCATTGTTTTCGAGTCGACCATTCCTCCATTGTTATTTGCGCTGCGTTCTTGCGACGAGAACTATTGTGGGTGATAGGTGCTGTGTAGGTGCGGTAGATCTACGACGTGTAGTGCGTAGGAAAGCGTTAGTTTTCGTGGAGATCTCCGACTCGGGACGCACCCTACACCAATTTTGTATCAGAGGCGGTCGTTTCAACTTCCACATTGCAAACATCCTCTCTGCGTTCTTCGTTGGTTGATCTGAACTTTCAAAGATCTGAAATTTTCGGATTGGTCTGCGTTTAGTAAATCTCTCGGAATTTTAAACTTGTCAAAAAAAATCTGAAAAAAAACTGTAGCTTCCTGCACTTATTTCTAGCAACATTAAAACAAAATTTTTTTCGATTCGTCCTCGTTAGGTTAGCCTGCAAATTGGATCTTCGTAATTTTGTCTAGTTGGTCTGCAAATAGCGGGCTGAAATCTACATTTTTTCAGCAAAATTTCAATTTTTTTTTTTAACGATCTACGTGTTTCTCACATCAAGTTTTTCAAAATTTTTTTATTTTCATTCTAGCTACAGCCCTAGGGAAAATCATCTTTCATAATTTTCTGGGTCTTGCATGCGCACTAGGCTAGGCACGGAATATACGGCGCCGTCTACGTCTCGGATGGCTGAGAACGGGAATGAGCTTCATAACGCTGAAGCGATAGCAGGTCTACGTAATGATATGGCGGAGCTTAGGGCCACTTTAGCACAGATTTTACAAAATCAAGTTAGGCCACCACCACCTCCCGTTCATGTCGAATTGCCCCACCGGCATCGACACATCTCCGATTCAGACTCTGATAGGGACTCCCCACGAGTGCCCCCTCGAGGCCATCGCCACAAGCGAGAGTTCGACATTACGAGGGCCATCAAGATTGATGCCCCCACTTTCGACGGCATGGGAGATCCACAGAACTTCCTTACTTGGATAGTGGACATGGAATGTTACTACGACTGGCACCATCTCACGGACCCCCAAAAGGTCCAAGTTGCCAGGATGAAGTTGACAGGCCGTGCCAAAACTTATTGGCTAAATGAAGAGCGTAGGCTAGGGGCTGGAGACGGAAACCCAATTATTGGGTGGACCGTAATGAAGAATTTGTTGACCGATCAGTACGTTCCCGCGTACCATCGGACACAGATGTTTGACGAGCTTGCCACCCTGTGGCAGGGCTCAAATTCAGTAGTGGAGTATATGGGAGAACTGAAGAACTGAATGGTGCATTGTGATCTGAAGGAAATCCCCGAGGTTACCCTTTCTAGATTCCGTAAGGGGCTTCAACCCGATATTCAGCGGAAGCTCTTACGTTATGGCCACACAGATCTAAACACGACATTCAATGCCGCCCTCGACATTGAGAAACACTTAGCATCTAAGGCCCACTCCCGGTATTCCCATACGAAGGGAAAATCCACCACCGGAGCTTCGTCCTCCACATATCAGGACAAAGGGAAATTCCGGTCCGCCGAGTCCAAGTCTGTTGTGATCACTGCTAGGAACACTAAGAACCCTGCGAGCGAACGTATTCCCATTGGAAAGGTTAGCAAGACTAACGCTACATGTTACTCTTGCGGCATTCAAGGTCACTATGCCTTCGAATGCCCAACGAAAACTAAAGCCATAGCCTTGTTAGAGTCGACGACCGATTTTGCGAATTATGTTTATGAGGCTGCTGAGGAGAGCGACCCAGAAAAGGTCCCAAGTGACTTAGAGGACGATCACCCCCTTATGGTGATGCGTTGTATCTTGACCACTCCTCGTCCATTAGATGATTGGAAGAGGACGAGCATATTTTCGCTGATTTTTAAGAGTGGCGAGAAGCTTTGCAAGCTGATTATTGATAGTGGTAGTTGTGTGAATGTCGTATCTAAGAACGCCATTGCACGTATGTCCTTGACCACGGAACCACACCCGACCCCATATCAGGTCGCTTGGATCAACAAGATCTCTGTACCCATTACCAAGCGATGCCTGGTTCCACTCGCATTCAAATCCTACATTGATGAGGTGTGGTGTGATGTCCTTCCGATGGATGCTTGTCATGTGTTGTTAGGCCGCCCTTGGCTATATGACCGTGATGTTACTCATTTTGGTAGAGCCAACACTTATGAATTCAAATTCAATGGCAAAACCATCACCTTGAGACCGACCATCCCAAAGGAGCCCGTAGTCTTGGCTAAGGACACCACTATCCCGGTAGAACGGAAAACGTTGAATCTAGTTGGTAGGAAAGAGTTTGAGAGAGATCCGTTCCTTGATGGAATTATGTATGCGCTAGTCCTCCTAAGTGCGAAGCCCGATTCTAGCATTTTGGATGAATTACCTAGTGAGTTACGGGTACTATTGGAAGAGTATAGGGACGTGTACCCGGATGAGTTGCCGCCCACGTTACCCCCGCTTAGGAATATCCAGCATGCGATAAACCTCATCCCGGGGTCTTCCTTGCCAAATCAGCCCCATTATCGACTCCACCCCGCAGCTCACCTGGAGTTGCAGTCCCAAATAGAGGGCTTACTGGAGAAGGGTTTTATTAGGACTAGTATGAGTCCATGTGCTGTACCAGCCCTACTTGCCCCCAAGAAGGATGGTACATGGAGGATGTGCGTTGATAGCCGGGCTATCAACAAAATCAGCATCAAGTATAGGTTCCCCATTCCCCTCCTAGATGATTTGTTGGATGTCTTGTCTAGAGCCACCGTATTCTCCAAATTAGATCTTCGGAGTGGCTATCACCAGATTAAGATACGAGATGGCGACGAGTGGAAGACGACATTTAAGTCGAAGGATGGACTGTATGAATGGCTTGTGATGCCCTTTGGGTTATCCAATGCCCCTAGTACCTTCTCCCGGATGATGACACATGTCTTTCAGCCATTCATGGGGAAGTTCGTTGTCGTCTACTTTGACGATATACTGATTTATAACACCTCTACTACCGAGCACATCTCCCACATGAGAGTGATCCTTTCCACCCTGCGGAAGGAGACTTTATTTCTCAATCTTAAGAAATGCACTTTCAATGCCTCGGAGGTAGAGTTCTTAGGTTATATAGTCGGTTCTAAGGGTATTCGAGTTGATCTGGGCAAGGTTCAGGTCATTAAGGACTGGCCCGTGCCAACCACCCTACGTGAGGTACGTAGTTTCCATGGGTTAGCCACGTTTTATCGACGTTTCATACGAGACTTCAGTAGTATTATGGCGCCTATCACCGACTGTATGAAGAAGGGAGAGTTTACATGGACGAAGTCCGCCACCTATGCTTTTGAACGAATAAAGGAGCTTATGACTGAGGCACCTGTCTTACGTCTACCTGACTTTGCTAAAGTCTTTGAGCTCACATGTGATGCGTCTGGGGTAGGGATTGGAGGTGTCTTGAGCCAGGAGGGCCATCCCGTTAGCTATTTTAGCGAGAAGTTGTCCGGTCCGAAGCTGAACTATTCAAATTACAATAGGGAATTTTATGCTGTAGTTCGATGTCTACACCATTGGAGGCACTATCTCCTCTCCAAGGAGTTTGTGATCCTCTATGATCATGAGGCTTTACGTTTCATCAATGGCCAGCATAAGATCAACCCAAGACACGCTAAGTGGGTGGCTTTCTTACAAGGTTACACGTTTAATCTCAAGCACCTTAAGGGAGCTGATAACCGAGTCGCAAACGCCCTTAGTCGTCTTACTATTTTACTCACCTCTATGGAAGTACATGTTGTAGGATTTGAGCGGATTAAGGATGAGTACGCTACGTGTCCTGACTTCCAGGACTTTTATTTATCTGCCCAGGATAGTTCCCCCACTACGATATCTGCATACGTTATCAAGGACGGTTACCTATTTAGGAACGAGAAGCTATGTATCCCGCAGTCATCGTTACGACTACATATCATATGGGAATTGCATAGCGGAGGGTTGAGTGGCCACTTCGGTCGAGATAAGACCATTACGCTAGTCGAGGACAAATTCTATTGGCCAAAACTGAAGGTTATGGTGGGGCAGGTAGTGAGTAGCTGCCGCACGTGTCAAGTGTCTAAGGGAAGTAAAACCAACGTTGGATTATATAATCCCTTGCCTATTCCCTCCATGCCTTGGGTAGACGTTAGTATGAATTTTGTATTAGGCCTCCCCATTACTCTACACCGTCACGACTCAGTTTTTGTAGTGGTGGATAGGTTTTCAAAGATGGCTTATTTCATCCCATGCAGTAGGACAAACGATGCGTCTCATGTTGCTAAACAATATTTTAAGGAAGTCGTTAGTCACCGTGGAGTGCCAAAGACCATAGTATCGGACAGGGACGTAAATTCAATAGTTATTTTTGGAAAACTCTTTGGATTTTAATGGGAACGAAATTATTGTTTTCCTCTGCCTATCACCCCCAAACTGATGGGCAGACGGAAGTGGTTAATCGGAGCTTAGGAAATTTGTTACGATGCCTTGTGAGTGATCACAAGAGCACTTGGGATCTTCTCCTTCCCCATGCCCAATTAGCCTACAATAACTCCAAGAATAGGTCTACGGGTCTGTCCCCGAATGAGATTGTCCACAGGTATAAGGCTCCTGTGCCGCTTGACTTGGTGTCCGTTGCCCCCAACGTACAAGGCAAGTCAGTTTGCACAATCCTTCGCCCAACACATCCATGATTTACACGCGCGTATACAGGCCACTTTGACCACGCAATACGACTCATATCAAGTGCACGCTAATTTACATTGGAGAGTATCAAACTTCAAAATTGGCGATCTAGTTTTAGTCCGTTTGGTTCCCGAACGCTTGCCAACTGGAACCGTTAAAAAGTTAGCACCAAAGCGCGCCGACCCTTTTTGGATTATTAAAAAGTTAGGTGACAACGCTTTCGTTTTGTACTTGCCTGCTGATTGGGGGATTTCCCCCATTTTTAACGTTTCGGATTTAACGATGTTTGTGTCACCACCACAAGAGTTGATTTCTTTGTCGTCTTCTTCTCCCACTCAAAATTCTGATGGGTTGGGGAGTGGTAGTTCGGATGATCTCTCTCTTTCGGTCCCCGCAGGTATAACATCGGATGGTACGTTGCCTTCTTTTACTCCTACTGCTGACATGTTTCCCAGGTTTCCCAGGACATTCCTCACTCCAGATATGATACTTGCTGCAGAACCGTTCACTGCTCTGGATGGTACTACTTACCGCTTTCTGGTCCGTTGGCATGACCGCCCCCCTTCAGACGACTCTTGGGTACTTGCGACAGAGCTTCAACGTTTGGATGCCGAGCTTCTCCGCCGCTATCTCTCCACTCACGCATCAGAGATACGTGATTTTGAGTGGGGGAGGATTGATGCAGCGCCACCGCTAATTGATGATGACCCGGTTGCTGAGGCACTACGGCATAAAGATCTTAGACGTCGTGATGATGCTGAAGGAAGTGCACGTTACAACCTCCGCCCGCGGCGTGCTCGAACCGCCATGAAAAATTAGCTTTAATTATCTTATTTCGTGAACTCTATTTTTATATTTTTAGAATATAAAATTATCCAATGTTTAAGTGATAATTTTATATTCATGACATGTTTTATTTCTTTAATTTAAACAATTTTATTTTTGGTGTGCACTTAGCCATTCGGGTGGATGAGATTACATCTCCATCATGAAGGGTTAAGGCTTATTGTAATCTCCTATTTAAGGAGGTGTTTATGAGGAATCAAGCATTGAAGAATTAAAACCTAAAATTTCCCCTCCAAGTGAAATTTCGGCCAAGGCTCTCATCTAGCCGCCTCCCCCTCCCCTTGTGTGGTGTGAAGCCGCCGCCCCCTTACTCCCTCCATCCGCGCGGTGCGACTCCGGCGTGGCTTCCTTGGTGCGACTCCGCGGAAGAAGGTTGCAAACCCTTCAGTGTGACGCCGACGGATCCGTGGAGAGAGTGATTCTCCCACAATTATCTTGTCTGAAATGCTTTCCGGTTGGGTAATCTCTTCCCTCTCCCTTGTGTGATTCTCTTCTTTAGTTGTGGTGGTTTCACGCTCGTTTTCTCCGGATCTTTAATTTAATCGCTACAAGTTTTGAATCAAAATTGCCGTTGCAAGGCTTTTTTAATTCCGGATCGGGTGGATCCTATTTGCTTGAGCGGATCTTGGCCTATAGCCTTGGTCTTGTTCTCTAAAAGGAGTGGCAACCTTTGTGTTTTCTTGGGGAATACTCCGACTCAAATTTCCGATCGTTGTTTTCGAGTCGACCATTCCTCCTTTGTTATTTGCGCTGCGTTCTTGCGACAAGGACTATTGTGGGCGATAGGTGCTGTGTAGGTGCGGTTGATCTACGACGTGTAGTGCGTAGGAAAGTGTTAGTTTTTGTGGAGATCTCCGACTCGGGACGCACCCTACACCACAAGTTGGCACAAACTCAATATCACCCCAAAATATCCTTTCTCTCTCCTATTTTATTCAAATTCTCTCTCCTAGGTTAATTCTCAAAATATCCAAGCATGAAACCCATTTTTCTCCTCCCTATGGGGTATGAGTTGACTTTGACCCATTGGGTGGCACTGGGTTAGTTTGGGTGGGCCCAACTCAATGAATAGGGCTTAGGGTCATTTCTGGCCAATTAGGTCAAAGTGTTGACTGGGGTCAACATGGGTCCTATGATTGACCCTATGACCTACCCTAGGGTCCACTTAAGTTGGACTTTCTTGGCCCTCCAATTCTAGGGTTTCTGGGTTTTACTATTTGCAGACCAAATGACACTCAACTGAAACCCTAGGTTCACTTGGTCCTTCTTGGTTCTCTAAGGGTTTTTCCTGACCTAGTCAGGACAAAGCCATCCCTAGGGGTCTAGTTTGGAAATGGGATGTTACAAACACTTTACCTATACATGTCCATATCATCAGCCGCATTGAGTTCAGTATTGGCTAAAGATGAAGGAGGAATTCAGCACCCAGCCTACTATCTCAGCAAAGTACTCCCGGATACAGAAACACGATATCCCACGACTGACAAAACAGCCCTAGCCATTGTCTTCTTAACACGAAAGCTTTGACCCTACTTTCAAGCTCACATGATGAAGGTATTAACCAAACCCCCAATTCACGCAATCCTCTAGAAGCCAGAAACATCCTGGAGGTTGGTGAAGTGAGCAGTCAAATAAGGAGAATTCGACAGTCATTTCTTACACCGGTCAGACATCAAATCACAGGTATTGGCAGACTTCATCATCAAAAGCACCATTCCCCAGGAACCTACTGTTTCACAAAATGCCTTTGCCCCTCGGTGGGCCCTTTATGTGGACGGTGCATCAGGCATCGAAGGGATAGGAGCAGGATTTCTATTGATAAGCCTACAAGCCCTCACTATAGAGTACAGACTCAGGTTAAAGTTCCCAGCTTCCAACAATGTCGCCGAATATGAAGCCCTTATAGCAGGAGTTAGGTGTTGGATCGTGAGGCACCATTAGAGGGGGGTGAATAAGGGTGAATAATTTTTATTTCTAAAACAGAGTTTACTTGATGAAATAAGTGGAGAAATCGAAACTAATTTTCCATAACAAAACTAAACACTTAGAAACTTATATGAATGGAAATGAAATTATTTTATTTCAAAAGTGATAAAGCTGAATACAACGTATCTCTATAAAGCTAGAGACTAAGGCTTATGAAGAATACAATCTTATTTTGATTTCGCAGGTCCTTCGACAAGAACCGTCTGGCTAAAGCGAATCTCACCCTAGAGCTTGCTACTAGCCTCCCCTAGATCCCACCACGATCTAGTCGCTGCACACAAGACAGCGATAACTCCCTAAGCCACACAAAGACCTAGACCCAATGCACAAGGCGACAATTCTCTCCTAAACCATGCAAGGACATAGATGTCACACACAAGGCGAAGATTTCCTCTCTCAATTACAATGAAAATAATGAATAAAAACAAAGTGTAAACTTCAGAATTAAAACTCCCTCTAAATGAAGCACTGAAGATGCCGACGAATCCTTGCCAATGTTTCTTTGAATGTCGTGTACGAGCCGTCGATCTTTCGCCCTTGAACCTTCTTGGGAGGATTGAGTTTTCTGGTTGCTGGAGCTCTCTGGAACGGTTGGACGGAAAGAATCACTCCAAATTCTCTAACTCATACTCTGCACAGAAAAATGAGTTGCTTTTATATTTCAACGATATTTCTTGGCGACACTGGATATCGCCAGCTGACAATATCCTCTCCGGTTGCCACGTGTCCCACGTATTCCTGATTTTCGCATAAAAGATCGGTCAAGGCCACTCATGGACTATCTCCTAGCATATCAATGTCGCCGGGCGACATCGAGTGTAACTGCACGCCTCGTGGAGATAATGTTATAACTGTTCAGTCTACTGTCGCCTGGTGGCGATACCTAATATCGTCTGGCGATATCTCCTTAGCTCCTCTATTCTGACCAGAATCTAAACCTAAATGCTATTTGTGTTAGACCTGTGATATATGCAAATCATAAACACCCTATGATCAAATACCATTGAGATTTATTATTAGCAAACCAAGAATCGTGGAACGCATGCTCCAACATTAGGCTCGCCTTTTATTGCCAAATAAATAACCTAACAATTTAATCAAATTCGCAGCTTGTAGTCTCGCAGGTTGAGGGAGATTACGAAGCAAAGAATGATCGCCTAACTCAGTACCTTTCACTCATGAAGTCTCTTTTTTCCAAGATCACGCACTACCAGATTATGCGTATCCCTAGAGAGCAGAATTACAGGGCTGTTGCATTCTCCAAGCTAGCCACATCTCCCTCCCAGTACCATTCAAGAAGGCACCAGGTGGAGGAGATCGTCATCCTTAGTATTCAAGGCCCATGGGAAGTCATGGAAATCGAGGAACCCGAATCATCATAGATCAGCCCACTGCAAGCTTACCTGGAGCATCAGAAGCTGCCCGATGACCCGAGGGAGGCACGCCACTTAAGGATGCGAGCAATAACTTTTATCATCATCAACGGAGAGTTGTACAAGAATTTCTTCTCTATGCCCTACTTAAAGTGCTTATCAGAATTAGAATGTTAAGTACACATTGTGAGAAGTCCATGGAGGAGTTTGTGGAGAGCATTTAGGTGGTAAGGCATTGGCTCATATGATTCTACATCAAGGCTTCTACTAGCCCACCATGAAGAAAGATGAAATCGAGTTTGTTCATAAATGAAAAAGTTTTCAAATGCACTCGAACATTCCCCGACAGCCTCCAGTCACTCTAACAACGCTATAAGGAGCATGACCATTAGCTCAATGGGGAATTGAACTTCTTGGTCCTCTTACCCAAGCATCAGGGCAAAGGAAATTCTTCATAATGATCATTGATTACTTCACCAAGTGGGTCGAGGCAGAGCCTTTATCCAAGATTATAGAAAAGAATGCCAAGCAGTTTGTCTGGAAAAACATTATATGTTGCTTCGGCATTCCCGATATCATAATCACGGACAATGAGACACAATTTACTTGGAGATCCTTCACAAAAATGTGCGAAGACCTGAAGATCAGTCTATGACACACCGCTGTAGCACATCCCCAGACTGACGAGCAGATAGAAGTGACAAATCAAACCATTCTAAAAGGATTGAAGAAACGACTACAAGAGACAGTGGGGAAATGGGTTGACGCACTCCCCAACGTATTATTGGCGTACCGAACCACGGAAAGGACTCCCACCGGAGAGGCGCCATACAACATACGCTACAGAGCAAAAGCCATTATCCTTATTGATATCGGCGTCCCCATCGCCCGAGTCTTGAACTTCGACCTCAAAAAGAAAGAAGAAGCGCTTCAACAAAACCTCGACCTAATTTTAGAATTCAGAGACATGGTGGCCCTTCACACAGCGGCCTATCAAGGATGTGTAGCCTGACGTTACAATCGAAGAGTGAAGCCTAGACCTATCAATGTCGGGGACCTAGTCCTGCGAAGCATAGAAGCAACCAGCAAAGGACCACAAGGAGACAAGCTCTCACTTACATAGGAGGGACCATACGTCGTCACGACGGTAATCAAACCAAGAACTTTCCAACTAAGAATGACGGAGGGGAAGACACTCCAGTACACATGGAATGCGCAGAACCTGCGTCGATTCTACCAATGATATCTTGTTTGGTTTTTTATGTGTTTTATTTTTTATCAGTAATTTCATATTTACTGTTTGAACTCTATGATTCAATATTGTAAAAGCCGCGAGCACAGACTCGCGAATATTATCCTTCATTCATACACTGCATTCTGTGTCTTTCAACTAACGATAAATCAAAACTCAATTAGGTAATAATGCGCATGTGGTTTGAATGGGAAAGCTCTTCACTGCCACTGCCTTTCTAGGTCTCGTCCTCGCTAGGGCCTGCCCCCTTGTGCAAAATAAACAAAGTCGAGAGCCCGACTCGCGCAAATTAGGTAAGACTATCCATGTGGTTTGAATGGGCAAGCACCTCTCCGACTTTGCCTTTCTATGCCTCGTCCTTGCCAGGGTATTCCCCCTCACACAAAATAAACAAAGCCGCGAGCTCGACTCATGCAAATTAGGTAAGACTGCGTATGTGGTTTGAATGGGCAGGCCATTCACCGACACTACCTTTCTATGCCTCGTCCTCACCTGGGCCTGCCCCCCTCATGATTGACCCAAAGCCGCGAGCCAACCTCATGCAAACCAAGCCGTGATTACTGCCCGCGCAAACAAAGCCGTGAGCCAACCTCGTGCAAACTAAGCCGCGATTATAACTCGCGCAAACAAAGACGCTAGCCAACCTCATGCAAACCAAACCGCGATCACGGTCCACACAAACCAAGTCGCGAGTCAGCCTCGCGCAAACAAATCCGCGACTACAACCTGGGCAAAACGACGATGCAAGTCAACTTACAAACAACATTTAAGCAAAAGGAGGAAAAACAACCCCGTTACAATAATGGCATACCAGGATACATAAACGACGCACTGTCAATAACCATCAAAAGTAAATACAAATGTACAATGCACTCAACCAAAGGAGACACAAGCATACCATAATAAAAAATAATGTTGATACACATCAGCCACATCTACATTAGAATCTAGACTCGGGCTCTCATCATCTAAAATATCATAAAACTAAGACTAGACACATCACACTTCAAACTTCTAGCAACCAGGCGAAAGGCCTTGGACACTCCGCTCCTGAGTGCGAGCTCGAGAGCATCATCCATCTGGGGTTCCACTTCTTTAGTACAAATCTCTTCACAAACCTCCTAGCTAATTAAGCAATGATCACGCATGTAATCCAATGAATCTATGTATTCAGTAAGACCGACATCCTTTAACTCTGACATGTGGAATTCAGAAGAAAGCGTCTTAACTCGAGCCTTGGACGTCTCAAGCTCCGTCTCCAAAATGGGAAATCTCCACTTGGGCATTCTTCAGTATCTGCACGGTTCTCTCTACCAGAGATTTCTCCACCTCCAAGGATGTCCGTGAAAGTATCAAGCGTCTACCTAAATCACTTAGAGGGGGTGAATAGGTGATGTTTGCGTCTTTTTGAGGAATAAAAATAATCGTAATAAAACAAGCACACAAACGCAGAGATTTTATAGTGGTTCCCCGAGTTGGGTACGTCCACTTTCCCACCTCTCCTATCTCCCGCGAAGGGCAGATTCGACTACTTCACCAAACTCAGATCTCATCAAATCTTACACCTCAGAGTCGCAACTCCTACACCTCAGAGATAAAGCTCCTACCACTCGGAGAACAAACTCTCATACAACTCGATCCGCAAACTGGATCTACTCTCTCGATCCACAAACGGATCTATAGCCTCGGAGAAAAATATCCTACAATATTCAAAAAGAAATTACAACACATCACACAATTTGATCTGACGTTCTTTGAAGGTTGGAAGTTGATTCTTGGAGAACTCAGAAAAAATTGAAATCTTTGGATCTTGAAATTTGGATCTTGAATCTTCAACCAACGAGGACTGGAGTAATTCAGATCTTGAACGAGGAAGCAATCTAGTCAAAGAAGTCATTGTCGAAGAAGATTGCTCGATGTCGCGGCCGATCGGAAGAGTATCGCGAAAACAGGAGCATGCGGCCGACGATTGATATTTCGAGAAAGTGTGAAAAATGATTCGAGAAATTAGGTTTTGAAGATCTGTTGTCATTTCAAAATTACTCTAGGTATTTATAGAGGGATTCTAAATGAAACAGCTATAAAAGATTTCCAAAACTGAAACCTAAAAAGCATTGTACATGGTCGACCGAGCCCGTGATAGGAGGAAGAAATTTTTGGAAAAATGACCTAAGTAAAATTCATCGAGTATCATAATGATACTTATCGAATACATCTTGATATACGACGAAAAAGACTTAGACAAAACATCACAGGTTGGTTGGTCACTCAACGCTATAGCGAGGAGTCATACTCGACGAATTCGTCGAGTATCACCTGGCATACTTGACGAATTCGTCGAGTATCGGTCAACAGACTCGACGCTCTCAACGCCATTATACTCAACGCTTTCGCTTACTCAACGCCATAGGCGGCATTTGTCAAATATCATCGAGTTAACTCAATGCTTTGATATTCGATGAATTATACTTGGAAAAATCTAGAGAAGTAGTGTCGACTGGACTCGACGGATTCGGCGTGTATCACATAGCATATTCGATGAATTCGGAGAGTATCGTTAGATATATTCGACGAATTCGATGAGTATGCACAATGATACTCGACGAATTTTACTTAACAGATTTTTCACTTCTCCAATGAATTTTCCCTAAGTATATACGACGAATTCGACGGGTATTGGTAAGTATACTCGACGAATTCGACGTGTATCAACGATGATACTCAACGAATTCGACGTGTATGCTTAACCATACTCGCCAAATTTTACTTAGGTAAAATTCTACATTTCAGCCTCCTGGTCTTTGGGCTTCCTTGATACTTCTCCTGTACTTGGGATAGAAGTACGCCGCAATAGAGAGATTACACGTGAGTCAATACATTGGCCTACATAATGAGGGATTACATTGTGCAGGCCTGTGCTTACTGACTCACTGTAACCTGACATTGGTGTGTACTTGGCATTATAAACATGCAAGTACATAACTAAAGAACAATATCAAATACAACCTCAATTCATCTTAGCTTCACTGGACCCTTCTTCAAATCAGGGTTATTGTGGATACAATACCCAATAATTTCCCCCTATTTGAAGAAGTCAAAATCCTACAAGCTAAGGTGAATTGCTCATAAAAAGAAATAAAGTTAAGACATGATATGATAAATAAGTTGACATGCATTCTAGATTAATATATAAACCATCACATATATATATCAAATAAAATGTTTTTAGAATAGGGAGGGCATCCCACAACACAGATTAATCAGCAAAGAAAATAAAACATCAGCCCTTCCTGTTCTTTCTCTTCTGTAACTGTCTGTCAAAATATTCATTGGGCTTCAGATAGTACTTTGGTAGAGGAGGAGGCATAGGATCAACGTTCTTGTACTTCCGGAAATGAATCCTCCTCCTGGTGCAGGCCTCTTTATATTTGTTCCATTCTTCTGTACTATAATGATCCTGATGCTTCTCCACTCAGAGCTCGTAGAGGGAAAAGGTGTCCAAGATAATTCCCTTTGAAGTAGGGCTCCAAACTTCATCCGTCTCACGGTTTGGTCCTTCTCTGACTTAAGCTGGCCTGGCCAGTTCTGGTCTTACTTCTGAAGTACCTTCTCCAAATTTCCTTTTCTTGATAACCTGAGCCTCAGAGAATGCAACAAGAGTAGCATCAGTAGCAGCTTGAACCTCTGGAGTCATAGTAGCAGCAACAACAATATGAGAAAAGTTTTGTGAGTCTATCTCATATTGAGTGTAGTCCAGAGCTGGATAAATATCATCATGACCATTCCCAGCTGGAGGAATGTCAACATGAACAGGCTCAACAGGAACTGGAGGAAGGAATAGCTGTCCATGTAGCCACACGGTGTTGTCATAGTTGTAATCATTTGCTTGTTTGAATTGGTCGAGTATAGTCTTTTCAACACTGGCAACCTTAGCTGTAATAGCTTCCTACCCCTTTTTGGCTTATACAGCAATTGCATTGGCATAAGATATCAAGGAAGAGTCATAGTGTGCCATAGATCTATTATGGGCCTCGATGAGAAAGAGAGCATTTGTGTCAACATTTTTCAGTACTCCTTCGTTTTGCTTAAGTCCTCTCATCATAAGAGTTACTGCAATTGGAGCTTCGTTATACTTTGTGTCAAACCTTTCCTCTAGCTTGTCAAATTACACATGAACCACAGCAAGGCCATCAAGCATAATCTTCTCAAATTTCTTAACTCGTTTGACCATTTTCTACAACGAGGCATCAAATTTAGCCTGTTGCCTAGCCAATATTTCTTCAAAAACTTTCAGCAACTAATCAATTGAACTGGAAATAACTGGAAGCACCGGTGTAGATGCAGATGGAGAAATACGAGTTGGCTTCGCAGCACCTAGGATAGGAGAATGTATAACATCATCTCCTTCCTCCTCAGAAATAGTGACCACCTCCTTTGGAGAAACTGGAGGGGCACCTAACATCTTGCCAATCCGCTTCTCCAGGTTGTGCATGTTCCTGTAAACCTGAGTGGAGATAGAAATCCTGGACTGAGTTGCCTCCCCTCAGACACTGCAGTAGATACAGTCCTAAGGAGAGGAGCAACCAGAGTGACTATAAGCATAGGCACTGAAACCACAATGGCACCACAGCCAACCTCAACAGCATCAGAATTACTATCAGCAGACTTATCAGCAAATACCACATCCTCATCAACAATCTCAGTCTGGTAATCTTCAACTGTCAGATCATTATCAGCAGTATCATCACCAACCATATCAGCATCAGCATCCTCATCATGATCAGAAGGAGCTGGATCATCTTCCTCAGCATGTACTTCTGAATCCTCAACTGTCTCAACCTTAGCAGCGGCAACAACACCAATAGCAGCAACCTCTGCTATGATGTCCCCTGAACCTGAGTCTGGAACCACTGTAACTGTATCTAAATGGGCAGCTGTCTCCCCCTCAATTCCTGCACTCAATCCAACAGGAATCTCACTGGGGTAAGGAGAAGGGGTCCTGTCATCAAGAACTAGATCTTCCTCCTCCTCTGGGGGTACTGTTGCTCCCCCTCGCTGGATGATCCGCCTATCCCACCTCGATAAAATTATAGAATTTATCTTCTTTAGGTGATGGATAGTAACTCATTTGCTCATATCAAACTTATCACCATCGAGCTGATTCAGGTACAGGGTGATAATCCTCCCAAAGTTGGGAGTGCATAGACTGTCTTTTATCTTGGCAAACAACAGAGCACCCCTGTCCAGCTTCTTCCTACAGACTATTGCAACTAGTATCTTGAACATATCAGAGGACAGATAGTCGTGCGAGCCCGTCTTGCAAATGAGCACTTTGTCAATGATGTTTGAGAGGATTTTTCCCTCCTCACTCATTCCTTTGCGCTTTATGGCCATGGTGCCTCGGGGTAAACCACAGAAGGATAATGTCCTTGCAAAATTGGCCTCCTCTAGGTAGTCGGCCTGATCACAGATAGGTAGCCGCAAATACCTAGACAGCCGAGAGGCATTCATCTTCACTTTGACTTTCTGAACCTTGCTCTTCATCGCAGAGTCCTTATAATGTAACTTGACGTTATTGAAGAATTCCAAGACTTCCTTGTCGAGCACCCTACAGGTGTGTTCGAGGATAAAGGAAAGTCCCGCTGTCTCTAGCATCAGAATGACATTCCTGAAATTATCAGAGGCCTGAGCAAATCTAGTGCGAACCAATTCACCTCCACCTAGCAAGCCACTGGTGCTTCTAGGAGCCATTGCAAATTAAGTAGAATTGGAATATCTTCACCTTTGGAGAGCACTCTGAACGGGTTTGAGGAAGCTTCTGGTGTCGACGCAAGCACTGTACTGAAGATCCTCTGGAAGGCTGCAAGAACTAAAGACTGCACTGTACTGAAGAGACTGCGATTATCAAAAGGATTTTTTTGGCAGGTGGCGGTGACACACGGTAGCCAGCGGCAACAAGTGTAGTCGGCGGCAGACGTGAAACTAGGGCACTGCGGCAATCTTTCCACAGTCGGTGCAATCTAGGGCACATGATGAAGGCGACGATCGACGAGAATTAGCGAATCGGGAGTTGAAAGGTCGAGTAACGCTGTTGTGCGAATTGATGGGTTTCAGTTGCTTTAAGGTTCGACAAAAACCGGCCGCTTTAGAGTTCGACAAAAACCGACTGCTTTGGAGTTCGACCAAAATCGGTGTGCCCTCTCGTTTCTATTTATAAATGAATATATATATTTATATGATTTTTAAATTGTATCTAAACTGCGCGTGCCTCAAAATTGGTCGTCGAGTCTTCAGATCCAATATAGACAATTTGAAATATTGCCTTAAGTAGACTTCTCTGGATTTTGTTGTTGGAGGAGTCTGATTCGGCGAAACTTGTATGAGAATGCGACGAAACGACCGATATTCACCGAATTGGACTTAAAAAAATTTTCTTTGAAGAATCGGATCCCGAGATCATTTTTGCTTTCTAGACCTTCTTCACGAGTCCTTGTTCAACATACCGATCTCCGTTTTGAAAAATGAGAACTTGGTCTCGTCCAGCGGCTTCGTAAAGATATCGGTAACCTGCTTGTCCATCGGGACATAGCTGAGGGTTATGCCCTTATTCTCCACATGCTCCCGGATGAAGTGGTAGCGCACCTCGATGTGCTTGGTCCAGCTATGGGAAACTGGATTGTTTTCGATTGCAATAGCGCTCGAGGAGTCACAAAACATAGGAATTTCTCTTAACTTCAAGTTATAATCTTCCAGTTGATTCCTTATCTATAG
Source organism: Platanthera zijinensis (assembly GCA_039513925.1). Lineage (NCBI taxonomy): Eukaryota > Viridiplantae > Streptophyta > Magnoliopsida > Asparagales > Orchidaceae > Platanthera > Platanthera zijinensis. The sequence continues at coordinate 133,291,925 of CM077084.1, forward strand.
AAGTTGTGCACAACATCTACCCGCAGAGATATAATCTAACTCGGCAGTAGATGTTTCCACACAATTTTGTTTCTTACTGCTCCAAGAAATAAGCCACCTTCCGAGGAATTGGCATGTCCCGGAAGTGCTTTTCCTGTCATCCCTGCTTCCTGAAAAATCAGCATCTGAAAAGCCAATTAGTTCGACGTCATTACTTCTTGGGTACCATAAGCCAAGATTCGGTGTACCCATAAGGTATCTTAAAATCCTCTTTACAGCGACGTAATGAGATTCCTTAGTGTTCACCTGATATCTAGCACAAACACATGTTGAGAACATTATATCTGGTCTACTGGCAGTCAGGTAGAGCAAGGATCCAATTATGCTTCTGTACTTGGTTTCATCAAAAGGTTTCCCTTTCTCATCCTTGTCTAGAGATGCAGTTGAACCCATTGGAGTCCTCATAGAGGTTGCGCTCTCCATTCCGAATTTCTTAAGAAGCTCCTTGGTGAAATTTGTTTGAGAGATGAAAATCCCATCTTCAGATTGCTTCACCTGAAGTCCTAAGAAATTCTTCAGCTCACCCATACTGCTCATTTCAAACTTCCCTTGCATAAGTTTAGAAAACTTTTTGCAAAGGATGTCTTCCGTAGAGCCAAATATAATGTCATCGACATAGATTTGCACTAGTAAAATCTTGTCTTTAACTTCCCCAAGAAATAATGTCTTGTCTATCTTTACCCTTGTGAACTTGTTCTCAAGAAGAAAGTTAAACAACGTCTTGTACCAAGCTCGGAGAGCTTGATTTAAACCATATAAAGCTTTATTAAAAAATAAAACATGATCAGGGAATTTAGATTTTACGCAAACTGGGGGTTGCGCTACATATACTTCCTCTTTCAGATCCTCGTTCAGGAATGCTGACTTCACGTTTATTTGGTAGACCATGAAGCCTTTGAGCGTAGCATACGCAAGAAACAACTTGATCGCTTTGAGCCTGGCCACTGGAGCAAAGGTCTGGTCGAATTCGATCCCCTCTTCTTATCGGTATTCTTGAGCTACAAGCCGGGCTTTATTCTTGACGATTACTCCGTTCTCGTCCAGCTTGTTTCTGAATATCCATTTGGTGCCTATCACGTTCTATCCTTTGTGCCTGGGTACCAGCTCCCAGAATTTGCATCGTTCAAACTGGTTGAGCTCCTTTTGCATTGCCATTATCCAAGAGGCATCTTTGTTCGCTTCCTCGAACTTCTTCGGTTCAACTTGAGATAGAAAACTTTGATGCAAAACTTCATTAGCTATACCTCTTCTAGTTCTCACACTGTCGCCTGGTTCTCCATTGATTAGATCAGTTGGGTGATCTCTTAGGTGTCGAAACCCTACATTCATTTCCCTCTCTCTAGCAGGCTCTACAACATCTTGTGCAGCCTCTATGGGTTGAGGAACTTCTTCCTCTAGAGGTTCTTCATACACCAAGCCTGGATCGACGATCATTACTTCGCTTGGACCGTCTTCCTTTATAGTTTCATCCAAGCTTAGCTCCTTGAACCGGGTACCTGCATCTGCACCAATAACACTAGACAAGCTGCTATGGAGAAGGCTTGTCTTATCAAATACAACATTGATAGACTCTTCTACCACCAATGTTTTCTTATTAAAAATCTTATATGCCTTACTATGGCTACTATATCCTACAAAAGTACCTTCAAAACATTTTTTACTAAACTTTGTGTGGTAATACTTCCCATTATTAAGTATAAGCATTTGCTTCCAAAGATTCTAAAGTAGGGCACAGTCGGTTTTCTACCCTTCAATAGCTCATAGGGGGTCTTACGGTAGTTTTTGTTGATTAGTGCTCTGTTTTGCACGTGTCAAGCGGTGTTGATTACCTCAGCCCAGAAGTACTCCGGAAGAGAGGTGTCATTCAACATCATTGTACATGCTTCAATGAGGGTTCTATTCCTTCTCTTTACTACTCCATTTTATTTTGGAGTGCACAGGGAGGAAAACTCATGAAAGATACCTTGACTTTCACAGAATTCTTTCATGGAACCAGACTCAAACTCTGTTCTGTGGTCACTTCTGATTTTGACCACTGAGCAGTTCAGTTCATTCTGGATTTGCCGGACAAAATTGGTGAAAGACGCGAAGGTGTCTGACTTGTGTTTCATAAAGAACACCCAAGTGAAACGCGAGTAGTCATCGACAATTACTAACGTATAGACCTTACCTTCTAAGCTGTGAATATGCATAGGACCGAATAAGTCTATGTGAAGCAAGTATAAGGTTCGAGAAGAATCTTTCTCAGCAATACCCTTGGAGGTAGCCCGTGTCTGCTTTCCCATTGGACAGGAGTGACATGGACTCTCTTTAAGGCACTTAATGCTGGGGGCATCGCGCACTAAGTTGTGAGAAAATATCATATTTAATGTTTTAAAATTAATATGTGCTAATCTCTTGTGTCATTGATCACAGAGAGACACACTACTTTTTACCAAAAAGCACACTGGGGTAGAAGTGTCTAAGCAAAGGAAATTTAAACAAAAATATTTCTGCTCCGAGTGCCAGTTAAGACCGTCTCTAAGTTTGCAGACAATTTTATCAGACACTCGTCCTTGCAGAACTCAACGATATAGCCTTTGTCATATAGTTGACTTATGTATATAATATTATGGTGTAATCCTTCAACATAAGCAACGTCTGTAAAAGAGACCACGATATTGGAAATCATACCATAACCTTTTGTTGTTCCCGGTCTGAACCTCCAAAGATGACTTTTGGTCCGTCTTTGACTGGGGGTATAATCATGCAAAAGGCTTCTAGTCCGGTCATGTGCTGAGAGCATCCACTGTCTAAATACCAGATCAGAGTTCTATTGGCCTTTGGACATTCCTACAAAAATAAATCAGTTTACCTTAGGAATCCAAACGTATTTGGGTCCTTGGTTCATGGTCAGCATACTCCCCCTATGAACATTAGCCTTGTGAGTGGTTGGTCTCGCATAGCTAACTCTAGGAGTTACAAGATTGGCAGGGTTATACAAACAATCTGCGCCAAAATGACCAATTTTTCCACAGCACCAACAGTCAAATCTGTTGTACCTTCATTTGTAATCCTGTTTTACCCTTTGAACGTGGGGTCTAGCAGGGGTAGTATTCTTAGAGGTGGAGGCCTCCTGGTTGCAACATACACATGGGCTTCCAATCTCCTTAGCCTTAGGCACAACAGATGTGGCTTTTGGTGCCTTCTTATTATTATGGCCATGCATATATGGAACATAACTCTTCATCTAGATTTCCTCAAACGGTGCCTTGAATATGCTGGCACCAATGTTATGGGGACGGGTCCATCCCTGGTATCTATTCTTGGGCTCTACATGAGTAGGCCAAGCATGATGACCATAGGACGACTCAAGGTCAAACATGTTCGTAAGAAAGATTACTTTCCTGAACAAAGTTTGATCCATGGGTGCCTTCCCCTTTTATTTGGCGCTAGCCTTCTTGGCAACCTTACCTTTTCCATTGATGTGGCCAAGACCACTACCCTTCTTCTGAGCGGAGAACTCATCAATGATAGGCAGAACAGTCTTTGGTTGAGAGTAGCTCTCAACGAGTTTTCTTTCCACCGCGAGCTTTTCTTGCAGCTCATCAAGATATTTTTCTTTTAGAATTAATATCTCAGCGGAGCCCTTGAGTTTCTCTTCCAGGGAGTGGACTTCATCTCTAAGAGGAAGCAATTTTGCAATTTCTTCCTTCAGCTCAGTTTCGACTGCCTTGAGGGAGGCAATCTCCTTAACTTGCTTTCGGACTACCTTACGACATTTGTCGAAAGCCTTTAAGGGATGCTAGTGTTGAGCCATCAATTCTGATTCGTTCTCATCTGAAGATTAGTCTTTATGACCATTGATGGAGGTTTCAGATTCTGAGAGAATGGTGTGCGAGTTTACCTTCCCGTGGTACTCTGAGTCGCCCACTTCTTCATCAGATTGAGCCATAAGCCCAAAGTAAGATTCTTCATTTTCAGAACTTGACTCGCTCGAGTCACTGTCGCTGAGAGTCTTCAACTTCTTGGCAACGAAGCTCTTTTCTTCTTTCTTCTTTCCTTTGAAGGATCTCTTCTCGTCCTTCCTGGAGCTGTCCTTCTTCTTATATGGACACACCGCGATCATGTAACCTGATTTATTGCAACAATAGCAAATAATGTCAGAGGAAGAAAATTTATTAGGTTTTGATTTATACCTGTCCTTCTTGTTGTAGCTTTTCTTCGTACGATCACCATCACGATGTGATCTTCTGTAATCTAAAGAGGAAGACTTATTCTTAATTTATCTCCTCTTGCTCAACATCTTCTTAAACAACTTGGAGATTAAGGAGAACTCTCCGTCTGATAGCTCGGAGCCTGATGTGCTGGGCTTAGAGTCTTCAGGAGTGTTAGGAGTTCGCGTCTTTATGGGTACACAACTTTGGACTTTCTTGAACCTTCAGCCTTTAGGGCTGTAGACTTCTCTTTGCTTGAAGATCGGTTGCCTTGCTCCTCCTTCTTTCTGGTGTTCATTTGGAGTTCATAGGAGAGCGGCTTTCCTAACAGGTTCTGTGGATCTATCTCTGGAAGCTTCCCAAATTCTCTAATGGCAACCACCTTAGTATCCCATTCCTTTGTCAATGATTTGAGGAATTTGTCATTCAGTTCACCATGAGTGGACTCACGGCCATAGTTACTGAGGCCGTTGACTATCTTGAAAAAGTTCTCAAAAATGTCAGCTATAGAGTCATTGACACCTTATTTAAAGGCTTCATGCTCCTAATTCAACAACGATCTGTGATCATCTCTCACTTCTTCAGAACCTTCTATAAATACAACCAGGCAGTCCCACATCTCCTTGGAAGATTTGTAGTGGAAAAGGTTCTGGAGAATTGAGTCGTCCACTGCACTAGCTATTATATTCTTCGCCTTCTTGTCCAAAGAGACTAGGGCAATCTCATCCTTAGTGAGATCCAACATCTTTTTTGGAATCTGAATTGTTGGATTTATAGTTGAAGCTTGAGTAGGGATGTGGGGTCCTTCTTTCACGATCTGAAAAATTCTCGGATCTGCAGCTTCTATGTAGGACCGTACTCTTTCTTTCCACATGGGAAAGTTCTCATTGGTGCACACTGGTAACTTCATTGAAGAAATATCTTTGCTTCGATCCATGGTGACTATGCGGAATCTATTTACGCTAGATCAGGGATCTTGATCAAGGTGTTAGCCTTATCAATCAAAATGCCCCTCTGATACAATTGAAAGTATCTAGAGTCTATCTAAATCACCTAGAGGGGGGGGGGGGTGAATAGGTGATGTTTGCATCTTTTTGCGGAATAAAAATAATCGTAATAAAACAAGCACACAAACGCAGAGATTTTATAGTGGTTCCCCGAGTTGGGTACGTCCACTGCCCACCTCGCCTATCTCCCATGAAGGGCAGATTCGGTTACTTCACCAAACTCAGATCTCGTCAAATCTTACACCTCAGAGTCGCAACTCCTACACCTCGGAGACGATGCTCCTACCACTCGGAGAACAAACTCTCCTACAACTCGATCCGTAAACCGGATCTACACACTCGATCATCAACTGGATCTACTCTCTCGATCCCCAAACGAATCTACAACCTCAGAGAAAAATCTCCTACAATATTAAAAAAGAAATCACAACACAACACAGAATTCCAATTTTGATCCGATGTTCTTTGAAGGTTGGAAGTTGAATCTTGGAGAACTCGGAAAAACTTGAAATCTTTGGATCTTTAAATTTGGATCTTGAATCTTCAACCAACGAGGACTGGAGTAAATAAGATCTTAAATGAGGAAGAAATCCAGTCAAAACATTGTCGAAGAAGATTGCTCGATGTCGCGATCGATCGGAAGAGTTTCGCGAAAATAGGAGCGTGCGGCCGACGATTGCTATTTCGGGAAAGTGTGAAAATTGATTCGATAAATTAGGTTTTCAAGATCCGTTGTCATTTCGAAATTACTCTAGGTATTTTTAGAGGGATTCAAAATGAAATGACTATAAAATATTTCCAAAACTGAAACCTAAAAAGCACTGTACATGGCCGACCGAACCCGTGACTAGAGGAAGAAATTTTCGGAAAATGTCCTAAGTCAAATTCGTCGAGTATCTCCTAGTCGGCTAGTCACTCAACGCTATAGAGAGGAGTCATACTCGATGAATTCATCAAGTATCACCTGGCATACTCGATGAATTCGTCGAGTATCGGTCAACAAACTCGACGCTCTCAACGCCATTATACTCAACGCTTTAGCTTACTCAATGCCATATACGGCATTCGTCAAATATCGTCGAGTTAACTCAACGCACTCAATGCTTTGATATTTGATAAATTATACTTGGAAAAATCTAGAGAAGTAGTGTCGACTGGATTCGACGGATTCGGCGTGTATCACTTAGCATATTCAACGAATTCGACGAGTACCGTTAGATACATTCGACGAATTTGACGAGTATGCACAATGATACTCGACAAATTTTACTTAACTGATTTTTCACTTCTCCAATGAATTTTCCCAAAGTATATACGACGAATTTGATGGGTAAGTATACTCGACGAATTCGGTGTGTATCAACGACGATACTCGATGAATTCGACATGTATGCTTAACCATACTCGCCGAATTTTACTTAGGTAAAATTCTACGTTTCTGACTCCTGGTCTTTGGCCTTACTTTATCATTCTCTTGTACTTGGGATAGAAGCACACCCCAATAGAGAGATTACACGTGAGTTAACAAATTGCCCTACACAATGAGGGATTACATTGTGCAGTTCTGTGTTTACAGAATCACTGTAACCTGACATTGATGTGTACTTGGCATTGTAAAACTGCAAGTACATAACTAAAGAGCAATATCAAATACAACCTCAATTCATCTTAGCTTGACTGGACCCTTCTTCAAATCAGGGTTATTATGGATACAATACCCAACAGTCAAAGTCTTCTCCAATTCCACCTTCAACTCAGACCCAATCTGGCGAAATCGGGAGATGTCCTGATCATGATCATCTCTCAAAGTAGAAAGTTAGCTCATCACCGTCTGAAATATCTCCTAAAGAGCCAAATATCTGTCTTTCAAGCTCACGTAATGATCATTCCATGTGACAGTAATATGAGCCTGGGCCTCAATCTATAGGAAAAATAGAGAAAAGTCAGTATGACATGATGACTACGAAAAGAAAATCAAAGCAAATAAGCCCACTTACTGCTTCGCTAATCTCCTTCAGAGAAGAGGACACCTGTGGAGCAGGAACCCCTGAAAGAGGGACTTGGGGGCAGAGCACCCCAATACCTGCACGTTAGCCTCTACAGGAATAGTCTCTACTCGACGACCAGAAGGAACAACCACATCTAGAGAAGCCATACAAGGCCCTGCACCCACGTCACCGCAGATAACTGTAACGACTTTCCTCTTTCGATCAAGAACTGGAGAAGTCTCGATTGTACACATTGAATCAGAAGAAATCCAGCAACGCAGCAAACCCTTTTCCTCAAGGATTGAGTAAATACTAAAAAGGCGATTGGACAAATCATGAAGCTCCATAAATACAAGTGTCGGGGAAAACACCTACTCTCTCCCCTTCTAATGATGATAATGATCCGGCAGCGAATTCCACAGTTCTACCAAGCCCCGAGAATTTCTAACATAACCGAACAAGGTATTCCCGTGACGACGACCTGTCCGGGTCTCGAAGTCGAGCCAGCTTTTGTTGCTGAAAATCTCAACACGGACACCACTGTCAACGTGAACATCTCACCAGTCTATAAACCAGTCCAAGGAGATCCTCGAACCATGCTCTCTGAAGAACGCAACCAGTCTTACCAAATGCACCATCTCAAGCAGAGTAAAGTGGGACATCGGGATGCCACAAAACTTCAGAATATCTACCATCTCCTCACACGGTGGAAGTCAAAATCCTGATCTTAGAGTAATCTCGTAAATCGTCAGCAAGCTCTTGGAGGGTTTTGGACCCTTTCCTCGATATGCGGTATCCTCAACTCACGATCGGCATGTAAACCGTATATCTTTATCCAAATTGCAACTTGATCGTCGGTAAGTGACGAACGCAGACGCATTGGTAGCACTCTAACGTGCCTAATAGCGCGCATAAGCAAGAACGCATGTGCGCACCCGACATCGCGCAGCCAGGTGCGCTCACGACCAGGTGCACGCGCCCCTGGGCCCACACGTGCAGCCTGCGGCAAGCACAGGTACTCGTGCGACCAAGTGTGCATGCGGCCAGGTGCGTGCGCACCCCAGGCCGTGCGACCAGGTGCGCATGCACCCCAGGCCGCGCGATAAGGTGCACACAAGTTCGCACACCCTAGTGTGCGCGCAAGTCCACCCGACTAGTGCGCGTGCACCTTAGGCCGCACGACCAGGTGCGCTCCCACCTCGGTGCACGTGCAAGTCCATGCGTACGCGCACGGGTGTCTGTTCGATCACCTGACCACGCACTAAGGCACACGCTCGCGGATAGGTGCCCTTTCACGTATAAGTGTCTGCGCGGTCACCTGACCGTGCGTCCAAGCGCGCGAACGCGGACCGGTGCCCGCGCAGATACGGTCGCGCACACCCACAACCAACCTCGCCTCCAGCCGCGCGCTCTGTCATCCATCCTCGTCGTGTTCCGCCCGGTCTAACATCTTACCTGAATTTGCGGGGTGCCACTGTCTTCCTTATCTGTTCTTTCACCGTTCACCATCATCACAATCCTCGCTATAAGCTTTCAAGGGAAGAAATCCTCGTTCTTCACCCGCATCGGTTTCTGATACTGAGCATTTTGGGGGGCAATTGATAGGGGTGAACCCCATTTATGGAGAAATGGGTGTGCACATAGCCCACTCCTCCATAATCTCCACAAAAATAGTGGAGATCATGGGTTTGACAGCCGCACAAGAAATCAACACACCCAATCAACGCGTGCGATCTTCCTACGCACGCACACCAGAGCCCGGCACCGTCACGCTGGCGGCGGCCGGCCGCGTTGGGCCGCCACACCTCCCGCGGATGCCTTTCGTGGCCGCGAGGCGTCGCCCGGGTGGTCGGCCATGCCCGGTCGCCCGACTGCCCCTCTCCTCGCGGCCGCAAGGCACCGCCTGGGCGGCCGGCCATGCGCGGACGCCCATCTCCTCGCGGCCGCCTCCTGCGGCCGCGAGGCACCGCCCAGGTGGGCAGCCATGCTCAACCGCCCCTCTCTTCATGGCCGCGAGGCACCGGCAGGGCGGCCGGCCATGCCCGGCCACCCCTCTCCTTGCAGCCGCCTACCGCGGTTGCGAGGCACCGCCAGAGAGGTTGGCCATGTTCTTCCTCCCCTCTCTTTGCGGACACCTCCCGCGACTGCAAGGCACCGCCCGGGCGGTCAGTCATGCTCGACCGGCCCTCTCCTCGCGGCCGCCTACCGCGACCGCGAGACACAACCCGGGTGGCCGGCCATTCCCGGCTGCCCCTCTCCTCGCGGATATGAGGCACCCCGTGGCCATCCGACTTGCCATACCCGACCTCCCCTCTCCTTGCGGCTGCCTCCCGCGACCGCGAGGCACCTCCCGAGCGGGCGTTTGTGCCCGGCCTCCGCTCTCCTCACGGCCGCCTCCCGTAGACGCGAGGCACCAACCGGGCGGCCGGCCATGCGCGACGGCCCCTCTCCTCACGACCAGCTCCCACGGCCGCGAGGCACCGCATAGGCGGCTAGCCGTGCCTGGCCTCCCCTCTCCTCGCGGCCGCCTCCCGCAACCGCGAGGCACTGCCCGGGCGGCCGGCCATTCCCGGCCGCCCCTCTCCTCGCGGCCGCCTCCCGCGACCACAAAACACTGCCCAGGTGGCCAACCGCGCCCGCCCGCCCCTCTCCTCGTGGGCTCCTCCCGCGGCCGCGAGCCCTCCCGTCGCGGTTGAGCGGCTCACCGGCCGCCACTCCCTTCGCCGGAGAAGTCATCAGAAATGTGGTTGTCCATCCGTTGCGGCCCTTCCCCGCCTTCCGATCTCCCCGACGCGATCATTCCCGCCCATTTTATATGTAACCACCCACTAACCATCATGGTTAGTGGGGGAATATTTTAATTAAAATATTGGTCTATGTATAGAAATTTTAATTACAAAATATGCATCCTTAACTATATTAAAAAATAATTATGTGGGAGGTTACAGTGTGCGGATAGCCGTATTACCACCGTAACCACCCCTTGAAAGCAATAAAAAGAGCCTCATGCCTCCTCATTTCTTACTTTTTGCCTCTACAACTTTCTTCTTCCTCAGACCAAAGATCTTCCAGAATTCTCCTATGAAGCCATCTTCGAGACATCTTCGAGTCATCTTCAAGCCATCTTCGAGCCATCTTCAAGCCATCGTCGAGCCATCCAAGCCATCTTCAAGTCGTAGCATCCAAGTAACCTTCAAGCCGTCACAAAGCAAGGTTCAAGTCATCTCCAAGCCATCTTCAAGCATCCCGCTACAACAAGCATCCCGCCAAAACAAGCATCCTGCTACAATAAACATCCCGCCACAACAAGCATCCCACTACAACCAGCATTCCGCCTGTCCATGTCCATCTGCAAACAAGCCTCGTGCGGAGCAGCCTGTTGCCTGCTTCGAGCCAGCAATTCTCTCTCATCTCCAAAGTGTAACGAGAAGCAGTCTGTCGTTCTTGATTTTCCGTGAAAGTTGTAACCGCCAGCAGATAGTGAAGGTCGATCGGCACAAACCCGATCGCGTGGTTTTTTACCCAGTTGAAGGGTTTTTCCACTTCAAAATCGCTTTGTACACCTACTCTTTGACTTTTTGACTGATTGCGCGCTCGACCGCTTCCGGGCTAAGACGGTCGAATTTGTAATGGTTTAGGAGCGCCGAGTTTAAGCGCAACACTAGTAAACACAATGAAGTGTAAATCAGGTTAATAAAATAATTTAAGAATGCTCCTGTTCCATTGAAATTATTTAAGATTGCTCTTTCCAAATTATTTAAGATTGCTCTTGTTTAAGCACTACAACAACGACTGATTTATCATCTTCCGAATCAATAAGAAAGAAAAATTATATTGATCCCCCGAATCTGACCAATCTTAGAATATTTGGGCAAACGAAGTGTACATATGGTGTGGAGGTCAAATTTAAATATAAGTTCTCTACAGACACCTATATAGTGTCAAATCTGTGATTAAAATAATGGCAAGTTAGGAGACTATAGTGGACAACAGAGGCATAATAGTGTACTCTTTAAATAGCGTGACCCCCCAATCACATCATTTCCCCCATATAACTGTATAAAATTGTTGTTGTCTAACTCAGCACTTCTAAATCGGTCTGAATTCCACCATTTTAGCCCGGGAGCGGTGGAACACGCAATCAGTTAAAGAATCAAAGAGTCAAAAAGTAGGTACACATGACAATTTTGACGTGGAAAAACCTCTTAACTGGGTAAAAAATCACGCTACCGGGTCGGTGCAGATCATATATTTCGATATCCCTAGACCAATGAATTTAATAATAAAATTCCCCCACTAACCTGGCGGTTAGTGGGTGGTAACACACGAATCAGACAATGACGATCGATCTGAGATGATCGGACGGCGGGGAAGCATACCTTTGGGCGGGGGATGAACTTGTCGGCGAACTCGCCGACAAACTCGTCGGAGAACTCGCCGACGAGGACGGAGGTCGCCGCCGACGGCCGGGAGAGCGGGTGGCAGCCAAGCTGGCAGCGAAAAGTGGGAGAGGCCGACAGCCGGCTGGGGCGGTCTGCTCGGCCGCCTCCTTGGCCGAACGCGGGTGGCCGAAAAAGGTCGGCCGGCTCGTCCGCCTACTCGGTTGTGCGATGACGGACGAAGAGGGGCGACAGGCTCGGCCGCCTCCTCGACCGCGCGCCGACGGTTGAAGAGGGGAGGCTAGCCCGACCGCCTCCTTGGCCGCGCGCTGGCGGCCGAAGAGGGGAGGCCGGTTGGGCTGCCTCTTCAGTCATGGGCCGGCGACGAGGAGGGGAGGTTGGCTGGGCCGACTATTCGGTCGCTCGCCGGCGACGAGGAGGAGCAGCCGGCTGGGTCGCCTCTTCGGTCGTTCGCCGACGGCTGAGGAGGGGCGGTCGGCTCGACCGCCTATTTGTTCGCATGCCGACGGACGAGGGAGGCGGCCGGCTCGACCACCTCTTTGGTTGCGCCCCTGCGGCCGAGGGGAGGCGGTCGTCCCGGCCGCCCCCTCGACTGAAGAGGGACGGCCGGCTCGACCACCTCTTTGGTGGCGCGCCGGCGGACGAGGGGATGCGGTCGTACCGGCCTCCACCTCGGCCGAAGAGGGATGGCCGGAGGGGGTGGCCGGCGGCGGCGAGAGGGGGAGGTCGGCGTCCGAAGATGATGTCGGCCGCTTGACGCTGGCGAGACGATGTCCTTGGTGGTTTGGATGTCAAGCATAGTGGGATCGGTGCGCGGCGGGATCGGGCGTGGAGATCGCGTGCGTGGTCAAACCCATGATTCCACTAACTTAGTGGAGATCATGGGAGAACCATCTATGTGCACACTATCTCTTTAAAATGAAGCTCGTTCCTATCATTTTCCCCCCGAGATCCTTATTGCCAGAGACTGGTATGGGTGAGAAAAAACAAGGATTTCTCTCTCGAACATCTTGGGTAGGGGCGACAACTATGGCGAATGCAGAAAGGCCGAAAATGGCAGATGACAATGCTCTGCGAGTTCAGGTGAACAGTTAGAACGGACGAAAAAATGGCGGAGGCCGCCGCGGGGATGCGTGTTCATAGGCGGGCGTGGCCAAGCCCGCGCTCACGACCACGGGTGTGCGTGGCTATGACGGCGTGTGCGTGCACACCTGACCGTGCGCGCACCGGGTTGTACGCTCTCATGCGCGCGGGGGTGTGCGCGCCGCACTGGGTGTTAGCGCACCTAGCCGCACGCGCACGGCCTTGGGTGCATGCGCGCGCGTACAAGGGTACACACACACTTGGTCGCACATGCACTTAGGTGCATGCGTGTGAGGCCTCGGTGCGCGCGCGCGCTCGGGTGCTAGCGCGCGACCTAGTGTGAGCTCGCTCTCGGGTGCGCATGCGTGGCCCAGGCTACGAGCGCACCTGGCCGCGCGCGCACCTGGTGTAAGACCCCCCTCCTGGAACACAAGACACGGCTGAGGAGAGTCTTATGCCCAGAATAGCCGCCTTGCGGTAGCATCGACACACAGGTCGACCTGTACTACAAGACACCTATTCTGCCGGCTAAAACCGATATCATTCATGCCAACCCTCCATAAAAAAAGTACAGAAGTCAAAATCCACATAAGTATAAAGTCCAATGCAGTACAATAGAAATAAAAAGCATCAAAGGCTTCTATAATATCAGAGTACACTAAATTGCCCAAAGGGGCTACAATATGAGTCTCTCAAAACTCACATCCACAATTGACGGCAACGAAGGTAACATCGTATCAGGCCCTTTCACCCTAGCCCGGCTGCAATCCTGTAAATATGTTGCTGCTGCGGCTCCATTCGCTGGGTGTACACCTAAAATAGTTGTCGTAGCAACTGTTAGTCATAAAGACTAAGTGTCCATCTCATCCTCTCACCCCGACGGCTCTTAGGCACCGAGCGGGAGAAAGATGATGGTATAATGTATATATAATCATTATGTACAAGCAAGTGGTATAATGTTATTCAACATCAGAGTATCTCAATAATGTATAAAAAGTTGCAATAACAATCTATGCTAGCATTTCTATACGTATAGGAACAATCACAGCAGTATATGTAATTTTACAACAGGAATATAACTTAACTTTTAAAAATGCTCATTCAGATTTATAAGTTAAGGATCGGCTTAACAGTAAGTAACTCATCATATAAGAGTGCCCATACAAACTTATATGATAAGGATCTTGTGAGATGCAATGCAATATCATGATGTCTTATGATACACCCATGCAACTCACGTAGAGCTGTCATGGTTCCAGTTCGGTTCCAGTTCTACTAAAACCATGAACCAAACCGCTAAGGTAACAGTTCTTCAAGTTAGAACCAAAACATTATTTGGTTTGACCGGTCCCGGTTCCATTATAATTTTTGGAACCGTCGTGTCAACGGTTCCGGTTCCGGTTTAATGAGAATCAAAACCAAACCGATCACTAACGGTTCGGTCCGGTTCCAATTGGTTCCAACTAAAAATAAAACCAAATTTGACAGAATGAAATAAAAGCGGTCTGCAAAAAACTCAAAATACCTTCAAAATAGAAATAATTAAGTTGCACACTCCTCGATGGTTTCTTTCACGATCGGTGGGCTAGTATATGTCGCCTTTTCATTGGTGGAGGTTTTTGACCATGAAAAGGTATGCACGCCTATACCTATACAGGTCTTCAATTTTTGACCAAAATCTAGGCTTTGAATTGATATGGATATACATACACAGTAGCAGAAAACTACAGATCACAATGATCCAAAATTCCAGACATTATGTTCACTGTTATTTAGTTTTGGTAATAGATTCCTAAGGGTGTGCAAGCTCTGAATACTATCATTCATTAAATTGCATCTATTAATGTTTGATCAAGAGTTTTATTAGCATATTCATAAATTACTGACTCGGGTGGAGAGATTATTTTATATGCATACATTATACTAATTATCTCTTGTTGTAGTAATCTAAACATCATATAATTTTGTATGCCAACGGGATATGCTAGCGCTGCAGAGTTCATAAAGAAAATACAAGTCAACTGTTACGAACATCCGCTATCACGAAGTATGAGTTCAGAACAAACGACAGTATAAATTTTCGGCACTTCAGTTACCGTTTATTCGAGCTCTATTTCATTTGTGTGTTCTTAAATTAATTTAACTAATTAGAAAAGTTAATCTTACATATTACTCCAATAGAGATTATTAGATTTTAAATAAGACGATCTTTCATCCGTCATCGCTACATTCAACGTTTTGTAATTATCCTAAATTTTTGATAATACAATTGCGTAGCGACGCACCTTATTTTTTCTAACATAAATATTATAGATAGATTATAAAATTATAATAATATTATAATAAATTTAATAATAATAAACGGGTTGCGGTTCGGTTCTACTTCGATCCGGTTCGAATCGAGTCCAAAAATCTTGAAACCACTTGAGACTTATATGTTGCGGTTGCGGTTGCGGTTCCGGTCCGGAAAATAAAATTTAAGAACCACACCCGAACCAAAGTTGTTCACAGTTCCAAAATTCAAACCAGAACCCGAATAATTTTCAAACGGTTCGGTCCAGTTCTTTGCAATTCCAGTTCGGTTCTGGTTCGGTTTACAGTTTTCGGTTTTAAATGACAGCTCTAAACTCACGCACTCTGTTTGTTATGTCGACATAGACTTGTAGTTACCATGTTTCGAGCAGGTAGCTAACCTCTCAGGCGTCATCCGTCGTAGCTAGATGGTGACAGTGAAACGAGCTTTCCACTACTAAGCGGGCATCCACACTATAAAGCCTAGGCCTCCGTATGCCTCAATGCTAAGAACACAATAGCAAAGCTCCCTGTGTACTACGGCTCAGAGGGGTCTTGGGTAGATGTGCACCAAGAAGATAGCCCAAACTAAACTATCGTCGTGGTACGGAAGGAGCCTCTGGGAGCGTATCAGCAAATGACCAAGCCCAACCATCCATTTGGCATGGAAGGAGCCTCGAGAATGAGCACCGAGGACCAAGCCCAACGCCCAAAGTCTATCTATCAATTTTCATCGGTGTGACAACTGGCTAGCCCGTAGACTAGCCACACTATCCTTAACCCAGGATTATGACATCGCGTGTCAACTCACACCGCATACAATTTCACTTGGCCATGCCATGAAATCCAAGGGCTCCAATCGAGTCCCTTCTCATCATTACAAATCCAGTGATCAACAACACTCAAGGGCTCCACACTGAGTCCCTTATCAACACATCGTTCCAGTGCGGTCAAATACTGAAAGTTAATCCTATGGGTAGATAATCACCTAGAGGGGGTGAATATGTGTCTTTTAAAATACTTTGTCACTTAAATGTTAAGTAGATAATATACTTGAGAAATTAGCTTTACAATAACTCAACACAATTGAACCACAGAACACAACACATGCATATCTCAGAACACAGCACACAAAGAATTTATAGTTGTTCCCTATCTAGGGTACATCCACTTTCCCCCTTCTTCCTCACTAGCAATGTGTTAGATAAGGTTATAAATCCTCCTCTTCAACTCAAATCAAAAGATCTTACAGGCTCAGTTTCTGTTAAGAAACCTACACTCAGACCAACAGGTCCTACCTCAGAGATTTACCCAATCTCCTACCTCAGGTCCCTCAAGTACCCGACCTCAGTCTTTATAACACAGGCTTACACCTCAGTGATCCCACTCAAATCAGCTACCTCAGGTCCCTCAAGAACCCTACCTCAACCTTTATAAATTAGGCTTACAAATCAGAGATAAACTCTCAGACCCACTTAGATCTCAGGGAGATCTTACAAAATTAAGAGGTAAAAAGATTCAGAAAACAAATCTGTAATCTGACTTATCTGAATGAATTCAGATTCTTCAATTCAGCTGCAAAGAAACAAATCTTGATGATTAATCTGGCTGAAGAGATTCTTCTCTGGATCTGCAATCTTCTTGATGATCGACTTGATTTCCTTGAAGAATTTGTAGAATAGATCCACTTGAATCTTCTGATCACTTGATGAAAGGATCTGAAGATCTTCTTGAATACTTTCGTCTTCCTTCTCCTTCTCGGGATTATCTCCGTCCTCTGACTTAGAAAAATCTTGATGAGAGAATGGAATGATTTGTCTGATTGTTGCTTTCTGTGTAGACAACCCCTTTATTTATAGCCTTCGTGGATTGCTGGTTTCTGATTGATGACATTGACATGTGAAATCATACTTCTAATAATTCTCTTTTAAACTGTTTCTGTTGAGATACCACGTTACTATAGCTGATGTGACAGTTCTGAGTTATCCTGACAATTCTGTGTTGACTTTGCATATCTTCAGAAACATAAGTGTTGAGATGTCCAAAGTGTCTCGACACTTGTTCTTAGAAGGTGTCGAGACATCTTAGCAGTCTCGATACAATTTTACTAAGAAAAATTTTCATCTGAACTTGAAAGTGTCTAGACAATTGACTTGTCTCGACACAATTGTCATCTGTGTCGACATCTGTAAATCTGCACTGTGTCGAGACAATTGAATTATCTCGACACAACTGTCTGCTAGGTGTCGACACATCTATGCTTACTTTATTTCTTCACTGTGTCGAGACAGTTGAGTTATCTCGACACTCTAGTTTGCCGGTGTCGACACTTATATACTAGCTTTATTTCTTCACTGTGTCGAGACAGTTGAATTGTCTCGACACAACTATCTGCCGGTGTTGACACTTTTATACTTACTTTAATCCTTCATTGTGTCGAGATAATTGATTTGTCTCGACACTATTTTACGTAGTATAATTTTCAGTCTTCTTTGTGTCGAGATAGTTGACTTGCTCGACATAGCTGACTTAACCTTCAAAGTGTCGAGTTGGGTCACTTTTCTCAACACTGCTGACTTAGCCTTCAAAGTGTCAAGTTAGCTGACTTGTCTCGACACAACTTCTGCAGAGGTGTCGACATGGTTGAATTGTATCGACACTTTTGTACTCAACCAATTTTCTGCACTGCAAGTTGTTAGTTGCTGACTGTGCTGACTTCACTCAGCACTTTGTTGACTTCACTCGACGCTTTTGTACTTAGACAATTTTCTTCACTTTTTAGTCAGCTTCTTAGAGTCCACCTATCAATGTAACTTGGATTACCTATAAAATCACTATGACATAGGTAACCAGCAAGCATGAACTTAAATATACATCAATTACATATTTGTGTATATCATTGAGTTGAAAGGGCTTCTTCAAATTAAGTACATTGTGTCCAATGTACCCAACAATCTCCCCCTATTTGGAGAAGTCATAACCCCAATCAATGATATACACTTCAATACCAAAATATATTAATTATGATGTATAAGAAAAATGCTGAACAAAATATAAAGGAACACAACAATAACAACACGAATATCAATAGGTGCAACCGAATTTTTCATTCAAATTAATTCAAAGATTACATCCTTCAGTTTTGTTACAATGTTCTTAAAGTCAAATTACATAGTTTTTAGAAAAGAAAAAGTAAACTAAGAATCCTCTGACTCCTTGATGACAATATCTTTTTCTGACTGTATTTTAGCTTTTACTTCAGACACTTTGTCATCAACCACTTTCTCTTTTCCCTTGGCATCCTTAACTTTAGAAATTTCCTCTTGCTTGAGCCTCTGCCTCTCAAAATAGTGATAGGTCTTGGGAAAATATTTGTTGGGTTCCATAAAGTCAGCTGGAATCTTCCCTGTCTTAAAATCTTTTCTAAATTTATAGAGGATCTCCTGCTGCTTTGTGTGTTTGGCCCACTCTTGCTCTGAATACCATTTTCCCCTTTCAACTGCATTAGTATTGACTACTTTCCATGCAGTAAGAATAATGGATCTAGAAGTTGGACTCCATTACTTAAAATCAGGCTTTGTTTCAACCTATTCCCTAAATCTTTTCTTTGATAGTTGAACTTCTTTTTCCTTTAACAATGCAAAATCAGTCATCTCCACCTCTTCACATACTATATTCTAAATTTGTGGTGGAGGACTATACATTGACTGGATAGCAGTTTGAATAGCCTCAAAAGGAGTTGGTTGGCAACCAGACTCAGAAGTTTGGTCTCCATCATACCATATGGGAGGATAGCCTAGAGTGTCTCTGATATTATTTGAGATCCAAGTAGTATGTTCAGAGCTTGCCATTATCATTACTCTCTCCCCCTTTATGACTTCTCTTTCAACATGATCTCTTAATTCATTCTTGTGAAATCTGACTTGACCATCTAAATAGTTGATTCCTGAGGATACATAATTCTTGACCTTGAGCTGATGTTCATCCAATTCTTTGTGAGAAGCTTTCACTTCCTTAAGTAAAGAGGCTGAGTGAGTAGATAGTTGAGTTTCAATATCTTTGGAGGTTGAGTTTATCTTGGTCTCAAGTGCAAAAGTTTGCTCAGCTATTTTTAACAATGTAGCATTATGCATTATTGTCATGTTCTCATTCATTCTATTCTGATTTTCAAGGACATAGCCTTGTTTAATATCTATTTCATCTTCAACTTGCTTTGAATCCACTTGTTGTTTAATAATGTATACCACAACATTTGCTCCTCTCTGAAAGTAATCAGTCATATCTTTCTTCAATAAATTTACCTCAAATCTAATTGACTTGATTTCTTGGGCTAGCTGAAACTGCAACTCCTTGTTGCTTTCATGCACATACTTCTCAAGTTGAGTTCTTTGTTAATCTAACATAATTTGCAGTTAAACTATAATTGAACTTAAATCCGTAGATGGAGCAAGTGTTGTTCCAGAATGAATGATCTTCTTATAGCTTTTGCTCCTCTTTTTGAGTTCAGTTATTTTCCTTTTCTTTAGTTGAGAGGCTTCTACCTCCTCAGATTCTGAGGAACTAACCACCTCAACAGATTTAGGCTCTTTAGCTGTATATGTAGTTGGGTCCTGATCTGCAAACTCCCCCTCAACCATTGCACCTTCTTCATCAATATTGATGTTTTCTAAGTTATCCTCATCTTGTTGAACTTCAGCATCAGGAACAGGGTCCTCTGGAGTAGCAGTTATCTCCCCCTAGATATCTAGATTTGTGTGTAGAATAATTTCCTCTTCAATTTCCTTAGAGATTGTATCTTCAATCTCTTTGTCAGGCATTTCTTGGCCAGGAATCTCTATTTTCTGCAGAGTTGTGTCTAGCTCTTGTACTACTTCCATTACAATAGTGTTTACACTAGCCATATCTATTTTTGATAGTACATTAAGGTTCTCCCCCTCAATTTGATCCTTCTCTTATACATTCTCCCTATATACCTGATCATCAGTTCCGGGTGAGGGCCTTGGAGAATTCTCAGCTATTGTATCATCCTATTTTTTAGAGCTTGAACTTGCTTGGTCTTCAGATTCACTGGAAGAATCTTCTTCCATAACTACAACCTTCTTCTTTTTATCTTTCTTCTTCTCAACTACATGTGTTTTTTTTGATAGGACTCTATCCTACCTAGCTAATATTCTCATATCCATTCTCCTCGTGTGATTGATATTGGATCCAATCTTGAGGTTGAGGCTGTCTAGAATGGCATGAACCAAGTATAGACTTAGAATTCTGCCCATATTGAGCTTCTGGATACTTTCAGCAATTTTTTCAAAGACCACTCTACTCCAGTTAGTCTTGATTTTGAAAATTACTCTTGTCATATGCTCAAACATCTGAGCGGATATCTTGTCATGTTCTCCTGTTTTATATAACATCAAATTTCCAATTATTTCAGACAGGAATTTTCCTTGTGAATTCATACCCTTCCTATTCAGGGTGCTTCCAATCTTAATGATTGAGGCCAAACCACACCACACCAATGCTTCTTCAGTCCTGGCAGAGTCTATGTCATCTTCCTAATCGATTCTTGGTATGCGAAATATCTTTGCCAGCCTTTTGGTTGTGAGTTGAACCTTAGCTCCATTCACTTTATACATTATCTTTGCTGAGTTTGAATCCAGTTTAGCATTTGAGAATAATTCTGAAACTTTATGTTTTTAGATTTTTGTTGGTTCTAAAAGTAGATTTTTGAGACCTGCCTCAGTGATTAGGTCAATGACGTTCCTAATTTCTTCTTGCACTGAGACGAATCCATTGCGCACGAGTTCATAACCTTCAAAGATGTTGTAGTCATTCTTGGGAGCCATTGGAGTTGAGATAAATGATTAACGAGTGTCAACTAATCAGGATTCTAGGCCTCGACACTCAGGAATCAAAAGCTCAAGAAATCAAAAAAGCGTAGTCGACTCCTACTCTCACACCCTATTTATAGTCTAATCTTTCCTGAAGATGAAAGGGCGCGCTGCATTTAGACTTTTCCAAAAATTTAAGGTAAATACCTAGTCTCGACACAGGAAAAAAAATTGTCTGTCGAGATGTGTCGACACAAGTCGACACTCTGATACAATGAGAAATTGTCTGTCGAGATGTGTCGACACAAGTCGACACAAGGATAATGTCTCTCAATATATACCTTTGGGTCTCGACACCC
Organism: Platanthera zijinensis; assembly: GCA_039513925.1. Classification (NCBI taxonomy): domain Eukaryota; kingdom Viridiplantae; phylum Streptophyta; class Magnoliopsida; order Asparagales; family Orchidaceae; genus Platanthera; species Platanthera zijinensis. The sequence continues at coordinate 133,313,117 of CM077084.1, forward strand.
TTATGTCTCGACACTTACTTTAGTGTCTCGACACTTTGCAGTTATGTTGTGTCGACACACTTTCTGGTGTCTCGATACATTACTATTTATAGTGTCGACACACTTTCTGGTGTCTCGACACTTTATTAGATGTCTTGACAATTCTCTGGTGTCTCGACACAACTTTTAACTTAGAAAAAATTTTGTTCTCTAAGTTAAATATACTTGACATTTATGAGGCTATCCGTGATATCTAAATAAGTAAACTTGATTACTGACTAATTAGTTTATTCTAATTTTGTATCAGTTTTTATGTGTGCATTAATTACTCAAGATTCAACATTCCAAGTTCAAACATAAAGAAATTAAATTTCTCTTCTTCTAGGGGCTTAGTAAAAATATCAGCAATTTGTTTATTTGTTGGAACAAATTCTAAACTAATATCCTCATTTTCTATATGCTCCCTAATAAAGTGATATCTAATTTCAATATGTTTTGTTCTGCTATGTGACACAGGGTTGTTTGCAATAGAAATATCACTAGTAGAATCACAAAATAAAAGAATTTTACTTAGCTTTATGTTATAATTTTGTAATTGATGCTGGATCCAATGCAATTGTGCACAACAAATTTCAGCTTAAATGTACTCAAATTCAGCAGTGGATATTGCTAAACTTGTTTGCTTTTTGCTGCTCCAAAATACTAGCCTTCTCTCAAGAAATTGACATGAACCTGATGTGTTTTTCTTGTCTTTCTTACATCCTTCATAATCAGCATCTGAAAAACTTCTCAATTAAAAATCACTATTCTTGGGATACCATAGGACAAGATTAGGTGTGCCCTTTAGATTTTTTAATATTCTTTTAACTGTTGTATAGTGAGATTCTTTAGAGCATGCTTGATACCTGACACAGACACAAGTGGCATACATTATGTTTGGTCTGCTGGCTGTTAGATAGAGCAGTAATCCAACTATGCCTTATACAAGGTGATATCAACTAGCTTGCCAACACCATCCTTATCTAAATACATACTGGACCCCATAGGAGTTCTCATTGAAGTGGTTGTTTCCATGCCATACTTTTTGATTAACTTCTTGGTGAACTTAGACTGACTAATGAAAAATCCATCTATAGTTTGCTTAACTTGGAGACCCAAGAAAAACTTGAGTTCATCCATGCAACTCATCTCAAACTTACCTTGCATAAGTTTGGCAAACTTAGTGCAAAGAGACTCATCAGTAGAACCAAATATAATGTCATCTACATATATTTGTACTATGATAGTCTTCCCTTTGACTTCCCTTAGGAATAATGTTTTGTCTATTTTCCCTCTTGAGAATTTATTCTCCGGAAGGAACTTAGACAGAGTCTTATACCAAGCCCTTGGGTCTTGTTTTAATCCATAGAGAGCTCTTAATAATAAATAAACATGATTAGGTTTAGTAGAGTCAACAAAACTTGATGGTTGCTCAACATAGACCCTTTCTTTAAGGTTACTATTTAGGAAGGTTGACTTCACATCCATTTGGTAAACTTTGAAACCTTTGTAGGTTGCATATGTACGAAAGAGTCTAATAGCCTCCAATCTGGCTACTGGTGCAAAGGTTTGATCAAAATCTATACCATCTTCTTGTCTATAGCCCTTTACAACCAATATAGCCTTATTTCTAACTATAACATCATTCTCATCTAATTTATTCCTATATATCTACTTGGTTACTATGATGTTACAGCCATTTGGTCTAGGAACCAACTTCCAAACATTGCATCTCTTGAGCTAATTCAATTCTTCCTGCATTACACCTATTCAAAATGGATCTACATTGTCTTCTTCAAATTTCTTTGGTTCTGTTTGAGACAGAAAACTTGAGTACATTACAGTGGTGGGATGTTTGATTCTTGTGGTTACACCCTAAGCTGTATCTCTAATGATCAATTCCCTTGGAGGATCCCTTAGATGTCTGATAGCTACAGGTAATGTGACTACATCTCTTGGACCAGCTACATTTTGTTGCTGAGTTTCTTCTTCTGGTTGTTCCTGTGCAAACACTTCTTCAATAATGTTGAATCCATCTTGTATATTTTGGCTTGCTGGAATTAAATCTTCTATAGATCGCTCCTTTAGCTTCAAGTATTCTCATGTTGTGCTTGATGTACCTGGCTTATCATTGTAAAACATAGAACTTTCATCAAATATAACAAGAACAGACTCCTCCACAACTTGATCCCTCAAGTTGTAGAACTTATAAGCCTTACTGTTGTTACTATAACCAACAAATATGCCTTCATAGGTCTTCTCAACAAATTTAGTTATGTATGTTTTCCAATTATTTAGGACAAAACATCTACATCCAAAGATTCTAAAATAGGCCAAGTTTTGTTTTCTGCCTTCATTAGTTCATAAAGTGTCTTATTCACCCTTTTGTTGATTGAAGCTCAATTAAGAACATGAAATGCTGTGTGAATTGCTTCAGCCCAGAAATATTGTAGGAGAGAAGATCACTCAGCATGGTTCCTCCAGCTTCAATGAGAGTTCTATTCTTTCTCTCAGTAATTCCATTTTGCTGGGGTGTTCTTGAAGTGCAAAACTCCTGCTGAATCTCAAGTTCTTCAGAAAACTTTGTCATGCATTCAGTTTGAAATTTAGTTCCATGATCACTTCTGATTCTGACCATAAAACTGTTCAATTCATTCTGTATTTATTTGACAAATGTCTTGAAGACATCAGGAGTTTCAGACTTTTTTCTTAGAAATAAAACCCAAGTAAAATTGGAATAATTATCAACAATTACAAAAGTGTAGACTTTCCTTCCTAGACTGTGAACTGGTATAGGCCCAAACAAGTCCATATGCAAAAACAGCTCATTGAGTCTTTGGTTTCAATACTTTTGAATGAAGCTTTGTTCTGCTTGCCTTTTTGGCATGCAGAGCAAATGCTCTCCTTAGAGCATTTAGTGTTAGGACCATTCCTATCTAGCTCTTTACTGAAAAGTTTGTCTATGACCTTGTAGTTCAAATAAGCTAGCCTCTTGTGCCATTTGACATAGTGTGAGACTTTTTCATTTGCAACTAGACATAAGAGTGAGTATGACTTTAAACAATGAAAATTCAAACAATACACATTCCCACATCTAGTGCCTCTCAAGATGACCTATTGGTCACTTGACTTCTTTATTAGGCACTCATCCTTGTAGAATGAAATGTAATAGCCAAGGTCATAAAGTTGGCTTATGCTTATAAGGTTGTGTTGCAACCCTTCCACATAAGCTACTTTGGTGAAAGTGACTAAGTCATTTGTTATCTTACCATAACCTTTGGTAATTCCTTTGTCAGCTCCACCAAAGATCACTTTTGGTCCATTCTTAATAGGGATAAATTCCCTCAAATTGCCTCTTATTCCAGTCATGTATCTGGAACACCCACTATCCAAGTACCAGATTGGTCTATCTCTAGTGCTTGGACATTCCTGCAAAATAAGAATTTTTTTTCCTTAGGAACCCAAATTGTTTTGGCTCCTAGGTTCTTGTTAGTTGTGGCTCCATTGAGACAACCTGTGAACTTCTTAACTGGATACCTTTTCTAAACATGAGACACAATGTAATTGGACCAACAGTCCAAGGCAAAGTGTCCTACCTTTCCACAACACCAACATTCATATCTATTATACCTCCTCATTAGAGGAACAGAAGGAACTTTGTGTTGATATTCCTTAGGATAGGAATCAGTAAACATGACAGTTGTATTTTGACTGAGAGCAAAAAAGTTGTTTTGTCTCTCAGTTACAACAATTCTCCTTGGAGTAGGCACATTAGGAATAGCTTTCCTATTCACATATGAACTTGTTCCAACTGATCCAGACTTCTGGGTTTCTTTTCCCTTAGTCTGAAATACAGGTTGTGGAATGACTGGACCCATTTATCCTCTCAGCTTTTTGCCTCTTCTTTTCTCAGGTTTAACATAACCAAGTCAACTTTTAGGTGTTCCTGAGAAGGTATCTATAATGGGCATCATAGTTTTAGGTTTAGAAAATAGCTGTACTAGTCTTTTCTCATTCAGGAGTTTGAGTTATAACTCCTGAATGATTGCATCTTTTTGTTTTATCAACATAATTTGATCATCAATGATCTTAGTTAGCTTTGTTAACTTTGAACTTTGAAGACCTATCTTCTGAGTATCCATCTTATGATGATACTCAAGACTTTTTAGTGATGCAATCTCTATGGCTTGTTCTTTGACAAGCTTCTTGCTATTTACAAGAGCTTCCAATAGTTTTCCAAATTTGACTGTGAGCTACTGCAGTTCAGTCTCAGGGTTAGACTTATGTGAATCAATCTTTGAGTCAAATGAGTCTAGCTCATCCACAATCTCATGAACAGAATTTGTAGAACAATAAAAATTGTCAAAGATTACCTGAGTATCCTAACATTCAGTAATTTCTCTATCTGGATTATCAGACAGTGCCATCAAATTAACCTTCATATCATCTTCAGAATCACCATAGTGTGCTGAAGTTGTGGAGTTATTTCCCTTGTATATGGCCTCTCTGATGAATTCTTCTTCATAGGAGAATAGTACAACATGTTCTTCTTCTGATTCAGTTGAATCAGTATCACTATCAGATAAGGTCTTTAGCTTCTTTATCATCAGACCCTTTTTTGATTTCTTATCTTTATAGAACTTCTTTTCTTTTGACTTTTATTCTCCTTTCTTTTAACTGGACAGTCAGCAATGACATGTCCAGACCTATTACAATAATAACAGATAATATCTGTCTTAAATTATTTATTCTGATGAGAATCATACCTGACCACAGATTTGTCTCTGTGTTTGTCTTTGCTATTACGGGAACTTGGTCCAGTTGATTTCTCCTTATTACACTGCTTCCTTCTTCTCATCATTTTTCTTGAATTGCCTGTTAAATAGTGCTAATTCATCATCCGATAATTCTTCTGATGAAGAACAGGTTCCAGTGCTATCTATATCTTCATCCCTTCTTGGTGATGATGAGATTTCTCTTCTAGACTTCTTTGATGTATCTGCTTTGAAGGCCAAAGATTTAGTCTGAGTTGAACTTCTAGCAGATTCAGCTTCAGCTTTTCTAGAATTTAGCTGAAGCTCATGTGATAATAGCTTCCCATATAAGTCTTGGGGTAACAAGTTTCTCAGATTCCTCATTTTTATTACATCACAAATCTTGACGTCCCTTTCTTTATTTAGGTATCTCAGAAATTTGTCATTAAGCTCATAATTTGAGAATTCTCTGCCATAATTCTTTAAGTCATTTACTATTCTAAAGAACTTTTTATAATATAGTTCTATAGAATCAGTCTTTCCTTGTCTGAATGCCTCATACTGCTGATTTAGTAGAGACTTTCTTTCATCTCTTACTTCTTCTGTGCCTTCCATGTAGACTATGAGAGTGTCCCACATCTCCTTGGATGTTTTACAGTGCACTAGATTCTGAAAAGTTGACTTATCTATTTCACTAACAATTAAGTTTTGAGCTTTTTTATCCATAGTGATAAGAACCACCTCATCCTTTGTCATTTCAGACAGTTTCGTAGGAGTTTGAACATTTGCATTTAGGACAGATATCTTCGTTGGAATATATGGTCCTTCTTGTATAGTGACAAAGATTCTTGGATCTGAAGTCTCCATAAACAATCTCACTCTCTGCTTTCATATAGCAAAGTTATCCTTAGTACAAATTGGCAGTTTCATATAGCTGAGTTCTCTGAGAGATTTAGAAGCCATTAGATCTGATATTTTTCAACTACCCTTTGGATCTTTTTCATACTGTTAAGTCTTTCTTGAATAACCTCCCTCTAATATCACTTGAAAGTTAATCTTATGGGTAGATAATCACCTAGATGGGGGGGGGGGTGGGTGGGTGAATATGTGTCTTTTAAAATTCTTTGTCAATTATTTATCACTTAAATGTTCAGCAGATAATATACTTGAGAAATTAGCTTTATAATAACTCAGCACAATTGAACCACAAAATACAACACATGCAAATCTCAGAACAAAACACACAAAGAATTTATAGTGGTTCTCTAATCTAGGGTACATCCACTTCCCCCTTCTTCCTCACTAGCAATGTGCTAGATAAAGTTATAGTTCCTCCTCTTTAACTCAGATCCAAAGATTTTACAGGCTCAGTTTCTGTAAAGAAACCTACACTCAGACCAACAGGTCCTACCTCAGAGATTCACCTAATCTCCTACCTCAAGTCCCTAAAGAACCCTACCTCAGCCTTTATAACACAGGTTTACACCTCAGTGATCCCACTTAAATCACGTACCTTACGTTCCTCAAGAACCCTACCTCAGCCTTTATAAATTAGGCTTACAACTCAGAGATAAACTCTCCTACCCACTCAGATCTTAGGGAGATCTTACAAAATTAAGAGGTAAAAAGATTCAGAAAATAAATCTGGAATCTGACTTATCTGAATGAATTCAGATTCTTCAATTCATCTGCAAAGAAACAAATCTCGATGAATAATCTGTCTGAAGAGATTCTTCTCTGGATCTGCAATCTTCTTGATGATCGGCTTGATTTCCTTGAAAAATTTGTAGAACAGATCCACTTGAATCTTCTGATCACTTGAGGAAAGGATCTAAAGATCTTCTTGAAGACTTTCGTCTTCCTTCTCCTTCTCGTTATTGTCGCCCTCCTCTAACATAGAAAAATCTTGATGAGAGAATGGAATGATTTGTCTGATAGTTGCTTTCTGTGTAGACAACCCATCTATTTATAGCCTTCGTGGATTGCTGGTTTCTGATTGATGACATCAGCATGTGACATCATACTTCTAATTCTCTTTTAAACTCTTTCTATTGAGATGCCACGTTACTGTAGCTTATGTGACAGTTCTAACTTATCTTGACACTTCTGTGTTGACTCTGCACATCTTCAGAAACATAAGTGTTGATGATGGCGACGCTGTCCCACCGCTGGTTCATGATTACGTTTCTGATGCGGCTGTTAATCCCCGACAAAGAGAGTTTGTTGATTGGAACGATCGTTGCCGCAAGCTTGAAGATGAGATTGTACCGCGACATTCATCGCCAACGTCACACCCCGCTACATGTTATGCACGTCGTCCTCCGTTACCTTAAAATAAAAATATATGATTATAAATTAAATATTTATAATTATATATTGTTAAGCATTTTTTATTTTAAGCATTTATGCATTTTATTTGTATGCATTGTATGTTGAAACTGAAAAATTGGTCTTTGTGGAGTTCACCCTTGGGGAAGGGGTGATCGCGCACCTACTTCTCTCCTACAAGCAAAATGACAAGGAAAAAAGAACAAGGAACTGACCCAAGGGCTCGACGGGGAGGTCCCACCACACACCTAGAAGATCTTAGAGCGCTTCCCCTCCCTATCCAAGAGTCAAGCTAAGGCAACCTCAGAAAGTGCTAGAAGATTGGAAGACAAGTTAGCATGCCTTCTGAGGTACCCCTGTGGTCCTATTTATTGATTTTTTAAAATGGCCTGCAAATAGCAAACCTTCGTTGTTCTGAACAGCTATGTGCAGCCCAACTGGGTTTTCCAATAGCGTAAATCCGCTGTTCTAACTAGCTATGGGCAGACCAGCGGGGCCAAAATGGTAAAAACACATCATAGAGCATAGGGCGAGTGGCACTCTGAAGCCTCCACTCACCTGGGGCGGCGAGTGTTTGATGGGGCTGTCACTCGCCGCCTCCCCGAACCTTGGCGGACATGGGCCTGACCAGTCCAGCTCATCTATTGGCTGCCAAGCTCCATGGGCGAGTGCTAGACGACGGATGCCGAGGTATTCCTCGGCACTCGAGGCGGACGCGACCTAGTTTTCCCCCACCTCGCTTCTGAAGGCGAGCGCGAGACAGGCTGCTCTGAGATTATTACTTCTGAAGCCCAGAGATATTGAGTTTAACGAACTCCAGGAGGGCACGAGCAAGGAGGAAGAGAGATTGAGTTCGACGAACTCCGGGCGGACGCGAGGCTTAGGCTGATGAAAGCCAAGCTCAGCTCGACGAACTCCAGGCAGGTGCGAGCTAGGAGGAAGGGAGATTGAGTTCGACGAACTCCAGGCGGGCGCGAGGCTTAGGTCGACGAAAGCCAAGCTCAGCTCGACAGACTCCGGACGGGAACAAGCTAGGTGGAAGGGAGATTGAGTTCGATGAATCTCCAGGCGGGCGCAGGCTATGTTGACCAGCTCGCGTAGCTTGTCCGCCTAGCTTTGGCGAGAGCGAGTTAGTCATTCTGAGTCTGCCCGTTTGCTTTTCTAACGCAGGAAGGCCTCCCCAGTCCGCTCACCTGAGGTCGTGGGCCCACTCGGCGAACACAGGGTTGTACATAATCCCCGCTCTTATTGAGCTTGGCTAAGCTCAGAAAGAATCATCCAACCCACGTGTTCGGTGAGTGCTTTGCTGAGCTGGAGAGAATCTTTTGAGGGGTCCCACCCTCGTGCTATAAATATGTCATCGGACCTTTGGAAAAATTCCCCCTCCTTCCACCCTTCTCGGCGAGCTACAGCTGAGCGATGCCTATATCCGAGGATATGTAGGCTCGTCTAGTGGCCGCGAGGGAGTGAACCCGGGAGCTGGCCCTTGGTGCCACCCCATGGCTGGCGTGCGGATTGCCTGGCCCCCTCTTTAGGCCAAAAAAAGGAAAAAGGGGCGGGCGGTCCCCCTCGAACGATCCCCCTGCGTCGAGTTCGGTGGCTAGTGACGAGGTCGCCCCCGAGGTATGCCGACCCCTCTGTCTGACTCATGGCTCTGCTTCTGATTTCTCTTTTCTACAGGAATCGGTTCGCGATGATGTAGAGGATAGGGGAGAACCGGGGCATTTTCCCCTGTTGATAACTGGGCGGGTTGCTAACTCCTAGGCCTAGGAGCATGTACCTCCTGCGATGTCTCCGTCGCCATTGCCTCCCGGCCTGGGGAAAACCTTTGTTTCTCTTGGAGGCGAACCATTCCAGGGGCGGCTGAGTACCTCCCGACTGGATACCAATGCAGGCGACGTACCGACCCCAGGTGAGCTTTATACTTTTGCCCGTTTACCACTGCTCGCTCCTTCTGATTCCTCCCTGTAGGTTTTAACGCGATCTCCTCCTACGATGTCGAGATGAGCGAGGGGGGAATTCGCCTACCCCTGATACAGATCATATTTCGGAGTAACTGGGTGACCCGCTGGACGCTGAGAAGATGAAGAAGCAGTTGACGTGGCTATTTCAAAAACACACGTTACTGCTGTAGGAGGTTTTCAATAGGGTGGACAAGGACAAGGCCGAGGCGAAGGAGCGATTCGCGGTTCTGGAGGGGACGAGGCGTCCAGCTGATGAGGACGGAGTTACCTCTCTGGGGGTACACATCACGCGAGCTGAGGAGTAGCTTAGGCATGCCTCAAAGAAGGTCGATCTGGCCAAGCGGGAACTGTTGGCGGTCCGCGAGTACCATTACCCTCACATGCCGCCCCGATCTGACACGCGGGGGCGAGGTAGGTGTAAGTGGATCCAGTACTGAGCCGTCTGCTCCTTCCCCGCTATTAGTTTCCTGGCTCGGGTCGCATCCGCATCTTGGGTCGGTTCGCCAAGTAGGGTCGCAAAACGTCTTTATTCAGAACATTTTAATATGTTAGTAATAATTTGAGACCTGTTTCGCCTACCAATTGGCGATTGTTTGTTGTGTGTTACTTTTACTGTGGTGATGCTTAGTTTCCTTGGGGAGTGGACAGGGCTCTCAGACTCTCATATTCCTTCTTCAAGCGGGCGTGACATTATTGAGCTGGCTCGCCCAGCTCGCCTATTCAGTTTAGGCGGGAGCGAGCCGACCACCCGCAGATCGCTCTCCCGAGCGACTCGCCCACTATTTCGGGCGGGCTTGGGTCGCAACTTGCCCGTCCTTTGTGCGGACACGGATGAGAGCTACTCGCGGTCATTTACTCTTCGCGACACATCGACGAGATGATATTAGTCTAAGGCGGGTCTGGATGTCGAAACATCTGGGCGCATTTTGCCATCCACACTTTTCTCGCCGGCGGAACCTTTTCCCGTCCTTTTTAATTCTATAAATAGGCCCTGCCGACCACTTCTCACCTACCATATTTAAGACTTCCCCTCCTTTCTACTTCTCTGCGACTCCCGACTCGCCAGCTTCCTGCGAGAACTTCCTCGTCCCGCTCAATGAGTTTCTCGTGAGATGGGTGGTGGTAGCGGCGATGCGGATGGGAAGAGCAAGTGCACCTGTATTTTCTCCGAGCACCATTTTTTCCATGCCGCCATAATTGAACGCGAGTTCCTCTATGCCATAGGCAAATTCGTACCACCAGGCTTCGTGGCGAGGCAACCTGGGAAGGGGAGAAGATCAACGACCTCTCAGGAGAGGAGCTCGCCATCCCCACGGTGCATTTTGAGGCAGGTCTCTAGCTTCCTCTATGGCCGGAGGTACGCCAAACACTAAAATACTTCGGGGTCGTCCCCGGGCAGATGACCCTCAATTCCATCGCGGTGGTGGTCAAGTTCGCCTGCTTCCTGCGAGAAGAGTAGATCGAGTTCAACCTTGTGGTCTTCCGCAAGCTGTTCTCCTTCCGGGGGAACATGGATGGGACTGCCTACTTCTCCAGCAACCACATGAAGGTGCGGGAGACTATCAACAAGGGCCATAACAGGCTAAAGAAATTTGTTTTTGTCAAAGGGGACTTCGACAATATCCCCTTCTCGCCGATCAAGCTAAGCGAGGCGAGCTACTGTCCTCCCAGCCTGGGGGGGGGGGCACAAAGCGGAGCTGTGCGGATTCTTCGCCAGGAAGAACTTCGAAGTCATCTTTCTGTATAGGAACCTGGACAATTTCGCCCCCGTCCCGCCCGGGGAAGGTAAGCGATTCATGTTTTCCCCTTTTTCTTTACCACCATTCTTTTGCTTTAATCTTTCTTTCCTACAAGAGAGCGGGACATCCCCTTGCACCCTCCCTATGAGAGTGCATGACTCGCTTCCCGTGAGCTTGCCCATGCTGAGGTTGTGGCTGTTGCGCATTGCGAGACCACAGACCCCTCTGTCTAGAAGCGGCCTAGTCGTGAACAGCCTCTGCCGCCACCGCCGCCACCGCCGCCCAAGAAGCTGAAAATCGCAGGCGGCGCCCCCCCATGAGTTAGGAGAAGGGTAGATAAACCAGCTGTGGATCTCGATCTCGCGACTGCCCCGACAAGCAGCTCCCCTAGCAGGGTAGCTGGTACTTCCGGGCCTCAAAACGAGATGCACGCAGCTGTGAAGCCGGTGTCGAGGGCACACCGCAACTTTGGCTTTGGTGAGCGACCTCTCGATGAGCTCGAGAACCCCCTCTTCCAGTGGGATAGGGAGTCGAACCAGACCATCATCTCCACCTTGCTACAGAGCTAGCTTGAACAGAACACCATTAGTGGGGAGTCCTATAACTTCTCGTTCGGCCTTTATGCGTGGGAGGATGCTGCGGTCTATGACGAGGAGGCCACGCGGGTCCTCGTGCACGAAAGCGCGCGGGCCTAGCTCCGCGGCCTAGAGCTGGCCCACATGACGGGCAGGTGGCTAACCCAGCTGTAGAAGAATTCCCCTTTGCTCAAAAAGCTGGTCGACGAGAAGGAGGAAGCTCGTCGGCTCGCCCAAAAGGAGGCTGATTTCTAGAGAAAGCGGGCAGACGCGGCCGATGCCGCCCTTGCCTAGTACCTAGGGGGAGTGGTACGTGTCTCGACTCGCACTTATTTCCTACAGGTTACCTTTTCCCCTTCTCAAGCTCATCCTTATCCTGTCCCTTTTCGCAGGACGCGACAATGGCAAGCCGCCTGGGCATCCAAATCGCCTCCCTTGAAAAGGAAAGAGAGGCATCACAGGCACGGGTGCGTGAATTGGAGGCCGCAGCGGCTTCGCCGCCGCCTTCTAGTAGCAGTTGCCAGCTCGTGCATTACACTGATATGAGCTAGAGGTCATGATGCAGAAGAATGCCACCGATGCAGCGAAGTACACCCTCTAGATGTTGCGGTGAGCTGACCTTATCAAGAGCGAGGGCGAGGGACTTTCTGCGAGCGACGTGGTACCGGCCTTATTCCTTCTGGTACCGAAGTCAGGCGACGCGTCCTACCAACCTATCTAGGAAAACTCGTCGCTCGGGGGTTCGCCTCGCTGAATACCCGTGCCTCGCCTCGCTGACCTCATTATAATCTTGTTGTAATATGAGCGCGGGCCGAGCCCTAGAACTTGTAATTTCATTGATCAATAAAGTGTACTTTCTGAAATTATTCTCTAATCTTACTTCTCTATAATGCAAATCCATCTTTTTTCTTTTCTGTGTTCATGGCCAATTTTGATTCTTCCATTCGCTGTCCCCCTTCCCACAGCTTGGGAGCTAGGTCATGTGTTTGTTCAGGAATTAGCTTAGGGAATATAGGAGCGCCAGTTAGCCAAACCGCGAATGGTGATCCACGTTCTTTGTCTGAATTCTTCACGCCATTCACGAGGTAGAGGGGGCGAGCCGAGTTGTCTCGCGCCCGAAGCCACCTGACTTCACGCGAGCTGGGCTCCTTGAGGTTGCGACGCGGTCTTAGCTCCACTCGCCTTCTTCGATTTCCGGGTGTTCGCTTATTCATAAACTCGAGTCGGCACTTCTTGCTCACCGACCTGCTAAGGTCACTGATGCAAGCCCAAGGTTTTGAAGGGTTAAACTACGCGCTCTTAGGTTTGACAATAAGAATAAATATCTAGCGTGCGGTTTCTATACTTAGAACTATCGACAAGTCAAGCAATTAATGGCACTACTTTCAACATCACACAACGCAAAGGGACGCTACCCCTTTTATAGATTGAACAAGGGCTATAGGCAAATGTTCGCTCAAGCAAAAAGGATCCACACGATCCGGACAATTAGCTATTCGAATTTAATTATGCACAAACAATTCACAATTCCAATAAAAGAAAATCCGGGCTAAATTAGTGATTTAAAATTAAGTCCACAATCAATCCCAAAAAAAATAATTAATATGAGGGTTGTCAAATCACTTGAACACCGAAGAAATTCAAGGCTAAAGAAACCGATTTCTAAATGTGTTCACGAAATTTACCCGCTCCAATTTTATGAAAAAAATATTCAGGAAAATAATGCTTGAAATTTAGATTTTAATTACGCACAACATTCAATATAAATCAGGGCTAATTACCAGCATTCTATTCCACCACAATCTCACAAATATTATAGAAGAAATCACACAAAGAAGTTTAAGAAATCGTTACCCAATCCAAAGAAAGACTCGTCCACAAGATGAGTGGAGGAAGCGCTCACGACGGTGGATGATTTTCTATTTTCCACGCAATTCCTTGAATCCGCACAAGACGATGAAGACGCTTGCCTTTTTCTTTTTGCAAAAAGAAACCCTAGAAGGGGAGAATATGGAAAACCCAAGATATATAAGGAAAGAGGGGAGAGAAAAGGTGTTGGAATTATTTTACTAAATATGATGAGGGGTTGGTGGCTAGGAGAGAGGTGTGGGTGGCTGAATTTTGTTTGGAGGGGTGATAGAGGGTGGCCAGATAGGTTTATTGGGGGAAAGAGAGGGCTCGGGTTGGAGAATAGGGAGGGGGCTGGTCGGATTTGTTGCTTGGAGGGGCATCTCGGGTGGAGGGTGATGTGGTGGCTCGGTTTTTTGTGTGGTGGAGATGGGTGGTAGAGATAGGGGCAAGGTGGAGGAGAGGGTGGCAGCAAGAGGGTGGCCGGCTAGGGTTTGGTGAGAGGTTGAAGGCTCGGTTTTTGAGGAGGAAAAGAGGGGCTGTTTAATGGAGATTAGTGGAGGAGGAGGAGTAGAGAATAGAGAGGAGGAGGGTGGTGGCCGGCGGCCAAGATAGGGGAGAAAGGAAGATGGCCGAAATTTGCCAAGGGGGGAGGAGGAGATTCTCACAAGAATTAGAGTTCTCAATTTTTATTCATTCTCTACAAAATCCTTCATGACATGGCCTATATATAGGCTACACCACTCAATCTCCACCCTTTAAAATTAAACACTCATGGTGGTTATATGCACTCATCATGACATAACAAATACAATAATTAATAACATGAAAAAACAACAACTGATGGTTATAAGCACTCATCATACATATAATGAAATACTAAAAATAGAATTGCTTAAAATAAAAATGCTAAAATATAAATGATAAAATATATAATTATAATTATGTAATTTATAATTATATATTTTATTTCTTGGCGGCGACAGACGACGAGCAAAACATGCAGTGGCGGCGGCGTTGGCGAAGAAACGTCGTGGCAAACTCCAATCTTCGAGCTTGTGGCATCGATCGTCCCAATCCACGAACTCTTTATGACGGGGATCAATGGCCGCATCAACATCGTCGCCATCAATCCTCCCCCACTCAAAATTACTCATCACTGATGAGTGGCCCGTGAGGTGGGAACCGTCGATAACAACATCAACATGGGGCAAATATGACCCCGCAATCCGTGTCGTAGTAGCATGAACATCCCATAACACTAAGAACCTGTCAGGTGTAAAAATAGCAAAACTCGATATGGTGTTAGGCAAAAGAAAATTAACTTGAATCTTATCATCTGGTTCAATAACCAAGGAGTTCACGTGGAAATTAGATACGACAATACTAACACTCCTCAACCCAAGAGAATATTTAGTGGTAGGAAGAAACGACGGAGAAAGGCACTCAGGTGGAACAGAGGCGTACAGTAAAAAGACCAGAAACTTGAAATAAAGTGAAACACCCTGTGTTGTATAAAAATCTGAAATAAAACATGAAATCTGACGTTCTTCATAATCTAGGATGGGTCGGCGTTCTTACGTATTAATTTATTAACAGAGCCATAAGGCATCCGCTCGGGGACTGACCAGACTAAACCCAAATCACTAAATCTAGCGTCAGACGGTCTTAGAAAGAAGTGGAAGTGCGTGAAACAAAAATTAAAATGAAACACTAACGTCCTATATACATGAGGAGAGAATCCATGTGCTACATGACTAGACCCAAACATGAAGGATAAGGGGGTTAAGTCAGGTGGCACGGGAGCCTTATAATCAGAGATTATTTTGATGGGCCCCAAAATCGCAGTCTTAATTTTAATATTCTTACGCTTGGCATGAACATATGCCAAGCTGAACCTCTCATCATAAACAATTGAATTGGAAGCTCTCAGATGTGAATTGATGTGCGAGCGATACAACTCAAGGGACCTTTCAATAGTCACTAACGTGGGGAAATGAGGGTCATCAAAAGGCGGTGGGTAAATGCGTGCAACCGGGTATGGTATATAAGTATGTATAGTGGACACCACATCCAGATGCACAATTGCCAAAAAACAGAATCAGTCGGAGTAGAAGACAGAATCGTAGTCGGACACGTATAAAAATGAACTATCAAAAGTGACGCGTAGTCATATCTATGAGGTGCGGTGAAAAGTACAAATACTAGTGCGCTCAATATAGTAATATCTATACGCTGAGACAACGCCAAAGTAGGAACTAATAGAGTGGGCGTGACACACAAACTCAGACTAGGACTTCCGGTTCCACATCCTAAAAAGTCATCTAAGTAGGCAAATAAATAAGGGGAAGGGTTAGTAAGATCAAACCCGGGATAAAATTCGAATCAGTAAAAAGTTCACCAAATAGTGTCGACATCAAAGAACTCTCATCCGGATGTACAACAACAGTATCGTCTAAAGTTACCCTTCCCCAAGATCGTAACTCATCCATAATAATAATAGAAACAACCTCACTCTCAAGCTCCTCAGATAACTCAGATATAATCTCAGTAGGTATAATCGTAGGCTCTAACACGATGGGGATCGTATCCTTGAGAGGGCACCCAATACTAGGGTGAACAGACACAACGCTAGTAGGGCACGTAATAAGCAACGTAATACTCTCATAGATCGGAACGTAATCATCCCATACATCATCTTCTAAACCACTAGGTATCCACTCTCAATTTCAGACTCATCAAAATCGTCGGGCACTAACATACATGTCGAAATACTCTCACCTACGGGGTCATCATCAGAATCAAGAGATACTACATCAACATCAGAGACCGACTTATTCCCTTATTTAATGGTATTCAAATCATCTAACATCTGAGTTCGATGGTACGTAAGGACGTACTGTTCTGTCAGCATGGCCTTCATGTCTGCCCAACCAATAAGTAATTTACCGTTCTCGGCTCTCAGACGTCGTTTCTCATTCAACCAGAATATCTTAGCTTTACCTAACAACTTTATTCTCTCCACTCGCACCTTATCCGCGTCAGTCCATTTGTACCACTCAAAGTAGCACTCTATTTCCTTAACCCAATCTAGGAAAACTTGGGGACACCCTAAACCATCATAAGTAGGTGCCTCAATTCTAGTGGAAGGATAAGCGTGGGGACGGTTGGTATTCCTATAGTATGAAGGCAAGGCTGGGGTATGTTTAGCCACGACTTTAGCATACAAATAGTCATAAACCGTCATAAGTGGGTGCCAATATTCTAGCATACACGTCATATGCCATTTTCTAGTGGTGACTGGACAAAAAATTCTACTCGAATCTGGTGTAGATGTAGTGAATAAAAGACTCTGACCCAAATAAATTTTGGAAAGATTGATTTATTCCCGCTTAATAACTAAGGTAATAAAATATTTTTTTTTGATTCTCTTACTGAAAATAAATAAGAGATTATTAAAAAAAAATTGTGAATTTTTTTGTTGAAAAATAAAAAATTAGACCGCTATTGGCAGACCAGATTTTTTTTTGTTATTTTGACAAAAAAACGAGCAAGACAAGTGTGTGTTGACGTACTAAGCAGGAGGTTAAGGGTGTCAATTAGGAAATTGACGTGAACCTCCCTCTGATACCAAATTGATACAGGCCCAAGGTTTTGACGGGTTAAATTACACGCTCTTAGGTTTGACAATAAAAATAAATATCTAGCGTGCGGTTTCTCAACTTAGCACTATCGATAAGTCAAACAATTAATGACACTACTTTCAACATCACACAACGCAAAGGGACGCTACCCCTTTTATAGATTGAAAAAGTGCTATAGGCCAATGTTCGCTCGAGCGAAAAGGACCCACACGATCCGGATAATTAGCTATTCAAATTAAATTATACGCAAACAATTCACAATTCTAATAAAAGAAAATTCGGGCTTAATTAGTGATTTAAAATTAAGTCCACAATCAATCCCAAAAAAACTAATTAATATGAGGGTTGTCAAATCACTTGAACACCGAAGAAAATCAAGGCTAAAGAAACCGATTTCTACAAGTGTTCACGAAATTTACCCGCTCCAATTTTATGAAAAAATATTCGGGAAAAAATGTTTGAAATTTAGATTTTAATTACGCACAACATTCAATATAAATTAGGGCTAATTACCAGCCTTCTATTCCACCACAATCTCACAAATATTATAGAAGAAATCACACAAAAAGGTTTAAGAAATCGTTACCCAATCCCAAGAAAGATCTGTCCATAAGATTAGTGGAGGAAGCGCTTACGATGGTGGATGATTTTCTATTTTCCACGCAATTCCTCGGAACCACACCGGACGATGAAGATGCTCGCCATTTTCCTTTTGCAAAAAGAAGCCCTAGAAGGGGAATATATGGAAAACCCAAGATATATAAGGAAAGAGGTGAGAGAAAAGGTGGCGGAATTATTTTACTAAAGATGATGAGGGGTTGGTGGCTAGGGGAGAGGTGTGGGTGGCCGAATTTTGTTTGGAGGGGTGATAGAGGGTGGCTGACTAGGTTTATTGGTAAAAAGAGAGAGCTCGGGTTGGAGAATAGGGACGGGGCTGGTCGGATTTGTTGCTTGGAGGGGCTGCTCGGGTCGAGGGAGATGTGGTGGCTCGATTTTTTGTGGTGGAAGTGGGTGGCCGAGAGATGGTCAAGGTGGAGGAGAGGGTGGAGGCAAGAGGGTGGTCGGCTAGTGTTTGGTGAGAGGTTGAAGGCTCGGTTTTTGAGGAGGAGGAAAAGAGGGGTTGTTTAGTGGAGATTAGTGGAGGAGGAGGAGGAGGAGGAGTAGAGAATAGAGAGGGGGAGGGTGGTGGCTGACGTCCAAGAGAGGGGAGAAAGGAAGATGGCTGGAATTTTCCAAGGGGGGAGGAGGAGATTCTCACAAGAATTAGGGTTCTCAATTTTTATTCATTCTCTACAAAATCCTTCATGACATGACCTATATATAGGCTACATAACTCAATCTCCACCCTTGAAAATTAACCACTCATGATGGTTATATGCACCTATCATGACATAACAAATACAATAATTAATAACATGAAATAAAAATAACAATTGATGGTTATATGCACCCATCATACATGAAATGAAATACTAAAAATAGAATTGCTTAAAATAAAAATGATAAAATATAAATGATAAAATATATAATTATAATTATGTAATTTATAATTATATATTTTATAATTATAATACAATATATATAATTATAATTATAATTCGTCGAGTATCGGCGGTAAAATTCGTCGAGTATCGGCGGTCAGATTCGTCGAATATGGTAGGTTAGCCGGGTAAGAATCCGTCGTAAGTAGTTAAGTAGAATTCGGCGAGTATCGCTAGCCTAATTCATCGAGTATCGGTAGATTAGGGTTCAGCAAGTATCGCTAAAATTCCTTAAGGCATTTTTTCGAGTATGAGTTTAGTATCTTAAGTCTGATTCGCCGAGTATCTAGGTTAATTTATCGAATATAGTCGGTGAATTGCCGAAACTAGTCTAGGCTTATTTGCTTCGAGTGGCCAGTGAAGACAAGGAAATTTCGGCGTGTGTCAGGAAAGATTGTCGAGTATTGATGGTTAATTCGTTGAGTATCAGTACGTTTCGTCAAGTATCTTTCGGCAATTAGTCGAGTATCGCTGGTATTTTTCGTCGAGTGTTGTCAAATTCGTCGAGTATCATTGTAATTTGTCAGGTATACTTGCCGAATTTGGCGAGGGCTTAGAATATTTTCGCCGTTTCGTGTAGGATTCATCTTGTATGGTCCCTAGGATGGTTTTAGGGCTTGTGTAAGGTTTGACCTTGGGTTTAGTCTAGGGTTTTCATTGGAGTGTTCGGTTATGATGTTTCTTCGGCTAGGTCGGTTGATAGTGGATAAAGGCAATTGGACACCAGTTTATGGGTCATTTCCCTTGGTGTTTTGGTTTGGTCTCTATTTTTTGTGGACTGTTGGGTTGTGTTTGGCTAGGTGGCCACCACCGCAGTGCCCTTTTTGAGACGTTTGGGTTTGGTAGTTCAGGATTAGATGTTTTGGTGACCGACTCCGGCCCGGTTGTTTTTACCAAGTGTTAATGACTCACTTTTTCGAGCTATTTTGTGCTCTGTTTGCTTCTTAGACCAGTCTATGTTGTTTATGCTAATCCTTGTAGATTTTCTTGTCGAAGTATGGCTTCATTCCGCACTCGGTGCATATGTTCATTTAACAACTTTATTACAGACTTTTACTTGCCTGCTTAATTTGACTAATCAGCTGTGATTTTCAGCATTTCTTGTAGTCGGGTTTGGTAAACCCTTCCTTGAATTTGTAATTTTTACCTATTTATTTCCTTTGCCACTTGTATTTTCTTGCTGACGTGTTCTTCTTTTTAATGCCTCAAGTTCAGAGCAGTAGTCGGTGGAGCGGCTGAGTTAGGTTGTAGCTTGTGGACTGTAGTATTGCAGTGGTTTCTCCTCACCGCTGTGAGGTAGTTTGTTTTTTTAGTTTTTAGTTCAGACTTGCATACTTTCGGTGGTTTGTGTCAGGTTATTGACGCCCACTAGAAGTTTTCTTTTGGTTATTTAATATTTTGCTAGCTGCTAGTTTACCTTTCTGAGTTGGTTGTACTTGCTCTCTGGGAAGGTTTTATGCTAGGTTGCATGTTAGATATTTTTAAGTATAAAAGTTACTACTATTACTCCATACGTGCCATATTTGAAACCTAAGTCATTATATTTAAACGGTCGTAAAAACTGTTTTTACTATTATCATAAATCTAGAGTCTTGCATACAATGAGTTGTCCTCTGTGGAGGATGTTTATACTCATGTAGGACGTCTAATCTTGTAAATAAAGTATTTTCCGCAGCATATAACTATCTTTTTATCGTGAACTAGATGAGCCACTAAGCCGAGGGATCCAAACAACCGCTTAACTTAAACTGGTTTTTCACTAAATAACTTACATATCTTCTATAAACGTGTTTAGTGGGGTTTAGCCTGAGCGTCTGCAGTTATCCCTTGCTGATGTGGCATCATGACGCGCATTTTCCCTTACTCTGATATATTGTTAAATGCGGATAAAATGCGGGTTGTGACAGTTGGTATCAGAGGGATGGGTTGTTTGGCAATTGGTTGAACAACCATCTTAGGTTAGTGTTAGTCGTCTAGTTATATTTGCATACACACACCGATGTGTCATCAGTACGTCTTAGCCGAAGAATAGTCACTACACTCATAGCATGATAAGAATTATACATGACATATTATGTAGTATGTGATGCATAATATGTGTTTGTATATGGATCCACCATAGGTGGCAACATGTGACGGTTATGTAGTATGAGATGCATAACCACCATCACATGGATGCCCATTAGTACGTTTTCTCTTTCGTTGCATGCAATGTTATGTAGTATGAGATGCATACCATTTCATGTGTATGCCGCTCATAACATGCATTAAGGCCTTTTTAGATTGCATATCACAACATGCATGACATAACATTACATCAACACACGTGACAGCTAAAGATTTACATGATCGCATACGTACACATATGGTTTTGAGTCAAAAGAAATAAGAATTCATGCATTCATGGTTTAGGCACATGAGTTAGTAGGATGACGACATATCATCCTAAGTTCAGGCATGATATCATAAATGAAAATCCCAAAGCAAGTTAGCAGCATGAGCAAGTATTTAATTTTGTATTGTCTGAACTAAGTTATTTGGCTCTAGCAGTAAGCTAGGTTTTGATTAATGGTTAATTGTGTTATTAGAATGAAGAGACGTCCTGCGACGAGGTCGAATCCCCAGTTAGTGGGAGAATCATCTGGTGCCCAGAGTGAGGCCGTGATAGAAGGATTGCGGCAGAGCAATGAGGCTCTATCGAGGAAAATGTTGGAGATGCAGTCGCAGATCAAGGCATTATTGTGGGTTGCTGCTAGTAGGTTGGCTAGAGTGCAGGACCCGGCTATGGGTCAAACAATTCCTGTTCCCCCTGCTCCTCTGGTGCCCCCGGTTTTGTTGCCACCAGATATGACGTTTATTTCGCATTTTCAGAGACTAGGACCCCTTACCTATGTTGGTAGGGTAGATTTTATGGCTTTGGATGATTGGATTATAGCCATCGAGGAGATGTTTTCTTATTCAGGAGTTTCAGTGGGCTAAAGAGTAATGGTCAATACATATCAGCTTAAGAGACTTGCAAAGAGTTGGTGGCTAAGAGAAAAAGTTAACCTTTAAGATGGGTGTTCATGGGAATCCTTTAAGGAATTGCTGATGAAAAAGTTTCTGTCATTGGTCGAGTGTGATCGTTTGATGAATGATTTTCTGCATCTTAAGCAAATGCAGCTCACCGTTAGCGAGTATGAGGTGGGGTTCAGCAAACTGTGCCATTTTGCCCCTGAAATGGTGTCTTCAAAATCTAGTCGAGTTAAATGTTTTCTAGGTGGTCTTAGGAATGACATCCAACAGCTAGCTAGTTCTTACGGATTCGAATGTTATGCTGAAGTTATGGAGGCTGCTCTGAAGGTTGAAACGATTGACAATACCAAGAACCGAGGTCAACAAATGAGGAAGGATAAGAGGAAGATGGGTGAGGTTAAGAGTTCCCAAGAATCCGGTGATTCTTCGAGGAAAAGGAGTAAAGAGATATACAATTTTTGTGGCCGGCCAGGCGATCCGTTCGAGAAATGCTTCAATAGGATAGGAGCTCAAAAGCAGGAGCAAGTTCATGCGATTCAGAGTGCTCCTAAGGGAGATTTGTTTTGTTCTGCGTGTAAGCGAAGGGGGCACGACAATGCCCACTATTGGGGAAAAGAGAGGGTCTGCTTCTAGTGCAGACAGAAGTGACATTTCAGGTCAAAGTGCCTGCAGGCTCAGCCCCCGTTGCAACCAGTTCAACTTCAGGCCTTACCGCCACCGCAGCCATTGGACAAGGGGAAGGGCAAGCTGAACGTGGTGTCCTTGGAGGAAGCTCAGACGTCTTCTCAAGTGATTTCAGGTTAGAACCTAACCTCGTTCTAGCTTTAGTTTTTTTGTTGTAGCTGTAGTTTCGACGTTCGTTCCCTTAGTTGCTTATACATTTTTATAGGAAAGTTTCAGGTCAAGAATCACTGGTCGCGCTTTCTTTTCAATTCCGGTGCTACCCACTCGTTTGTGGCTAAAGCCTTTGTAGAGCATCACGATTTGACTCTTGATCTGGTTGGCGACGCCTTTTGTGTTAAGTTTCCTGTTGGGTGCATTGGAAAATGTGTACCAGATTTGGAGAAGCCTCATCTTAGTCAATGATATGCATCAATTTGTATTTAATAGATGTTTGAGTTACATTATGCAGGTATAAGCATTTGAAGAAAATTTTCTAAGTAAAAGTTTCGACACTTGTGAAGAAGCTGTGTTGACACCCAAAAGCTGTGTCGACACTTATGAAGAACTTGTGTCGACACTGTGAAGTTGTGTCGACACTTATGATGGTGTTGTGTCGACACTCAAGTTGTGTCGACTCTTATGAAGAAGTTGCGTCGACACTCAAGCTAAGTCGACATTTCTGAAGAAGCTGTGTCGACACTCAGAATTGTGTCGACACCTGAGCCAGGAGTCATGTCGACACCAGAAGTAATTGTGTCAACAAACAGGACTTGTGTCGACACACACTCAACGCCGTCTATCGACAATAGTTATGTAGAGACCAAAAGTAATTGTGTCGACACACAGGACTTGTGTTTACACACACTCAACGCCGTCTGGATACTTTCAACACTGTCGACATTCATTCAACTCCGTCTGTTGACAACAGCTATGTCGAGACCAGAAGCAGCTGTGTTGACACACAAGACTTGTGTCAACACATACTTAATGCCATCTGCTAGCAACAGCTGTATTGATACCGGAAGCATTTGTGTCGACACACAGGACTAGTGTCGACACATTCAATAAAAGATGTATCGAGAAGCAGAAGTATGTTTGTGTCGACACTTGGAGTATTTTGTCGACACCATGAATACTTGTGTCGACACTTGGCCAATATGTGTCGAAACATATGAAGCACCCTGCTGAGTTATTTGTACTGAGTTGGAATGACTCTAAAGAATCTACTGACATGTCTAGTGACTTGACAGCTGTCATATCCAACCGGTCTGAAACCTCTAACAGATCTGTCAGTAGTTTGTTAGAAACCGGATCAGCCGGTAACCATGAAGCAAACTCTATATAAGAGACATATCGAAAACTTCAGAAGGTGTGGAAAAAAAAGGAAAAAGAGAAACAAACACAGAATTATTCTGCAAGAAAGATTCAGATTATAATCTTAATTTAAGGAAGAAGCTGACTGAAGATCAACTTCAACAGCAAGCAGATCCACCTTATTTTGTTCTATCAAGAAGCTTTGAGAAGCTAAGTCAGGCTGGATCAGAAGGATCAGTTCAGTCAAGAACTGATCAAGAAGGCTACACCAACAGAGGAATCTAGCTGGTGAATTTGTTTGTTTCTTATTACATTCTATTTCTTGTAAGATCTATTATCAGATCTGAGTTGTAAGTCTAGTTATAAAGGCTGAGGTAGGGCTGAGGCCTGAGGTAGGATTTTGGGAAAGAATCTGAGGTAGGACTTGTGGAAAGTCTGAGTTGTAAGCCTAGTTATTAAGGCTGAGGTAGGGCTGAGGTCTAAGGTAGGATTTTGGGGAATAATCTGAGGTAGGACTTGTGGAAAGTCTGAGTTGTAAGCCTAGTTATAAAGGCTGAGGGAGGGCTGAGGCCTGAGGTAGGATTCTGGGGAAGAATCTGAGGTAGGACTTGTTAAGTCTGAGCTGTAGGAACCATTTTAGTTCTGATATTGTAAGATCTGCGGATCTGAGCCAGTGGAAGGAAGTTAGGCTGAATCCAGTTATCTTTTGGATAGGCGAAGGGGGAAAGTGGATGTACCCATATCTTGGGGAACCACTATAGATCTGGTGTTTGCTGTGATGTGTTTATGTTCTGTGATTTGATTAATCTGTATTGAATAGTGATCTAACTGTTTGCCTAAAAAGGACTTTAAAAGATAAGAACCTATTCACCCCCCTCTAGGTGTTTAGGCTTTTGAAACAAAGTCTTTCAAGTGGTATCAGCGGGAGGTTCCTAAAAGTTTGACTTAACAATAAAAGTTATTCTCCAAGGCAGATAACAGATATCAAGAATGGGTTCAAATGAGAATCAAAAGGAATTTGGATCTATGAAATTACCTATATGCGGGAAAGAATCCTTTGGCATTTGAAAGGAAAGGGTCAGGTTGTTAATGGAAGCACTTGATCCAAGAATTTATATCACAGTACAAGAAGGCACCTTCATTCCAATGAAGGTATCAGTTCTTGATGCAAACATTCAAATTCCAAAGAGCTATTCTGAAATGACCAAGGATGAAATCATCCTGGCAACACTAGATAAAAGAGCACAGAACATTTGTAAGTGCTATATATGATGCCACTTTTCAGAATCTGGTGCATTGTAAAACCTCCAAAGAAATGTGGGACACATTGATTGTCTATATGGTGGGCACAGATGAAGTCAGAGAGGATAGGAAGTCTATGCTGAACCAGGAGTATGAGAGCATTAGACAAACTAAATCTGACAGCATAGCTGAATACTATAAGAAGTTCTTTAGAATAGTGAATGAGCTGATGACCTATGGAAGGGTCTTCAGCACTTATGAAATGAATGATAAGTTTCTTAGGTCTCTAACAAAGGATTGAGACACTAAGATATGTGCCATCAGAGAAGTGGCCAGGCTGGCTGATACACCTCCACCTACACTGTTTGGAAAGTTACTATCATATGAAATACAGCTTACTGCCAGAAAAGAAGAGGAGAAGGGCAGCAGATCTGAGTTTAAGGAAAAGTCAGTGGCCTTGAAAGCTGAAGGGTCAAGAAAGGGTAGGAGAATATCTCCTTCTCCACCCAGAAGGAGTGCTGAGGCAGAAGATGGATTTTTTGATAATAACACATCAGATAGTCATACTTCTGATGAGGACTTTGCTGCCTTTACAAGGCAATTCAAAAGGTTTATGAAGGAAAAGAAATGGAGAACCAGGCCATCATCTTCATCCTATTCCAAGGATGAGTACTACATGAAGAAGAAGACACCCAAGGAGGACAGGTATGCCTCTAAACCTGACAAACAATCTAATACTAAGATTGTGTGTTATTGCTGCAATAGGACTGGACATGTCATAGCTGGATGTCCTAAAAAAAGAAAGGAGTCAAAGGATAAGAAAAAGCAACAAGTCAAAGGTAAGAAGGAGAAGTCTCTAGTTGCTCAGAAGGAGAAGAGTTGGACAGACTCTTTATCTTCAGAATCTGGAGAAGAAGAAAAAGAAGCATATGTTGGGCTATTCTTAATAGAAGAGGAGTCTAGGGAACTAGAATTCCTACAGATGCTAGACTCCATAAATGGAGTTGAAGAACATTGTTGTAGAGGGATGATGGCTCAATTTGAAGATTATCAGTGCCAGGATCATCCTGGACCAAGTAAGGTAAACTATTCTCCCTTCATTTCAGATTACTTTACTGGATCAGAATCAGAAGCATCTACTTCAAAAGAAGTGGATGGATCTGAGTCTAAAGGGGATGTACACCAACTCATTGATGAGTATGGTGGGTTGTTGTAATCTCTGAAGAAGAGAAAGTTTCTTGTTAAAGTGCAGGCCAAAGAGATTGAGTCTCTTAAGCTGGCTGCAGCAGATTCAGTTAAGATGTTGGATCTAAAACTAAATGATGTTGCCAAATTGAAGAACATTACAGTTATTCAAATGGGCACAATCTCTTTCAAAGAGAATCATATCAAGAAAATGGAGGCAAAACTTCAGCAAGAGAGAGAGAGAGATGTTGGCTAAATTCTCCAAGCCAAAATCTATCTTACCCCTAATAGAATATTTTATTTCACAAAAAGGGAAGACTGGTCTAGGCTTTAAGGGAAGTATTAGGGCTTTCAATTCACATAGAAAAGGTAAGGGCCCAGTTCAGCCTCTAGTTGCTAAACCCCCTATTTTCTTTAGGAAGGTGTTGAATCCTACTAATAGGTATGATCATGACACTACACATGGTCACTGTGAGCATGGAAATCACATGGGCAAGGGTGCAAATGCTTATAGACCACACTATAGGCATGCCCATCAGGTTCAAGAGGATTTCTTGAAGAGTGATGCTCCAGCACCAACACTCAACAAGACTGCTGGCAACAAAGCAGTGAAGTCTTTACCTAAAAAAAGGTATAATAGGTTTGAGTGTTGGTGTTGTGGCAAGGTGGGGCACTTTGCCATGGATTGCTGGTTTAACACTAGTATTAAAACCAAGAGTAGTTTTCCAGTTAGAACAGTTGCAGGATTTCAAACTAACAAGGACCTAGGACCCACTAGCAAATTTTCTAAGTGTAAGTAATTCTTTATGTATTGCAGGTGAATCCAAGTAACCATACCCCTATATGGTACTTGGATAGTGGCTATTCCATACATATGATAGGAACAAGGAGAATGTTGAGGGACAATGTGCCTATAGAGAATGGACCCAAAGTTATCTTTGGTGGATATGAAAATGGTATCATCAAAGGATTTGGTAACATTACTAGTGATTCAATTACTGTCACTAAAGTGGCTTATGTAAAGGGTTTAAAACATAACCTAATTAGCATAAGTCAACTTAGTGATCTAGGTTATGTCATTTCTTTTCTCAAAGGGGAGTGCCAGATAAGAAGGTCAAGTGATCAAGAGATCATTTTGACTGGCACTAGGAAAGGAAATGTGTATTGCCTTAACCTAGATTGTGAGTTTAACAACTCACCAATTTGTCTGGTTGTAGGAGAGAAAGCTTCTCTATGTGTCAAATGGCACAAGAGACTAGCTCATATGAACTATAAGTCTATAGGACTACTGTTCAGCATGGGATTAGTGAGGAATGGTTCTCAAATTAAGTGCATCAAAGAGGGTGTGTGTTTAGCTTCCCAAAAAGGCAAGTAGATTAAGTCCTCTTTCCAAGC
Source organism: Platanthera zijinensis (assembly GCA_039513925.1). NCBI lineage: Eukaryota > Viridiplantae > Streptophyta > Magnoliopsida > Asparagales > Orchidaceae > Platanthera > Platanthera zijinensis. The sequence continues at coordinate 133,340,342 of CM077084.1, forward strand.
ACTTGACATCAAAGTTTCTATGAGATGTTTGTATCTCATTCATATGGATTTTTTTGGTCTTATGCCAGTTTACAGTCTTAGTAGGAAAGTATACACACTTGTTGTTGTAGATGACTATTCCAAATATACATGAGTTTTCTTCTTGAGGAAGAAATCTGAAACCCCATCTGTTTTTCAGACTTTTGTTAAACAAATACAGAATGAATACAACAGTTCAGTGGTCAAAATCAGAAGTGACCATGGAACTGAATTTTAGTCTGAATGTATGATAAGATTCTGTGAAGAACTTGGGATTCATCATGAATTCTCTTCACCTAGAACTCCTCAGCAAAATGGTGTTGTTGAAAGAACGAATAGGACTCTAATTGAGGCTAGTAGAACTCTACTAAATGATACTACTCTCCCTGAATACTTCTGGGCTGAGGCAGTTAATACTGCATGTCATGTGCTCAATAGAGCCTCCATTAACAAGAAACGCAAGATGACTCCCTACCAGATTTTGAAAGGAAGAAAACCAAACATATCTTACTTTAGAATCTTTGGTAGCAAGTGTTTTGTACTAGTCAATGGTAAGCACTACCAAACTAAGTTTACTGGCAAATCTGTGGAAGGGATATTTGTTTGGTATAGCAACCAAAGTAGAGCATACATAATCTACAACTTGACTACCCAAGTTGTAGAAGAATCTGCGCATGTTGTATTTGATGAGTCAAAATTTATTAACAATGAATTGTCTAGTTCTTCTGTTAGCTCTACAGGTCTAATAGATAGGCTAGACAAGCTTATCATCAATGAAGATGTTCCTGCTAGGTTGGATGAAGATAAAGATGCCAGCTATCCAGGGGGAGAATAAGTCTCTCTGGATGAAGAAGATAGTGTGGAACATCAAGTTGAGGAAACTGGAGAAGGCTATAATGCTGACAGATTTCCTCCAACAAGGAGACACCTGAAGGATCATCCAGTTCACCAAATCATTGATGATACAAGTCAAAGTGTTCTAACAAGGAGCAGGAGCATGAACACAATTCTATGTTCTAGCTTCCTGCCTCAAATAGAACCTAGGAAGATTGAAGAAGAAATGCAAGACACCAACTAGATTGATTCAATACAAGAAGAGCTCTGTTAGTTCAAAAGGTGTACAGTCTGGGAACTGGTGCCAAAACCTAAGGATCAAAACATAATAGGAACTAAATGGTGAAAGTGAGATAAAGATCTATCTAAACTCTAGAGGGGGGGGGGGGGTGAATAGAGTATTTTTAAAATAGCTTTACAATTTAAACAAATAAAGCAATTAAGATTTAATTTATGTATAGGTGTAAGGTGTCTTACTAAATAAATCAGAACTAAGACAGCAAAAAGAAGAATCACAGCACACAATAAAGAAAATAATCAAGCAACCAGAAGACACAAGGAACTATAGTGGTTTCCCAAAAACCTGGGTACATCCACTCTTCTACCACCCTTGGTAGGAATCCACTCAGGATGAGTTGATCAGGTGTCCTGACACCAATGAGCTTTTGATAAGGTGCTCAAAAACCAAACTAGATTTTTTGATCAGGTGTCTTGCCACCACTGAGTTTTGACAAGGCTCTCAGAACCAATCTCAGAACTTTTGAAGGGAGTTTTGATAACCCTTTTACAGCAGGAAAAGAAAAAGTAAAGAGGTGAAGTTGTCTTCTCTGTTCTCAAATCAAATGAGAGAAGACTAGTGGATTGTTGATGATGTCAAAGCTCCCCCTGAGATGTAGAGTGGTTCAGGAGTGAGAGCTTTGCTTCAGGGTGATAGGTCTTCTGAAGCTTCAGATCTCCAGCAGAAGATGATTCCAGCAGATGCTGAAAAGTTTGGTGTCTGGAGTTCTTGATGTTGAAGCTATGATCACTTTTTTGGTAAGTCAAAAGGATTGTTCTACTAGTTCTTCAGAAAAATGATCACTTGTGTCTGTCACTCTTGAAAAATCTTGTTGTTGTGCTGTCTGTAGTTTTCTCTATATTAGTGGCTGAAGACAAGAAGGAGGATCTTATTCTATGAAAAATTCCTTGTCAAAGATAGCCGTTGGCAGTCATAAATGTCTTCCATAAAAATTTTTGTCTTCTAGAGGAATGTCCAATAAAACATTCTCTGAATAATTCCTTGAAACTTGCTCCAGAATAAAGAAAAATGGTTGGCAGATCTTCTTGACAAAAATGCTGAGAGAATTCAAAAACATTCCAAAGACTGACAACTTTTGAATCCTTAAAAACGTCGATCTCTTAGAAAATCGTCGATCTGAGCTCTACGATCATCGAACTGAGCTCAGAGATGAAAAAGATCAAACAGACAGAAAACATCAAACTGAGCTCGAAGATCGTCGAACCGAGCTCAGCGACCTGAAGAATAAGAGAAGAGAGATCGTCGACCTGAGCTCGAAGAACGTCGACCGAAGCTCGACGACTTTAGCAAGGTTGAGCTCAGAGAGCGTCGAACGGAGTTCGACGTCTCGTCGACCTAAGCTCGACGATAACTGACTTTGACTCAGCTTTAAGTCTGATTCCTTGAATGGTCCTGGGGGCAGCTCAAACCTAAATTCTAAGCCCTAGACACATTCTAATGTTGACCTTTACAACTATACAACTAGGTCAACCTGGTTTCCTAAGACAAACATAGTGATCCTTACCCAAATTAGTAATAGGGTGTTCCAACAATCTCCCCCTATTTGGGTTAGGATTACTATTTACAGACAAAAATAGGAAATAAATAAGCATACAGACAAAACAAGAACTAAACCAATCAAAGCAAGAAAAAGTCATAGCAACATTGCAGATCACAGATAAAATATCAGCAAATGTTCAGAGGTGGATGATTGTTCAGCTTACACAAATCACTTCTTCTCAGTTCCCTTTTTAAACAAAATTTCCCTGTTGGGATTGAGGGCTTCTTTCTTGGATCTTCTGTCATCTTCTGCACCTAAGGAAGTTTGAGATTTGGGCCTTGGAACTATAGCCTCAGGATGCAGCTTCATATAATCTTCTGGATTAAAGAATTTCCTTGAAGCATATCTCTCTAGTTCTTCCTTTCTCTGATCTGATAGGGTTGTAATGTTGGAAAAGTCTTTGCCTTGCTCTCTGGCCTTTTTCATTTGATCTAGAGCAGCAAGCTCTTTCATTCTGGCAGTCCATGACAAGGGGTTGTTCTCAGGATCCTCAAATGGAACAGGAGGTTCATATCTGTTGATAGACTCAGAATCAGTATGAGGAGTCCTGGAGACAGCTGTATCTTTTAGCCAATAAGGGAAAGGACTTGAAGTAGATTCAATATGGCCTTGTCCTTCCCTTTGTTGAAATCTGTGCTCTCTTTGGCTTCCTCTATATTGACCCCTTCTAGATTGATAGCCTCTTTGATATTGTGCCCTTGGGTGATATTTTTGATAGGACTGGGAGGAACTTTGCCTGGAAGATGGGGCTTGAGTGGCTGAGCCTGAACCAGAATCAGGAGGAGGAGGAGGAGGAGGCTGATACTGAGAAGATCCCTTTTCATACTTGTCCAGCTTCCTTCTCTTCTTCATAGCCTTTTGTTGGTTCTTGGAATACTGCATCCAGGGCTCAGAGATGGGGCAGTCATGCAAAATATAATAAGGGATGTCATTAGAATCCTTAGCTTGAGCTGGGGGTACTTTCATCATGGCCTTACTTCTGGCCTTCCTTTTCTGGGCAACTGTATTTGAAGAATCATCAGATTCAGTTTGAAACTGATCACTCTCTGAACTTTGGGGTCTATCATATAGGTCATCAATGCTCTTAATATATTTCTCTTGTAATTTCAACTGATCAGGAGTTAGGGCAGGAGCAGCAGCAGCAGAAATTTGAGCAGAAACAGCATGAGTAGTAACACTTGAAACAGAAACAGCATCAGGAGTTGGAGCAACAGCAGGTTCTTCCAGATAAGAAGCAAGTTCTTCAGCAGCAGTATCTTCAGTCACAGGGAGCATTTCAGTATCTTCTGAAGTCAAACTTGTTGTAGCAGCAGCAGCAGATTCATTAACAATAGGCACAATGGCCTTGGTAGCAGCATTAGAGGAGGAAGCATAAACATCCACAACCTTGCAGGAATTTACATATGAGGCAATTTGGCTGGGATCACAGTAATTTATAGGCACAATGGCCTTAGTAAGGTCTTCAGTATGTTGAACTGGCAGAAAACTGAAATAAACTGTATCAAAATCAGAGAGCAGGCTCTGGAGGTCCATTGCAAAAGTAGGAGCAGGAGCAAGAGCTGGAGCAGACTCAGGCACATCCACTACTTCATGAGGCATCTCCCCTGCCTTGGTTCAAGGAGAACTGAATCAAGGCACCCAGTAGAAGGGATTGCCTGGGAGGAGCTAAAGGAGGAGATCTTGGTAGACAACTCCTGGACTTGTTTCAGGAGTGGAGCCAAGATGGTCTCCACCAGAGATGTCAGCCTGGGAGCTAGCAGCTCATAGAGTTTGTCTGCCAAAATAGGAAGATCTACATGCTCAAGATGGGCTTGAGCAGAGGTAGGAGTAGAAGTTACTGGGGGTGTGGCTGGAGATGATGGCATGGAGAATGTGGAGATGGGAGGAGTAGGAATAGATGGTTCTGAGAGAGGAATAGTGAAGATAGAGGTTGTTGAGATGGAGCTAGATGAGGCAAAAGATGGGGTGAAGGATGGTTGGGAAAGAATTTCGTGGAGAAGTTGTTGATAAGAGGAAGTTGAGGGAAGCTCAGGAGGAGTGGAAGGAGAATCATCCATAAAAGAATCATCTACAAGAGAAAATGATGGTGAGGTGAAAGTTGGATAAGAGAAAAGAGGATGGAATTCTTCTGAAGTAGATGTTGGAGGGGGGAAAATTGGTGGTGAACTGGTAATGGGGGAAGATACCAATACTGAGGTTTGAGAGAAGGTTGAGGTTGAGATTGGGATGGAGACAGCTGGAGGAGGAGAGGAAGGAACAGACAAGTCTTCTGCTGGGGCAGAAACCTGAGAGGGAGTGACTTGGGTAGTCCTGGTGCCTGAAGTCAGTGGTGCAGCAGCAGCTCTGGTAGGGTTAACAATCTGTCTGTCCCATTTGCTAAAAAGGGCACAGGAGAGCCTCTTGGAGGCATTAATGAACATCCCAGCAGAGGTTAGCAACTCAGGGCACCTGGAATGCAGATAGACCCCTAGAATTCTCCCAAAACTTACAGAAGTTTTATTCAGCTTCTTCTTGATCAGGTTGAAAAATATTGATCCCCAGTCTAGGTGCTTCTTGTCAACCAGAGCTCCCATTAAACAAAACTGATATCTTGAAATAGTATCATGGTCTGAGTGCTTCGCCAGAAGCACTTTGCCAACTACATCGGCCAAAAATTGATATTCTATAGACAGATTTTTCTTCAGCAATTTGTTAGGGTTCACAGCAGTGTGACCCATTCTATCAAGCATAGAGTCATATTCCTCTCCAGATAAATCTATGGAATCATTTCCAGAACTAAGAAGAAAAACTTCAGTTAGAAGAGCCGGGGTCAGTTGTACCTGAGCCCCTTTTATGGAGCCGACGACAGAATTCTCATTCTCATCTGTCGCTGTGAAACACCATTCTTTTATTTCTTCTGATGCAATCTTCATTCTGGTAGTCATTATCTGTGATAGCTGCTGTTCTCTGAATAGGTTGAGAATGTCTTTGAAACGCTGATCACTTCCATCAAATGAATTCATGTCAATATCAAAACCGGTGTCGAATTTCATCTTAGAAATGGCAGCACTGGAGCCAGCCATCTGTACCTGCAACACAGAACCAAATGCAACCAAGCGTAGAAGATTTGGAGGGAAAGAGAGAAAGTTGCAGAGAGTATGAAAGCGAAAAGATGAACGATGGCCGAAGAAATGATTTTATATTAGGGTTCGACGGCGAAACGGAAAATCGTGGAGCTCGGTTCGACAAAACGTCGATCTCAGCTCGACGATTTGGGCTACAGAAGGAATCTGAAGAGACTTCAATATCGTCGATCTCCGTTCGACGATGTTGAAAAGCGTCGAGTTCCGCTCGACGACCTCTGAACAGAAAGAGAGGAATCCTGGAGCTAACGGAGGCGCTGAACTCAGATCGACGATTTTGGAAACGTCGATCTCTGGTCGACGTTTTTTAGAAAAACGTCGATCTACGTTCGACGATTTCTGGGAAAACGTCGAGCGCAGTTCAGAGACAAAGCCTATTCTACAGACTCAAAAAGAACTGATTTTTTAGCCTAGTTTTGCTCTGTTTTAACTTTTCAAAATCTGAGTTTATTTTAAACAGCCTCCATCTAACATTCCTAACTGATTTAGGAAGAAATTGTGCTTCTTTTCATCCAAGGGCTTGGTGAAAATATCTCCCCTTTGCAAATCAGTTGGGATATATTGAAGTTCTATTTTGTTTTTCTCTACATTATCCCTTAGAAAATGATGCCTAATCTCTATATGTTTTGTCCTACTATGGAGGACTGGATTTTGTGCTATAGAGATAGCACTAGTATTATCACAAAAAATTTTAGACATCTCTAAGTTGTAGCCATAGTCTATGAGCTGATTTTGTATCCACAATATTTGTGAACAGCAACTGCCTGCAGCCATATATTCAGCTTCAGCAGTTGAGGTTGACACAGATGTTTGCTTCTTACAAAACCAGGAGACAAGTCTGTCACCAAGGAACTGACAAGTTCCACTAGTGCTTTTCCTGTCTACTCTGCATCCAGCATAATCAGCATCTGAAAATCCAGTTAATTCAAATCCTGAGTCTTTTGGATACCAGAGTCCTAGATTTGGACAACTTTTTACATATCTAAGAATCCTTTTAACTAGAGTTAGGTGTGACTCTCTAGGGCTTACTTGGAATCTAGCACATATGCATGTAGCAAATATTATATCTGGTCTACTAGCTATAAGGTACAATAGAGAGCCAATCATTGCTCTATATGTTGTCTGATCAACTGGTTTCCCATGTTTATCAGCATCCAATACAGCATTGGTAGGCATGGGTGTTTTCATACAGGATGCCTCAGACATACCAAATCTCTTAACCAATTCTTTAGCATACTTGGTTTGGGAAATAAATATGCCTTCAGCATGTTGTTTTACTTGCAATCCTAAGAAGAAGGAGAGCTCACCCATGCTACTCATTTCAAATTTGGAATGCATCAGGTTAGAAAACCTTCTGCACAAATTTGAATCAGTAGATCCAAATATGATATCATCTACATAAATTTGTACTAGTAGGGTATGGGACTTATGGGTTCTAATAAAAAGAGTTTGGTCTACTCTACCCCTTATAAAATCATTTTCCAGAAGAAAGCATGCTAGGGTCTCATACCATGCTCTAGGAGCTTGCTTGAGACCATATAATGCTTTATGCAATTTGAAAACATAATCAGGGTGAGTTAGAGAGATAAAACCTTGAGGTTGTCTAACATAGACTTCCTCTTTGATGTCCCCATTGAGAAATGCACTCTTCACATCCATCTGGTAGACCTTGAAACCTTTGTGAGCAGCATAAGCTAGGAATATTCTAATGGCCTCTAACCTTGCAACTGGTGCAAAGGTCTGGTCATAGTCTATAAGCCATGCTGATCATGGAGTATCCCAGAAACACTCCTTCATCAGCTTTAGCTTGGAATTTTGCTACATACTTCTTGTCATTATTATGAATATAACAAGTACAACCAAAAATTTTAAAATAATCTACTTTAGGTTTCTTCCCTTTGAGCAATTCATAGGGAGTCTTACCCTTCAGTTTATGTATTAAACTTCTATTCAACACATAGTTGGAGGTGTTCACTACCTCAGCCCAAAAGGATAGAGGTAGGTGAGCATCTGTCAACAATGTAGTAGCAGATTCAATTAGGGTTCTATTTTTCCTTTCAGCTACCCCATTTTGTTGAGGAGTTCTAGGGGCTGAGAAAGTGTGCCTGATCCCTTCATTTTGACAGAACTCTTGCATAAGAAGAGAATCAAACTCTGTCCCATGATCACTTCTGATCAGGGCAATGTGAGTGTTGAACTCAATCTGTATGCATTTGAGAAACTCTGTCAAACACTTAAAGTTATCAGACTTCTTCCTCAGAAAGAATACCCAAGTGAATCTAGAGAAGTCATCTACAATCACTAAAGCATAAGATTTCCCTCCTAAGCTTTGTACTGTAATGGGTCCAAAAAGGTCCATGTGTAGCAGATACAAAATCCTAGGTGAATCACTCTTATTAAGAGACTTAAAGCTATTTTTAGTTTGCTTGCCTAATTGACAAGCCCTGCAGAGTCCTTCCTTCTTGTAGGGGCCAGAAGGTAGTCCTCTAACAAGATTGTCCTTGGAGAGCCTAGCAATGGTTCTAAGGTTTAAATGTCCTAATCTTTTATGTCATAAATCATTTGGCTTGCATACTGAATTGAATAAACAAATGTCTGAATGGGCTGAAAGAAAATTTACTAGATAGATGTTACCTTTCCTTTTACCTGTTAACACAGTTGTGTTATTTTCTGACTTGATCTTGCACAGGGATTTGTTGAAGGTCACTTTATATCCTTCATCACAAAGCTGACTGATGCTTTTCAGGTTATGCTTCAGTCCTTCAACATATGCCACTTTCTTGAAAGTGACTGAGCCTATCTGAACAGCACCATATCCTTTGGTTTGGCCAAAATTTGAATCACCAAAAATTACTTTGGGTCCAAGTTTGGTTATGAAGGATGATAGGTCCTCCCTGTTCCCTGTCATGTGCTTTGAGCACCCACTATCCAGATACCATAACTGGTTTGATGTTGGATAGGTCTTCACCTGCACAAAATCAGCTTATATGTTTTTGACCCAGTTAACCTTGGGCCTAGGTTGATATCCCTTGAATTCAGAAATGAAAGACATCCCAGGTTGACTCTTATAACCTTCAGGATGGTATCTTCTAGGAGGTACTATCCATTCAGTATAGGGGTTAAAGCCTTGGGATGTGGGACTTCTAGGATTGAATCTAGAGGTACCATTGAAGGATTGTTCACAGACCTGATCTCTGTTCGACGATCGTCGAACTGAGGTCGACGATCTTGGGTCAGATCGTCGATCTCTGTTCGAAGATCGATTATACTGGAGTTCAGGGTTTGGATATCGTCGAGCTGAGGTCGACGATCTTTGGTTAGATCGTCGAGCTCTATTCGACGATCGTCGAGCTCTGCTTGACGCAATCTGTTGAACTGTAATTTTCTTTGGCAGATCTGCATTCTTCCTAGCTACCTCTACTACTCCCTTCCCTTTGTCAGAGACAAATTTGATTGGAGTTGTTAATACTGTAGGTTGGCTGGATGAAGCACCCAAGCCCAGTATACTATTAAGTCTAGAGTTCACTGTGCTTGTAATGTCCATCAGTCTGATACTTCTCCCATTTATGGATTCTTCAAACTTTTTGGCTTTTGATAGTTCACTTTTCAGTGAAGCTATCTCTTCCCTACAGCATTCCAACTCCTCAGAGAGTTTGAGGTTCTCTGATTTTATAGTGCTATACTCAGATAGTTGTTTTCTGAGGGAAGTGATTTCCTTCTCAGACTCCAACAGATCTAGGCATAGTACCTTAAACTCATGTTTAAAATCCTCAGAACTGAAATCAAATGAATTGATTAACTGATCTTCTTCTTGTTGAGCTTCTGAATCTGATTCTGACTCTTCTGCTTCTGAGTCTGTTTGAGAGGCATTGATAGCCATCATGAAGAATTCCTTTTCATCAGCATCATCCTCATCATCACTGGAGCTGGATGAGGCTTCAGAGTCCTCTTCAGTTTCACTCCATGTCTCAGCAACAAATCCCTTCCTTATATGTTTGTTCTTGCTGAAGGAGGGTTTGTCTGAGCTGTTCTTTCTGGAGTCTTTTTCCTTTCTTCTTTCTCTTCTATCTTTCTTGTCCTTGTTCTTATTTTCTGGACAGTCAGGCACAATATGGCCTGGTTTCCTGCAACCAAAACATATGATTTCTTTATTGTTATTTGATTTATCATACCTTGGTTTATCATGACCCTTGTATGATCTCTTTCTGAAGTCTTTTCTGGCCATCTTGTAGAATCTTTTGGCCAGTAGACTTAGGAGCTCATCATTTCCTGTAGCTTTATCTTCAGGCTCCTCTTCTGCAGCTTTGAAGGCTATGGTCTTTTCTTTCCTTGTGACTGGAGAAGTAGCCTTTTGTTCTTCTTCTCTATTTTTAATGAGCAGCTCATAGGATTTGAGCTTGCCCAGGAGAGCTTCAGTGGTAATCTCATTTAGACTTCTGGCATCTTTGATTGGCCAGATTCTTGAATCCCAAGTGCTGGGGAAGCATATTAAGATTTTGTCATTCAGCTCAGTCAATGAGATTTCTTTATCCAAAGTCTTTAACTCATTGACAATCAGACTTAGTCTATTGTACATGTCAGCCACTGATTCAGCTTCTCCCTTTTTGAAGTTCTCATATTGACTTATCAGATGGGATCTCCTGTCTTTCCTTTCATCAGCAGACCCTGAGACAATTTCAGAGAGCTTGTCCCAAATTCCTTTGGCTGAGTTGCAGTCAGCTACCTTCTGAAATATCTCATCAGACATTGTCTGAGCTAAGATGTTCATGGCCTTTGCATCTGCAGTTTTCCATTTCTTTATGTCTGCATCTGTTCCTGAGGGAAGTGGAACAGTACTTGTGCTTGTGGTCTCTGGAGGTGTTGGGCACACTATCAAAACAAAATTAAATATATCCTCATCAATAGAATTCATATAAAGTTTAATCCTTGCCTTCCAGAGTGCAAACTTGGAAAGATTGCACACTGGAGGTCTGGTGCTTGCATAATCTTTGTTCTGTGCCATGTCTATATAAATAGATAGATATAGTGAAAATAACCCTCTTAATAGATTGATCTTATCAAGGATCTTTTGGTTCAGGTGTTAGCCTGTATGAGCAACCAACCTGCCTCTGATACCAATTGAAAGTGAGATAAAGATCTATCTAAACTCTAGAGGGGGGGGGGGGTGAATAGAGTATTTTTAAAATAGCTTTACAATTTAAACAAATAAAGCAATTAAGATTTAATTTATGTATAGGTGTAAGGTGTCTTACTAGATAAATCAGAACTAAGACAGCAAAAAGAAGAATCACAGCACACAATAAAGAAAATACTCAAGCAACCAGAAGACACAAGGAACTATAGTGGTTCCCCAAAAACCTGGGTACATCCACTCTCTACCACCCTTGGTAGGAATCCACTCAGGATGAGTTGATCAGGTGTCCTGACACCAATGAGCTTTTGATAAGGTGCTCAAAAACCAAACTAGATTTTTTGATCAGGTGTCTTGCCACCACTGAGTTTTGACAAGGCTCTCAGAACCAATCTCAGAACTTTTGAAGGGAGTTTTGATAACCCTTTTACAACAGGAAAAGAAAAAGTAAAGAGGTGAAGTTGTCTTCTCTGTTCTCAAATAAAATGAGAGAAGACTAGTGGATTGTTGATGATGTCAAAGCTCCCCCTGAGATGTAGAGTGGTTCAGGAGTGAGAGCTTTGCTTCAGGGTGATAGGTCTTCTGAAGCTTCAGATCTCCAGCAGAAGATGATTCCAGCAGATGCTGAAAAGTTTGGTGTCTGGAGTTCTTGATGTTGAAGCTATGATCACTTTTTTTGGTAAGTCAAAAGGATTGTTCTACTAGTTCTTCAGAAAAATGATCACTTGTGTCTGTCACTCTTGAAAAATCTTGTTGTTGTGCTGTCTGTAGTTTTCTCTATATTAGTGACTGAAGACAAGAAGGAGGATCATATTCTCTGAAAAATTCCTTGTCAAAGATAGCCGTTGGCAGTCATAAATGTCTTCCATAAAAATTTTTGTCTTCTAGAGGAAAGTCCAATAAAACATTCTCTGAATAATTCCTTGAAACTTGCTCCAGAATAAAGAAAAATCGCTGGCAGATCTTCTTGACAAAAATGCTGAGAGAATTCAAAAACATTCCAAAGACTGACAGCTTTTGAATCCTTAAAAACGTCGATCTCTTAGAAAATCGTCGATCTGAGCTCTACGATCATCGAACTGAGCTCAGAGATGAAAAAGATCAAACAGACAGAAAATGTCGAACTGAGCTCGAATATCGTCGAACCGAGCTCAGCGACCTGAAGAATAAGAGAAGAGAGATCGTCGACCTGAGCTCGAAGAACGTCGACCGAAGCTCGACGACTTTAGCAAGGTTTAGCTCAGAGAGCGTCGAACGGAGTTCGACGTCTCATCGACCTAAGCTCGACGATAACTGACTTTGACTCAGCTTTAAGTCTGATTCCTTGAATGGTCCTGGGGGCAGCTCAAACCTAAATTCTAAGCCCTAGACACATTCTAATGTTGACCTTTATAACTATACAACTAGGTCAACCTGGTTTCCTAAGACAAACATAGTGATCCTTACCCAAATTAGTAATAGGGTGTTCCAACAAATGGATCCACAAGAACAAGCTTGATGAGAATGACACCATAGTCAAGAACAAGGCTAGACTGGTAGCAAAAGGCTACAGGCAAGAGGAAGGTATTGATTTTGATCAAACCTTTGCTCCAGTGGCAAGGCTGGAGGCTATAAGGCTGTTCTTGGTCTATGCTGCCTATCAAGGGTTCAAGGTATACCAGATGGATGTGAAATCATCATTTCTAAATGGTGATTTAAAATAAGAAGTCTATGTTGAACAAACCTCAGGTTTTGTAGACTCTCACTTTCCTGATTATGTATATAGGCTTAGGAAAGCACTATATGGTTTAAAACAAGCTCCAAGGGCTTGGTATGAAACCTTGTCTGCCTTCCTTATTGAGAATAAATTCTCTAGAGGAAAGATAGACAAAACTCTATTCTACAGGGAATCAAAAGGCAAGATAATACTAGTCCAGATATATGTGGATGACATTATCTTTGGTTCTACTGAAAACAACCTTTGTAGGAAGTTTGCCAAACTTATGGAAGGGAAGTTTGAGATGAGCAGTATGGGCGAGCTAAAGTTATTTTTGAGACTTCAAGTTAGACAGACTAAGAATGGATTGTCCATATCCCAGTCTAAGTTCACCAAGGAGTTAATTAAGAAGTGTGGTTTGGACTCAGCTTCTACCATAAAAACTCCAATGAGAACAAGTATGCCTATAGGCAAAGATGAGGCAGGGAAACCTATTGATGAGTCTTTGTATAGAGGGATAATTGGCTCTCTACTCTATTTGACTGCTAGTAGACCTAACATCATGTATTCAACATGTGTCTGTGCTAGGTATTAAGCTTGCCCTAAGGAATCTCATTATATTGCAGTTAAGAGAATTCTGAGATATCTTAAGGGTACACCTAATCTAGGCCTTTGGTATCCTAAGAATAGAGATTTCCTTCGAACTGGTTTCTCAGATGCAGACTTTGATGGATGCAAAGAAGACAGGAAGAGTACCACAGGAACTTGTCACTTCCTTGGTGGGAGGCTGGTGTCATGGAGTAGCAAGAAGCAAACTAGTGTAGCTATATCAACAGCTGAATCAGAGTATATAGCTGCAGGTAGCTGCTGTGCACAATTGATGTGGATAAAGCATCAACTAGAAGATTATGACATGCAGGTAAGTAGAATTCCTCTATTTTGTGATTCTATAAGTGCTATTTCTATTGCTAAGAATCCTGTATCACATAGTAGGACCAAACATATAGAAATTAAGTTTCATTTTATCATAGAACATATAGAGAAGGAAAATATTAGCCTATAATTTGTGAAAACTGATAATCAAATAACTGATATTTTTTACAAAACCTCTAGATGAAACTAAATTCAATTATTTTAAAATTGAATTAGGAATGTTGAACCTAGAATAGGTTAGCATAAGTATCCCTAAGGTGAATATGTAAGCATCAAATTTCTCTAGAAATTTGTCTAAGTACAATGATTGTGTCGACTCAAACAAGCTGTGTCGACACACTCAATATGTTGTGTCGACTAAGTAAAAGGAAGTGTTGACACAGAAACAGTATCTGTGTCGACAGGAGAATTGATGTCGACACAACTTTATCGAGATCATATCTCGAGAGGATTCATGTGTCGACACACAAAAGCAAGTGTCGACACAAGTCTGTCGAGACTTAAGTAGTAAGTGTCGACACAGACACAAGTGTGTCGACACAGACACAAGTTTGTCGACACATAAATGTCGACTTAAGATGAGTTATCGACTCTGACATTAGTATGTCGACAAATAATCATGTTGACTTAAAACACGTATTGTCGAGACCTAGGTCATTTCTGTCGACACGTATGAAAACTTATCGACACTGGCACGTCTTTTGACCTGGCCTTACACTTATACTATAAATAGGTGCAACCAAAATCTGGTTGACTACGCTTTCAGTATTCTTGACTTTCCTCCTTCTGTCGAAAAAGCTTTTCTTTTCTCTTCTCTTCTCTTCCAACTCTTACGTCAATGGCACCTCGTCGAGAAGATAAAGTCAATGAAGGTTATGAACTGGTTCGTGAAGGTTTCACAATAGCTTCAGAAGAAATTCAGGGTGTTATTACCCTAATTTCAGAAAATGGATTGGAGTACTTGGTTTCTGAACCAACAAAGATATGGAAGAAGGAAGTTCTGGAGTTTTATTCAACCGCTACAGTGGATTCTGAAGGCAAGAAAATTAAAGGTACTGTTCAAAATTCCCTAGTAAAACTCACACTAAAAACTATCAAGAAATCACTTCAGCTTCCATCAGTCAAGGATACAGATGGGATAACCCCTTCCTAGATTACAGAACCTTTAAGATGGTGTGGGCTGAGTCCCAATATTAAGATTGGATCATCTATTACCAGAAAAAGGATGAATTCCCAAGGAAAATTCCTATCTGAAGTAGTTGGCAAAGTGATTCTTTGCAAAACGGGTGGACATGATAGAATCTCTGTCCATATGTTCAATCTTATGGTAAGGATCATATTCAAGATAAACACTGACTGGGCAGCAGTAGTGTTTGATAAAGTTCATGAAGGAACTAAGAACCCAAACATGAGAAGAATTCTGAGTTTATGCTTATCTGCTATAATACCAGATGTATTGAATCAAGTGGTTGGATATAAAATAAATCATATGAGGAGGATGGATGTAAGAATTTTATCAAGGTGGGATAGAGTTCTGACCAAGGAATTCCCGGCTCCTCAGGAGCAAACTAAGAAAGATAATAAAAAGAAGAAAGTGGTTCCACAGGCTGGATCCTCCAGTGATTCTGAGGAGGTAGTGGTCTTCAGTTCTGATGAAGACCAACAACAAAAAGATGCACAAGAACAAGTGCAGGGCAGTGTGCCCCAAGAACAACAAATGGACATAACTCCAGGGGGAGAACACATAGAACAAACAAGTAAGTTGCCTGCCCAAGGGGGAGGCATTGATGATGCAGTCTTAGAAAGTGACTTGGCTGCAGATATTATCATGAACATAGCATCTGAAATCAGCATTGCAGCTCAAGAAACTGTTGAGACAGAAGCTCAAAATGAGCCAATATAGCAGGAATTCACCATGGATGATCTATTCTCTTATCTTTCTCCTGCAAGGACTGAGGGGGAGAAGATTACACAAGAAAAAGATATTCCAAGGACTGAGGGGAAGTTGTCTAAGGATGCCCCAGCTGAAAAGAATACATTTGATATTGAAAGTACAACTGAATCTTCTGAAGATGAAGAAGCCACAATGGCTAAGAAAAGGAAACTTGCTGCTTTGAAGAAAAAGAGTTCTGGATATAAAAAGGCATTGTAAATTAGCACAGCACCATCTGCACTAAGCTTGTACGTCAGTTCTTTACTGGTCCAAATGCAGATTAAATTAGATGAACAAAGACAATCTATAGAAAAATATGTGGATGAAACTCATAAGAGTTACAGATTCAATTGGCCCAGGACATCAAATCTATTAGATTTGAAGTGAATCAAAATAAGAAGGAGATGACATATTGCTTCCATAAAGATGGTAATGCTGTGGTGTTCCTGGCCAAGCAACAACAAGCTATCAAAGTTCAAGTGGATGAACTTGAAGTAAAGCAAGGATATGTACTTGAAAATCAGATAAGAATGAATGACAATCTTCAAGATTCACACTTTGCTATACTGTTAAAGATAAATGATTTATCAACTACTGTGAAAGAAGAAGTTTTAAAGCAAATCAAGGAAGATATTGCTGCGGTTCAGGCCACCTTTCAGGCTTCTCAACAGAATATATTTGATTTCTTGATAAAATTCAGAGATTACTTTAAGGAAGGAACTGACCATGTTGTTAATCAGGTCAGGTTTCAAAAGGATGATTTGAGAAGTCATATTGAAAGAGAAGTCATAAAGGGGGAGAGATTACTAGTCAAAGCTAGCTCTGACCATGCTAAATGAATTTCCAATAGCATCAGAGCCACTCTTGGATATCATTCTCTTTGTGATGATGATAATGTAGTAGAATCTGGGATACAACCTTCCTATATTGAAGGAGATCAGCCTGAAGTTGCTCAGGTGATCTACCCACCAGCAGACTTTGAAATGGTTCAAGAAGAAGTGCAGAAAATGTATAGTCCTCCACAAGAGGCAAATATAATTCTGGAAAAAGTAGAGATGTCAGAAGATGCCTTAGAAGCTCAGAAGGAAGCTCAACTATCCAAGAAGAGATTCAGAGAGCAGGTTGAGTTGAAGCCGGACTTTTAGCATTGGAGCCCAACTTCTAGAAATATTATACTTATTGCCTGGAAAGCTGTAAAGGAAAAAACCCATGACAGGGGTAAATGGTATTCAGAACAGGAATGGAATAAATACCAAGGTGGAAAAGAAGCCATTCTTCAACATATAAGAAAAGCTAAGGCTGGGAAGCTACCTGCTAATGCTCAGGAGCCAAATAAGTACTTACCAAAGCCATTCCACTATTTTGAAAGGCAGAAATCTAAGGCTGAAGAACTAAAGAAGAAAGCCCTGAAAGGGAAGAAGCCTGCTGAAGATGCTGAACCTTATGTACAGGCAAAGATCAAGACTAGCAAAAGAATTGTCATTAAGGAGCCTAGTCAATAACAGGATAGATAGGCTTATGTATTAGAATAATGTAACATTTTGTGTTTTGATCTAGAAAGAAATTCTTGTAAACATGACATTTATTTTTCTCTAAAAATTGAATGAAACCAGTTCAGTTTTAATTTCTTTATTGTTTACAATGATTATGTGTTTACTTAGTGTAAATTGAATGTTCATCTATTTCTATTTCTGTTTTATTATGAGAGATGTATGTCTTTGACTAAGGGTTATGACTTCTCCAAATAGGGGGAGATTGTTGGGTATATTGGAAAATATGTACCAGATTTGGAGAAGCCTCATCTTAGTCAATGATATGCATCAATTTGTATTTAATAGATGTTTGAGTTACATTGTGCAGGTTTAAGCATTTGAAGAAAATTTTCTAAGTACAAGTGTTGACACTTATGAAGAAGCTGTGTCGACACTCAGAAACTATGCCGACACTTATGAAGAACTTGTGTCGACACTCTGAAGTTGTGTCTACACTTATGAAGGTGTTGTGTTGACACTCAAGTTGTGTCGACTCTTATGAAGAAGTTGTGTCGACACTCAAGCTAAGTCGACATTTCTGAAGAAGCTGTGTCGACACTCAGAATTGTGTCGACACCTGAGCCAGGAGTCATGTCGACACTAGAAGTAATTGTGTCGAGACATAGGACTTGTGTCGACACACACTCAATTCCATCTGTCGACAACAGTTATGTAGACACCAAAAGTAATTGTGTCGACACACAGGACTTGTGTTGACATACACTCAACGCCATTTGGATACTTTCAACACTGTTGACATTCATTCAACTCCGTCTGTTGGCAATAGCTATGTTGAGACCAGAAGCAGCTATGTCGACACACAGGACTTGTGTCGACACATACTTAACGCCATCTTCTAGCAACATCTGTATCGATACCAGAAGCATTTGTGTCGACACACATGACTTGTGTCGACACATTCAACAAAAGATGTGTTGAGAAGCAAAAGTACGTCTGTATCAACACTTGGAGTATTGTGTCGATACCATGAAGACTTGTGTCGACACTTGGCCAATATGTGTCGACACATATGAAGCAGCCTGCTGAGTGATTTGTACTGAGTTGGAATGACTTTGAAGAATCTACTGACATGTCTGGTGACTTGACAGCTATCATATCCAACCGGTCTTACACCTCTGACAGATCTGTCAGTAGTTTGTTAGAAACCGGATCGGCCGGTAACCATGAAGCAAACTCTATATAAGAGACGGATTGGAAACTTCAGAAGGTGTGGAAAAAAAGGAAAAAGAGAAACAGACACAGAATTGTTCTGCAAGAAAGATTCAGATTCCAATCTGAATTTAAGGAAGAAGCAGACTGAAGATCAACTTCAACAGCAAGAAGATCCATCTTATTTTGTTCTATCAAGAAGCTTTGAGAAGCTAAGTCAGGCTGGATTAGAAGGATCAGTTCTGTTAAGAGCTGATCAAGAAGGCTACACCAACAGAGGAATCTAGCTGGTGAATTTGTTTGTTTCTTATTACATTCTATTTCTTGTAAGATCTATTATCAGATCTGAGTTGTAAGCCTATTTATAAAGGTTGAGGTAGGGCTGAGGCCTGAGGTAGGATTCTGGGGAAGAATCTAAGGTAGGAATTGTGGAAAGTCTGAGTTGTAAGCCTAGTTATAAAGGCTGAGGTAGGGCTGAGGCCTGAGGTAGGATTCTGGGGAAGAATCTGAGGTAGGACTTGTGGAAAGTATGAGTTGTAAGCCTAGTTATAAAGGCTGAGGTAGGGCTGAGGCCTGAGGTAGGATTCTGGGGAAGAATCTGAGGTAGGACTTGTTAAGTATGAGCTGTAGGAACCATTTTGGTTCTGAGATTGTAAGATCTACGGATCCGAGCCAGTGGAAGGAAGTTAGGCTGAATCTAGTTATCTACTGGATAGGCGAAGGGGGAAAGTGGATGTACCCATATCTTAGGGAACCAATATAGATCTAGTGTTTGTTGTGATGTGTTTATGTTCTGTGATTTGATTAATCTGTGTTGAATAATGATCTAACTGTTTGCCTAAAAAGGACTTTAAAAGATAAGAACCTATTCACCCCCCCTCTAGGTGTTTAGGCTCTTAAAACAAAGTCTTTTATTTCCCTCTAGCGATTCTGTGGTATCAGACAAAGGCCTTCAGAGTTGTCTAATTCTGTTAGGAGATTTTTTAGCCGTTGCTGATCAGGAGGTGATAGACTTGGAAGATTTTGATGTGATTTTGGGCATGGACTTGTTGTCCAAGTATAAGGTGATCATCCAATGTAAGGTCAAGCGCTTGGACTTCAAGATGGACAATGGTCAACCTTGGAGTGTTTATGGATTTCCACGCCAAGTTTCTCTGATTATTTCTGTGGTACGTGCTCAGAAGCTTGTAAATTCCGGATGTTTTGCCTGTTTTGTTTCGGTGTTGGCAACCGGTGGTAGTTTGCCGTGTGTAGAGGAGATTGCTATTGTGTGCGAGTTTCCTGATGTTTTTTCTGATAATCTTCCACCTTTGAGAGAGGTGGAGTTTGTCATAGATTTGGAGTCGGGTAACCGTCCTATCGCTAAGGCGCCGTATCGTATGTCCCCGCGCGAGCTGGAGGAGCTGCGTACCAAGTTGGATGAGTTGCTGCAGAATGGATTTATTAGACTAAGTTCTTCACCGTGGGGTGCTCCTGTACTGTTTGTGAAGAAAAAGGATGGATACATGAGGCTATGCATAGATTATAGAAAATTAAATAAAGAAACCATCAAGAATAGGTATCCCTGCCAAGAATTGATGACTTATTTGATCAGCTGCGTGGTAGCACTGTATTTTCAAAGATTGACCTTCGTTCAGGCTACCATCAGTTGAGGATTTGTGAGATAGATATTCCACGGACTGCCTTTCGTTCACGGCATGGACATTTCGAGTTCTTGGTGATGTCTTTTAGATTGACTAATGCACCCTTTGCCTTTATGGATATGATGAACATAGTGTTTAAGGATTTCCTGGACCGCTTTGTGGTCGTATTTATAGATGATGTTCTGGTATACTCCCATAGTGCTGAAGAGCATGCATATCACTTGCGTTTAGTTTTACTTTGAGGGAGCACAAGTTGTATGCTAAGCTGAGCAAGTGTGAGTTTTGGTTGACTCAGGTTTCCTTCTGGGGTCATGTGGTTAATAAGGACAGAATCTCTGTTGACCTAGAGAAGATAATTACTTTTATGGATTGGAATAGACCTGCTACTCCCAAAGAGATAAGGAGCTTCCTAGGGCTAGCAGGCAATTACAGAAGGTTTGTAGAGGGTTTCTCTACATTGTCTGTGCCTTTGACTAAATTAACGCAGAAGAACACAAGTTTCATTTGGAGCGATAAGTGCGAAGAGGCTTTTCAGGAATTAAAGAGGAGATTGTGCACTGCTCCAGTTTTGACCTTGCCTACCGAAGGGATAGAGTATGCTGTGTATGTGGACGCATCGCACGTTGGACTTGGTTGCGTGTTGATGCAAGAGGGAAAAATCATTGCATATGGGTCGCGACAGTTAAAGGTACATGAGAAAAATTACCCTACGCATGATTTGAAATTTGTAGCTGTGATTTACGCCTTAAAGTTATGGAGTCATCTGTTATGTGGCACTCTGTGCAAGATTTATACTGATCATAAGAGTTTGAAGTATGTTTTCACTCAAAAAGAATTTAACTTGTGCCAGCGGAGATGGCTAGAGTATTTCGTAGACTATGATGTTGAGATTCAATACCATCAGGGCAAAGCTAATATGGTAGTTGAGGCCCTGAGTAGGAAGTCAGCGAAAATTTTCAACCTTTCTATGGATTTGCTGGTGGAGGAATTTATTTTGATGGATATATCGGTAGGGAGTAGCGACTCGCCTGGCAATTTGGAAGTATTAGAGCCTTCATGGATTTCACTTACGAGGCTACATTAAAGGGATGACCCTGATTTGCTGCACCTTTATAATAGAACAACGCAAGGGGAATTACCCGACTTTTCAATTGATGACGCGGGTACTTTGAAGTACCGCGAAAGATTTTGTATTCTCGCAGTGGAGGATATCTGAGTTAAGTTGTGCAAAGAGGCGCATGGTTCTAGTGTTGCCTACCACCTCGATTCTACTAAAATGTATAAGGATCTGAAGCAGATCATTTGGTGGTATGGTATGAAGGGAGATATAGCTAAGTATGTATCAAAATATTTTACTTGTAAGCGAGTTAAGGCTGATCATGGAAGGACTGGAGGCAAGTTGATGCCTTTAGAAATTCCAAGTTGGAAGTGAGAGAGTATTTGGATGGATTTTATTACTGGATTGCCGAGATCTCCCTGAGGACACGATTCAATTTGGGTTATAGTGGACAGACTTACAAAGTGTACTCACTTTATGTCGTTCAAGATTGACTACTCCATGAAGAAAATAGTTGAGCTATACTTGGATGAGGTCAGCATATTACATGGAGTGCCTGTTAGTACTGTATCAGATCAAGACTCTAGGTTTACGTTTTGCTTTTGGAAGAGTTTACAGAAGGGGTTCCGATTTGAGGTATTCTACCGCCTATCATCCGCAGACAAATGGTCAGACAAAGCGAGTAAATCAGATCGTGGAAGATATGATCAGATGTTATATTTTGGACCACGGAGGAGCGTGGGATGAGCATTTGAGATTGATGGAATTTGCATACAATAACAACTTTCAAGAGAGTTTGTAGATGACCCAATTTGAGGCTTTGTATGGGAGATGTTGTAGGACTCCCTTGTTTTGGGCCGAGGTTGGTGAGAGAAAGTTATTGGGACCAGAAGCGTTAGAAGAGATGGATATTTTTGTTAATCATATTTGAGAGAAGCTTCAGATAACTCAAGAGCATTATGAAAAGAATGCCAATCGGCGTAGGACTGAATTGGAGTTTGTTTTTGGGTACATGGTGTTTCTTAAGGTTTCCCCGATGTCTGGTGTTAAGAGGTTTGGTAAGAACCATAAGTTGGACCCTAGGTATGTGAGACCTTTCAGAGTTGTTGAGCGGATTGGTGTATCAGCTTATAGACTTGTTTTGCCAGTAAATTTTCTGGGTGTGCACGATGTTTTTCATGTGAGCCAATTGTTGAAGTGTATACTGAGTGACAGGTAGATTCTTGAAGCTGTGCCCCAGTTAGAGCCTAAACTTTCATATGTGGAAATTCCTGATCGTATTCTAGATGCGCATGATTGAGTATTGCGAAGGAAGACTATACCCATGGTTAAGGTTTTGTGGAGAAACCAAGGCGTGGAGAGCGCGACTTGAGAGTTGGAGTCAGCAATGAGGGAGGCTCATCCTCATCTGTTCTCCTAATACTTTGGTAAGTGTTTTCCTTATTAGCCTATGATTGCTTTTCTTCTGTTTTGGATTTGATCCTATTTATGTTAAGTTTTGGGACGAAACTTTTTTTAGGTGGGGTGGCTGTAACGCCCCTGTTTTTTCGGTATTTATTTTAAATCCCGTGGTGACGTATTTTTGACGTCAGGGCATTACTTTGACGTGTAGTTAACATGTGTCTTTTGTTGGAGCAAGGGTTTGCTCAGTTGGTTTTCCTGTATGATTGGTTTTGGCTTGGTTGTGCACCTTCCCTCACGAGCCGAGTTTGTTTTGGTGACTCGGTGGAGCTTTTATAGGGATGTGGTGGCATTTTTTCTTCTGGTGATTTTTACCTAAGTTTTGTTTGTCGGATTTGGATTTCGACTTCGCCGTTAGATTCGCAGCGTCAGTTTTTAGCTACGGTGCGATTTTCGTAAGATTCCGAGTTGGTTTGGATTTTGGGTTGTTTTGGCGTTATTTAAATAATTAATATTTTATTATATATATACAAATAGGTATAAATAGGAAAGGTCGCATCAAAACCCTATTCATCTTCTTCCTAAACCTAACGACAGTTTTTTCGCAAAAGAGGAGCGAGCAGCGGATGGTGTGTCCGTTCAGCCGACGATATGGAGAGCTCCGGTGGTAGGTTTCGACAAAGTAGTAGAGATTCGGAAAGCTCACGGCAAGGGCTTTACGATCGTGGTAAGTTTTCCTCGTTTACCCGATTTCTTGGCATTAGGTTAGCGTTTTTACCCCCTTTTTCCCTCCAAGTTTTAGGAAATGTTGCTATGGCCTTTTCACGACCAATCCTTGTCACGGTGCAAGCGGGATGCGTCTTTTTCGGAGTTTTCAAGGCAAGTGGATTTCCCCCTTACATGTCTATTTTCTTGTTGTTTTCTTCCCTTCTTTCCTCCTCCTTTAAAGAGTAGGGGTTGTGTAGGTGACCCATTAAAAGAATCCCTAGGTTAGGGAAAATTTTAAGCCAAGACTTGGAGGATAGGAATAGAGGCTAAGTGTAATTCAACGAGTTTAGGTTAGAAAATTCGTTGAGTATCGTCGGTAGGATTCGTCGAATATGGTAGGTTAGCAGGGTAAGAATTCGTTGTAAGTCGTTGAAAGATTTGGTTTATAGATCCTAAACACCTAAGGGGGGGGGGGGTGAATAGGTTCAAATCCAATTTTAACTTAGGCAATTAAAATGTTAATCACAGTATAGCAAATTAGGCTACAACTATCACAGCACAGGATAAAACAAGCACAGGAAAACAAAGCACAACACACAGTGTTTTATAGTGGTTTCCCAATTCGTGGGTACATCCACTCTCTCCCTTCACCTATCCAACTGAGTGCTGGATTCGGCCAAACTTCCTTCCACTAACTCAGATCCTCAGATCTTAAAACTCAAAACCCAACTGGTTTCTACAGCTCAGACTTCTTCAAGTCCTACAACTCAGATTCTTCCCAAGAATCCTACCTCAGGCAAACAGCCCTACCTCAACCCTTATAACCAGACCTACAACTCAGATCACAAAGATCCTACCTCAGGCACTCAGCCCTACCTCAGCCTTTATAAACTTAGGCTTATAACTCAGAGAGATAACTCTCTTACACTCAGATCTATAAAAGATCTTACAAAAAAATCAATTATAAATGTTGGAACCCCTAGTTGGATTTGGTCTAGGTTCACTGAGTTAGGATATGACCCAACATGTATTGATAAGGGTCATAGTTGTGTCTTAGAGTCTAGGTCTAGTACCTTAAGGAAACAGTTCAAAGGACCAGCCTCCAACACTGCTAGAGACTCAAGACTTAGAAGATTCAAGACTTAATAAAAAGGAGATCTGCGTTCATCGAACTCCGGTTGACGATCGTCGTGCTCAGCTCGACTAACCCAGAGACAATTCTCTGAGCTGAGCTCGACGAACTTAGATCTCAGCTCAACGATCTCTGAACATAGTAATAACTCCTCTGTCAAACTTCAGTCGACGAACTCTGTCCTCAGGTCGACTAACACTTCAGCTCTCAGTGCCAAAATTTATTCAGAGCCAAAGTTCACTCAACGCTCTCAACGCTATCAATGACTCAACACTCTTAAATGACTCAACTCCAGAATCGTGATCTGACACTCAAAGCCAGAGGACATCTCACTCAATGCCAAGATCAATACTCAACATCAGAAAATATTCTAAGTCCAGACTACAGACTCAGCTCGATGATCTTGGATCTCAGCTCGACGAAAAGCCATTCTCAGGTCGACGAAAGCTGTTCTCAGGTCGATGAAAACTGTAAGGCATATTGTTATTTATTTTTTCCTTTTCTGTCTCCTTGTCGTATACTACTATAAGCTGTTAATTTCCTGGATAATCAATGCTCGTATATCTTTTAAATTGAGCCATTACTGGCAGCATTGATTACAAATACCTTCATGGAATTAACTACTTATATCTCAGGACAGACATAGAATAGAATATATGACAGCATACTTGCCGTTTTCATTTCCGAGATTCCGGCTAAGCATTTATTGCAGATTTTTGAATTCGACCAAGCTACAGATATCATTTGAGGATCTCTCAGAAAAGAGACAGATATAGAGAGCTAAGAAAAGATACAAAAAAAAGTGATACACAAAAACTCATGTGCCATCAATAAGAAATACACTGGAAAAAACATACAGACATCAAAAGTGCAGCGAAAACAGTTCTCAGAAAAACTACTGCTCTCAAGAGAAGAAGAAGGAATAACCATCACCATCAATTGTCTTTCTTCCTTTCTCTCTTTGCTTTCAGGGATCTCAAGTGACAAGCTATTCAAATCAGTAAAGGATCTCTGAATATCTAAAAGGTCTACTCACCCTTTTGCAAAGCTTCCACTCCTGAACCAGTCAAGATCTCAGGGGGAGCTTTGACAATAACACAAATCCACTAGTCTTCTCTCAGTTGTATTTGAGAAAGAGAAGAACAATATCACTCTCTCATCCCCACCTCTGTACAGGGTTTTAATTCCCTTCAAAATTATTCCTGATTGCAAGTCTCCTAACAAAAGACTTGAGGATTGGTTTTTGAGCACCTGATCAAAAGCTCTTTGGTTGCAGTCACTTGATCAAAACCTGTAGTGGATTCCTACCTAGGGTGGTAGAAGAGTGGATGTACCCAAGTTTGGGGAACCACTATAAATTTCTTGTGTTGTCTGTGTGGCTGTGTAGTTTTTGCCTTGTGCTTGTGCTGTGATATATTCTTATTGTGTAGCTTAGTTTATCTACTACACTTGTGCACCTATACACGTATACTATAACAACCCGTTTTATTAAAAGATCTTTTATTTCAGTAAAAATCAAAAAAATTCAATAACTCTATTCACCCCCCCCTCTAGAGTTTTTCAGAGCTTACCCTAACTTTCAATTGGTATCAGAGGGTGGTTAATCACATCATACAGGCTTACACCTTGATTAACTAAGATCCTCAGGATAATCTCTGAATAAATCTTATTAGACTCTCTGATTAGATTTTATTTCTCTGATATCATGACATAGAATAAGGACTATGCCAGCACCAGACCTCGAGTTTGCAACTTGAAAATTTTTTGGATCTGGAAGGCAAGAATCAAGCTTTATATGAACTCTATTGATGAAGATATTTTTAACTCCATTTTGTCAGGACCACCAGCTCCAGTGGCCTCCACTTGAACTACAGTAAATCTTAGTGCAGTGCCTCCTCCAAATCAAGCTGATGCACACAAAAAGGCAAAGATTGCTGATGCCAGAGCTATGAACATACTGGCTCAGACTATGTCAGATGATATATTTCAGAAAGTTACTGAATGTATATCTGCCAAAGCCATTTGGGATTCCCTCAACCAAATGGAAGCAGGTTCTGCTTATGAGAGGAAGGATAGAAGATCCAACCTCATATCTCAATATGAAAATTTCAAGAACGATGAAGCAGAATATGTGGAAATAATGTACAACAGGCTGAGCTCCGTTATCAGTGAGCTCAGAACAATGGATAAGGAAATTACTCTAACTTAGGTCAATGACAAGATCCTTATGTGCTTCCCTAGCACTTGGGACTCCAGAATCTGGCCCATCAGAGAAGCCAGAAGCATGGCAAAAATCTCAACAGAATCTCTGCTTGGAAAGCTCAAATCCTATGAGCAATTGATCAAGTTAAGAGAAGATGCAGTTGAACCTAAGGCTTCAACACCTACTAGAAAGGAACAGAACTTGGCACTCAAAGCTGCAGAAGAATCTTCTAGCTTATCAGCAAATGAAGAACTTATGAGTCTCTTTGCTAAGAGATTCTATAAAATGGCAAGGAAGGACTTCAGGAGAAAGCCCTCAAGGAAGGAAGATAAACCCAGGTATGACAAGACTCATTCTAAAGAGGTTGTCTATTTTGGATGCAGGAAACCTAGACACTTCATCTCAGAATGCCCAAAAGTCCAAAAGAAAGACAGAAGGCAAGACAGGGATTCAAGAAGACATCAACATAGGAAGGCCTCCTCCAGCAAGTAAAAAAAGAAGGAGAAGGGCTTTGTAGCTGAAACCTGGAGTGATACTGAAGAAGAAACAACCTCCTCCAGTTCTAGTGAAGATGATGAAGAAGAAAAGAAGGCAAGAGAAATGTGCCTTATGGCAATTGATGCTGGAAGAAGCAGATCAGATTTAGAAGAATCAAGTGATGAAGAATTCCTCTCTGAAGAGGATCAGGTAATTGCTTCATATGATTTTTAAGTCTAAAGAATTTCAATCTGAGTTTAAACTCTTATGTTTAGACCTAATAGGATCTAAGAAGGAAATCAAACTTCTCAGGGAAAAACTGTTAGAACAAGAAAAATTCATTGCTGAAAATGAAAAATTAACTGAAGAATTAAATCTGGCTAATCAACAAATAGTATTTCTAAAATCTGAACTAAGTAAGGCTAAGGAATTCGAAGAAACCTTAAATGGTAGAAGTTTACAACTGATAGATATAACTAGCACAGTTAATACAAGATCTAATAATAACAAACTAGCATTAGGAGCCTCATCTAGTGAACAAATCCTAATTCAGAAAAATCAACTATCAAAACCTATTAACTTCATTTCTGAAAGTGGAAAGAAAAATACTGAACAAGTAGAGAAAGTTAATGATTTTCTTAAACAATTAGAACTTAAGAAAACCAATCAAAAGAATAAAAACAAATAACCTAACTATGTTCAGCAAATTTTGTCGAACTCAGAACGTCGAAATGGGTATGGTTCATCAAACTCAGAACGACGAACTCTGAACGCAAATAATAATGCAATTTATTCTTCGAACTGGGATCGACGAAACCAGTATGGTTCGTCGACCAGAGATCGACGTTTATGGGGCTCTGAGAATGGATATTTCCATTCTTAGAGCAGAGATTGACGAACTCAATCCCGATCGTCGAGCTCAGGTCGACGAACATACTCGAATTTGTCCAACTCAGTTCATAACCAGAGTAACCTAAAAACTAATAAACCTTTTAATCCCTTTAGTCAGTGGGTCATACCTCCTAGAAGGTATCATCCTTTAGGTTATAAGGATCAACCTGAATGTTCATTCATTTCAAGCTTTAGTTATGTCAAACATCAAGGACCCAAGGTAACCTGGGTCAAAAACTGCTAATCCCTTTTGCAGGTAGAAGAGAACCTTGTCACTCAAAACAAATGGTACTTGAACAGTGGTTGCTCTAAACATATGACAGGTTGCAAAGAATGTCTAATCAACTATAAAGCCAAGATTAGACCCAAAGTAATCTTTGGGGACTCAGACTTTGGACTGACAGAAGGCTATGGTGACTTCAACTGTGGAGCTATCACATTCAATAAAGTGACCTATGTGAATGGTCTCAAGCATAACCTGATATCAGTAAGCCAACTATGTGATACAGGTTATCAAGTAAGCTTTACTAACTCATTATGTCTTATCTCTTTAAACAACACAACCGTTTTAACCGGAATTAGATAAGGCAACAACTACTTAGTAAATTTTGAATCAGCTAAATCTGAAATTTGCTTATTCAATTTTGTTAGCATTCAAACTAACTTATGGCAGAAAAGACTAGGAAATGTAATCCATAAAAATATAGCTAGGTTATCTAAAGACAATCTTGTTTGAGGTTTACCTTCTGGTCACTACAAGAAGGAAGGCCTCTGCAGGGCTTGTCAGTTAGGAAAGCAAACTAAATCTAGTTTTAAATCCATTAATAAGAGTGATTCACCTAAAATCTTGTACTTGCTCCATATGAACCTTTTTGGCCCTATTGCAGTACAAAGTCTAGGAGGAAAGTCTTATACATTAGTTATTGTAGATGACTTCTCTAGATTCACATGGGTTTTCTTTTTGAGAACTAAGTCAGATACTTTTAAAGTTCTCACAGATTTTCTCAAGAACATACAGATTGAGTACTCTACTCAAGTTGCATTGATCAGAAGTGATCATGGCACTGAGTTTGACTCTCTTCTTATGCTAGAGTTCTGTGAGAAGGAAGGTATTAGACATTGTTTCTCAGCTCCAAGAACTCCTCAACAAAATGGGGTGGTTGAAAGGAAGAATAGAACACTCATTGAAGCTGCAGGTACATTGCTTGTAGATGCTTACATGCCTCTTTCCTACTGGGCAGAAGCAATAAGCACAACAAACTATGTTCTGAATAGAAGTTTACTACATAAACTAAAGCTTAAGACTCCCTATGAACTACTCAAAAGAAAGAAACCTATAATAAACTATTTTAAAGTATTTGGTTGTATATGTTATATTCACAATAATGACAAGAAACATCTTATAAAGTTTGAAGCTAAGGATGCAATGATAATTTTTCTAGGATATTCCCAAGTCAACAAGGCATATAAGGTGTTTAATAAATCAACACTAAAAAATGAAGAATCTATGCATGTGACATTTGATGAATCTAATATGTTTTACAAGGAGAGAGATATCTCTACCAACAAAAATCTGCAGGTATAGAATTTGTGTGAGAGTTTAGATGATCTAAACCTTACCAAAAAGGTTGAATAACATCACTCTCCACAAGCTATATCAGAAGTTGAAAGTGAAGAAGAGACTGTGGAAGCAGTTCAACTTCCTCCAACAGTTGATACAATTCTACAAGAGGAATTAAATCAAATAACTATTGCTGAACCAACTTCTCCTAATAATCTTGTCACACTTAGGGATCACCCTAGATCTCAAGTAATTGGAGACATATCATCAGGAGTGCAGACAAGACATCAACTCAACCTTGATGTGATGCTTGCCTACTTTCTCTCTCAAATGGAGCCTCAATCCATATTTGATGCAGAGCAAGATCCAAACTGGATTACTGTAATGCAGGTGGAACTCAACCAGTTTGAGAGGTGTAAAGTTTTGGACTTAGTTCCAAGGCCTAAAGGCTATCCAGTAATTGGGACTAAGTGGGTATTCAGAAACAAACTTGATGCCCAAGGTGTGATAGTGAGGAACAAGGCAAGGCTTATTGCTCAAGGATACAGGCAAGAGGAAGGAATTGATTATGATCAAACCTTTGCTCCAGTTGCCAGACTTGAAGCTATAAGGATCTTCTTAGCTTATGCAGCATTCAAGAAGTTTAAAGTCTACCAGATGGATGTAAAAAGTGCATTCTTAAATGGACAACTCAAAGAAGTGGTGTATGTTGAACAACCACCAGGTTTTATCTCTCCAACTCATCCCTCTTATGTCTTTAAATTGCATAAGGCTCTCTATGGTTTAAAGCAAGCTCCAAGAGCTTGGT
Source organism: Platanthera zijinensis (assembly GCA_039513925.1). NCBI lineage: Eukaryota > Viridiplantae > Streptophyta > Magnoliopsida > Asparagales > Orchidaceae > Platanthera > Platanthera zijinensis. The sequence continues at coordinate 133,370,430 of CM077084.1, forward strand.
ATGAGACCTTAGCCAGCTTTCTCTTAGAGCATGGTTTTTCAAGAGGCATGGTTGAGAGAACCCTTTTTACAAAATTGCATCATGATAAAATTCTATTAGTACAAATATATGTAGATGACATAATCTTTGGTTCTACTGATCCAAATCTGTGCAAAAGATTTTCTGATCTAATGCACTCAAGGTTTGAGATGAGTAGCATGGGTGAGTTATCATATTTCCTTGGTCTCCAAGTGAAACAAACCCCTGAAGGAATCTTCATCTCTCATTCTAAATATGCTAAAGAGCTTATTAAGAAGTTTGGGATGAATGATGCCTCTATCATGAAAACTCCCAAGGCTGCCAATGCTGCTATAGATGCTGATGAATCTGGAAAGCCAGTTGATCAGATCAAGTATAGGGCCATTGTTGGATCCCTACTATACTTAATAGCAAGCAGACCAAACATTATGTTTGCCACATGTCTTTATGCTAGGTTTCAGGTGAACCCTAAAGAATCTCACCTTACTTTCTTAAAAAGGATTTTGAGATATATAAAAGGTTGTCCAGATCTAGGCCTCTAGTATCCAACAGAATCAGCATTTGTGTTAACTGGATTCTCTGATACTTATAATGCTGGATGCAGAGTAGACAGGAAAAGCACCTCTGGAACTTGTCAGTTCCTTGGTGACCGACTTGTATCTTGGTTGTATAGAAAGCAAACATCTGTTTCAACATCAACTGCTTAAGCTGAATATATGGCTGCAGACAGCTGTTATTCACAGATCTTGTGGATACAAAACCAATTACTGGATTATTGTGTCAACTTAAATAATTAAACTATTCTATGTGATAATATAAGTGTTATTTCCATTGCACAAAATTTAGTTTTGCATTCTAGAACCAAGCATATAGACATTAGACATCATTTTATTAGAGATTGTGTTGACAAACAAAAGATTAAACTTGAGTTTTATCTTTACTGATTTGCAAAGAGCAGACATATTCACCAAACTATTGGACTCATCCAAGTATCTGTTCTTTGTCAATCAGCTTGGTATGATAAATGGTCTAGATTTAATCTAATGTTATGTCACTGGTCAAAGAATTGTATCTGTTTGTCGATCTGAGATCAACGAACTGATAACAGTTCTTGAGATTTCTCGTCGACCTGTGCTTGACGAAATCTCCTGCTGAAGTAATTTTCGTCAATCTAAGTTAGACGAACTTACTTCAGAAACCTTTCCTCGACCTGAGATCGACGAAGTGCTTTCAAATCTTCAGCCTGAGATCGACGAACTGGTTGACTCTAAATTATTTTGTCAACCACAGATCGAAGATCTTCTAACTCTTTCGTCGAATGGAGTTTGTCGGTTCATATTCTGTAAAACCTTATATTTTAGTTTTTCTTAGACCTCCGTCCCGCGCTTTCAGTTCCCCTTTGCACTTGATCTTCGTTTTCTCTCTTGCAGGTGCATTCATGGCGATTCCAGCAGGCGCTCTTGCGGCAATGAAATTTGAAAAAGGATTCGACATGGATTTTGACTCATTCCAGCATTCAGATCTAATCTTTCTTCCCATCCTATAACTGCTGGAAGACCAGCAACTGAAATAACTGCTGACCATGAGAATCAAACTACCCAGCACAGAAATAAGAGAATGGGTGTACACAACTACCGTTGATAAACACAAGATGACCGGCACCATCGCGAGTAACGAAATCTCTCTTACCCTCGATATTCTTAATGAACTGTTTGGATTGAAAAATGGTGAGGAAGAGTTAGAAATTGATTCAGATGAGTCTGATATAATGCTGAATACAATGGGGTACTCTGGAGACAACCCTAATAAACTACTGAAGAAACACCTATCTGCCGAGTTCAAATTCTCACAGATATAGTTGGGAAAATCTTGTTGGGCAAGCACACTTCACATGATTATATAACCAGGCATCAATTTGTCATGGTGTGCAGTGGTAAACAAGAAGCAGGTGGACTGGGCTCAGATCATTTTTGATCTTATCAGGAAAAAGAACAGCAAGAAGGAAGTGAACTTTAGACGAATCTTAGGAATCTTCCTGACAGCAAAGGCTGCTGAATCACTGGTCTCCCCGACCACATTCATCAATGCCAGCAAGAAGCTCACATGCACCTTGTTTGGCAGGTGGGAGAGGACAATCACTAAGCCCTCCAAGGCTTCATCCTCTGCCTCCCAGACTTCTGAAGGTACTAGGGCTGTTACAACCACTCCCCACCCCACTGAAGGACTCCTTTCCACTCCTCCACCACCTCTTATCCCTCCAGTTCCATCCCAACAACAAGTCCAGTCACCTTCCACTACCATCCACATCCATACCCAAACACCTCTAGCCTCTCCAATTCCCTCTTCACCTACACATCTCCCATCTACTCGTCCTTCACCTCAACATAACATTTCCATCCCTACACCACCTCTATCCCCTCAACCATCTCATTTGGCTGACACTAACCTCTCCTCCCTTCTTTCCTTTAATTTACTTTCCTCTCCCCTGAAATCTCCATCACCACAACATGACTCTCCATTAGAAACTCCATCTCCACCCATTCATCCTCCAACACCATCTACTCAATCAGCTACTCCACCAATTTCTGCCTTCCCAACCCTGGACCCCTCTCTTACCCCAACCCTCATCTCTCTTCTCACCCCCTTACTCAAAACTCTTATAGCAGAGCTATTTCCCCTCTTGCTGTCTCCATCTCATCCATTGCTGCTCAAATCTCTGCCCTAACCTCTGCTCCATCTTTAAATGGGGGCCTAGCTTCAGCACCTTCTGAAACCAGACAGGGGGAGATACTTGATGATGAAGCAGCAGCAGTAGCAGAAGCACAACTAGCAGCAGGACCAGTTGTACATACTGTAGATATAGCAGAAGCAGCAGTAGAGAATGTAGATTCTGATTTAATTGATCTAGTTAAATTTATTGAAACTGACATGGACATTGATGAGTCAGTGATAGCTGAAATAAAATCTGTTGGTGATGTTGTCATTCATCCCACAGTAGACTTGATAAGTCTACTAAAGACTTTTGACACAGCTTATCTAAGTTTCCCTCCAGATGAATCTACTAAGCCATCCCTGGCTATTGTACCTTATTCCTCCCCAATCAGTCCTGAAGTTGCTAAGCAACTTAAAGACAGTTTTGACAAGCTTCCTGAAACTCCAGCAGAGACAATAAGGGCTGATTCAGTCAGAGCCTTCTCACCTCCAGAAACATTTTCTGTCCCAACATTTGTCATGGATGATTCCCCAATGCCTGATCTTGTTACTTTGATCATGGCTGATATTGAAGAAGAGTATAAGGCAGCTGCTGAAAGCACTATCACGAGTCACTCTCCAAGATCAATTGATATTCCTCCTCCAGCTCCCTTCCAGCATGGAAAACCCTCCAATTCTGCTGAGCTCATAAAAGAAATCGATGATTTATATGTCAATCCTCAAGGACAGTCTGATGATGATGATAAGGATGATGATGACTCTGATGAGGAAACCAATAAAAAGAAAGTCTCAAAGAAAAGGAAAGCTCCACCTCCTCCTTCTCCCAAACCTTGTAATACCAATGATACTCCGTACTACATTCTACAGAATATAACTCCATACAAGGGTATGCCTGCTTGGATGTGGCTATCCAAAAATGAGCAGAAATCCAGAAAGAAGAGCAAGAGATATTCTCCACCTCCTCGGAAGTTCAGAAAAGGTCCACCTCCTCCTCCTCCTCCTCCTGCTGGTGCTTCAAGGGCTACCTCTCAAGCCTCTGGTTCATCTTCCCAGCCTTCCTCCTACTCAAGAACATATCAAAGGCATGACAGATCCTCCAGGACTCAGTTCCAAGGAAGTAGTCAGCAGCACAAAAGTCAGAGTCCCTCAGAACAAGTGAAAGAAGTCATTTTTCAAGGACCCTCTCCTTCTCCTCATCAACAAGTTACCTCAAAAACCCAGAAGACAACTGCTTATCAAGTCAGAAAATCTAATGCATCCTTCAAACCTAAAGGAAAATATAGTGAGGCTGCCCCTCCAAAATCTCTCTACTCCCAAAGTAATGATCAGCTCAGCTCTACATGCTTTCAAGCTCAATCCACTCAGTTTAAAGCAGTCACTGTATTGCCTCCTCAAGACGATCAGCCACCTGTTGAACAAGAACTTGATCCAAACTTTAGGATGGCCAGGCTTCAAGAACTGATAGGTCTTTCTCAGATAAGAAAAGCTATAGAAGAAGGAAAAGATCCATCCTCATTCTCAACTATGTCTTCCTTCAGAGAAAAAGAGCTGGATAAGCTTCAAGTGAGCAGGAAAGTCTTCAACCCAGCTGAATATATGGCATTGCATCCTGAAGCAATTGTGCCCAGGGTAAGCACTCAGACAACTCTTTGTGGGCAAGACTTGATGACATCCAAGAATAATGTACCAGACCATAACAAGAAGATAACCTTCTCAAAACCTTCATCTGGCCCTTCAACTGATAAACCATAGTGTATGGTATTTGTTTAATGATTAACTGATTGTGTACCATACACTGCTATAACATATCTGCTGATGTTATTTCATTCCTTCAGATATTTATGGTCTTTGTATTTTATTTCTTTTCAGTTTCTTTATTAGTGACCTCACCCAAATAGGGGGAGATTGTTGTAACCCCTAGTTGGATTTGGGCTAGGTTCACTGAGTTAGGATATGACCCAAGATGTATAGATCAGGGTCATAGTTGTGTCTTAGAGTCTAGGTCTAGTCCCTTAAGGCAACAATTCAAAGGACCAGCCTCCAACACTGCCAGAGACTCAAGACTTGAAAGATTCAAGAATTAATAAAAAGGAGATCTGCGTTTGTCGAACTCCAGTCGACGATCATCATGCTCTGCTCGACTAACCCAGAGAAAATTCTCTGAGCTGAGCTCGACAAACTTAAATCTCAGCTCGACGATCTCTGAACATAGTAATAACTCCTCTATCAAACTTCAGTCGACGAACTCTGTCCTCAGGTCGACTAACACTTCAGCTCTCAGCGCCAAAATTTATTCAGAGCCAAAGTTCACTCAACGCTCTCAGCGCTATCAATGACTCAACACTCTTAAACGACTCAACTCCAAAATTGTGATCTGACACTCAAAGACAGAGGACATCTCACTCAACACCAAGATCAATACTTCAATACTCAACATCAGAAAATATTCTAAGTCCAGACTGCAGACTCAGCTCGACGATCTTGGATCTCAGCTCGACGAAAAGCCATTCTCAGGTCAACGAAAGCTGTTCTCAGGTCGACGAAAACTGTAAGGCATATTGTTATTTATTCTTTCCTTTTCTGTCTCCTTGTCGTATACTACTATAAGTTGTTAATTTCCTGGATAATCAATGCTCGTATATCTTTTAAATTGAGCCATTACTGGAAGCATTGATTACAAATATCCTTCATGGAATTAACTACTTATTTCTCGGGACAGACATAGAATAGAATATATGACAACATACTTGCCATTTTCATTTCTGAGATTCCGGCTAAGCATCTATTGCAGATTTTTGAATTCGACCAAGCTATAGATATCATTTGAGGATCTCTCAGAAAAGAGACAGATATAGAGAGCAAAGAAAAGATACAAAAAAAGTGATACTCAAAAACTCGTGTGCCATCAATAAGCAACACACAGGAAAAAGCTTACAGACATCAAAAGTGCAGTGAAAACAGTTCTCAGAAAAACTACTGCTCTCAAGAGAAGAAGAAGGAACAACCATCACCATCAAGAGTCCTTCTTCCTTTCTCTCTTTGCTTTCAGGGATCTCAAGTGACAAGCTATTCAAATCAGTCAAGGATCTCTAAAGAGCTAAAAGGCCTACTCACCCTTTTGCAAAGCTTCCACTCCTGAACTAGTCAAGATCTTAGGGGGAGATTTGACAACAACACAAATCCACTAGTATTCTCTCAGTTGTATTTGAGAAAGAGAAGAACACTATCACTCTCTCATCCCTACCTCTGTACAAGGTTTTAATTCCCTTCCAAATTAATCCTGGTTGCAAGTCTCATAACCAAAAGACTTGAGGATTGGTTTTTGAGCACCTGATCAAAAGCTCATTGGTGGCAGTCACCCGATCAAAACCTGTAGTTGATTCCTACCTAGGGTGGTAGAAGAGTGGATGTACCCAAGTTTGGGGAACCACTATAAATTTTTAGTGTTGTCTGTGTGGCTGTGTAGTTTTTGCCTTGTGCTTGTGCTGTGATATATTCTTATTGTGTAGCTTAGTTTATCTGCTACACTTGTGCACCTATACACTTATACTATAACAACCTATTTTATTAAAAGATCTTTTATTTTAGTAAAAATAAAAAGATTTTAATAACTCTATTCACCCCCCCCCCCCCCCCCCCCCCGCTCTAGAGTTTTTCAGAGCTTACCCTAACTTTCAATAAAAGTGAATAATCCTTTACCCATGTAGAGAGAGAAAGGGGTGAAGGCTTCTTGATCAGTTCTTGATTGATCTGACTGCTTAAGATCCAACCTGTCTTAGATTCTTCAAAGCTTCTTAAATCTGAACAAAATAAGGTTGATCTTCTTGTGAAGTTGGAGATGATCCTCAATCCAGCTTCCTTCTTCTATTACGAATTTGATCTGAATTCTTCTTGCAGACTTGTTTAGGATCTGCCTTCTCTTGATTACTTGTAGATTTCGACTGTTAGAAAAATGTCAAGTCCTTTCTTCTTGGATCTAACTTTTTATGATAGAACAAGTCTCTATATAGATCCCATCTGAGGTTACCGGTTGATCTGGTTCATAACCACCTTCTGACAGCTCTGATAGATGCGACAGCTTTGTTTGTTATGACAGCTGTCAAGTCTTCAGTCTTGACACCTGATACCTCATTATACTCTATCTCAACAGAAAAGCGTCGAGACAATGCTTCAGATGTGTCAACACAAATAGACCATGTGTCGACACAATTCTTGATGATGTCGACACAGCTCACACAATGTCGACGCAACCCTTCTTTATCTTCTCGATATAGCTTCTGTAGAATGTGACGAGACAAGTCCTGTGTGTCGACACAATAGCTTCTAGTCTCGACATAGTTGATGTTGACAGAAATCTTGTGTGTGTCGACATAATTGCTATCGATAGAATTTCTGTGTGTCGACACAAGTCCTATGTGTCGACACAATCTGGCTTCTGGTGTCGACACATTCCCTTCACAAGTGTCGACACTTGTACTTAGAATATTTTTTTGCATTTATTTATGTTGGAACCAACAAGGTCGGTCCCTCCTAAAGCTCGGAACTAAAGGTGCAACTCACACTTACTCTCTTTAGACCACTCTCTTGACAAGGCTCTCAAAATACTAGACCGGGGGCTCTAGTGCGGAGGTCCCACCTCGTACCCGGAAGAATCAGAAATTCTTCCTCTCCCTAGCCAATACTGAGCTAGGTGCCTTAGAAGAAGAAGAGAAGGAGAGTTCGGAATCTCCTTCTAAGTCACCTTACTGATCTATTTATAGGCCTCTGAACTGGGACTGCCAATAATCAAATGGAGCTGACTTGAAATTACTAGAATACCCTTAGTCGGGTCTGCCAACATCCAAACTTTGTTGTTCTGAAGGGTTATATGCAGACCACCCAGGGCAAAAACGTAAGATCCCATGGGGCTAAAAGATGGACTCGGTCCTACCTGAACCGGTTTTAAACCGGACTGGTGCTTGGTGAGAACTCCCTTCTGGGGTCCTCTCGCCTGGCGAGAGCACCGTCTCGCTAGCGATAGCTCCCCTCTGGAGCCCTCTCATATGGCGAGTCGGCCACTCCCCTGCGAGTGCCTCCTCCCTGGGCACTTGCTCGCCTATCTCATAGCGCAGCTCTCGATTAGACCTTCTCGCCTAGGCCCTCTCGCTTAAGTCCTTCTTACCAGGATCCACTCGCTCTGCGAATTGACGACCACCCTGGGCCATCTCGCCTAGCTCCCTTCCTCAAGCCTTTGGCTCCTACGAGCCTGAGGTTGTACACAATCCCCGCTCTTTTCGAGGTTGTTACAAACTCGGAAAGATAGTCCAACCGAGGCTCGTGTCATTAAAGTGAATTTATGAGGGAATATTTTGGTGGGCCCCTTTCCCAACCTATAAATATAGGACTCATCTCCCTGCAGGGGGCTGCTTCCTTCGCTCTATCCTCTTCTAGTCTCTGTCCCTATGTCTCTCAGCCAAAGTTTCCGTGACCGCGTCGCGGCGGTGTGCCAGAGAAACAAGGCGACTGCAATGACTCTGAACAAGATCCCGGTCCGCCCTCCTCCTTCCTTACCAGCATCTTCTCCCCCCCAAGAAGGAGAAGGCCGCTGGTCCTCCCCTCTCGGTAGGAGAGCCTTATCGCACCTTCCCGGGGGGGGGGGGGCGTCTCTACTCCTCTGGCCAATCTTATAGAAAAGGAGGTAAGCCCATTGACATGCCTTCATCTCCATCCCGCTTGTCTTCTTACCTACTGCCCGTATTTAGAAGGTTCCTGCGCTTTCTCACCATCCGGAGACCATACGGATCAATATCTCTGAACACCGCCCGCAGTCCGTCTTGCCTCATCCCTTTACTCCTCCATCCACTCCCGCGATGAGGAGGGATGATTCACTTAACGCCGCGGGTTCCTCTCGGCACTTTGGTAAGAAATTTTCCTTTCAGCCTTCTATCCGCTACTATTTCTCTATTTTACCTTCCCAATTTTTATGCAGGTATGCGCGACTCGCGTGCTGAGGATTCGCGCGCCGAGGACTCTCCCGTTGAGGATTATTCAAGACAGATGGTCTTCTCGCCCCCTCCTCCTATGGAAAAAAATCGAAGATTATCTAGGCGATCCCATGGATCCGTTGGAAATTAAGCGTAGGGTAGCAGAGATGTTATGGAAGCACGCGTACATCATCCAAGATCTGGAAAAGGGGAAGCAAGCTGCGGACCAACGGATCGATTGGCTAGAGGTGGAATGCGCCCGCCTGTCTTCGGAGATTGATGCTGATATTTAAGTGGACAAGACCGACCCCCATGCGATCCTGAGCGAGGTCGACCAATAGCTCTGTCTCGCTTGCCGCAGTGTTGATGCGGCTCGTGCTTTTCACCTCCCCAACCGCCCTCCCTATGCAAGATCCCACGGCGGAGGGCGCTGGAGGTGGCATAAGAATTGACGAGTTCTCGTCTCGTCTCGCGTCTTTTCCCTTTATAGCTCGTAATAAATTGTTTATGCCTCCGTCTCTCACAAATTATGCGCCATGTGAACTTGCCGCCCGCCTCGCGCGGGATGAACTTTATTAATTTAATAATTGTCCGCTTCTCCGTATTTGTTTGGTTTTCTGTAACGGTATTTAAATTCTGCATTTATGCTAATTTTTTTGATCTACCAATTTTTTTTATTTTTAATATATTCCCGCCGCTTGGCTGTGCTGAGGGACCACCTAGGGTTGCGCAAATCGAGGCCTGGAGAGAGGAAAAGCCGACCGCCTCTTCCCCTTCCCCCGTACAATTTTTACGTCCGTACACTCTTTTCCCAAACCCTATGATTGCTATAAATATCCCCTTCACCGGGGTCAGACCCATGCTTTCATAAATCGATGCGCTTCAGCCCCTCATTTTTCTTCGTCCTTCTCGCATACAAATCACGTGTCAGCCATCCCGTCATCTTGCCTTCTCACCCCCTAGTCACCTCGCCAGCCTCTTCTGCCTTTAATCCCGGTCGTCTCGCACGATTATTGGGAAGAAAAAACCTGAAGAAGGCTAGGGACGCATCCACTGCGGGAGGCGATTCGCGGATCACGACTTTCCACCCAGGCGAATTTCTGTGGATGAGTACGATGCCTTCGTTCACGAATACCTGCCAGAAGGTTTCGAGTCGCGCCCCCAAAAGTCGGCGAGAGAATAAACACATTCTTCCCCGTGGAGCTCGCTTTCCTCGTCTCGCACTTCGAGGCGGGGTTGAGACTACCTCTCTGGCCAGAGGTGAGGCAGGTCTTGAAGTATTTCGGCGCCTTGCCAGCCCAGCTGAACCCCAATTCAATCTCCGTCCTGGCCGCCTTTTCGAGTTACATGCGGTGAGAGTAAATAGAGTTCAGCCTAACTGTCTTCCGCAAGCTGTTCATCTACCACGCCAATCAGGATGGGGTGTACTACTTCACAGGGCTAGGCCTCAAAGTCTGCGAGACACCCAACAAGAACCATCATTGGCTCACGTGGTTCGTCTTCTTTCGCGGTAACCTGGGTAGCGTCTCGCTTGCACCTGTTTTGCCCGCCGAAGCCTTCTACGCAACCCCCCAAGTCGGCGGTACGGACCAGCTCCTCTGCGAGTACCTCATCGGAAAGAACTTTGAGGTCCAGTACCTGAGGCGCGGCCTTGCCTCACTCCTCCTCGTACTTCCTGGCGAAGGTACGCTTGACCTTCTTTCCTGGTCTCACCTTTATTGATTCTCTTTTGCCGATTTCTCCCTTTAACACCCCGTCTCGCCTTTACTAGGAGAAAGAAATGTGCCAGTTCACCCCCTACAGAAGTAACATCAAGCCGTCCAAAGGCATCGCTCTCTCCAATATGGCGGCCTAGGTGGCTAAAGAATCGCTGACCCCTCCCTTAAGAAGAGGTCGGCCGAGGATCCCGCTTCCTCTCGCCTCAGCCCCTCGAAAAAGATGAAAATGAAGGTGAAGAAGGTGGTCTCTCTCCCACCCGACAAGAAAACTCCTCAGGAGACGGTGGTGACGTCGTGGTCCCCGAGCCCTATTTCCCTAGGGTCCTAGTCCCCTCGGTTCCCTCCTCGGGTTTCTCCTTGCAAGGCCGTCACGCTATCTGGAGAGATGGCACCTCTCGCGCAACACGCCAATTCTTCTCAACAACCATCCAGGTCCCCCTCTCGCGAGGGGGCTCCTTCTCGCTACCCTATACCGTCGGCCCACTTCAACTTCAACATGGGCCCCGTTGTCCCCGATGCCGCCAACGACCCATCACTAATTTGGGACCAGGGGGTGCATCGAGTCTCAATCTCCACCTTCTCCCCTCCTGGAGGGAGCAGGACCAGCCTACAGGCCACGCCTTCTCCTTGGGTTTTGGTCTTTATGGAGGTCATGGCCCAGATCCTCTTGACAAGGCCTCCTCGCGATACCTGGTCCTGAGGGCGATGCACTCCCAATTGCACACCTTGGAGCTTTCGCACAGGCTCTCGTGTCGCCTAATTTACAACAATCAAAACTGGAAAGAGTACGAGGCCAACTTCTCTGCCGAGCGAGAGAAGTCGGGAGATCTCGCGAAGAGACTAGAGGTAGCCGAGAACCTTCTCGCCAAGGCTCGTGGTGGAGAGGTGAGTTTTCCCTTAGCTCATTTTCTATGTACCTGACCCCCATCTAACAGACTTTCTGCAGGATGCCGAGATGGCGGAGAGGTTACACTCATGCGTAGCGAAGCTGGAAGCAGAGGTGAAAGGGCTAAGGGCCCATGTCATCCAGCTTAAAGATGTCATCCCTTCGACCTCTCGCTCGGCGATTCCTCCACTTCCTCCTATATACATCCATGAGGAGGTCGAAAAGTTATGCCGAGATGCGAACATCAGGACCACCGAGCTGATCCTAAAGATGATGCGCGAGATGGGCGTCGTCAAGATGATTGCGAGTATGTCACGGCTCGCGACCTTATGCCGGAGATCTATGGCGAGGGAGAAGGCTCGTCGGCCAGCGAGAAGGATTAAAGCTTCTAGAGCATGGCTTTTCTTTTATTTTTGATGCTTTTTTTGCAACTGGTGTAATTTTGTATTGGACAATTCGTTGGATGTGCTGCGGACAGCTATATATTACCCATGGGTTGCTCTAGAGCTAGTTCTCTTCTTTCTTTTTGTTTTGATTGCTTTGTGAGATCTGATGATCCGTTAATTTGTGAGAATAGGTCGCCCCTTGTCTCGCCTCCCGGCGGGAGCGAGCCTGGCCTCTAGGGCCAGTCACCCCACCCCGTCGTTCTTGCGCATCTAAACGCCTTTTCCACCTTCCGTATCGCCCCTTGATACCTCTCGGGGCAAGTGGCCTCGAAGGGTCAAACCTACACCTTTTTTCTTGGGTACGAGACTTTCCTACTCTTTTACGATTAGAGTCCTTCCTTTGCTGAACAATAGTGTAGTTTTTCCTGTGAGACTTTCCATCTTTTGCTATGGTTTCATAACCACTCAATGGCCTTGCCAACTTGGCAATCCCGATCATCGTGATATTCCCGGATACCCTCCAAAATCCTCTCCAACCACCGAGTGAGCCTACAACCCTACCAGCTTGATGGGAGCCTGGTCAGCGGGTCTTCTCGGGGTATCCTCTCTTCAACAACCTCCAACCACCGAGTGACCCTACAACCCCGCCAGTTTGATGGGAGCCTGGTCAGCGGGTCTTCTCGGGGTCTCCTCTCCTCAAAGAACTCCAACCACCGAGTGAGCCTACAACCCTGCCAGCTTGATGGGAGCCTGGTCAGCAGGTCTTCTCGGGGTCTGCTCTCCTCAACCAACTCTAACCTCCGAGTGAGACTACAACCCTGCAAGCTTGATGGGAGCCTGGTCAGCGGGTCTTCTCGGGGTCTCCTCTCCTCAACCAACTCTAACCACCGAGTGAGCCTACAACCCTGCCAGCTTGATGGGAGCCTGATCAACGGGTCTTCTCGGGGTCTCCTCTCCTCAACCAACTCCAACCACCGAGTGAGCCTACAGCCCTACCAGCTTGATGGGAGCCTGGTCAGCGGGTCTTCTCGGGGTCTCCTCACCTCAACCAACTCCAACCACCGAGTGAGCCGACAGCCCTGCCAGCTTGATGGGAGCCTGGTCAGCGGGTCTTCTCGGGGTCTCCTCTCCTCAACCAAATCTAACCACCGAGTGAGCCTACAGCCCTGCCAGCTTGATGGGAGCCTGGTCAGCGGGTCTTCTCGGGGTCTCCTCTCCTCAACCAACTCCAACCTCTGAGTGAGCCTACAACCCTGCTAGCTTAATGGGAGCCTGGTCAGCGGGTCTTCTCAGGGTCTCCTCTCCTCAACCAACTTCAACCACCGAGTGAGCCTACAACCCTGCCAGCTTGATGGGAGCCTGGTCAGCGGGTCTTCTCGGGGTCTTCTCTCCTCAACCAACTCAAACCACCGAGTGAGCCTACAACCCTGCCAGCTTGATGAGAGCATGGTCAGCGGGTCTTCTCGGGGTCTCCTCTCCTCAACCAACTCCAACCACCGAGTGAGACTACAGCCCTGCTAGCTTGATGGGAGCCTGGTTAGCAGCTCTTCTTGGGGTCTCCTCTCCTCAACCAAATCCAACCACTAAGTTAGCCTACAGCCCTGCCAGCTTGATGGGAGCCTGGTCAGCGGGTCTTCTCGGGGTCTCCTCTCCTCAACCAACTCCAACCATTGAGTGAGCCTACATCCCTACCAGCTTGATGGGAGCCTGGTCAGTGGGTCTTCTCGGGGTCTCCTCTCTTCAACCAACTCCAACCACCGAGTGAGCCTACAACCCTATCAGTTTGATGGGAGCCTGGTCAGCGGGTCTTCTCAGGGTATCCTCTCCTCAACTAACTCCAACCATCCAGTGAGCCTACAGCCCTGCCGTCTTGATGGGAGCCTGGTCTGTGGGTCTTCTCGGGGTCTCCTCTCTTCAACCAACTCCAACCACCGAGTGAGCCTACAGCCCTACCAGCTTGATGGGAGCCTGGTTAGAGGGTCTTCTCGGGGTCTCCTCTCCTCAACCAACTCCAATCACCGAGTGAGCCTACAACCCTGTCAGCTTGATGGGAGCCTGGTCAGTGGTCTTCTCGGGGTCTCCTCTCTTCAACCAACTCAAACCACCGAGTGAGCCTACAACCCTGCCAGCTTGATGGGAGCCTGGTCAGTGGGTCTTCTCTGGGTCTCCTCTCCTCAACCAACTCCAACCACCGAGTAAGCCTACAACCCTGCCAGCTTGATGGGAGCCTGGTCAGTGGGTCTTCTCGGGGTCTCCTCTCCTCAACCACAATAATCTCATCTCTCGAAGATGGTTACCTCGCAGTGCATTGTACTGAGAAATTGTGTCATGAATACAAGTAGGAAAATCTTTATAAACATGTTCAAATAAGTACAAAAAGGTATAACATTAGGGGTAGAATTGTTTCAGATTGTCGCCGCTTCGGGCGTGATCCAAGGGTATCCCGTCCACATCCCGGAGGTGGTACCCTTCTGATTTCAAGAGCTCCCTCACAATAAAGGGACCCTTCCAATTGGGGTTGAGCTTCCCCATAGAGGCCCCCCTGCCCGCGACATATACCTTTTTAAGGACCAAGTCCCCCTTTTGGAACTATTTTACACTGATGTGCTTATCAAAGTACTTGGACATTCAGCGCTTGACTTCCTCCTGCCAAATTGACGCTAGCTCCCTGAGCTCCTCCACCAGGTCGAGAGAGAGCCTCTACTCCTCCCCATTATACTCTTGCCACCCTTCGTCTCCCCTCCTTGCTGCTATCACCCTGGGGGATTCAACATCAAACTCTATGATATGACGGTCTCCGTGCCATGGGAGAGTTTGAAGGGCATCTCTCCCGTGGCGGTATTTGGTGTAGTCCTCAGAGCCCATAGAATGGAGGGGAGCTGCTCCACCCATCTTTCCCTCAGGTTTTCTACCTTCTTCTTCAAGAGGTTCACGATGATCTTGTTCGCGGCTTCTACCTATCCATTGCTTCGGTGGTGATGAACCGAGGCAAACCGAAGATCTATGCCAAGCTGGACACAAAAGTCTACAAATTCTCTACTAGCAAACTGTGGCTCGTTATCCGTAACAATGGCCAAAGGGAGCCCGTGTCGACAGATAATTTCCCCCCATACAAAGTTTTTGACCACCTGCGACGTCACCTTTGCCTAGGACTTTACCTCCAACCACTTTGAAAAGTAATCCACCATGACCAGTAGGAACTTCCTCTAACCACTGGCTTAGGGAAACGGGCCTACAAGATCCAGCCCCCATATGGAGAAGGTCCATAGAGCTGTGATCGTGCGCAATCTCTGAGCCGGTAGGAGTTAAAGCGGGGCGAACTCCTGACACTTTCTGCATCTCCTTGCAAATTCCTCTGCATCCTTTCTGAGGGAAGGCCAGAAGTAGCCCAGTCTCAGCACCCTCCCTTCTAGAGTCCGACTCCCTGAATGGCTTCCGCATTCCCCCGAGTGGACTTCTTCCAGTATTCTTAACGCCTCCTTCTCGGACACACACCGAGCTAGTAAGCCAGACAATGTTTTAAGATAAAGGATCCCCTCCTTCAGCAGGTAATAGGCTGATTTGTACCTGAACCACTTCTTCTCAAAGTCCCCCTCGGGTAGACGTCCTGACGTCAAGAAAGTAATAAATGGGTCCATGCAGGACCCCTCCTGGTCCACTTCCATTAACTCCACTTCCTCTATAGAAGGTCTAAAGTGCTCTATCATGGTCCCTCCAGCCTGAGGGCCGTGCTTAGCAAGCAGGTCTGCCCTAATATTCTCCTCCCTCAGAATGTGTTGGATTGAGAAGTTGTGGAACTTCCCGATGATGCCTTTTATCTTTACCATGTATAACTGGAGGGTCGGTTCGCTCACTTCAAACTCTCCGTTGATATGCCCCGCGACCACCAGGGAATCCGTGGAGACTCTGATGTCCTGTATGTCAAGCTCACGAGCCAGCCTGAGCCCGACGATGATGGCTTCATACTCGGCCTGGTTATTTGTGAGGGCGAAATGGATCTTCAAAGCCTGCTTGATTCTGGTTTCCTCGGGACTTGTTAAGACAACCCCTCCTCCGAAAGAACTTCTGCCCGAGGCCCCGTCCACGAGCATTTCCCAAGCAACCACTGGAGATGCCTCTGCCTTTTTGACCTCAACTACATAATCTGCTAAGAAATCCGCCACCACCTGCGCCTTGATAGCTAACCGAGGGGTGTAGGCGAGGTCGAACTCACTAAGCTCTATCTACAACTTGGCTAACCTCAGCTCCCTGAATGCTCCACCCCCTCTAGAATGCAGCGGAGAGGGTGGTCCGTCATGACCTGAATAACATGGGCTTGGAAGTACGGCCTGAGCTTCCGGGCTGAAACGATGAGGGAGAAGGCTAGCTTTTCAAGGATGGGGTACTTTAGCTCCGCCTTTTTGAGAACTCTGCTCACATAATATATGGGGAACTGTTTCTTACCCTCTTCTCGTACGAATACCGAGCTAACTGCCCCTGTCTCTACTCCCAAGTAGAGGAACAAACTCTCCCCCTCTCGCGGCCCTTGTAGTAGCGGCGTCTGGGTGAGATGTTTCTTCAAAGCTAGGAAGGCCCTCTCTCATTCGAGGGTCCACTCAAATTCCTTCCCTCCCCTAAGAGTTCGGAAGAAGGAGGAACACCTCTCTCCTACCCTGGAGAGGAACCCGCTCAACCCTGCCAATTTACCGGAAAGACGTTGGACCTCCTTAGCATCCTTCGGAGATTCCAACTCCAGGATTGCTTTTACCTTATCTGGATTAGGCTCCACTCCTGAAGGGGTGAGGAGGTGCCCTAAGAACTTCCCCCTGCTGGCCCCGAATACACATTTTAGAGGGTTGAGTCTCATTTTATATTTTCTTACAGTTTTAAAGGTTTTTCGCAGGTCCAAGAGGTGAGACTCGAGTTCTCGACTCTTAATCATCAGGTCTTCTACATAGACCTCGAGGTTCCGCCCCTTCTGCTCCAAAAATATCTGGTCCATCATCCTTTGATAGGTCGCCCCTGCATTCTTCAATCTGAAGGGCATCATATTGTAACTGAAACACCCATCCTCGGTGATGAAGGTAACATATTTGATGTCCGAGGGATGCATGCGTATCTGGTGGTACCCTGAAAAGGCATCTAAAAAACTCATTAGTGGAAAACCGACGGCTGAATCAACAAGCGCATCGATTTGAGGCAGAGGGTAACAATCCTTCGGACATGCTTTATTTAAAAGAGAGAAGTCGATACACATCCTCCATTTCCCTTCCCTATTCTTCACCATTACAACATTACTCACCCATCCCGGATACCTATTCGCAGATATAAACCCTGCCCGAAGTAGCTTCTCCACCTCTTCTCTGATAGGCCCAACCATCTTGGAGGCGATGGCACTCTTCTTTTGTTGAATGGGGCGGACCTTGGGGTCAAGGTTAATACGGTGACACGCCACATCCGCATCGACCACCGGCATGTCAGCTGCACTCCAGGCGAATACATCGATGTTCTCCTGCACTCACCTCTGGATCTCCTCCTGATCCTTGGGGGTGAGCTCTCCGCTGACCTTGATCTTCTCTTTTCGCCCATCCTTCGTAAGGATGTCCATCTCCAGAACCTCCACCACTGCCCTCAGCCTTAAAGGCTCCTCCTCTTCTTCTTGCTCCCTCGGGTTTCTCTCCTACTCCCTTGACTTGCGCTCCACCACTTCCCGCTCTTCATCAACCGCAGCCACTCTCTCCAAGGTTCCCCCCTCTCTTCCTCGGGACTCCTTCCTGGTACATATCCCTTCCTCTCTTCCGGCTGAGTCTCCATTCCAAACGACTCCCTCATTTCCCTTATCTTCCTTTTCCTACCCTCGACACCTCCTACCTCCTTCCTACCCTCCTGCCCCCTGCCATCTCTGGCTCCACTGCAATGCCTCTCTCTACTTCATCCACCTCTCTCCACTCCTGCTCACCTCCATCCACCTGCTCTCCCGCCATCTCTGGCTCCACCGCAATGCCTCTCTCTACTTCAGCCACCTCTCTCTCCTCCTGCTCTCACTCCATCCTCCTCTCTAGTTATTCTGCATCACCCTTCCAGGAGATGGTGTTCACTGCCATCACATAGCACTCTCGGGCCGCCTTTGAATCTCCCCACACCCTGATCTGAGTCCCCCCTGAATTGAGCTTCAAACACTGATGGAATGAGGACGACACGCATCTGAAGGCGCTGATCAAAGGGCGCCCAAATATTGCATTGTAACTGCTGGGGGCGTCCACTATCACAAAGTGACAGTTTCTGGACAGCCCCCCCAGAGTTACCTGGAGCCCTACTCCCCCCTCAACCTCCTTCCGCTCTCCCGATAATCAAAACAATGGTCCGTCTGCCGCCAACACTCTCCTTGATTCCACTCTCATCTCATTGAATGCTTTTTTGAAGATGACATTTACGGAACTCCCATTATTTACTAAGATTCCTGACACCGTGAAGTTTTCAATCGCAGTCCTAATCACCAGCGCATCACAGAAGGGATCTTCATGATCTGGTAGGTCCTTCCTAGAAAAAGTAATCTTTTCATTCGGGGGTGGGGCTTGTGACGTTGAGGAGACGCTCCGACGGTACATGGTGTGGAGGCTGGCCTTCCGGGTAGCCTCGATCCCCCCCCTCGTGGATCACTTCGATCCCCCTCGATCCCCTGTATCTGATTGATCCACACACCGGTCCTCCTCCCCGGTTCCCGTCATCTCGAATATCCGTACTGGTAGCTGCTGCTCCCCCACTTCCTTCCCCCTCTTTAACTCCAGAAACTCTGGGCAGGTAGCCGTCGCGTGACCTTCCTCCTCGTGGAAGTCACAATACGGCAAGGCAGTTCCCCTATCCTGTCTCCCTTCTTGGGGGTTCCCCCTCCTCCCCACTCCTGCTCCTTCTCACCCACGCTCTTTTCCTCTCCCGCTTCCCCGGCTGATGGCCCTAGCTTGCTGAGGCGGGGTGGGAGCGGTCTAGGACCATGTCCCCACCCCAGCTGATGGAACCTCCCTGGTCCTTCTTGGTAGTAGTTCCTTCCCCTAGGGGAAACCTCTTCCCTGCCCTTGAGCGAGGCCTCCTGGATGCCTCCAACCCAACTCCTGATGCCCCAACCCTCTTGGCTCTTCCCTTCTCCTTCCCTCCTGCTGCCTTACTCCTCCTGGTTCTCTCTGCTCCACCTCCGTCAGTCTCTCCAGCTTCTTAGCAAAGGCCGGGTTTGCTACCTCCATAGCTATTTCCTTTGCCACCTTCTCCATCAACCCCTCGAATGACAACGACGGCTTCCTGGTCAGGCTCATATTAAAAAAGCTTTCCTTTAGCCCAACAGTAAAAGCCTTCTGGAGAGCGAAACCAGGCACCTCCTGGATGTCTTGAATCTCCTCCTGGAAGCGGTCCACATATTGAGCCAAGGACTCGTCGTCCTTCTGCTTGATCAAGAAAATGGACTCTGGGTTCCTCTTACTCTTCTTAGAGGTCGAGAAGTGCAACTGGAAGCTTCTGCTCAGGTCCTCGAAGTCGTAAATTGACTCCGTTGGGAGTTGGTGGAACCAATCCCTAGCCTTGTCCTTCAGGGTGATGGCAAAAAGGAGGCACTTAAAAGCATCTGTCATTGGTCTGATGGAGCCCGCGTCTTCAAAACACTGCAGGTGTTGGAGGGGATCGTCCTTACCCACATAGTAGGTCATCTCGGGCTCGCGGAACCCTTCAGGGACGGGTGCTGAGAGGATCAACTCGCAGAAGGGGGACCCTCTCGCTGGGGGTCTCCCAACCTCCACTCGCGCGACCATCCCTCCAGGCGAGATGTCGCTCGCTGGGCTGGCGAAAAGTTCTCTGCCCTCCACGCCTCGTCGGCTGCCTTCCGCCACTACTTCCTTCCCCGGTCGCCTTCCGGGCGCGTCCTCACCTACCCTCGCCGGGTCGATCCCCTCGCAGGGCGCGAGACTTGACATCTGGGGTGGAGGCATCTCGTATTCTCCTCTCTGCGAGATCTGCTTCAGCATATACATGATCCCACCAATGGATGTCATGAACTCCGCCCTCCCGACATATCCTCCTGGGTTCGGGGACCCGCCTCCATCTCCCTCAAGATCCCCCGCCATGAGGTAACCCAAAGTTCTTCTATGCAAGCTGCTGTTCCACGCTCACCCCACCAAAAATGTTGGAACCAACAAGGTCGGTCCTTCTTAAAGCTTGGAACTAAAGGTACAACTAACACTTACTCTCTTTGGACCACTCTCTTGACAAGGCTCTCGAAAGACTAGACTGGGGGCTCTAGCGCGGAGGTTCCACCTCTTACCCGGAAGAATCAGAAATTCTTCCCCTCCCTAGCCAATGCTGAGCTAGGTGCCTTAGAAGAAGAAGAGAAGGAGAGTTCAGAATCTCCTTCTAAGGTACCTTACCAGTCGATTTATAGGCCTCTAACCTGGGACTGTCAATAACAAAATGGAGCTGACTTGAAAATACTAGAATACCCTTAGTCGGGTATGCCAACAGCCAAACTCCACTATTTTGAATGGTTATATGCAGACCACCTAGGTCAAAAGCTTAAGATCCCATTGGGCTAAAAGATGGACCCGATCCTACCTGAACCGGTTTTAAACTGGACCGGTGCTTGGCGAGAACTCCTTTCTGGGGTCCTCTCACCTGGCGAGAGCACCGTCTCGCTAGCGAGAGCTCCCCTCTGGAGCCCTCTCGTATGGCGAGTCGGCCACTCCCCTGCGAGTGCCTCCTCCCTGGGCACTTGCTCGCCTATCTCATAGCGCAGCTCTCTCTTAGACCTTCTCGCCTGGGCCCTCTCGCCTAAGTCCTTCTTACAAGGATCCACTCGCTCTGCAAATTGACGACCACCCTGGGCCGTCACGCCTAGCTTCCTTCCTCAAGCCTTTGGCTCCTGTGAGCCCGAGGTTGTACAATTTAACCTGCACATACAAACTCAACGTCCCATCAAATACACATTGATGTATATCATTGAATTAGGTGAGGCTTCTTCCAAATCAGGTACACAGTTTCCAATGTACCCAACAATCTCCCCCTATTTGGAGAAGTCATAACCCATAGTCAATGATATACACCACTTATAATAAAACAAAGATTAAGATGTATAAAATCATTACTCAGACAGGGTAACTCATAAGCAGAAATAGCATGTAATATCATCACAAAATATGATAAAATACAACAAGCAAGAATCATTTTTAAATTACAAGGATTTTTAGAACAAAAGATTACATAGTTCTAAACTAGTAAATCTAACCCTAGGATTGATCAGACTCCTTGATGAAAATTCCTTTTCCAGAATGAATCCTAGCTTATACATTTCCTCTTGTGTCATCAGTCAGCTTCTTTCCTTTCAGATCCTTCTTCTTGAGCTCTTCAACCTTGATCTTTTGCCTTTCAAGGTAATGAAAAGGCTTTGGAAAATACTTGCTAGGCTCCATAGAGTTAGTATGTATCTTCCCAACTCTAAGGTCTCTTTTGAACTGATATATGTCTTCTTGTCGCTTCTGATATTTGCTCCATTCCTGTTCAGAATACCATTTGCCTTTATCATGCATATTTTCTTTAACAATATTCCAGGCAGTAAGAATAATATTCCTAGAGGTTGGACTCCATTATTCAAAATCAGGCTTTAATTCAGCCTATTCTCTGAACCTTTTCCTAGATAGCTGAGCTTCTTTCAAAGCATCCCTTGCTCTTTGAGATTCTATTTCTCTTTATAATGCAGTTGCAGGCATGTCAACTTTTTCAAGAATAATATTATGTGCCTCCTGTGGAGGGCTATACATTTGGTGTACTGCCTGCTGGATTTCCTCAAACTCAGAAGGGGGATAAATGACTTGGGCTACTTCCTGCTGAACCCCTTCAATATGAGCAGGTTGAATTCCAGATTCAGCAGTATTTTCATCATCACAAAGGGGTGGATAACCAAGAGTTGCTCTGATACTATTGGATATCCATTTAGCATGATCTGATCTTGCTTTGACTAATATTCTCTCCCCCTTTATGACTTCTCTGGCCGCATGGTCTCTCAGATCATCCTTTTAAAACCTTACTTGATCTGCCAGATCATATGTTCCTTCTTTGTAGTAGGTCCTGAACTTCTTCATTTGATCTGAGATAGCTTTTTGAGATGCCTGGATTGCTGTTTGGACAGCTGCTAAATCTTCTTTGATTTGCTTTGACACTTCATTCTTTACATTAGTGGCAATACTCCCAAGCTTTGTTAGAATAACATGATGTGAGTCTTTGAGATTTTCAATCATTCTGAGTTGATTTTCCAGGACATAACCTTGTTTGATTGCAATGTCTGCTATTTCAGTTTTGATCTCCTGTTGTTGCTTGGCCAAGTAAACTACAGCATTACCTCCTTTATGGAAGCAATCTGTCATCTCTTTTTTATTCTGATTAACTTCAAATCTGATGGATTTGATATCCTGGGCTAGCTGAAATTGCAGGTCCTTGTGGGTCTCATCCACATATTTTTCAAGAGTAGTTCTTTGCTCATCCATCTTCACTTGCAGTTGCACCAAAAGTGAATTGTAGTTTACTACAGGAGCTGGTCTTTATGGGGCAGTCTTCAAGGCCTTTTTTATAGCCCGAGCTCCTCTTCCTGAGCTCCACAAGTTTCCTTTTCTTTCCCTGGAGGCTTCTTCATCTTTAGAAGAATCAGAGGAACTAGCTATGTCCACAGTGTCTTTTGGACTAGAGGCAATGTTTGGCATCTCCCCCTCAGTTCTTAGTATCTCCCCCTCAGTTCCTGCTCCTTGTAAGTCAGGAAATAACTCCTCTAGAGTTACCTCTTGTTGCATCTAAACTAGAGGAATAACTTTCTCCTTCTCAACAGATGGATCCCCCTGGACATCAACGTCCTCTTCCAGGGTTTTATCTATATTAGGAGAGTTTTGTTGTTCAGATTGATTTGGTTAAGACATATGCACATTTTGTGCTTCTTTCTTAGTATAAGTGGCTGCAGCATTGTTGATTTTTGAAACTATGGTCATGTTTGTGTCAGCTGCATTTTCACTATCCAGTTCAACTTCATTTATTCCTCCCCTAGATCGTATATCTGTGGATTTTCTGGTTCATGGACAATTGTAGTTTCAGTGGCATCTCTCCCTGGAGTTGATTCCACCTGGTTGTCTGGAACTTGGATGGTCTCCCCTTGAGCCTGAACCTCTTTGTCAGGTGATGGTGTAGGTGATTTCCTTTTACTTGGTTGTTCTTCATCTGTGTTGAAGTCAACTTTCTCTTCTGAATCACTAGAGGATTCAGGGAGCTTGGCTAATGTGTTCTTTTCTTTACTCTTCTTTTGATATTTTTTAGGTATAGGAACATCTTTAGTCAATACTCTTTCCCATCTGGACAAGATTCGTAAGTCCATCTTCCTCATGTGATTAATCTTAGAACTAATAGTCTCATTCATCACTTCTGGAATATTGATAGCCGAATATAGGCTTAGTATTCTACCCAGATTAGGTTTCTTGAGACTTTCTTTGATCTTTTCAAACACAACAGCAGACCAGTCAGTTTTCACCTTGAATATGACTCTAGTCATGAGATTGAACATATAGGCTGAAATCCTATCATGTCCTCATGATTTGCACAAAATTACCTTGCCAATAATCTCAGACAGGAATTTGCCCTGGGAATTCATTCACTTCCTGTTCATTGATGATCCAATCTTGGTAGTGGGATCCAGTCCACACCTTTGGAGAGCATCTTTTGTCATGGAAGATGCTATGCAATCTTCTTCCTTAATCCTGGGAAGCTGAAGTGTTTTACCTAAACTAATCTGTATGAGTTTTACCTTAGTACCTTGGAC
Source organism: Platanthera zijinensis (assembly GCA_039513925.1). Lineage (NCBI taxonomy): Eukaryota > Viridiplantae > Streptophyta > Magnoliopsida > Asparagales > Orchidaceae > Platanthera > Platanthera zijinensis. The sequence continues at coordinate 133,393,922 of CM077084.1, forward strand.
AGATGATTTAATCTTCATGCCCTTCAAATCCATTGATGCCGATGAGTAGAATTCAAAAACCTCCTTCTTCCATATCCAGGTAGGTTCTGAGACTAGGTATTCCAATTCGTTGTCGGTGATTAGGGTAATCACGACTTTGATTTATTTTGAGGCAGTCTCAAATGCTTTGCGAACCAGTTCATATCCCTTATTTACTTTGTCTTCCATCTGTGGCGCAATGGATGAAAGAGAGAGAAGAGAGTAGACTGAAGAATTTCTTGTCGAAACAGGGTTTAGAGTCGAGAGTTCTGGATAACACAGTCGACTAGATTTTGTTTCTCATATTTATAGAATTCTTATAAAGGGTAGGTCAAGAGACACGCATAAATAAGAATCTTATGAGTCGACAAATTTTGCATGTGTCGACGTAGACTACTTAGGTCTCGATAGAGAATTGTAGGTGTCGTCATGTCTATGTGCTAACCTAGATTTTTGTGTGTCGACACAGAAATCTTCTAATACAAGGTCTCGACAGAGTTGTGTCGGCACAAACCTTTTCTATCGATACAGATTTCATTTCTGTGTCAACACAGTTTATTCCTTTGTCGACACAACTCGCTGAAGTATTGACACAGTGAGCTTGTGTCGACACAAACTTTCTAACTTAGCCAATTTTTGAGAAATTTTGTGCTGACCTTACATTTTATTCTAGGTTTAACATACCTAATTCAATCTTAAAATAATTGAATTTACTTTCATCCAGAGGTTTTATAAATATGTCAGCAAGTTGATTGTTGGTGTTGACAAATTCTAGACTTATGTCTTCTTTTTCAACATGTTCTCTAATGAAATGAAACCTGATTTCTATATGCTTAGTTCTGCTATGTGAAACAAGATTTCTAACAATAGATATGACACTAGTAGAATCACAATATAATGGAGTTCTACTTACCTTGATGTCATAGTCTTCAAGTTGATGTTGTATCCACAACAGTTGAGCACAGCAACTGCCTGCAGCTACATATTCTGACTCAGCAGTAGATATAGCCACACTTGTCTGCTTTTTACTGCTCCATGACACCAATCTTCCACCTAGGAACTGACATGTGCCTGTGGTACTTTTCCTATCTTCTTTGCATCCTGCAAAGTCTGCATCTGAAAAACCTATTAGCAGAAAATCTCTATTCTTAGGATACCAAAGACCAAGATATGGTGTGCCCATAAGATATCTTAGAATTCTCTTGATAGCAGAATAATGAGATTCCTTTGGGCAAGCTTGGTATCTAGAACAGACACATGTGGCATACATGATGTCAGGTCTACTAGCAGTCAAGTAAAGAAGGGAACCAATTATCCCTCTATACAAAGACTCATCAACAGGTTTTCCTGCCTCATCTTTGCCTATAGGCATACTTGACCCCATTGGAGTTCTCATGATGGAGGTTGACTCCATGCCATATTTCTTAATTAACTCTTTGGTGAACTTAGACTGGGATATGGACAAGCCATCATCAGTCTGTCTAACTTGGAGTCCCAAGAAGAATTTCAGCTCACCCATGCTGCTCATCTCAAACTTCCCTTGCATAAGTTTGGCAAACTTTCTACAAAGGTTGTTTTCAGTTGATCCAAAGATAATGTCATCAACATATATTTGGACTAGGATAATCTTTCCTTTTGATTCCCTAAAGAATAGAGTCTTGTCAATTTTCCCCCTTGAGAATTTATTCTCAATGAGGAAGGTAGACAGTGTTTCATACCAAGCCCTAGGGGCTTGTTTCAATCCATATAGATCTTTCTTAAGAATATAAACATAGTTAGAATAAAGAGGGTCTACAAAACTTGAAGGTTATTCAACATAAACTTCCTCTTTTAAGTCATAATTCAAAAATGCTGACTTTACATCCATCTGAAATACCTTGAACCCTTGGTAAGCTGCATAGACAAGGAACAACCTTATTGCTTCCAACCTTGCCATTAGGGCAAATGTCTAGTCAAAGTCTATTCCTTCTTCCTGCCTATAGCCTTTTGCTACAAGTTTTGCTTTATTCTTGACTACAATGCCATTTTCATCTAACTTGTTCCTGTAGATCCACTTAGTCCCTATGACATTGTGATTCTTTGGTTTATGAACAAACTTCCAGACTTTACATCTTCTGAATTGATTCAGCTCTTCCTGCATGACATTAATCCAATTAAGGTCTTGTATAGCCTCTTAAAATTTCTTAGGTTCCATTTGGGACAGGAAGCTTGAACATAGAACTGTGTTCATGCTCTTGCTTCTAGTCAGAACTCCATGTCTTGCAACACCAATGATTTGGTGTGCAGGATGATCCCTCAGATGTATTATTGCTGGAGGAAATCTGTCCACCTCTTGATTTTCTTCATTGTCTTCACCAAGTTGTACTTCATTATCTTCATCTTCAACTTATGGGTCTTGTACTCCCCCTGAACAACATCCATCATTTTCCCCATCCTGTCTCATAGGTTGGTTGTAACATCCCATTTTCAACTAGACCCCCCTAGGAGTAGTTTTTGTCCTGACTAGGTCAGGACAGACCCTTAGAGAACCAAAATGGGCCAAATGAGCTTGGCCATGAAAGTGAAAGGCACATTGGTCTGCAAATAGTAATTTCTAATTACTAGCTTATGGGTGTCCATAGGGCTTCACCATGACCCCATGGCCCCACCACAACACTCCTAACCCATTAAAGGATCCATTAGAGCCATAGGGATCCATTGGAGTCAGCCCAAAGTGGTCGAATTGACCAAGGACCACCAAAGGCCTAAATTGGGCAAGGTGTCCTAACTAAGGGCAATTGACCTCTAATGTGTCCATCCAACCCTATTTAGGTCTTCCTAGACCTTGAGTGAGGCAATTGGGTCACCAAGGGCCCATTGGGGTCAACCTTAGTGGCTAATTTGACTCAAGTCAACCCTAAGCCACTTGGAGTCAAACCTAGCCAAATGGGCTAACTTGTGCTCAAGCCCAACCCACTTGGGCTAACCTTGTTTTAATAAATGAAATAGACTTGTGGGATGCCTTTGGGTTAGGTAGGAGCCAAAATTCATCATGAAGTGTAGAGAGAGAAAATTCACCCATGGAGGAGAGAGAAAGTAGAATAAAATATAAGAGGAGACTTTGGGCTCACCCTCCCCCTTCCCCAACCTACCCAATTTATTAGTCTAGGAAAAGACAAGCTAACCCAACTCAACCAGCCACCTTTTGACTGGTTTGGACCAAGCCTCACCCCCCACCTACCCTAGCCACCATTGTTGACTTTAGCCAATATTGGCCATGAAGCCTACCAGCCACCTAACACTCCCAATCTCCCCCTTAAAAGCTTCACAGGACTCTCCTCACTCACTTCCACCACCTACCTGAAGGATCCAAGCAGCCACCAAGAAGCTTCAAAAATTCGGCCACCACCACCACCATGGTCTCCCGCCGCTCCTCTCGCATCCAAGCCCGTGTGCAGGTCCTCCCTCACCTCTCTCTTCATGCTGTAGATCTTAGGATTGTTAGGGATAAGGTTTGGGCTCGAATGAGCCCGAACCGAGCTCAGTTTTTCCTCCATTAATGGAGATCTGGAAGCTCACGGGTTGGGTGGCGCCGCCGCCTCCCGCCGCCCTAGCCGCCGGAAAATGTCGCCCCCACCACCGTAAGGGTGGAGGAGAAGATGGTCGGTGGTTGCGCCGCCTGTAGCCGCCGGAAAACCCCCCGTGAAAACTCCCGTGAAAGCTGGTATCGGGCTGGTTCCTGCATGCTGGATTGGAGAAGAAAAGCAGCAGCCATCGGATGGCTTTAAGATTTGTGCCATGCAAATATATAAATCCTGAATTTATTTAATTTATGAATAGTGTTATTCTGCCTTATAAAACAGCCTCTCTTGCATGCCAAATTTAGAGTTCTTCTAGACATTTTCATAAAACATGTTCAACATGAAAGTTGTAGGTCTCTGAGTTAGCTTTAATTTGATATGTTACACATAATTTTTGGTTAATCCTACTGGCCCGTAGACCCATTTTACTAGGGTTGGTCCTAGGGTAGGACAGAAATAAAAAGGTGTGCCCTGACCAAACCCTAAGTCCAAAGGGACTGAAATTTTGGTCATGTCACTAAATTAGATACACCTAGCTCCCCTCCAAAAATGAGAATTTTTGGGGAAAATAATCCTATAGTTTTAGTCAAAATTTGATAAATCAATTAATGTTGATTTTTGGAGCATATCAACCCCAATTGGCCCCAAATTTTGGTGGCCTGCCCTTGGGGCTATATTAGAGCTATGGTAAAAATATTAGCCAATTTAGATTTGTGCATGTTGATATATCTCACTTGTAAGGGTTGAAAGAGGGATGGTCTTGGGCTGCAAATAGCAAAAATGTAGAAAATTAAAGGAGATGCCCAAGTCCATCCAGAGACCCAAATGTCCTGGGATTTTGGCCAGCAACAATTTTAGGGCATATTTAGGTCCTGCCCAAAAATGGGATTAGTTGGAATTAAAATTAGGGGGAAAATTACTTAGATACCCCTAGGCTTGTTTTGGTGATTCATGGAGTATTTCAACTCCAAAAGGCCCCAATTTTTGGTGGCATGTCTATGAGGACAATATTAGGGCATGGTTAAATTTTCAGCCCATATGGATCACTGCATGTTGGGTTAACCCACTTGCATGTGTAGGCTAGACTTAATCTTGGTGTGCAAATAGCAAAAGTTGCTATGATGTGTATTTATCCATTTTGGGACTTATAAAAAGCTTGAAACTAATTCCAGAGGATCTTTAGGACAAATTTGACCCCTCAAATTAATTGTGGGATTTTTGGGATCAAAAATCCCATTATTTGGTATTTTCAAAATAAAGGCCTTTATGGAAAATAAATTGTAGAAATAGGTCTTAATCAAGGAAAGATCCCCAAAATCAGTCAAGTCAAAAATAAAGTTTTTATTTGACTTAGGAAAATTCTATACCTCTGTTTGACAACTTTTAGAGCAAAATTCATGGAAATGACTATTTTACCCTTTTTATATTTGTTCATGAATTGGTAGAAATACATGTTGGAAAATTGTAGAAATAATTCTAGAGTTGTATAATTATTTTATTAGTCTTGTAGAATTATTTCAGAATTTTTGGATACACTGTAAATTATTAAATAAGCATAATGGCATTTTGGTAAATAATTAAGAATGGATTTTGATAGGCCATTACACAGCATATGTTAATGAAACTCTGCCATTAGTCATAAAGTAGTGATATAAATGCTCAGTAATTTTCCTGGAATTTTGGGTTGTATATTTCTTATACTTCATTTGGAAAATGATTAATATGTAGACATTGTATTAATTATGGAATAAATAGAAATATAAAAAGGGAAATTATGAAATCTTGTAGACAGCAATATTTTACTCACATGCAACTCAGGAAAATTCCCTTAGGTCAGTAGAATTTAATTGATACCACTTCATGTGTAAAATGTCCTAGGGAATAATTTAAATGATTTAATTAGAGGCCTTAATGACCTAGGAAAATTATGAAAATCAACAAATTCATTTCATTAGTCCATACCACCCTAGGATAAATATTTGGGGTCAGTTGGACCAAGGATTTAGAAGTTCGATTTCGGGGTGGTATTAGGTCATGGGCTGCGCATAGTAAAAGTACGTTATGCCTTAAGGCCCACCGGGGGATAAATCGACAATTGAACTAGAGAATAAGTTTGGAGGTATAACCCTGGTGGGTAGAGTCATCTTAGTGACGAGAGTAAGAGTGCAAGTCACCGGGTAACACTTAGAGTGGAGGACGGCGGAAGGCCGTCGCCCTCCCGATAACAACTTAAGTCATTAGGTTGCTAAGTAATAACAAGTGAAGTATGGGTAATGGGTAAACACCAACTTAAATTAATTATCCTTGTGAAAGGGAACTTTGGGCTTCATCCCATCTTGGTTTCTAGTGCCTTTGAGACCCCTTCATTGGGCATACCTTGGGCAGTCCTGGGATTAACCCTAAAATACTAAGTGTAACAACCGGTAGACAAGAGTAGTCTAATAGGCTAGGTAAACTGTATCTGTTCTCACTCGTGACGAGTTGGAGGGAAAGGGTTAAGTCGTCCCGAGGTGTTCAAAGGGGCGTCATCCCGCGGTGTTCAAAGGGATGAGGTTTGGAATTTAAGCCGGACGGGTTAGTCCGGGGAGCTTTGGCTCGGTTGTTGACTATTACGGACGGGTTTGTCCGGGGAGCGTTGGCTCGGAGGTTGATACATCAAGTTTGCATGTGCATAAGAAATACCTAAGGTGGTGGGTCTTCGGTGTTGGAGGGTCGTTGCACCGACGCCAATACGATGACTCAGCAAGTGTGGTTTTACACTTCGCCAAACTAAGTCCGGCGGTCTTGTCGGCAAAGAGTACGCGTAGTCCGCTTAGTGCACCAAGCGTTGAGGCGTACGATAGGTCAGACCGGTAGTGCTATACTGGTTTTGAGGTGGGCGAGGCCCAACCCACCGCTTCCGTCTGCCACTACGGAGGTATCCTTTGAGGTAACGGCTCTGAAAGGGGGAACTAAAGGTTTGTGTACACAAAGTCGGGTGTGTGAGTTGCACTGCTTGAACATCATGAACCCACCATATAGATGCATATCATAATCATTCATAATAACCTATGACACCTAATGTATAAGTTTAATGGGACGCTTATACATTAGGACTTGCAAAACGACCCCTTGGTCTATAAGCTTGTGTGGGGCAGGTTTATAAGTCAAGGTCAACTTACTATATTTATAATTGATGTTTGATAACCGACACCCCAACGTATAAGTTTAATGGGACACTTATACGATGAGAGCCTTGCAGAAGATCCCTTGGCTTATGTGCCTTCACATAAGTTAAGGTTACTTTACTTATATTAATTGTCTTTTATGCTCAGTTATTACTGTCACTTATATTCAAGAATTGCTAGACTAGGTCCACCGTCACCTGCTTTTGTTGTACTCTCCACTTCATGTCCTTCCCTTTCTTCCTCCCCGCCCGGTGCCTTAGAGCATGGGGGAAGGGGTGGGGGATGATAGGACTTGGTCTTTTTGACTGACGGGCGACCGAACATCATATTTTTGTAACGGTCCAGGCCCGCCAACCCCGCGGGACCAAGCTGGCACCGCCGGCCTACCAGAGTCCAGACCCGGGCCCACTACTGATAGTCAGCCTATCACATCAAGCCTGCAGGCCAATGCACCCCAACCCCTCTCCATCCAGGCGGGTTATTGGTGGCCATAGCCCCCCTTTGATGAGGTAAACTCGATAGTCAAGCCCGCACTACGGGGACTTCCCAGGAGGTCACCCATCCCAGTACTACTCCAGCCCGAGCACGCTTAACTATGAAGTTCTTTCAACTCTCATCACCAATTGAGCTCAAGCCCGCACTACGGGGACTTCCCAGGAGGTCACCCATCCCAGTACTACTCCAGCCCGAGCACGCTTAACTATGAAGTTCTTTCAACTCTCATCTCCAATTGAGCTGAGCTCAATTGGTGATGAGAGTTGAAAGAACTTCATAGTTAAGCGTGCTCGGGCTGGAGTAGTACTGGGATGGGTGACCTCCTGGGAAGTCCCCGTAGTGCGGGCTTGACTATCGAGTTTACCTCATCAAAGGGGGGCTATGGCCACCAACAACCCGCCTGGATGGAGAGGGGTTGGGGTACATTGGCCTGCAGGCTTGATGTGATAGGCTGATTACCAGTAGTGTGCCCGGGTCTGGACTCTGGTAGGCCGGCGGTGCCAGCTGGGTCCCGCGGGGTTGGCGGGCCTGGACCGTTACAAAAAGTGTAGGCCCGCCAACCCCGCGGGACCCAGCTGGCACCGCCGGCCTACCAGAGTCCAGACCCGGGCACACTACTGGTAGTCAGCCTATCACATCAAGCCTGCAGGCCAATGCACCCCAACCCCTCTCCATCCAGGCGGGTTGTTGGTGGCCATAGCCCCCCTTAGATGAGTCAAACTCGATTGTCAAGCCCGCACTACGGGGACTTCCCAGTAGATCACCCATCCCAGTACTACTCCAGCCCGAGCACGCTTAACTATGAAGTTCTTTCAACTCTCATCACCAATTGAGCTGCACTTTTTGTAACGGTCCAGGCCCGCCAACCCCGCGGGACCAAGCTGGCACCGCCGGCCTACCAGAGTCCAGACCCGGGTCCACTACTGGTAGTCAGCCTATCACATCAAGCCTGCAGGCCAATGCACCCCAACCCCTCTCCATCCAGGCGGGTTGTTGGTGGTCATAGCCCCCCTTTGATGAGGTAAACTCGATAGTCAAGCCCGCACTACGGGGACTTCCCAGGAGGTCACCCATCCCAGTACTACTCCAGCCCGAGCACGCTTAACTATGAAGTTCTTTCAACTCTCATCACCAATTGAGCTGGCTCAATTGGTGATGAGAGTTGAAAGAACTTCATAGTTAAGCGTGCTCGGGCTGGAGTAGTACTGGGATGGGTGACCTCCTGGGAAGTCCCCGTAGTGCGGGCTTGACTATCGAGTTTACCTCATCAAAGGGGGGCTATGGCCACCAACAACCCACCTGGATGGAGAGGGGTTGGGGTGCATTGGCCTGCAGGCTTGATGTGATTGGCTGACTACCAGTAGTGGGCCCGGGTCTGGACTCTGGTAGGCCGGCGGTGCCAGCTTGGTCCCGCGGGGTTGGCGGGCCTGGACCGTTACAAAAATATGATGTTCGGTCGCCCGTCAGTCAAAAAGACCAAGTCCTATCATCCCCCACCCCTTCCCCCATGCTCTAAGGCACCGGGCGGGGAGGAAGAAAGGGAAGGACATGAAGTGGAGAGTACAACAAAAGCAGGTGACGGTGGACCTAGTCTAGCAATTCTTGAATATAAGTGACAGTAATAACTGAGCATAAAAGACAATTAATATAAGTAAAGTAACCTTAACTTATGTGAAGGCACATAAGCCAAGGGATCTTCTGCAAGGCTCTCATCGTATAAGTGTCCCATTAAACTTATACGTTGGGGTGTCGGTTATCAAACATCAATTATAAATATAGTAAGTTGACCTTGACTTATAAACCTGCCCCACACAAGCTTATAGACCAAGGGGTCGTTTTGCAAGTCCTAATGTATAAGCGTCCCATTAAACTTATACATTAGGTGTCATAGGTTATTATGAATGATTATGATATGCATCTATATGGTGGGTTAATGATGTTCAAGCAGTGCAACTCACACACCCGACTTTGTGTACACAAACCTTTAGTTCCCCCTTTCAGAGCCGTTACCTCCCAGGATACCTCCGTAGTGGCAGACGGAAGCGGTGGGTTGGGCCTCGCCCACCTCAAAACCAGTATAGCACTACCGGTCTGACCTATCGTACGCCTCAACGCTTGGTGCACTAAGCGGACTACGCGTACTCTTTGCCGACAAGACCGCCGGACTTAGTTTGGCGAAGTGTAAAACCACACTTGCCGAGTCATCGTATTGGCGTCGGTGCAACGACCCTCCAACACCGAAGACCCACCACCTTAGGTATTTCTTATGCACATGCAAACTTGATGTATCAACCTCCGAGCCAACGCTCCCCGGACAAACCCGTCCGTAATAGTCAACAACCGAGCCAAAGCTCCCCGGACTAACCCGTCCGGCTTAAATTCCAAACCTCATCCCTTTGAACACCGCGGGATGACGCCCCTTTGAACACCTCGGGACGACTTAACCCTTTCCCTCCAACTCGTCACGAGTGAGAACAGATACAGTTTACCTAGCCTATTAGACTACTCTTGTCTACCGGTTGTTACACTTAGTATTTTAGGGTTAATCCCAGGACTGCCCAAGGTATGCCCAATGAAGGGGTCTCGAAGGCACTAGAAACCAAGATGGGATGAAGCCCAAAGTTCCCTTTCACAAGGATAATTAATTTAAGTTGGTGTTTACCCATTACCTATACTTCACTTGTTATTACTTAGCAACCTAATGACTTAAGTTGTTATCGGGAGGGCGACGACCTTCCGCCGTCCTCCACTCTAAGTGTTACCCGGTGACTTGCACTCTTACTCTCGTCACTAAGACGACTCTACCCACCAGGGTTATACCTCCAAACTTATTCTCTAGTTCAATTGTCGATTTATCCCCCGGTGGGCCTTAAGGCATAACGTACTTTTACTATGCGCAGCTCATGACCTAATACCACCCCGAAATCGAACTTCTAAATCCTTGGTCCAACTGACCCCAAATATTTATCCTAGGGTGGTATGGACTAATGAAATGAATGTGTTGATTTTCATAATTTTCCTGGGTCATTAAGGCCTCTAATTAAATCATTTAAATTATTCCCTAGGACATTTTACACATGAAGTGGTATCAATTAAATTCTACTGACCTAAGCGAATTTTCCTGAGTTGCATGTGAGTAAAATATTGCTGTCTACAAGATTCCATAATTTTCCTTTTTATATTTCTATTTATTCCATAATTAATACAATGTCTACATATTAATCATTTTCCAAATGAAGTATAAGAAATATACAACCCAAAATTCCAGGAAAATTACTGAGCATTTATATCACTACTTTATGACTAATGGCAGAGTTTCATTAACATATGCAGTGTAATGGCCTATCAAAATCCATTCTTAATTATTTACCAAAATGCCATTATGCTTATTTAATAATTTACAGTGTATCTAAAAATTCTGAAATAATTCTACAAGACTAATATAATAATTATGCAACTCTAGAATTATTTCTACAATTTTCCAACATGTATTTCTACCAATTCATGAACAAATATAAAAAGGGTAAAATAGTCATTTCCATGAATTTTGCTCTAAAAGTTGTCAAACAGAGGTATAGAATTTTCCTAAGTCAAATAAAAACTTCATTTTTGACTTGACTGATTTTGGGGATCTTGCCTTGATTAAGACCTATTTCTACAATTTATTTTCCAAAAAGGCCTTTATTTTGAAAATACCAAATAATGGGATTTTTGATCCCAAAAATCCCACAATTAATTTGAGGTGTCAAATTTGTCCTAAAGATCCTCTGGAATTAGTTTCAAGCTTTTTAGAAGTCCCAAAATGGATAAATACACATCATAGCAACTTTTGCTATTTGCACACCAAGATTAAGTCTAGCCTACACATGCAAGTGGGTTAACCCAACATGCAGTGATCCATATGGGCTGATAATTTAACCATGCCCTAATATTGTCCTCATAGACATGCCACCAAAAATTGGGGCCTTTTGGAGTTGAAATACTCCATGAATCACCTAAACAAGCCTAGGGGTATCTAAGTAATTTTCCCCCTAATTTTAATTCCAACTAATCCCATTTTTGGGCAGGGCCTAAATATGCCCTAAACTTGTTGCTGGCCAAAATCCCAGGACATTTGGGTCTCTGGATGGACTTGGGCATCTCCTTTAATTTTCTACATTTTTGCTATTTGCAGCCCAAGACCATCCCTCTTTCAACCCTTACAAGTGAGATATATCAACATGCACAAATCTAAATTGGCTAATATTTTTACCATAGGTCTAATATACCCCCAAGGGAAGGCCACCAAAATTTGGGGCCAATTGGGGTTGATATGCTCCAAAAATCAACATTAATTGATTTATCAAATTTTGACTAAAACTATAGGATTATTTTCCCCAAAAATTCTCATTTTTGGAGGGGAGCTAGATGTATCTAATTTAGTGACATGACCAAAATTTCAGTCCCTTTGGACTTAGGGTTTGGTCAGAGCACACCTTTTTATTTCTGTCCTACCCTAGGACCAACCCTAGTAAAATGGGTCTACAGGCCAGTAGGATTAACCAAAAATTATGTGTAACATATTAAATTAAAGCTAACTCAGAGACCTACAACTTTCATGTTGAACATGTTTTATGAAAATGTCTAGATAAACTCTAAATTTGGCATGCAAGAGAGGCTGTTTTATAAGGCAGAATAACACTATTCATAAATTAAATAAATTCAGGATTTATATATTTGCATGGCACGAATCTTAAAGCCATCCGATGGCTGCTGCTTTTCTTCTCCAATCCAGCATGCAGGAACCAGCCCGATACCAGCTTTCACGGGAGTTTTCACGGGGGGTTTTCCGGCGGCTACAGGCGGCGCAACCACCGACCATCTTCTCCTCCACCCTTACGGTGGTGGGGGCGACATTTTCCGGCGGCTAGGGCGGCGGGAGGCGGCGGCGCCACCCAACCCGTGAGCTTCCAGATATCCATTAATGGAGGAAAAACTGAGCTCGGTTCGGGCTCATTCGAGCCCAAACCTTATCCCTAACAATCCTAAGATCTACAGCATGAAGAGAGAGGTGAGGGAGGACCTGCACACGGGCTTGGATGCGAGAGGAGCGGCGGGAGACCATGGTGGTGGTGGTGGCCGAATTTTTGAAGCTTCTTGGTGGCTGCTTGGATCCTTCAGGTAGGTGGTGGAAGTGAGTGAGGGGAGTCCTGTGAAGCTTTTAAGGGGGAGATTGGGGGTGTTAGGTGGCTGGTAGGCTTCATGGCCAATATTGGCTAAAGTCAACAATGGTGGCTAGGGTAGGTGGGGGGTGAGGCTTGGTCCAAACCAGTCAAAAGGTGGCTGGTTGAGTTGGGTTAGCTTGTCTTTTCCTAGACTAATAAATTGGGGAGGTTGGGGAAGGGGGAGGGTGAGCCCAAAGTCTCCTCTTATATTTTATTCTACTTTCTCTCTCCTCCATGGGTGAATTTTCTCTCTCTACACTTCATGATGAATTTTGTCTCCTACCTAACCCAAAGGCAGCCCACAAGTCTATTTCATTTATTAAAACAAGGTTAGCCCAGGGGGTTGGGCTTGAGCACAAGTTAGCCCATTTGGCTAGGTTTGACTCCAAGTGGCTTAGGGTTGACTTGAGTCAAATTAGCCACTAAGGTTGACCCCAATGGGCCCTTGGTGACCCAATTGCCTCACTCAAGGTCTAGGAAGACCTAAATAGGGTTGTATGGACACATTAGAGGTCAATTGCCCTTAGTTAGGACACCTTGCCCAATTTAGGCCTTTGGTGGTCCTTGGTCAATTCGACCACTTTGGGCTGACTCCAATGGATCCCTATAGCTCTAATGGATCCTTTAATGGGTTAGGAGTGTTGTGGTGGGGCCATGGGGTCATGGTGAAGCCCTATGGACACCCTTAAGCTAGTAATTAGAAATTACTATTTGCAGACCAATGTGCCTTTCACTTTCATGGCCAAGCTCATTTGGCCCATTTTGGTTCTCTAAGGGTCTTTCCTGACCTAGTCAGGACAAAAACTACTCCTAGGGGGGTCTAGTTGAAAATGGGATGTTACAAATCCCAATAAACAAAACAAAAATTTCGTCCCCGAAATTAAGGTTAAGCCTACGGGTGTCTTACCGGAATAAGTTAAACTTGTAACATCCCATATGGAGTTGGAGTGATTACTTTGTTTATTAAATAGAGGGTAAGTTCCCAATAAACAAAAGATTAGCCCATATCCTTCCTAAAGCGGTGCTACTGACATAAAGTAGGAATGTAAGTTGTAATATCTTGAAGGGTAATGAGGTATACCTGACTGAATAGTTCAGGGTACTTTTGTTGCATCAGATCTTGCGGCTCCCAAGTATGCTCCTCCTGGCCGTGGTTCCTCCACAGGACCTTGACTAACGGGATCTTCTTGCGGCGCAAGACCCGTATCCCTCTATCATCAATCCGAACTGGCTCCAAGTGAACTGATCGATCTGAAGCTACCGGCCCATCCGGGGTCGTAATATGCAGCTCCGGGCGTAGTAGAGCCCTTCTGAGGGAGGATACATGGAACACATCGTGCAAACCTGCCAGCTTCGGTGACAGCTCCAGCCGGTAAGCTAGGGGACCGATCCGCTCGAGGATCCTGAAAGGCCCCATGTATCTCGGGCTGAGCTTCTTCCGCTGACCTCGCACCCGTGAAACTCCATGCATTGGCCGGATCTTCAAGAACACCTGGTCCCCGATCTGAAACTCCACCTGACGATGCCGAGCGTCATAATACTTGGCCTGTCTGCTCTGCGCCTCTAGCATCCGGTCCCGGATCAATCTCACCTGAGCCTCGGTGTCTTCCACAAACTTCGAGTATAGAGTCTGCGGATCCACGTCCTGTAGCCAAGATAACGGTGTCCTACACCTCCTCCCATATAAAGCCTCGTAAGGAGCCATCCGTATGCTGGACTGGTAGTTGTTGTTGTACGAGAACTCCACCAATGGCAGCATCTTCTCCCAGGGCTCTCCGCGGTCTATAATACATAATCTCAGGAGGTCTTCCAGCGTCCGATTGGTACGCTCCGTCTGCCCATCAGTCTGGGGGTGGAAAGCCGTACTGAAGGTTAGTCGGGAGCCAAGGTAAGCCTGCACCGATCTCCACTCTCTGGATATAAACCGGCCATCTCGATCGGATACGATCGTCTTCGGCACGCCGTGATAACGGACAAACTGCTCCACAAACTTCCGCACCAACCCTCCAACAGAATCGTCCTTCCTGATCGGGATGAATCTAGCCACCTTCGTCAGACGGTCCACGATCACCCAGATCGAATCATTTCCCGTCCGTGATCGAGGTAGGCCATGGATGAAGTCCATGGCGATGTCCTCAAATTTCCACTCCGGCACTGGAAGTGGTTCTAGTAGTCCTGCTGGGTTCTTGCACTCGGCCTTCACCAACTGACACGCCTCACAGTGGGTCACAAAACGAGTGATGTCCTTCTTCATCGCCGGCCAGTAGAGAGTCCTCTTCAAATCTGCCGTCATCTTCGTAATCCCGGGATGTATAGAGTATCGGCTATGATGAGCCTCAGTCATGATGTCCTCCCGTATCTGCCCTCCATCCGGTATGTATGTCCGACCTCTGAAGCACACCAGATCACCCCGCATCGTATAATCTCCTGCTGAGCCTGCCTCCAAAGCCCAGAATATCGGCTCCAGCTTGGCATCCTGCCTCTGCCAATCCCGGACTCTATCATGTATATCGTCGCTGACGCTCGTCGCAGCTAAATACTCCTCGTAAAGCTCAGTGTCGTCAGACGATACTAAGGTGATGCGCATGTCTTCAAAGCTCCGTAATAGCTCTAAAGTCATGGCCTGGGGTCCTGCTCCTGTAGTAGTCGCTCTCCGACTCAAGGCATCAGCTACCACGTTTGCCTTACAAGGATGGTAATGCATCTCGTACTGGTAGTCTGCTAGAAACTCCATCCATCGCCGCTGCCGGATATTTAGTTCCTTCTGCGTATCCACATATTTCAGATTCTTGTGATATGAAAATATGTCGCAGTGGACTCCATAAAGGTAATGCCGCCAGACCTTCAGCGCAAATATAACTGCTCCCATCTCTAGGTCGTGGACCGGATAGTTCTGCTCATGTTGTTTCAGCTGGCGGGAGGCGTAGGCGATGACGTGACCCCTCTGCATCAAAACAGCTCCCATACCCTGATAGGAGGCATCCGCATAAACCTGAAATCCCTCTTTCCCCGAGGGGAGAGCGAGTATCGGGGCGGATGTGAGCCGACCTTTCAGCTCCTGAAACGCTGCCTCGCACTGCGGTGTCCAGATAAAAGGTATCTCCTTCCTTGTCAGGGATGTGAGTGGGAGAGCAAGTCTAGAAAATCCTTCTACGAACTTCCGGTAATAGCCGACAAGTCCTAGGAAGCTCCGTACGTCCGTAGCTGTCTTCAACTGTGGCCAGTCCCGGACGGCCTGAATCTTGGCCGGATCTACCGCCAACCCAACTCCACTGATCACGTGCCCCAAGAAGGCCACCTCCTTCAGCCAGAATTGACACTTGCTGAACTTAGCATATAGATGATGTTCCCGTAGCTTTTCCAAGGTCAGCGTCAGATGCCTCGTGTGCTCCTCCTCGGTTCTCGAGTAAATGAGGATGTCATCGATGAAGACGATGACAAACACATCTAAATATGGCTCGAAGACCCCGTTCATGAGAGTCATGAATGCTGACGGTGCATTCGTGAGCCCGAAGGGCATCACGGTAAACTCGTAGAGTCCGTACCTGCTACTAAAAGCAGTCTTCTGTATATCCTCCTCTCGGATCCGCAACTGGTAGTAGCCCGACCTTAGGTCCAACTTCGAGAAGAAGTGTGCCCCTTCCAGCTGGTCAAACAGCTCATCTATCCTTGGTAGTGGATAGGTATTCCGGACTGTTAGCCGGTTCAAGGCTCGGTAGTCAATACACAAGCGGAGACTCCCGTCCTTCTTCTTAACAAACAACACTGGGGCTCCCCATGGTGAAGAGCTTGGCCGGACAAACCCGGCCTCTACTAGCTCCTGCAACTGGCTTCGAAACTCTGTCAGCTCCTTTGGGGCCATGCGGTAGGGAGCTCTGGATGTCGGCTTAGCCCCTGGCATAAGTACTATCTGGAAATCTTGCCCCCGGTGCGGGGGTAGCCCTGGTAGTTTCTCTGGGAAGACGTCCGAAAAATCTCGTACTACTGGTATGTCGGATATAGAATCCTTGGCTTCCGCCATCTCGAAGAGTATCTGATAGATCTCATCGCCCTGTATGTGGGCCTTGACGGCCTGAATAGATGACAAAAATATGTGGGAGGCAGGCCTTATACCTTCTACTGCGACTAATGAATCTCCATGCTTCAGGGTAATCTTCTTGGCCACGCAGTCAATTAGGGCATGGTTCCAATATAACCATGACATGCCCAATATCAGATCATATGATGGAAGCCTCAGGATCGCGGCTGGTGCTTCGAACGCTTTCCCACCAATCTCTGCCTCCATGTTGCAGTGCGCATCGGTGTGTAGCTCGGATCCGTCTGCTAGTCGTATCCTCAACATCGAGCCCATGAATCGCTTCACGCCTGCTAAGCCATCAATGAAGGCCTCTGATACGAACGAGCGCGAGGCACCCGTGTCGAACAGTGTATATGCGGGCTTGCCACTGATGAGGACTATGCCTGGGGTAATAAAATGTCTTAGAATCTAACTAAGGTTTTCTTTTCTAGTTTGACATTTTTCTAAGTCAAGTGTCTAACTATCAATCAAAGGAACCATAAATAAATATTTTAAACAAATTCTGGCATACCTGTGATCACTTCCTCAGGATGTCGAGGTTGAGCCAGATCCAATGCATATACTTGTTTCCTATCCTGTCGGCGATCTCCGCCCTGGAATCCACGTCCTTGGCCGCGTCCTCGGCCTCCATAGTGCTGAGCAGGTGGGGCAATCTGTGGCGCTAGAGCGGGCCCCCTTCTCATAGGGCAGTTCCTCTTGATGTGCCCCACCTGACGGCAGTGGTAACACTCTGGTGGAGGGTAAGCCCCACCTCCAGGTCTCTGCACTTCCTGCATCTGAGGTCTGGGCATTTCCCGCATCTGGAGAGGCTGAGGAGCCAGTGTCACCTGTTCCCTTGGCTCATGCCTCACCTCTTGACGAGGCTGAACCTCTGTCTTCCTGCCATCTGCTGCATGGAATCGACGCTGCTCATTCCTGCTTCCCCTACTCTGGTCCTCTGTCGGCCGCTTCCGGCCCCGGGTAGTATGCCAGTCTGCCTCGATCCTCTTGGCCATCTCCAGAATCCGAGTAATAGGCCCGTCGGACACGAACAATAAGGCCTCCCTCAGATCCTCCTTCAACCCCTTGTAGAACCTCTTGGTATACCCTGCCTCGTCTAGCTGATACGAGTCTGCA
Source organism: Platanthera zijinensis (assembly GCA_039513925.1). Lineage (NCBI taxonomy): Eukaryota > Viridiplantae > Streptophyta > Magnoliopsida > Asparagales > Orchidaceae > Platanthera > Platanthera zijinensis. Next base: position 133,411,560 of record CM077084.1, read on the forward strand.
TAACGGGCCAAATGGTCGAACTCCCGATGGTACTCTACCACGGTCCTGGTCCCTTGCTTCAACTGTAAGAAACGATCCTCCAGCTCGTCTCTGGCTGACTGTGGAACGAAGTGCTCCAGCAGTAGAGCCCTGAACTCCACCCATGTAACCTCAGCAGCCACCCTGCCCGCAAAAGTCGTGTCCAGAACTGTCTTCCACCACCGCTTGGCGTGAGACTCCAAGCAGGAGACCACCAGTGGTACCCTCTCCTCCCAAGGGCACCGTATCCCTGTCAGCATCTCCTCCATAATGTCCAGCCACTCCTCGGTCCGTACTGCCGCCTCCGTTCCCAAGTAGGACGGGGGAGAGAGTCCTCGGAAGACGCTAAGCCTGTTGGTCCCCAGGTTCGGCTGCGGAGCCGGAACCTGCTAGGCCCTGAATGCCTCTAAGATTGCTGTCAAGGTCTGTCCCATGTCCGTCTGCAGGAAATGAGCGGGGACCGGTTGTGGTGGGGCAACTCCTGGGATCTGCTGGGCTTCACCCTGTGGTGTAGTCTGTACTGGGGGCTGCGCAACAAAGTTTTCACTATGAGAAATCGCTCGATAATAACTAAAAGTGGACAATTATATGTGATTTCCCTTATGGGCACACCACGCTTCCGCTGTTTAGTTTGTCCGCAAACTAAACTCGTGCGGGGGTGACCCAGGGATTTGTGGACTGCTACTTTTCTGATCGATGTTTTTCTCCGCTCTGATACCACTTGTAAGACCCCCTTTTTTTTTCTTTTTAAAACCCGGGGTCTTATGCCCAGAACTGCCGCTCTGCGGTGGCGACTTCGCACCCGGGAAGGTCGTCCCCACAAAACGCCGATTCTGCCGGCCTTGTTCGATCATAATTTAGTAGCAAGTAGAAAGAAATGCAGTCCACATCAAATCACATATATTAGAAAATCTCCACGAAGGGAGTGTCCACAGATCTAATAAGAAAAGAGTATTGAATAAGGGCTTATGCCCGGTACATCAAAGTCCTCACTACAGAATCACTCATGCGGAAGTAAAATAGAACATCTACTAGTAAGCTGAACTCACGGTCCCGGCAGTCTGAAGACCCGTACTAGACTGCCCCATCTCTAAGCGCATCGGCCTCCTGGGCTGCTCCTCCATGCTGGGCTCCACGATTCCCTAATATGATACCACTTGTAAGACCCCCTTTTTTTTCTTTTTAAAACCCGGGGTCTTATGCCCAGAACCGCCACTTTGCGGTGACGAATTCGCACCCGGGAAGGTCGTCCCCACAAAACGCCGATACTGCCGGCATTGTTCGATCATAATTTAGTAGCAAGTAGAAAGAAATGCAGTCCACATCAACTCACATATATTAGAAAATCTCCACGAAGGGAGTGTCCACAGATCTAATAAGAAAAGAGTATTGAATAAGGGCTTATGCCCGGTACATCAAAGTCCTCACTACAGAATCACTCATGCGGAAGTAAAATAGAACATCTAGCATGCAGCTCAATTGGTGATGAGAGTTGAAAGAACTTCATAGTTAAGCGTGCTCGGGCTGGAGTAGTACTGGGATGGGTGACCTACTGGGAAGTCCCCGTAGTGCGGGCTTGACAATCGAGTTTGACTCATCTAAGGGGGGCTACGGCCACCAACAACCCGCCTGGATGGAGAGGGGTTGGGGTGCATTGGCCTGCAGGCTTGATGTGATAGGCTGACTACCAGTAGTGTGCCCGGGTGTGGACTTTGGTAGGCCGGCGGTGCCAGCTGGGTCCCGCGGGGTTGGCGGGCCTGGACCGTTACAAAAAGTGCACTTTTTGTAACGGTCCAGGCCCGCCAACCCCGCGGGACCAAGCTGGCACCGCCGGCCTACCAGAGTCCAGACCCGGGCCCACTACTGGTAGTCAGCCTATCACATCAAGCCTGCAGGCCAATGCACCCCAACCCCTCTCCATCCAGGCAGGTTGTTGGTGGCCATAGCCCCCCTTTGATGAGGTAAACTCGATAGTCAAGCCCGCACTACGGGGACTTCCCAGGAGGTCACCCATCCCAGTACTACTCCAGCCCGAGCACGCTTAACTATGAAGTTCTTTCAACTCTCATCACCAATTGAGCTGGCTCAATTGGTGATGAGAGTTGAAAGAACTTCATAGTTAAGCGTGCTCGGGCTGGAGTAGTACTGGGATGGGTGACCTCCTGGGAAGTCCCCGTAGTGCGGGCTTGACTATCGAGTTTACCTCATCAAAGGGGGGCTATGGCCACCAACAACCCGCCTGGATGGAGAGGGGTTGGGGTGCATTGGCCTGCAGGCTTGATGTGATAGGCTGACTACCAGTAGTGGGCCCGGGTCTGGACTCTGGTAGGCCGGCGGTGCCAGCTTGGTCCCACGGGGTTGGCGGGCCTGGACCGTTACATTGGTCTTCACTGATGATTAGCTTGTCCATCTTATCTTCCAACCCTGTAGAGCTAGAAGAAGTGCTTGACAGCTCATAGTTAATTAACTTATATTCATCAAAGACTACATGAACAGATTCTTCTACAACTTGAGTAGTCAAGTTGTAGACCCTGTATGCCTTACTACTATTTTTGTACCCAATAAATATCCCTTCTTTGGATTTGGCAGCAAACTTAGTTAAATAGTGCTTGCCATTATTAAAAACATAACACTTGCTACCAAAGATTCTAAAGTAGACTAAATTTAGTTTTCTGCCTTTCATAATCTTATAGGATGTCTTCTTGTGGCTTTTGGTGATGGAAGCTCTGTTGAGAACATGACAAGCAGTGTTTACTACCTCAGCCCAGAAATATTCTGCGAGAGAAGTATCACTTAGTAGTGTTCTACCAGCTTCAATAAGAGTCCTATTCTTTCTTTCAGCAATCCCATTTTGCTGGGGAGTTCTAGGTGAGGAAAACTCTTGATGAATCCCAAGTTCTTCACAGAACTCTATCATGAATTAAGACTGAAATTCTATTTCATGGTCGCTTCTGATTTTGACCACTGAATTGTTAAGTTTATTCTAAATTTGCCTAACAAAATTCTGGAAGACAGTAGGGGTTTCAGATTTCTGCCTCAGGAAGAAAACCGGTATAAATCTAGAATAATCATCCACAACCACAAATGTGTAAGCTTTCCTATCTAGACTATGAACTGGCATAGGACCAAATAGATCCATATACAGGAGGTATAAATATCTCACAGAATCTTTGGTATCATGGCCATGGAAAGAGGTCTTAGTCTATTTGCTCTTTTGGCAAGCTGAACATACACCCTCTTTAATGCACTTGACCTGAGGACCATTTCTCACTAACTCCATACTAAAGAGGTTGCCTATTGACTTGTAGTTCAGGTGAGCTAGACTCTTTTGCTATTGGACATAATAAGATGCTTTCTCACCTGTAACTAGATAAATAGGAGAGTTCTTACTCTCACAACCAAAATTAAGATAGTAGACATTTATTTTCCTAGCGCCTGTCAGAATGATCTCTTGATCACTTGACCTTCTTATTTGGCACATACCCTTGAAGAAAGAAGTGTCATAACCAAGATCACTTAGTTGGCTTATACTTATTAGGTTATGTTTCAGACCTTCAGTGATAGATCTATTGGAAATGTTACCAAACCCTTTGATGACCCCCTTTTCAGATCCACCAAAGATCACTTTGGGTCCATTTTTTATGGGAGAGTAATCCTTCAACATCCTTCTTGTTCCAGTTATATGCCTGGAACATCCACTGTCCAAGTACCATATTGGGGTATGGTCACTTGGACTCACCTACATCAAATAAAATTACCTATCCTTAGAACCCCAATTGTTATTGGGTCCTAGGTTCAGGTTATCTTGGAATTTGCCATGCTTGCCTGCAACCTTTCTGACAGGTATGCTGGCATTTTTCTGGACACTAGCATTGTGCAAACAATCAATGGCATAGTGTCCCACTTTGACACAACACCAACACTCATATTTGTTATACCTTCTTTTAAGTGCAGGCTTAAGAGCATTGCTGTTAGCAGTCTTTTTAAGTGTTGGGGCTGGTGCATCACACCTAGATGATTCCTGAAGGACATGGTGTGTTTGATCATGGGCCGCCCTATTATTAATTGCACCCTTGTCATCCTGATCACCATTCTTATAATGACCATATGTAATGTCATGATCATACCTATTAGTAGGCTGTATCACTTTTTTGAAAGAAATAGGGGGTTTGGAGGCTAGTGGCTGAACTGGGACTTTGCCTTTTCTTTTGGAATTATCTACCCTTGTTCTTCCCTTGAAGCCTAATCCTGTCTTACCCTTTTGGGAGATGAAGTTATCAATTAAGTGTAAGTCTGACTTTGGCTTTGAGAATTTAGCAACAAGATCCTTCTCTCTTTGAAGTCTGACTTCCAGACTCTTGATGTGATCATTTTTGAAGGTAATTGTACCCATCTGAATAACAGTTATGTTTTTTCAGTTTGGCAACTTCATTCAACTTCAAATCTAGCATTTTTGCTGAATCTGATCCAGCCAATTTAAGAGATGCAATTTACTTAGCCTGTTTTTTGACAAGGATTCTGCTTCTCTTAAGAGCTTGCAACAGACCACCATACTCATCAATTAGTTGATGAACATCCCCTTCAGATTCAGAACCATCCTCATCTCTTGATGCAGATGCTTCTGATTCCGATCCAGTATAATAATCAGAAACTAAAGATAAAATGTTTACCTTACTAGGACCAGGCTGATCCTGTCACTGATCTTCCTCAGACAAAGCCATCAGCCCTCTGCAATGATGATCTTCAATCCCATTTATAGAGTCCAACATTTGCAAGAATTCAGATTCTACTGAATCCTCTTCAGTAGTGAACAATCCAATATATGCTTCAACTTCAGCCTCTTCTCCAGATTATGATGATGAGGAGTCAATCCAACTCTTCTGCTTCTGGGCAACAAAGGATCTCTCCTTCTTGCCCTTATTTTGAAGCTTCTTCTTATAATTAGATTCCTTTCTTTTATCAGGATAGTCAACTATGACATGTCCTTGCCTGTTGTAACAATAACAAACAATTTTAGAAGAAGTTTGTCTACTGGGATTAGAACCATACCTGTCATCCTTAGATGTTTTCTTCTTCTTGTAATAGTCATCCTTGGAGGAAGATGAAAATGGCTTTGTTCTCCATTTCTTCTTCTTCAAGAACCTTTTAAACTTCATTGTGAAGGCATAAAAGTCTTCATCAGAGTTGTGGCTGCCTGAAGTGTTGATGTTAGTATTTTCTGATTCAACTTCAGCAATTCTTCTGAGAGGAGAAGGAGACTTTCTCCTGCCCTTTCTTATAGCTTCAGCCTTGAAGGCTACTGACTTCTCTTTGTATTCAGACCTATTATTTTTCTCCTCCTCCTTTCTGGCAGTGAGCTGCATCTCATATGATAACAGTTTTCCAAATAAGGTTGGTGGAGGTGTATCAGCAAGCCTGGCCACCTCTCTGATGGCACATATTTTAGTATCCCAGTCCTTGGTTAGTGATATAAGAAACTTGTCATTTAGTTCATATGTGCTAAAGAATCTTCCATAGGTCATTAGCACATTTACAATTCTAAAGAATTTCTTATAGCGTTCAGCTATGCTATCTGTGTTGGCTTGTCTAAAACTCTCATATTCTTGATTTAGCATAGACTTTCTATCCTCTCTTACTTCTTCTGTTCCCTCAATGTAGACAATCAAAGTGTCCCACATCTTCTTGGAGGTTTTGCAATGGACTAGATTCTGGAATATAAAATGACCTATAACACTCACAATAATGTTCTGTGCCCTTTTTGTCTAAGGTTGCTAGGATGATCTCTTCCTTAGTCATTTCAGAATAACCTTTTGGAGTCTTGAGGTTGGCATCAAGAACTGAAATGTTAATAGGAATAAATGGCCCTTCTACTACTGTGATGTAAATTCTTGGATCAGATGCTTCCATGAATAATCTGAGCCTCTCTTTCCATATGCAAAAATTTTCTTTCCTACAGATAAGAAGTTCATGGATCCAAGTTCCTTCTGATTTTGACTTGAACCCATTCTGGCAACAGATAACTACCTTGGAGATCAACTCAGGCTGTTAGGTCTATATTTGAGTTAACCTTCCTCTGATACCACTTGAAAGATTTGGTTTATAGATCCTAAACACCTAGCGGGGGCAGGGGGGTGAATAGGTTCAAATCCAATTTTAACTTAGGCAATTAAAATGTTAATCACATCATAGCAAATTAGGCTACAACTATCACAACACCGGATAAAACAAGCACAGGAAAACACAGCACATCACACAGTGTATTATAGTAGTTTCCCAATTCGTAGGTACGTTCACTCTCCCCCCTTCACCTATCCAGCTGAGTGTTGGATTCGGCCAAACTTCCTTCCACTAACTCAGATCCTCAGATCTTACAACTCAGAACCCAACTTGTTCCTACAGCTCAGACTTCTTCAAGTCCTACAACTCAGATTCTTCCCAAGAATCCTACCTCAGGCAAACAACCCTACCTTAGCCCTTATCACCAGGCCTACAACTCAGATCACAAAGATCCAACCTCAGGCACTTAGCCCTACCTCAGCCTTTATAAACTTAGGCTTACAACTCAGAGAGATAACTCTCTTAAACTCAGATCTATAAAAGATCTTACAGAAAAATTGATTATAAAAGTGATAAATCCTTCACCCAGGTAGAGAGAGAAAGGGGTGGAGGCTTCTTGATCAGTTCTTGATTGATCTGACTGCTTAAGATCCAACCTGTCTTAGCTTCTTCAAAGCTTCTTGAATCTGAACAAAGTAAGGTTGATCTTCTTGTGAAGTTGGAGATGATCCTCAATCCAGCTTCCTTCTTCTATTCAAAATTTGATTTGAATTCTTCTTACAGACTTGTTCAGGATCTGCCTTCTCTTGATGACTTCTATATTTCGACTGTTAAAAAAATGTCAAGTCCTTTTTTCTTGGATCTAACTTTTTATGATAGAATAAGTCTTTATATAGATCCCATCTGAGGATACCGGTTAATCCGGTTCATAACCGCCTTCTGAAAGCTCTGACAGATGCGAGAGCTTTGTTATTTATGATAGCTGTCAAGTCTTCAGTCTTGACACCTGATACCTCATTGTACTATATCTCAACAAAAAAGCGTTGAGACAATACTTCAGATGTTTCAACACAAATAGACCATGTGTCGACACAATTCTTGATGATGTCGACACAGCTTATACAATGTCGACACAACCCTTCTTTATCTTCTCGACACAGCTTCTGTAGAATGTGTCGACACAAGTCCTGTGTGTCAACACAATAGCTTCTAGTGTCGACATAGTTGGTGTTGACAGAATTCTTGTGTGTGTCGACACAAGGCCTATGTGTCGACACAATTGCTGTCGACAGAATTTCTGTGTGTTGACATAAGTCCTGTGTGTCGACACAATATGGCTTCTAGTGTCGACACATTCCCTTCACAAGTGTCGACACTTGTACTTAGAATATTTTTCTGCATTTCTTTAACCTGCACATACAAACTCAATATCCCATCAAATACACATTGATGTATATCATTGAATTAGGTGAGGCTTCTTCCAAATCAGGTACACAGTTTCCAATGTACCCAACAGTCGTTCAGTAGAATTTGGCGAGTATCGCTAGCCTAATTCGCTGAGTGTCGGTAGAGTAGGGTTCGACGAGTATCGCTAAAATTCCTTAAGGCATTTTCGTCGGGTATGAGTTTAGTAGCTTAAGTAAGATTTGCCGAGTATCTAGGTTAATTTGTCGAGTAAGTCGGTGTTGGGTATTGTATCCACAGTAACCTAGATTTGTATGAAGTCACCCTTGAACTAAGATGAATTAAGTTGTATTTGATGTATTGTCTGAGTTATGTGTTTGCAGGATTTTATTATCAAGTGTAGACGAATGTCAGTCTATAGTGGGTCACTAAACACAGGACCATAAAATGTAATCCCTCATTGTGTGATCCATGGTGTTGAATCATGTGTAGCCTCTCTATTGAGATACACTTCATTTTCAAGCACTAGGTTTGTTGGAGAAAGACATGTTGCTGATTCCATTGAAGAAAGGAAAATTTTCATTAACCAAAATTTTTCTGAGTGTTTCACTCGAGTAGAACTATAGTACTCGAGTAGAACCTTTAGATGTACTCAAGTAAGTCTAGTCTGTAATTCGAGTAAAGGAAATGGTTCTCGAGAAGATTGAATCTAGTTCTCGAGAAGCCAAGTCCATTACTCGAGTTGACCTCTTCTCTTTCTCGAGTAAACAGTTTATCTATCTCAGAAATTTTCTAAGTGTAACACTCGAGTAGTCAAGTTCAACACTCGAGTATATGAGCCTTTGACTCGAGTGACAGATGGAAAGTTCTCGAGTAATGTCTACCCCACTCGAGTATTGAAGTTCCAGTACTCGAGTAGTCTATCTACTTCTCGAGAAGTCCAGATTCAGTACTCAAGTAATCAATTTCCTTTCCAGAATTCTCTCTAAGTCTTTTTCTCGAGAAGTTCTTTTCCACTTCTCGAGTAACATTTCTAGCACTCGAGTAATCCTAATACCACTCGAGTGATAATGAGCTCTATCTTGAAATTTCCTGAAATGCTTCTTCTCGAGTAATTTGATCTTGTCTTCTCGAGAACCAGTTTTAGTACTCGAGTAGTTCTTCCTTCACTCGTGTAATCAAGTCTTCTTTTCAAAAAATTTTGCTAAGTCCCTGACAGACGGATTTTTCAAATAACTTGACATGATTGGTCCACGTGGCTGTCATTAATGTTAATTATGACCGTTAGGGAGATCTTATAAAAGGTCTTGTCATTATGACTAATCCTAACAAGTGCGTAAAAAGAAATATTCTAAGAATTCTGAATCGCAATTCTCTTTCCTAATCGGAAGCCGCCGCCGCTCATTGTGCAATTCGCCAAGGGCTTTCGTTCAAGAAGATTCAGACCAGTCGACTTGCAGATCAAGATCGTGTTCAATCTCTACATCCTCTCTTTGATCTTGTGAGTCAAGGATTTTAGATCAGGGATCCTACCGTGTCTTCTTCAACAATTTCTGATAAAGCCGCAAGTTCAAGAAGGAAGATCCATGAAAAAATTTTCCAGATCTGAGAAATTATTCTGTTTGTATTTCTTAAATTTATTTTATTCTTATAGAAGATTATTCTCCGAGTGTATGAGTTTTGTTCTCCGAGTTGTAGGAAGTTTTTATCTTCCGAGTGTAGATCCGTTTTTGTGGATCGATTTGTAGGAACGTTGTTCCGAGTGGTAGGATTGTTTTAAATTCGAGAATAGTGGAGTAGCCGAGTCTAGTGCTTTGCTAGATCGGTGAGTGGAAAGTGAACGTATCCAAGGTTGGGGAACCACTATAATTCTTGGTGTTGTCTTTGATTGCTTGGTTATTTCTCTGTGCATAGATCGCTAAATTTTTTATTCCGCAAATAGACGCACAACTCACCTATTCACCCCTCTAGGTGATTTAGGTAGACAACTTAACCACTTTTCAATTGGTATCAGATGGAGGTTGATCATTAAAAGGTTAACCACGCTCTTTGGGAAGATTTTATGTTAGGTTGCATGTTAGATATTTTTAAGTATAAAAGTTACTAATATTACTCCATACGTGTCATATTTGAAACCTAAACCATTATATTTAAACGGTCGTAAAAGCTACTTTTACTATTATCATAAATCTAGAGTCTTGCATAGGGGTGTGCGCGGTGCGGTTTTGGCCCAAACCATAACCACACCGTAAGGGTGCGGTTTTGGCCCAAGCAAAACCGCACCGCACCGAAATTAAGTGGTGCAGTTTCGATTTGATGCGGTTTTTTGCAGTGCGGTTGCGGTTTCGGTGCGGTTTAGGCATTGTTGATTTTATGTTTTATTTAGGCATTGAAATTAGTAAAACATATTTGAAATATAGCAAAAATTAGTACTAACAAAAGTCTAAGAGATCAATTTGTACTGCTTTCTCTTTGCCTTTAGCATTATTAGAAGCCATGATCGCAAGCTTCAAGCTTGTAATAACTCAATTACAATAACTGTAAAACAATTATAACTTGTTCAGTAAAATTGGGCGGAAGATCGAACTGAAGCGGTAGGCGACGGACGGTGTAGTTTCTGGAGGCGACGGCGATTGGTGATGAAGTTTACGGAGTCCACGGCTGTGGTGAGAAGAAGAGAGACTGAGAGAGGGATGCTGGGTGCTAGGGTAAATTGGAAAAGGGAGCATTTAGACCATTTTATCAAAAAGATAAAAGTTGATTTTGAATAGAAAAATATAATGTAGGGCTTTTAGGTGCGGCCGGTTGTAAGCGAAAGTTGCCTGAACAGTATTTGAGTTGTAAATTGCTAAATAGGTGCGACCACTCAAAATGTTTAATAAGTGCGGCCACTCAAATTGTAAAAAAAAAATCAAATACCAAAATTATCGGTGCGGTGTTTGCGGTTTTTAAGATTTAAAAACCGCACCGCACGCGGTTTACAAAATTTCAAAACCGCACCGCATCTACAGTACGCGGTGTGGTTTAAAATTCAGTGCGGTTTTTGAGGTGCAGGCGGTTCTTGCGGTTTGCGGTTTTTTGTGCTCACCCCTAGTCTTGCATACCATGAGTTGTCCTCTGGGGATGTTTATATTCATATATGACGTCTAATCTTGTAAATAAAGTATTTTCCGCAGAGTATAACTATCTTTTTATCGTGAACTAGATGAGCCACTGAGCCGAGAGATACGGCTAACCGCTTAACTTCAACTTGATTTTCACTAAATAACTTACAGATCTTCTATAAAGGTGTTTAGCCTGAGCGTCTGCAGTTATCCCCTGCTGACGTGACATCCTGACGTGCATTTTCCCTTACTCTAATATATTGTTAAATGCGGAGAAAATGTGGGTTGTGACAACGGTGCCTCCGGCCGTGTGAGGCGGCCACGAGAAGAGGGGCGGTTGGGCAGGCTGCGGGGGGGGGGGGGGGGGGGGGAGATGGGCAGCCAAGCGTGGTCGGCCGCCCATGCGTGGCCGGCCGGCCGGGCGATGACTCGCGGCCGCGGGAGGTGCGGCGGCTCGGCGCGGCCGGCCACCGCCGTTATGACGTCGCCGGTCGCCGGTCGCCGGTGTGCATGCGTAGCGGGATCGCACGCGTCGATCCGGCGCGCCAATAGCGTGGGCAACGGTCAAACCCATGATCTTCACTATTTTTGTGGAGATCACGGAGGAGTGGGCTATGTGTACACTCATTTCTCCATAAAAGGGATTCACCCCATCAAGCATATTTGACAAAAAGATAATAATAGTAACCAAATATTATTTTTAAAATAATACCATGTTTTAAGTCTGTCACAAAATCAAACCGATGTTAAGAAATCATACTGAACCGAACCGATCAGTTTCGGTTCTGCTTCGATTTTCGGTATGTAAAATCGAGGCTATTCGGTTTGGTTCCGGTTTTACATAAAAGCGTACTGATCCGCTTGCATGCCAGGTTTAGATGTTATTTCTAGCATGCTATCATAATTTTTTTTACTTTTTATAAAAACGCCGACACCATCACCCTCGCGACAAACAGGAGCACTATTCAAATAACCTATCCGCCTGACGGCGGAGGCCACTGTCGCCGACCGGACCGCACCTACAGGGTCACCGGACGTCGATGACACCGACGTGGGTATGCCGGAGGCGGTCCGACATGGCCACTGCCAGGGCCACAATTATCACCACCGAAACAGGCGGTCACGGTCAGGGCCATTGCCGGCTGTGGCCCCGCCGGACCGCCTCCGCCCACGCCGACAGGGTCGCCGGAGTCCGGTGACCCTGTCGGCGGGGTCCATTCAGGACACCGTCCGCTGCGCCGGCAGCGGTGGCCTCCACAGCGAGAGCTCAAAATTTTAGGAAAAACTAGTTTAAAATGTTATATTTTACCCTTAACGATGCTTTTGTTCACTGACTTTTATATCCAATTTTTGCTTCATACTCATGCATGCCCAGGATTTCTTTAATTTCCTCCCTTCATTGTTTATATATTTTACCTTCACACGAGTGTCTGTGCATCCATCCCCCTCTTGTCTCGCGCATTAGGACTCTTTTCACTCACCTCCTCCTGTCTACAGTATATACCTTGATGATCATGAAGACCATGGTCATGAACCGTCATTGGTGAATGCCCGATTTCATCTGAGGAATTCCATTCTATTTTATGTTCAAAACCTAGTTTATTTTCATAATGACGGGCATAACCGTTATCATGCAAAACATATATTTTATGGCGAAATGGAGTAAAGTCAAGATCACAACAAGGATCTATGCAATGTCCAACAAAAAAAAAGGCTAAAATATCAGTATTTATGTAATTTATTTTTCATTGCAATAATATATAATTGTTGTTGCAGTCCGCTCCGAACTCCTGATAGATCAGACCTCTTGAACCGTCCTAGTCCGTTGAGCAGGCGAGCGTACAAACAGTCTAATGTTCTCAGATTAGTACGACAGAGATTTGATTACGTTGAAAACCCGCAATCGGGGTGAAAAATCACGTGGTTGACTCGTTGTCAACCTAACTTCCATTATCTCAGAGTTCGTTACAGAGTTGTTCAGTTGAAGGTGAGGGCGACATGCCACTCCTCGTTACACTTTTAGAGTTGGGGAGTTGGAGAGAGTTCTGAGCGCCACGGGATCTTCGCACGCTTCCAGGTTCTCTGCTCTCTTTCTAGAATCTTCTCCAGTGGCAGCTTGAACACCCGTCGCACTTTCCCGTGTCTTGCGCATGACTGGCGACTTCGTCGACGACAGGTAAACTGTTAGCACAAATTCTTGTCTCAGTCCAGGTAAACTTCGTTTGTTTAAGCGATAGGCGTCCCAACTATTTGCGGGTGGACCACCTGTTGAAGTGGAGAGAGAGAGAGAGAGAGATAGTGTAGAAAGAGAGACAAGAAAACGGTTGGAGTTAGTGAACTGGAAAAAGATCCAGATGAAGTGGAGAGTGGGTCTATTTATAGACTTTTACGGGGGCGGACCGGTAATTTCATCCAGTAACTATCGGACGGACCAATGAAAATTCCCGGAGTTAGGCACACGAATCGCCACTTTTAGAGAAAAAACTATCCCGCCCCTAGGCCGGAAAAAGTCTGCCTAGGAGGACTGGAAACCAGAGGCCTGTAGCCAAGGAGGCGGCCACCCCCAACCTCCATAGCGAGCAGCTGGGAGGGGGCGGCTGGCCTTGGCAGGGCTAGCCAAGGCAGGCTCTTGCCACGGGCATCCAAGGAATGGCTTCCCCTTTTAGGGCGGCCTCTGGCAAGGCCACCCGTAGCCACCGGTGGCCGCACCATGAGCAAGGGCTGCGGCCGAGGCCCCTCGCTTTAGGGCGTCCATAGGGAGGCCTCCCCCTTCGCGTGGGAAGGTGACCAGAGCCGCCTGGGCAAGGGAGGCCACAGAGAGACTTCCCCCTCGCGAGGTCAGTGTAAAGCCATCATCTGTCGTATGGTATATAACAGAAGGTCTAGCTGGAACCCGACGCCATATACCACGGACAGTCGGAGGGGTTACAGAATAATACCAAGTACTCAACTATTCGTCCTAACACAGAGCATTCTAGCGGAAGCTTTTAAACGGTTAATAGAACCCAAAATTTGCACAATCATGGCATGAATGTCCACTAACCAAAATAGGAATGAAATAAAATGACTACATAAAAGAGTACATGACCTTATGGCCTTACAAAGTTTCTCTTAACAAGGTAATGTCTTACAAACATCGGCTCGCAGGCCGGCCATACATGACAAAATAAAAATAGCAGTTCACTTCGGCCTTCGAGGGTCTGAACAGCAGCTTAAGCTTCAACCCGCTACTTGGCGCTTGGTTCCGCTGCACCTGCAAGCAATCATTCCACCGCATGGTGGCAAACAGAGCAATGGTCAGCCAAAGCTGACCAAAATATAATGACCCCGCCCCCTTATTCGAGCAGCGGCGCTCCTTCTCTGCATAACGTTAGCCCAGCTAAATAATAAAGTGCATATAAAGACTTTCTCCATAGGTGCAGGCTCGCTCGGCTAAACACCCCGTGCACTCAGGGCACATTCACGGTGAATCCGGTCAATTCCGTGGCTTCACCACCATCATTAGGATGGCAAGCTATGTGAGCATTGATTCCTTCCGACCGTAGTCCAAGACTCCCGACTATGCCAACGGCCAGTTCCACTTTAGGGCCTCTAGAACCGAACCGCATAGCCCAGGTCCGTATCCACCCGCCCGTTGCTCACGCCGCCTAGTCACTTTAAGACGTACGCCCGGGCCAAGCTTCACCCGAATCCTAAATCATTACTAAACAACACATAACCCAGTTATGTTCAAGGCTGACTCCCCGGCCGCAAATTTAGCAAAATTAGGTTTCCGCCCAGTTTTCTGGGTGCGCCTTGGAGTTAATCTCCAAGGACCCCTGCCGCAATCTACCGCGTAGAAACCCGAAAATAATGCATGGAGTCTTCTCCGGCTATTCATGCAATGCAACATCACCGATCCAGACAAACACGTCTGGGTAGGCTTCACACACAATTTCTATGCCCGTACTTCGATTCCGGGCTCTAACAAGGGGGACTTCACATATCTACCCCAAGGAACACCGCGCACTCACCTCACACTCGCGGGAGCGGGTTTTCCCATGCAAAGGAAGAAAAGCTTCAAGTGCTCAAGTTGAAAATCGTTACCCTTGAAGTCCGCTTCGGCGGCATGAAAAACTTGTCAGATAGAAAGCTTCGCAAAGGAATTCTCTCCACATATCCGGTCTCGGTTCTCATATGGGTGCTACGATGCTCCGCCGGCGGCCGGATTCCTCCCTTCCTTCTTCCTTGATCTCTTCTCTCCCTAACTTCTTAGAAAGTGGGAGTTAAGGATGGAATGAGGAAATAAAACCTCTAATCCCGGTCTAAACACAAACAAAAACTCATATGGACCGTTGGATCTTATTTAGAGAAAACGAACGGCTCAGATTAGCCTTAAATCTTTAATCTTGGGCCGAATATGGCTTTGCACACGGTCGTGTGCCTCGATCCAGCCACTCAAATCGAGCACAAAAAAGGACATGGGTTGGGACACGCCCGTGTCCCAACCTGACATGCCCGTGTCGGGTCCTCGACACGCCCGTGACCAGGGGCCGTGTCACCAATAACCGTCATGCCAACCGTCACGTCGCTAGGTGGACACGGGTGACGACACGCCCGTGTCGGATTTGACACGCCTGTGTCAACCAGTATACGGCTGTGTTCCACAGTCGACACAAAACTAAAAATATTCCAGAGAAGTACACGACCATGTGACACGCCCGTGTCCCATACCGTATGCACTGACATGCCCTGGGACACGCCCGTGTCCCAGGCCGTGTCCTTCACTGGACGACCTGAGCATGACACGGCCGTGTGACACGCCCGTATCACAGGCTGTGTTCACCCTACCAAGATCCAAACTTGGTACAAACACCGCACGTTTCAACACTAAATTTCGGGGTGTTACAAATCTCCTCCCCTTAAAGAATTTCGTCCACGAAATTAAGAAAAAGAGTACACAAAACAATTTAAATATTACCTGCATTGAATAGTTCGGGATATTCCTCCAACATAGCCTACTCTCGCTCCCAAGAAATCTCCTCACGTCCGCAGTTGTCCCAACGGACCTTAACCATTCGAAAGTCCTTGTTGCGGAGCCGTTTGACTTCAAAGTATTCAATGCAAACTGGCTTGACCTTCGTCGTCAACCAACTATCAATCGACACTTGATCGACAACAACGACTTGTGAAGGCTCTTAAACCACCTTCAGCAACACCGATACGTAGAATACATCGTGTAGTCCACTCAGCTCCACCGACAACTTCAATTGATACACTACTTTGCCAACACGCTTAAGGATCTCAAACGGTCCAAGGTATCTCAGACTCAGCTTCTTCAAGCGTCGAATCCGCGAGACACCCTTGAACCGCTTGATTTTCAAATACACCCAATCGCCAACACTGAACTCCACATTCCTATGCTTGGCATTATAGTATGTTGCCTGCCTGTCCTGAGCGAACCTTAACCGTTCTTGAATCGTGCGTACCATTGAAGTGGCTTCTTCCACCGCCTGACGTTTAAATAACTTTGACTCGCCTGCTTCCAACCAAGACAACGGTGTGCGGCACCTTCTCCCATATAGGGCCTTGAAAGGCATCATTCCAATACTTGCTTGAAAACTGTTATTATATGCAAACTCTACCATGAACAGGTGATTTTCCCAGTGTTTTCTGAAATCTAGGATGCACATGCGGAGCATGTCCTCCATCATTCTATTGACCCTCTCAGTCTGACACTCCGTTTGCGGATGGAAGACTGTGCTGAAACTAAGCTTAGTTCCCAACAACTTATGCAGCAGCCTCCAGTCATTGGACGTGAAGCGCCCATCTCGGTCACTAACAATACTGCGGGGCACACCATGCAACCGTACAATATTATCCACATAGAGCTTGACTAACTTTTCCACCGGATCTTCCTTTTTATTCGGAATGAAATGCGACACCTTTGTCAATCTATCTACGACTACCCAAATGGCATCATTTCCCTTCTGCGACTTTGGCAAACCGTGCACAAAATCCATGGATATGTCGTCGAAATTCCATTCCGGGATAGGCAAGGACTTTAAGAAACCTCCGGGCTTCTGGCACTCTGCCATTACTGAAGCAGCGTATGTCACCGTGAAATTTTAAACGGAGAAAACTCTAATTCGCCTACAACGCACGCTTGATTGTTCGCACCTACTCAAGCATCTATCGCTCGCAATACGTTCCTTTCCGCATACAATCCAAGACAAATCGGAGGAGTGTCAACTCTAAAATAGCGATCAAAATATGAGTTGACTTATTCCCCAAGAAAACGCCAAGGTTGCCAATCCATTTCAAGAACAAGACCAAGGCGATAAGCCAAGATCCGATCAAGCAAAATGGATCTACCCTGTTGGTACCCTAGTTTGATTTGAGTTTAGTCCTCTTCTTTGTGCCCTTGACCCAAGAAATATCTATGGTCAATGGTTAGGAGTCTAGCTGTAGGGTCCTCGCTTTTCCAAATTGAGAATTTGGTTAAGTAGGTTTTTCGTTCGACTATAGTCGAACGCCGTTCGACTATCGTCTATCGGCTGATCGACGATCGTCTATCAGTTGGTCGACGCTTTGTCTGCGCTGATAGTTCGACTATCTGTTGATAGCTCGACTATCTGTTCTGCGCTGATAGTTCGACTATCTGTTGATAGCTCGACTATCTGTTCTGCGCTGATAGTTCGACTATCTGTTGATAGCTCGACTATCTGTTCTGCGCTGGTAGTTCGACTATCGGTTGATAGGTCGACTATCTGTTCTGCGCTGGTAGTTCGACTATCTGTTGATAGATCGACTATCTAGTTTGTTTTGATAGTTCGACTATCTTTTGATAGATCGACTATCTGTTTTCTGAGGTAGGTCGACTATCTGCTTGATAGTTCGACTATCTCTGTGCGCTTGATAGCTCGACTATCTGTCCTAGATAGATCGACTATCTGATAGTTCGACCATCTGTCCTGATAGTTCGACTATCTGCTGCGGTAGCTCGACTATCTGTTTGATAGCTCGACTATCTGGATCGTTCGACTATCTGCCCGATAGTTCGACGATCTCCGTGCGTCGTTCGACGATCTTCGAAGGTCGTTCGACGTTTTCTGTCTGCCTTTGTATTTTGTATTTATTTATTATATTTAATTAATTAATACATTTTCTGGCACAGTATTTTAAGCTGTATGATAATATTTCCAGGCATTATTTGCTCTATTCTTATTGCCTGAGTTAAAATCTTTTAAGATAAAGTTGTTTGTCTTATTAGCTGTCTCTTTAAATTACTTTATCTGCTGACAGCCCTTTATAGCCGTTAGACTGAAAAGTCTTCTTTTGCTATAAAGAGATTGTTTCTGATGTGACTTTATTTAGTCCTTCTGTTATCTGATTTAAGCCTGCAGCTTCTTAGAAAGTGATTTATTCCCTTTATAGAATGTTTTGCTGCAGAGATATTTCTGTCTTCTTGATATTTACAGCCCAGGTCTCAAGGCTTAGAAGAAGACAAATAATTCAAATGGAAGAGAGCCGTTGCTTGCTGATAATATTTAAAGGACCTTTTGAAGAAGGATTAAAGCTAGTGTTACACACATATTCTCAAGCACTCAAGCCTTCATCAAGCTCAAGCTTCCTGCTCTCAGCAATCTCCATCTAACTGAGAAGTGTTAAGATCTTCATCTCTTCTTCACCTGAGTTCTCCTGCTTTCAGGAAGTTCAACTCAGAGTCTCTTTGAAGAAGAAGAAGAAGAAGATAGCTGCTTGAAGAACTTTGATTTTATTATTTACTTTCTTCTTGTAGCTCTTTCCTTCAGAACTTTCTGAAGAGTTTTCTCTGCACTGAAGCAAGACTTCACCTGGACATCTTTGAGCCAGGGGGAGCCTTGATTCTTTAGAGCACTCTAGCTCAGTGCAAGCTTTTGTGCTTCTCTAATTTATTATAAAATAGAGAAGACATCTTAACCTTCTTCCCCCTCCTGTACAGGGTTATTACTCCCTTCAAAAGTATCCCTTGGTGGCAGGGCACCTGATCAAAAACCTGTGCTTGGTTTTTAGACACCTGATCAAAAGTCTAAAGGGTTTCTGGATCTACCTGAAGAAGATCCTGTTGGTGGCAGGGCACCTGATCAAAAACCTGTAGTGGATTCCTACCTTGGTGGTAGAAGAGTGGACGTACCCAAGTTGTTTGGGGAACCACTTAAATTCCTTGTGTCGTCTGGCTTGTTTATTATATTTCCTGTACTGTGGCTGTGAATAGATATAACTAGGTTGCTAGTTGCTGTTTAGGTTTTCCAAGCTTTAACTGTAATTACAGTTAGCTTGTGTTTGCACATCACTTGTGTTAGGCTTTAAGGTTAAATCAATATCTATAATCTCTTCATTCCGCACTTCACTCCAAGGGAGTTGGGTAGACAGTTAAGTTTTGTATTGTGCAAAATTTGATTACTCTATTCACCCCCCCTCTAGAGTAGTATCTATCCCTTCACTTTCATACCCGATTCGGAAAAAGAAACACGATCAATAACAATTTTATACCAGAGATTTGAAAGCGTTTGAGATTTAAAATCACGAAGAACACAATGGTTCTTCCTCCACAAATCTAACAAGAAGAAAGAACAAGAAAGGAGAGGGATTACCCAACCAAGAAGTAGAACACACAAGATAAGTGGGAGAATCACTTTCTCCACGGATCCAACGGCTTCACACCGAATGGGGCTGCAACCTTCTTCCACGGAGTCGCACCGATAGAAGCCACGTCGGAGTCGCATCGAAAGGGGGGGGGGGGTAGAGGAGTCTCTCCATGGCCAAAATTCCTTAGCAAGGGGAATGGTATAGGTTTTCCAAATATTCAATATATTATCTCATCATAATAGCCTCCTTTAAATAGGAGTTACAAATGAAATCCAACCATCCAAGAATTGAGATGAAGATCTCAAATCTTAACTCATCATAATAGCCTCCTTTAAATAGGAGTTACAAATGAAATCCAACAATCCAAGATTTGAGATGAAGATCTCATCAATCCGGATGGTTAACAACACACCAAATGTCTAACAACACACCAACATTAAAATAAAAATATTACAAGTTATATTTTAAAGCAAATAGAGTTAAACTAATTAAAACTATTTAAAACTTCTTCAAGTAGGCTTTGCGCGCCGCAGACGGAGGTTATAACGCAGCTTTCCGTTAACGCCCGTGGCGTTGTCATAATGCCTAAAATCTTTATGTTGTTGCGCAGCAGCAACCGGGTCGTCATCAAGAAGTGTTGGAGGAGCCGCACCATCAATCCTCCCCCACTCAAAATCGCGTATCTCCGATGCGTGGTCCAAGAGATAGCGGCGAAGAAGCTCGACATCCAAATGTTGAAGCTCTGTCGCGAGTACCCATGAGTCGTCAGAAGGGGGGCGGTCACGCCAACGGATGAGGAAGCGCTAGGTAGCACCATCAGGAGTAGTAAGTGGCTCAGCAGCAAGAATCACATCTGGAATGAGAAATGTCTTCGGGAACCTGGGAAACATGTCAGCAGTAGGAATAAAAGAAGACAACTTACCATCCGATGTTATACCTGTGGAAACCATAGGAGAGAGATCATCCGTACTACCACTCCCCAACCCATTAGAAATATTAGTGGAGGGAGAAGACGACAAAGAAGTAAGCTCTTGTGGAGGCGAAACAAACATCGTTAAATCCGAGACATTAAAAATTGGTGAAACACCCCAATTAGCAGGCAAATCTAAGACAAAAGCATTATCGCCTAGTTTCTTTATAATCCGGAAAAGGCCGGCTCGCTTTGGCGCTAACTTTTTAACGGTGCCGGTTGGAATTCGTTCGGGAACTAAGCGGACAAAGACTTGATCGCCGACTTGAAAGTGCGACACTCTCCTATGTTGATTGACAAGTGCTTGATAGGAGTCATATTGGGAGGTCAAGGTTGCTCAGATATGTGTGTGTAAATCATGAATGTGTTGGGCGAAGGATTGTGTAAATTGACTTGTTTTATAGGATGGTGGTAACGAAACCAAGTCAAGGGGCACCCGAGCCTTATACCTGTGAACAATCTCATTAGGGGACATACCCGTGGACCTATTTTTTGAATTATTGTAGGCCAATTGGGCATGTGGAAGAAGTAAATCCCAAGTGCCTTTGTGATCACCAACTAGACATCTAAGAAGATTTCCTAGGCTCCTATTGACTACCTCCGTCTGTCCATCAGTTTGCGGATGATAAGCCGCGGAGAATAATGTTCCCATAAGAACCCACAAGGTTTTCCAAAAGTAGCTAGTGAATTTTACGTCCCTATCCGAGACAATAGTCTTCGGCACTCCTCGGTGACTAACGACGTCCTTAAAATACAGCTTCGCTATGTGAAAAGCGTCGTTGGTCTTACTACAAGCAATAAAATATGCCATTTTGGAGAACCTATCCACAACGACGAGAATAGAGTCGTAACGTCGAAGGGTGGGGGAAAGGCCTAATACGAAGTCCATGCTCACATCTTCCCATTGTACGGACGGGATAGGTAGCGGGGTGTACAAACCTACATTGGATTTAGTACCCATAGAAACTTGACACGTACGGAAACTGTTCACTACCCTCCCAACCATCGCGTTTAGTTTAGGCCAATAGAATTTCTCCTCTACGAGCGTAATCGTTTTGTCCCTCCCAAAGTGTTTCACCTCTAAATTCAAATCATCAACTCTAGAGTAGGACGCTCTCCGAAGTGAATGGAAATGCATGCAACACAACTCCAAGAAGCCAGCTAACGTCACCGACATGTGCAAGCGATGATCAAAGAGGGATAGAGGGAAGATATGTACCACCTGATTTGATGGGTAAAAATGTCGTGATGACACCAAGTCAAAAGGTACGATCGCCATAGAATCATAAACGACAGGCAATGAAGACATATCCATAATCATACACTTAGCAAAATGGTCAATCACAGGTAATGCGTAGTCAAATCTATAAAGGGTGGTGGAAAGACCGAACACGAGAGCGATCAACTCATCAACACATATACGCTGAGACATGCCCAAGGTAGGGACTAAAGTGGGCGTCTCGCAATAACTCGAACTTGGCCTAACTAATTCGCATCCTAAAAAGTTCGCTAGTCGAGTCAAATGAGCGGAAGGGACGACCGGTAAAATTGTTCATGGGATAAAATCTAGATCAGATGAAGAGATTTCACGCGACGGTGACAATACCAAAGAATGCTCATCCGGAAATACACTATTAGAGTCGTCCAAACCTACCCTTCCCTTGCTAAGTAGTTCTTCCACGACACTAGGTATATCACCTCCTTCAGGCTTGTCAGACACATCGTCAACTATCGCAGAAGGCTCAGAAGTAGGCTCAAAAAGGGTCAAGGCCGTAGTCAGGATGGGGCACTCAATAGTATGGTGGTCAAACACCACACTAGCATAGCATGTAGGAATCATCTTGTTACTCCCGTTGACAAGAATACTCTCACCCTGTGGGCTCATGGCATCCCTATCAATAATATTCGTCGAATCCGAAATATAGGACCTAAACTATTTATTTTCCCTAAAGGTGGAAGTAGGCACACTGTGGACAGGCCGACCTTTGTGGGGAAAAGATCTAGTCAGAGGCCTACCGTCATTCCTATAAGAAGGTATGGACCTAGAGCCATAACGACACTCACTCACAGGCTTGGAGCAATCAATGCGGAGGTAATCAGGGTCAAATTGAGAAGTGAGTATGCTACGCATGTGAGGCCACACATAAGCAATATCACCTATGCGACGCTCTTCATGTAGCCAAAACACTTGGGCTTGTCTTAACAACTTCTCTCGAGCGACAACAACCTTTTGGAGGTCGTCCAAGGCATGCAAATCGAAATATCATTCCATCTCCCTAAGCCAATCCCTAAAAAGTTGTGGATCCCCGTAGCCATCATAAGTGGGTGCATCTTTTCTAGTGCGCGGAAGAGTGTAGAGATGGTTGGGTTTCCTATGGCTTGTAGGCAAAGTAGGGTTGCGGTTAGCCATAACTTTGGCAAACAGTTCCCGAAGGTCCAACATGGAAACATTAACGTCATGGGACATACTCAGTGGGGACGGGAGAGTACGATCAACACGTTCTAAGGTGCGTGCAAGAGGAAATAGTTTTTTTTGGAGATAAAATCACCCTGTAGGTAGAATTTTTTTTGGGAAAATGATTTTTCCTAGGGCTGACCCTATATTGAAAACAAAAGATATTTATAATTTTCCTACGTGATAAAAATGTAGAACGTTAATTTTTTTTTTCTAGAAGTTTGCTGAAAAATAAAAATTTCAGCCCGCTATTTGCAGACCAGCTGGATAGAATTACGATCTTCCAATTTGCAGGCGGACCTAAAGAGGATGAATCGAAAAATTTTCTGTTTTAATGTTGCTGGAAATAAGTGCAGGAAGCTACAGAAAAATTTTCAGATTTTTTTGACAAGTTTTAAAATTTCGAGGGTTTTACTAAACGCAGACCAATCCGAAAATTTCAGATACTTGAAAGATGAGATCGACCAACAAGGAACACAGAGAGGATGTTTGCAATGTGAAAGTTTAAACAACCTCCCTCTGATACCAAATTGATGCAGCGTATGTCACCGTGAAATTTTAAACGGAGAAAACTCTAATTCGCCTACAATGCACGCTTGATTGTTCGCACCTACTCAAGCATCTATCGCTCGCAATACGTTCCTTTCCGCATACAATCCAAGACAAATCGGAGGAGTGTCAACTCTAAAATAGCGATCAAAATATGAGTCGACTTATTCCCCAAGAAAACGCAAAGGTTGCCAATCCTTTTCAAGAACAAGACCAAGGCGATAAGCCAAGATCCGATCAAGCAAAATGGATCTACCCGATCCGGAAAAAGAAACACGATCAATAACAATTTTATACCAGAGATTTGAAAGCGTTTAAGATTTAAAATCACGAAGAACACAATGGTTCTTCCTCCACAAATCTAACAAGAAGAAAGAACAAGAAAGGAGAGGGATTACCCAACCAAGAAGTAGAACACACAAGATAAGTGGGAGAATCACTTTCTCCACGGATCCAACGGCTTCACACCGAATGGGGCTGCAACCTTCTTCCACGGAGTCGCACCGATAGAAGCCACGCCGGAGTCGCATCGAAAGGGGGGGGCTAGAGGAGTCTCTCCATGGCCAAAATTCCTTAGCAAGGGGAATGGTATAGGTTTTCCAAATATTCAATATATTATCTCATCATAATAGCCTCCTTTAAATAGGAGTTACAAATGAAATCCAACCATCCAAGATTTGAGATGAAGATCTCAAATCTTAACTCATCATAATAGCCTCCTTTAAATAGGAGTTACAAATGAAATCCAACCATCCAAGATTTGAGATGAAGATCTCATCAATCCGGATGGTTAACAGCACACCAAATGTCTAACAACACACCAACATTAAAATAAAAATATTACAAGTTATATTTTAAAGCAAATAGAGTTAAACTAATTAAAACTATTTAAACCTTCTTCAAGTAGGCTTTGCGCGCCGCGGACTGAGGTTGTAACGCAGCTTTCCGTTAGGGCCCGTGTCGTTGTCATGATGCCTAAAATCTTTATGTTGTTGCGCCGCGGCAACCGGGTCGTCATCAAGAAGTGTTGGAGGAGCCGCGCCATCATTTACTAAGGCACATGTTTGGCACTTTGCCACATACAGTGCTACATCCTTCTTCAGCCCTGGCCACAAGAACAACTTCTTCATGTCCCTTTACATCTTCGTGCTCCCCGAGTGGATTAAGTACTTGGTATGATGAACCTCGTACATCAACTCCTCCCGAAGACTATCCGCACTAGGAATGCATAGCCGACCGTCCTTCCTTAGTAGCCCATCCATAACTACAAACTGGGAATTTGACCAATGCAACGATTCATCCAATGCCTGCTTCATACTGCTATCCTGAACCAAAGACCGCCAAATCCTATCAGCTAGGTCGTACTGCACCTCCGTCAACCACAATATTGCTTCAGCACTAGACTGCTTGTCGATGCAAGAGATCTCCAATGCCTCCAAATCACGGATTAATCTCTCATCATGCACTGCCAACCAGTTGGCCTGCGCCGGAGCCCTACTACTCAAAGCATCCTCCACTGCATTTCCTTTCCCAGGCACATAATTTATCTTGAAAGTGTAGTCCCCCAAGAACTCCATCCACCTTCGCTGCCTCATGTTCAGGTCCTTCTGATCTAGTAAGTACTTCAGGCTCTTATGATTGGTGTAAATGTCAACCTTTACACCGTACAGATAGTGCCTCCACAGCTTTAGAGCAAATATCATAGCCACTAATTCCAAATTATGGACCGAATAATTTCTCTCATGGACCTTCAACTGTCGCGATCTGTATGCTATTACTCTCCCATGCTGTAGCAGAACACAACCCAAACCACTGCCCGAAGCATCACTATAAATTTCAAATCCTTCAAACCCACTCGGCGAACACAAGATAGGTGTCGAGATCAACTGCCTCTTCAACTCTTCAAAAGCCTGCACGCACTCCAGCGTCCACATAAACTTTTGATCCTTCCTTGTCAACGTCGTGAGTGGTAGCGCGATCCGTGAGAAATTCTCCATGAAGCGCCTGCAGTAGCCGGCAAGACCCAAAAAGCTCTGGACTTCCGCCACCGTAGTCAACTCAGGCCACTCCTGAATTGCTGTTATCTTTGCCAGATCCACCGCAATCCCTTTACCACTAACAATATGCCCAAGGAACGCTATTGAGGACAACCAAAACTCACACTTGGAGAACATAGCATACAACTGATTCTTCCTCAACGTCTCCAACACCATATGCAGATGCTTGAAGTGATCATCCTCACACTGCAAGTACACCAAGATGTCATCGATAAACACTATAACAAATTAGTCTAGGTACTCTCTGAACGTCCTGTTAATTAGATCCATAAACACGGATGGCGCATTGGTAAGCCAAAACGGCATGACCGTAAACTCATAATGTCCAAACCTTGCGCTGAACACTGTCTTAGGGATGTCACATTCCCTTATCCTTAATTGGTAGTATCCGAATTTCAGATCTAGCTTCGAATATACTGTTGTCCCAACTAACTGATCAAATAGATCGTCAATCCTTGGGATTGGATACTTATTCTTTACCGTAAGTTTGTTCAACTCTCGATAATCAATATAAAGTCGTAAACTCCTGTCTTTCTTCTTAACTATAAGGACCGGTGCGGTCCAAGGCAACGAACTTGGACACACATAACCTTGCCCTAATAACTCTTGCAGTTGTACCTTCAACTCCGCCATCTCCTTAGGCGCTATCCGATACGGAGAGCGTGACACTAATTTGGCACCCAACACTTGTTCAATTGTAAAATCAATCTTCCGTTGAGGAGGGGCTCTCGGGAGATCGTTTGGAAATACATCAGGATACTCGGACACCACTACAATACTATCTAGACTAGGATTAGACATTGAAGCATGTACTGAAATGACAAACAGCTCAGCCCTAGACCGAACTGCCTTAATCACCTGAAGAGCCGACATCATAATCTTGCTCGACCCTTTCAAGCCCGCAAACCTTGTCTCCCGCCCAGTATTCAGTCCCAACTTATGATGGCGTGCCCCCTCGTCCACCATTTGAATACGATGCGGACGATGCTGATGATGATCCGGTTGATAAGGCAATACAACTCAAGGACGTGAGGCGGCACGATGACGCTAACGGAAGGCTACACTACAACTTCTTCCCGCAGCGTGCTACATCCACTGCAAAGAATTAGCCTTATTTATTTCATTTTCTTGAACTCTATTTTATATTTGGAATATAAAATTATCCTATGTTTAAGTGATAATTTTATATTCATTGCATGTTTTGTTATTTTTTATTTTGAACAATTTTAATGTTGGTGTGCATTTAGCCATTCGGATGGATGAGATTACATCTCCATCATGAATGGTTAAGGCTTGTTTGTAACTCCTATATTAGGAG
This sequence comes from Platanthera zijinensis, assembly GCA_039513925.1. Lineage (NCBI taxonomy): Eukaryota > Viridiplantae > Streptophyta > Magnoliopsida > Asparagales > Orchidaceae > Platanthera > Platanthera zijinensis. The sequence continues at coordinate 133,438,102 of CM077084.1, forward strand.
GCTTCCTTATGAGATAATTAGACAAGAATTTAACCTAATTCCTCCTTTGAGAATTTCGGCCAACAGGAGTCCTCTTCAAGCCGCCGCCCCCTTGCTTGTGGTGTGAAGCCGCCGCCCCCCCCCCTTGCTCCCTCCATCCGTTCGGTGCGAATCCGACTCGGCTTCCTTCGGTGCGACTCCTTGGAAGAAGGTTGCAAACCCTTCGGTGTGACGCCGGTGGATCCGTGGAGAGAGTGATTCTCCCACAGTTATCTTGTGTGAAAAGCTTTCCGGTTGGGTAATCACTTCCCTCTCCCTTGTGTGATTCTCTTCTTTAGTTGTGGTGGTTTCGCACTCGTTTTTTCCGAAAAATTAATTTAATCGCTGCAAGTTTTGGATCGAAATCGCCATTGCTTGGCTTTTTAATTCCGGATCGGGTGGATCCTATTTGCCTGAGCGGATCTTAGCCTATAGCCTTAGTCTTGCTCTCAAAAGGAGTGGCAACGTTTGTGTTTTTCTTGGGGAATATTCCGACTCAAATTTCCGATCATTGTTTTCGAGTCGACCATTCCTCCCTTGTTATTTGTGCTGCGTTCTTGCGACGAGAAACTATTGTGGGTGATAGGTGTTGTGTAGGTGCGGTAGATCTACGATGTGTAGTGCATAGATAGAGCGTTAGCTTCGTGAAGGTCTCCGATTCTGGACACCCTCTACAACAATTTGGTGTCAGAGGCGGTCGTCTCAATTTTCTAATTGAAACGTCCTCTCTTGATGCTCCATCAAAACGGAGAAAAAAATCAAGAAATTTTTTTTTGTGGTCTGCCAATAGCGGGCTAAAATCTGTATTTTTCTGCGAAAAACTGATTTTTTTTAATGATCTACATGTTAGTCACGTTGGGAATCTATAAAAGTATCTTATTTTCAATATAGCTACAGCCCTAGGAAAAATCATCTTTCCAAGATTTTTCTAAACCTGAATGCGCACTAGGCTAGGATCGGAATATTCGACTCCATCTACGTCTAGGATGGCTGTGAATGAGCATGTAGATCCCAACACCGAGGCCATAGCGGGGCTGCGTAACGAGATGACTAAACTTAGGAACATGATAACCCAGTTCATACAAACCCAAGCTAGGCCACCCCCACCACCCGTTAATGTTGAGTTGCCCCACCGGCGCCAACAAAGCTCCGATTCGGATTCTGATGGGGACTCCCCACGGGTGCCCCTCGAGGTCGTCGCCACGAGCGAGAGTTTGACATTACTAGGGCTGTCAAGATTGAGGCCCCCACTTACGACGGTATGGGAGATCCTCAACACTTCCTTAATTAAACGGTGGATATGGAATGTTACTTCGACGACACCATCTCACGGACCCCCAAAAGGTCCAAGTTGCTAGAATGAAGTTAACTGGTCGTGCCAAAACTTATTGGTTGAATGAAGAGCGTAGGCTAGGAACTGGGAACGGAGACCAAATTATTGGATGGCCCGTAATGAAGAATTTGTTGACCGATCAGTACGCCCCCGCGTACCATCAAACACAGATGTCTAATGAGCTTGCCACCCTGCGGCAAGGCTCAAGTTCGGTAGCTGACTATATGGGTGAAATTAAGGACCGTATGGTGTGATGTGACTTGAAGGTGATCTTCGAAGTCACTTTATCTAGATTTCGAAAGGGGCTTAAACCCGATATCCAAAGGAAGCTCTTACGATATGGCCACACAGATCTAAACATGAAATTCAATGCCACCCTCGACATTGAGAAACACTTAACATCTAAGGCTCACTCCCGTTATTCCCATACGAAGGGAAAATCCACTACCAGAGCATCTCCCTCCACATATCAGGACAAAGGGAAGTTCCGGTCCGCCGAATCAAAGTCTGTCGTGATCACTGCTAGGAACACTAAGAACCCTGCGAGCGAACGTATTCCCATCGGAAAGGTTAGCAAGACTAATGCTACATGTTACTCTTGTGGCATTCAAGGTCACTACGCCTTCGAATGCCCAACGAAAACTAAAGCCATAGCCTTGTTAGAGTCGACGACCGATTTTGCGGATTACGTTTATGAGGTTGCTGAGGAGAGCGACCCAGAAGGGGTCCCAAGTGACTTAGAGGACGATCACCCCCTTATGGTGATGCGTTGTATCTTGACCACTCCTCTTCCATTAGATGATTGGAAGAGGACGAGCATATTTTCTATGATTTTTAAGAGTGGCGAGAAGCTTTGCAAGCTGATTGTTGATAGTGGTAGCTGTGTGAATGTCGTATCTGAGAACGCTGTTGCACGTATGTCCTTGACCACGGAACCACACCCGACCCCATATCAGGTCGCTTGGATCAACAAGATCTCCGTACCCGTTACCAAGCGATGCCTGGTCCCACTCTCATTCAAATCCTACATTGATGAGGTGTGGTGTGATGACCTTCCGATGGACGCTTGTCATGTGTTGTTAGGACGCCCTTGGCTATACGACCATGATGTTACACATTTTGGTAGAGCCAATACTTATGAATTCAAATTCAATGGAAAAACCATCACTTTGAGACCGACCATCCCAAAGGAGCCCGTAGTCTTGTCTAAGGACACCACTATTCCGGTAGAACAGAAAACGTTGAATCTAGTTGGTAGGAAAGAGTTTGAGAGAGATCCATTCTTTGATGGAATTATGTATGCGCTAGTCCTCCTAAGTGCGAAGCCCGATTCTAGCATTTTGGATGAGTTACCTAGTGAGTTACGGGTACTGTTGGGGGAGTATAGGGACGTGTACCCGGATGAGTTGCCTCCCACGTTATCCCCGCTTAGGAATATCCAGCATGCGATAGATCTCAACCCGGGGTCTTCCTTGCCAAATCAACCCCATTATTGACTCCACCCCGCAGCTCACCTGGAGTTGCAGTCCTAGATAGAGGGCTTGCTAGAGAAAGGTTTTATTAGGACTAGTATGAGTCCATGTGCTGTACCAGCCCTAATTTCCCCCAAGAAGGATGGTACATGGAGGATGTGCGTTGATAGCCGGGCTATCAACAAAATCACCATCAAGTATAGGTTCCCCATTCCCCGCCTAGATGATTTGTTGGATGTCTTGTCTGGAGCCACCGTATTTTCCAAATTGGATCTTCGGAGTGGCTACCACCAGATAAGGATACGAGAGGGCGATGAGTGGAAGACGACATTTAAGTCGAAGGATAGTCTGTACGAATGGCTTGTGATGCCCTTTGGGTTATCCAATGGCCCTAGTACCTTCTCCCGGATGATGACACATGTCTTTCAGCCATTCATAGGGAAGTTCGTTGTCGTCTACTTTGACGATATTCTGATTTATAGCACCTCTACTACCGAGCACATCTCCCACATTAGAGTGATCCTTTCCACCCTGCGGAAGGAGACTTTATTTCTCAATCTTAAGAAATGCACTTTCTATGCCTCGAAGGTAGAGTTCTTAGGCTATATAGACGGCTCTAAGGGTATTCGAGTTGATTCGGGCAAGGTTCAGGTCATTAAGGACTGTCCCATGCCAACCACCCTACGTGAGATGCGTAGTTTCCATGGGTTAGCCACATTTTATCATCGTTTCATACGAGACTTCAGTAATATTATGGCGCATATCACAGACTTTATGAAGAAGGGAGAGTTTACATGGACGAAGTCCGTCACCTATGCTTTTGAACGAATAAAGGAGCTTATGACGGAGGCACCTGTCTTACGTCTACCTGCCTTTGCTAAAGTCTTTGAGCTCACATGTGATGCGTCTGGGGTAGGGATTGGAGGTGTCTTGAGCAAGGAGGGCCATCCCGTTAGTTATTTTAGCGAGAAGTTGTCCGGCCTTAAGCTGAACTATTCAAATTACGATAGGGAATTTTATGCTGTAGTCCGATGTCTACACCATTGGAGGCACTATCTCCTCTCCAAGGAGTTTGTGATCCTCTCCGACCATGAGGCTTTACGTTTCATCAACGGCCAGCATAAGATCAGCCCACGACATGCTAAGTGGGTAGCTTTCTTACAAGGTTACACGTTTAATCTCAAGCACCTTAAGGGAGCTGATAACCGAGTCGCGGACGCCCTTAGTCGTCTTAATATTCTACTCACCTTTATGGAAGTACATGTTGTAGGATTTGAGCGGGTTAAGGATGAGTACGCCACGTGTCCTGAATTCTCGGACTTCTATTTTTCTGCCCAGGATAGATCCCCCACGACGATATCTGCATACGTCATCAAGGACGGTTACCTGTTTAGGAACAGGAAGCTATGTATTCCGCAGTCATCGTTACGAATATATATCATATGGGTGTTGCATAGCGGAGGGTTGAGTGGCCACATCGGTAGAGATAAGACCATTATGTTAGTCGAGGAAAAATTTTATTGGCCAAAACTTAAGGTTATGGTGGGACAGGTAGTGAGTAGCATCCGCACGTGTCAGGTGTCTAAGGGTAGTAAAACCAACGTAGGATTATATACACCCTTGCCTATTCCCTCCATGCCTTGGGTAGACGTTAGTATGGATTTTGTATTAGGCCTCCCCATTACCCTACGCCATCACGACTCAGTTTTTGTAGTTGTGGATAGGTTTTCAAAGATGGCTTATTTCATCCCATGCAGTAGGACAAACGATGCGTCTCACGTCGCTAAACTATATTTTAAAGAAGTCGTTAGTCACCGTGGAGTGCCAAAGACCATAGTATCAGATAGGGACGTAAAATTCACTAGTTATTTTTGGAAAACTCTTTGGATATTAATGGGAACAAAATTATTGTTTTCCTCCGCCTATAATCCCCAAACTGATGGGCAGACGGAAGTGGTTAATCGGAGCTTAAGAAATTTGTTACGATGCCTTGTTAGTGATCACAAGAGCACTTGGGATCTTCTCCTTCCCCATGCCCAATTAGCCTACAATAATTCCAAGAATAGGTCTACGGGTCTGTCTCCGAATGAGATTGTCCACGGGTATAAGGCTCCTGTGCCGCTTGACTTGGTGTTGTTGCCCCCAACGTACAAGGCAAGTCAGTTTGCACAATCCTTCGCCCAGCACATCCATGATTTACACGCACGTATACGGGACACTTTGATTACGCAATACGACTCTTATCAAGCGCACGCTAATTTACATAGGAGAGTGTCAAACTTCAAAATTGGCGATCTAGTTTTAGTCCATTTGGTTCACGAACGCTTGTCAACTGGCACCGTTAAAAAGTTAGCACCAAAGCACGCCGACCCTTTTCGGATTGTTAAGAAGTTAGGTGACAACACTTTCGTTTTGTACTTGCCTGCTGATTGTGGTATCTCCCCCATTTTTAACGTTTCGGATTTAACGATGTTTGTGTCACCACCACAAGAGTTGATTTCTTTGTCGTCTTCTTCTGCCACTCTAAATTCTCATGGGTTGGGGAGTGGTAGTACAAATGATCTCTCTCTTTCGGTCCCCACCGGTATATCATCGGATGGTAAGTTGCCTTCCTTCCTGCCTACTGATAATATGTTCCCCAAGTTTCCACGGACGTTTTCCACTCCAGAGATGATACTTGATGCTGAGCCTGTTACCACTACTGATGGCGACACCCACCGGTTTCTCATCCGTTGGCGTGATCGGCCCCCTTCGGATGACTCTTGGGTACTTGAGATGGAGCTGCAAAGTTTGGATGCCACTCTCCTTCACCGCTATCGCTTGGACCACACAACGGAGATGCGTGCATTTGAGCGGGGGAGGATTGAAGGCGCGCCCCCTCCTCTACCATTTGAAGACGATGCTGACGATGCTGATGATGATTCGGTTGATAAGGCAATACAATTCAAGGACGTGAGGCGGCACGATGATGCTAACGGAAGGCTACGCTACAACTTCTGCCCGCGGCGTGCTACATCCACTGCAAAGAATTAGCCTTATTTATTTCATTTTCTTGAACACTATTTTATATTTGGAATATAAAATTATCTTATGTTTAAGTGATAATTTTATATTCATTGCATGTTTTGTTGTTTTTTATTTTGAACAATTATAATGTTGGTGTGCATTTAGCCATTCGGATGGATGAGATTACATCTCCATCATGAATGGTTAAGGCTTGTTTGTAACTCCTATATAAGGAGGCTTCCTTATGAGATAATTAGACAAGAATTTAACCAAATTCCTCCTTTGAGAATTTCGGCCAAGAGGAGTCCTCTCCAGCCACCGCCCCCCTTGCTTGTGGTGTGAAGCCGCCGCCCCCTTGCTCCCTCCATCCGTTCGGTGCGACTCCGGCGCGGCTTCCTTAGGTGCGACTCCTTGGAAGAAGGTTGAAAACCCTTCGGTGTGACGCCGGTGGATCTGTGGAGAGAGTGATTCTCCAGCAGTTATCTTGTGTGAAAAGCTTTCCGGTTGGGTAATCTCTTCCCTCTCCCTTGTGTGATTCTCTTCTTTAGTTGTGGTGGTTTCGCACTCGTTTTCTCCGGAAAATTAATTTAATCGCTGCAAGTTTTGGATTAAAATCGCCGTTGCTAGGCTTTTTAATTCCGGATCGGGTGGGTCCTATTTGCCTGAGCGGATCATGGCCTATAGCCTTTGTCTTGCTCTCAAAAGGAGTGGCAACCTTTGTGTTTTTCTTGGGGAATATTTCGACTCAAATTTCCGATCATTGTTTTCGAGTCGACCATTCCTCCCTTGTTATTTGTGCTGCGTTCTTGCGACGAGAAACTATTGTGGGCAATAGGTGTTGTGTAGGTGCGGTAGATCTACGACGTGTAGTGCGTAGATAGAGCGTTAGCTTCGTGGAGGTCTCCGATTCCGGACGCCCTCTACATCAACTTAACCTCTTTTCGGTTACAATCAATGCAGGCTCGCTGCTCCGAAAGCCAATCCATTCCAAAGATTACGTCGAACTCCACTAACGGTAGCACCGATGTTTGCAAATCGAACTCCTGATCCCCAATACACAACTTTACCACACAGATTCTATTCGCGCGCATTGAGCACCCATTGGGCAACAACACATCCAGCTTGTCCTTTGCCATCGAAGAAGGGACTTCGATGAGCGATACGAATCTTTCGGACAAGAAGGAATGCGATGCTCCCGTATCAAACAGAGCTCTCGCCGGACGATCGAAAATCAACACAAAGCCTAGCACCAACACAAATAAGCTTACACATACAAAGGTAACGGTTACAACAAAAAGCTAAACTGTAATAAATTTAACTCATACCTGTCACCACGTCAGCTTGTTTGATGTCCTTTTGCAGGCTAAGGTTATAAACTCTAGGCTGGGCCGGAGCATGGTGGGATGCGGTCGACTCCGCCGCCTTCCCTTTTTCCTCATAAGTTGTTCATTGCCTCCTCTCGGACTTTGCACGTCCGCTCCAACATTCTCTTGCAAAATGTCCCACCTTTCCACAATTGTAACAGGCTCCTGGGGCTTGACAAGGGTTTGCCCCCGTCGTACCAGGAGAAGGGGCTGAACTCGAAGTCTTCTGCTTCTTGTTCCATCTGTGGAAACCTGACTTTTAATTTGGCACTTTAAACTCTGACTTTGTTGGTTCCCTAGTTTTGATTTGGGCTGTGTCATCTCTTTTAGGCTTATTTGACCCAAGATTTATCTATGGTCAATGGTTAGACTAAAAGGTTAGTCTATCCATTGGATAGTTTGTTTTGATTGGATTGTTATGATTTTTGGCTAAGTATTTTTGTGCTCGACGATAGTCGATCGTCGCTCGACGATCTTCGACTGAAGATCGACGATTTCAGAGTTATATGAACTCTGAAGTAGGATCGATAATCTGCCTGCTCAGATCGACGATCGTATTGCCCTGGTCAACGTTTTCTGTGAAGAAAGTTTTTCTTCAGGTCGACGATCTGCTTGCTCAGATCGACGATCTCCGTTCTCTGGTCGACGATTTCTGTACGCTATTTCTTGTATTCTTCTCTGTTAAGATAATGTTTTATTTCCTCATTCGTAAGAAATATTTTACTCAAATATTCTGCTTAATTAAATGCTCATATTCCTTTGCTTATTTGCAATATTCTTCTTGTATTAATTGAGAGATTTGGCAGAATAAAGTCTTTTGTTTTATTAGAGGAAATCGTGTTTTCTAACAGCTGTATTGTAGCCGTTATGCCTTCCTTCCTGTGCCAATTTATAAAGTCAATTTGATAGGATATTTTAATATCCTTGATTCCTTTTTGGGAATGACAGAGAAGATTTCTAGCGCAGCTTTCTTTATTTGTTTTATTGTATTGTTTGGAAAGATCTTTTAGTGCAGGGCTCGAGACATTATTCAAAAATAAGAGAGAAGGTTCTATATTAGTAGTGTAGATCGTTGAAGACATATACAACAACTCAATACAATTCTCAACAAACACAGAACCAGTATTATCAAGTGAAAAAGAAAAAGCTCTTCTTCTCCCTGAGTGCATCCTGTCTTCAGGAAATCAACTCTCAGTGCTCAAGCTTTCAAGAAGAAGAACATCCCAGATTGCAAAAAGCTCCTGAAGAAGAACATTAACTCAATATTCAGAGTCTTCTTCGTAGCTGTTTCAGAAAGCTGTTCAAAGCAATTTTGAATTCCTACACCCTGAAGCAAAGCTTCTTCCTGGACATTCTCTAAGCCAGGGGGAGCTTTGAATAATTCAGAGCAATCCACTAGCTTCTCTGAACACAGAGAAGAAACTCTAACTTTCTTCTTTAACCTCCTGTAAAGGGGTTATTACTCCCTTCAAAAGTGAACCATTGGTGGCAGGACACCTGATCAAAAACCTGTGTGTTTGGTTCTTAGGCACCGGATCAAAAGCCTTAAGGGTTTTTAGATCTACCTGAAGAAGATCTTGTGGTGGCAGGGCACCTGATAAAAACCTGTAGTGGATTCCTACCAGGGTGGTAGAAGAGTGGATGTACCCAATTAGGGAACCACTATAAAGTTCTGGTGTTGTCTGGTTGCTCATTTAATTTATGCTCTGTGGCTGTGATGGATATAACTAGGTTGCTAGTTGCTGTGTTAGGACTTATGCTTGACTGAAACTTCAGTTAGCATCCTTTGGTATTCACTCACTCTGTTAGGCTTTTAGTTTAAAGCTTTTATTTTTATATTCCGCAAATAGCTCAAGAGAAGTGTTTAGAGTCTCTTCATTTTTGAATACTCTATTCACCCCCCTCTAGAGTAGTAAGTATCTTATCCCCTCTCTTTCAATTGGTATCAGAGGGAGGTTGGTTATTCAATAACTTAACCATTCCTTGGTTGATTAGTTGAACAGGCTAACACCTGAACCCTAAGATCTTGTGATAAGATACTTTGATACCATATACACTTACACTAGATTCATGGCCCAGTACAAAGATTACTGTAGCATCAGACCTCCAGTATGCAACTTAACAAAGTTTTGCATCTAGAAGGCAAGAATCAGACTCTACATGAACTCCATTGATGAAGATATTTTTTCTTCTATCTTAACAGGGCCACCAACACCACCTGCTGCAGCCACTGCTACAACATCTACAAATCTCAGTGCAGTGCCACCTCCTGACTACAATGAAACATACAAGAAGGCCAAGATAGCTGATGCTAAAGCAATGAATATCCTGGCTCAGACCATGTCTGATGAAACATTCCAGAAAGTGGCTGATTGCACCTCAATAAAAGCCATGTGGGACTCTCTGAATCAGATTGTAGCTGGTTCAATAGATAAGAGGAAGGACAGAAGGTCCAACCTCATATCCAAATATGAGAACTTCAAGAAGGAAGAGGCTGAGATAGTAGAAGCTATGTACACAAGGCTCAGCTCCATAATCCATGAGCTGAGAACACTGGATAAGGAGATTACATTGACAGAAGTCAATGACAAAATTCTGATATGCTTTCCTAGCACATGGGATCTTAAAATCTGGCCAATCAAGGAGTCCAGAAGTATAATAGAGATCTCAACTGAAGCCCTCCTTGGCAAGCTCAAATCATTTGAGCAAGTACTGAAGACCAGGGAAGCTGAAGCTGAAGCTAAAGCACCCACTCCAACAAGGAAAGAGCAAACCCTTGCTCTTAAGGCTGATGATGAGTCAAAGGTGACTCAATCAAATAAAAAATTGCCTGCACTCTTTGCCAAAAGTTTTTACAAGATGGGAAGGAAGGACAACAGAAGGAAGTCATCAAAGTATGATGACAAGCCAAGGTATGATAAAACTCCTTCTAAAGAAATTGTTTGCTATGGATGCAGGAAGCCTGGACACATTCTCCCTGAGTGTCCAGAGAAAAAGCATAAAGAAATAAGGAAAGAAAAGGATCATGAGAAGCACTACTCCAAGGCATCTTCTCACAAACACAAGAAGAAAGAGAAAGGTCTTGTTGCAAAGACCTGGAGTGACACTGAGGAAGACTCATCTTCCTCCAGCTCCAATGAAGATGATGAAGAAGAGAAGAAAGCTAAAGAGATTTGCCTCATGGAAATCGATTCCTGCAGCAGTAATTCAGCTGCAGAGATAACTGAAGATGAGGAGGATGAGTTATCTGATGTAGACCAGGTAATAGCATCTTATGATTTTACTTCAAATTATTTTAAGCATGAATTCAAAACTCTGTGTTTAGATTTACTTAGCTCAGAAAAGGAGATAAAATTGCTTAGAGAGAAACTAGCTGAAACAGAATCCTTAACTAGTGAAAATATTAGATTAGAATCAGAACTCACTAGATCATCTGAGGAAATTTAGTTTCTTAACCTAGAACTAGCCAAAGCTAAGAGATTAGAAGATTCACTTAATGGTAGGAGCCTTAAGTTGCTAGAAATCACTAACACTGCCAACACTAGGACAGATAACAATAAGTTAGGCTTAGGTGCCTTCTCTAGTGAACCCCCATTGCTCCTTAAATATAATCTATCTACACCAGTAAAGTTTGTTTCTGAAAAGGGAATACACAATATTGAGGTTGTCCAGAAAGCCAAGAAAGTGCTAAATACAATTAAGAGAAACAAAAGGAAACAGAAGTTTATAGAAATACAAAAATCGTCGAACGCCCATCGACGATCGCCGCACCCATCGTCGAACGACAATCGACGATCTCTGAACTCACCTGCTCGGAACAATTACTCAGCAATGAGGGATCGACGATCTCAGCCTGAGTCGTCGAACAGAGATCGACGATCGTGGAACCCAGAATTCTATTCTGTGAACCAAGATCGACGATCTGGGTACCGATCGTCGACCATCGATCGATGATCAGAACTAAATTCTCAAAATTACAACAATGCTTACAGGAATAATAAGTTTAACAGCAACCCTAGGTCTGCTAATCTATCTTCAGATTAGATTATCCCACCTAGGATATCTCACCCCCTAGGATATCATCCTCAACCTGCATATTCTTTCATTTCTAGTTTCTCTTATGTGAAGAACAAGGGACCCAAGGTTACCTGGGTCCACAATGTTTAATTTATATTGTTGCAGGTGAAGACCTATCCTATCACTCAGGACAAGTGGTATTTGGATAGTGGATGCTCCAAGCATATGACAGGAAATAAAGATAATCTTTCAAGCTTCAAAGCCAAGTTCGGACCAAAGGTGGTCTTTGGTGATTCAAGCTGTGGTCAGACTGAAGGATATGGCAAATTCACCTTAGGATAAGTGACTTTCAAGAAGGTAGCATATGTCACAGGACTAAAGCACAATCTCATTTCAGTAAGTCAGCTCTGTGATGCTGGCTACCAGGTTTTGTTTTCTAATACTCTATGCAATATTACTTTGAACAATGAAATTGTGCTGGTAGGTATTAGATAAGGTAATATATATCTTGTAGATTTTAATTCTACTTCTTCTGAAATTTGTTTATTTAATGAAGTGAGTAGTAATAATACTTTGTGGCATAGAAGGCTAGGTCATGTTAACCTTAAAAATATATCTAGGTTATCCAAATACCACCTTATCAGAGGTTTGCCCTCTTGCCCCCACAAGAAGGAAGGCCTATGCAAGGCTTGTCAGCTAGGCAAGCAAACCAAAAATAGTTTCAAAGCTGTAAATAAAAGTGATTCACCTAGAATTCTATACCTATTGCACTTGGACCTTTTTGGTCCAATAGCTGTACAAAGTCTAGGAGGGAAATTCTATACCCTAGTGATTGTAGATGATTACTCCAGATTCACTTGGGTGTTCTTCTTGAGAACTAAATCTGATAACTTTAAAGTTCTTACAGACTTTCTACATTGTATAAAGATTGAGTTCAATACTCATATTGCTCTGATCAGAAGTGATCATAGGACAGAGTTTGATTCTCTTCTTATGCAAGAATTCTGTGAGAAAGAAGGTATCAGACACAGTTTCTCTGCTCCTAGAACTCCTCAACAAAATGGGGTAGTTGAAAGGAAAAACAGAACCCTGATTGAAGCTGCAGGAACATTGTTAGCAGATGCTAACATGCCTCTATCCTTCTGGGCAGAAGCAGTTAGCACAGCTAATTATGTGCTGAACAGGAGTCTGATACATAAACTAAAGGGGAAGACTCCTTATGAATTACTTAAAGGAAAGAAACCTAAAATAGATTATTTTAGAATCTTTGGCTGTGTAGTCTATATCCACAATAATAACAAAGAATATATTAGAAAGTTTGAAGCAAAGTCTTCAATGGAAATCTTTCTAGGATAGTCCCAAGTAAGCAAAGCTTATAGGGTATTTAATAAATCCACCCTAAAAATTGAAGAATAAGTGCATGTGTCCTTTGATGAAACAAAAATGTTTTACAAAGAAAAGGAAACTTCCTCCAACAACTCTTTGCAGGTATCTGACTTATACAAGAACTTGGATAAGCTGAAACTCACACAGGAGATTCAACCTCAATCAACACCTCAGACAGTTGACTCAGAAAGTGATGAAGATCAGACAGAAGTAATTGCAAATGTACCAACAGCCAATCTAATTACACCAGAGGAATTGATTCCAACTGCTGTTGAAGATCACATTCCACCACCTGATTATGTCACACTTAGAAATCACCCTACATCTCAAGTGATTGGATACATTTCAACTGGTGTGCAAACAAGACATCAACTAAGTCAAAATGTGATGCTTGCCTGTTTTCCTTCTCAGATTGAGCCCTTATCCATAAAAGATGCTGAGCAAGATCCCCACTGGATCATTGCTATGCAAGAAGGGCTAAACCAGTTTTAGAGATGCAAAGTGTGGAATTTGGTTCCAAGACCAAAAGGCCAACTGGTTATAGGCACCAAATGGGTGTTCAGAAATAAGTTGGATGCACAAGGAATAATTGTAAGGAATAAAGCAAGGCTTGTAGCACAAGGCTACAGACAGGAAGAAGGAATAGATTATGATCAGACTTTTGCTCCTGTTGCAAGGCTAGAGGCAATAAGGATCTTTCTAGCATATGCAGCCTACATGAAGTTTAAGGTTTTTCAGATGGATGTCAAGAGTGCATTCCTAAATGGTGAGCTAAAGAAAGAGGTATTTGTTGAACAACCTCCTGGTTTCATTTCTTCAACTTATCCCTCACATGTTTTTAAGTTGGAAAAAGCTCTGTATGGACTTAAGCAGGCTCCTAGAGCATGGTATGAGACTTTAGCTAATTTCCTATTAGAACATAAGTTTGTAAGAGGCATAGTTGATATAACTCTTTTTATTAAGCACCACAAAGACAAAATCCTGTTAGTTCAAATCAATGTGGATGATATTATATTTGGTTCCACTGATCCCAAACAATGCAAAAGGTTCTCTGACTTAATGCATTCTAAATTTGAGATGAGTAGTATGAGTGAGCTGTCTTATTTCCTTGATCTCCAAGTGAAACAAGATGCTGATGACATCTTCATCTCCCAATCTAAATATGCCAAGGAATTGGTAAAGAAGTTTGGGATGACAGATGCTTCAGCAATGCACACTCCTATGGCTACTAATGTAGTTATTGATTCTTATGATAAGGGCAAGCCTGTTGATCAGAAAAATTATAGGTCCATTGTTGGTTCCCTATTATATCTAACTGCAAGTAGGCCTGATATAATGTTTGCCACATGCCTATATGCTAGATTTAAGGTCAACCCTAAGGAATCTCATTTGACTCTTCTCAAGAGAATCTTAAGATACTTGAAGGGATGTCCTAATTTAGGACTTTGGTACACAGCTGAATCAGAATTTGAGTTGATTGGATACTCAGATGATGACTATGCTGGCTGTAGAGTTGACAGGAAGAGCACCTCAGGGACTTGTCAGTTCATAGGTGAGAGGTTCGTCTCTTGGTTTTGTAAAAAGCAGACTTCTGTTTCAACTTCAACTACAGAGGCTGAATATATAGCAGCTGCTAGTTGCTGTTCACAGATTCTGTGGATTCAAAATCAACTTTTGGATTATGGGTATACACACAAGAACACCAAAATCATGTGTGACAGTACCAGTGCAATTTCCATAGCACAAAATCCTGTGCACCACTCCAGGACTAAGCACATTGACATTAGACACCATTTTCTTAGAGACTGTGTTGACAAGAATAAGATAAATCTCGAGTTTATACCCACAGATCTACAGAGAAATGATATTTTCACAAAGCCATTAGATGAACAGAAACATCTATTCTTTTTGAATCAACTAGGCATGATGGATGGATCAGACTAAGTGAAAAATATTCTAAGTTGAAATCTGTTCTAAAATCGTCGAACGGCGTTCGAAGATAGTCGAACAGGTTGAGCCTGATCGTTGACCCCAGGTCTACGATAGCTCTTTGCGCTTAGAGACAGAAATCGTCGACTGATGATCGATGAATCTGCTTCGGAAACCAATCGCCGACCGATGATCGACGACCGATTCTCTTGACCTTCACTCAGAGATCGACGTTTTTTACTTTATTCCAAAACGATCGTCTATCTAGGTCTGAAGATCGTCGACGGAGCTCGCCTTTTCATATTCTGCTTTCAGGATTATCTCAAGCTCTCATCCCGCATTTTTCTCTTCCCTCTTCTTGCGATCTTTCCCGTTCCAGATCTTCTAGTCGTTTTCGATGGCGATTTCCTCTGCAGCCTTGTCTGTGATGAAGTTTGACGCCAGCTTCAGTGTCGATTTCGAGTCTTTCAGCGACATCGATCAGATTTTTCAGGAAATGCTACAGTTATGTGACGATCAAGGCCTCAAGAAACTGATGTCCACAAGGATCAAGCTACACATGTCTGAAATAAAGGAATGAGTTTATACGTCCTCTTCAGATGACAAGACGATGACTGGATCAATCAACGACGTAGAGGTAACTCTCTCTCCAGAGATTCTAACTTAAATTTTTGAGCTACAGAATGGTTCTGATGAGTATGAACAAGACTCTACTGAGTATGCGAGGATGCTGCTGGAAATGGGTCATTTAGAAGGCATCCCATCCAAGCTCCTAAAGGTAAACTTATCAGTAGGTTTCAAGTTTTTGGCTGATCTTGTTGGGAAAGAGTTGCTCGGAAAGCACTCAACCCATGACAACATAAATCGACAGCAGTTTGCCTTGATGTCTGCGCTAGTAAACAAGAAAGCAATCAACTGGGCGGGATTGCTGTTTGAACTGATCAGGAAGAAGAACAATAAGAAAGAGGTGTCCCTCGGAAGGATAATTGCGGTCTTTCTATCCAAGAAAGCGCCCAAGCTGTTAGGATCTGTTCCTACAGCAATCAATGCTAGCAAAAGGATTTACCCTTCACTGTTTGTGAAATGGAAAAGGATAATACAGAAGCCAACAAAGACTGAGTCTGCCCTTCCAGCATCTGAGAGCACAAGGGTTGTTGCAGTCGCTCCACAACCTAGTGAAGATCTTCCTGCTTCCTCTTCCTTACCATCTACCTCCATAGACATTCCTTCTTCTCCCGTGAACAATCCATCTCAACCTGCTTCCCCAACACCGTCCCATCTTGAATTACCTAACTTCAATTTGGATTCTATGTTTAACCTGCTTACCCCTTCACCTCATCCTTCACCAGCTAAAATTCCTCACCAATCTCCAGCCTCTCCAAATCATCAATCACCTACTACAGATCAACCATCTCATCATACATCACCTCATGATGAAGCAACAGTTCAGAAGACCACCATCCCTGATGATTCTCCATCAACAATTCCTCCATCATTCCAAATTACCCTAGCATTCATTGCATCAGTCTTAGACCTCATCACCCCTTCCATAAAAGCCATGATAGCTGAGGCCATTGCCCCCCTTGCTTTATCTATCTCCACTCTTGCTGCCTCTATCTCTGCCCTTTCAAACCCTTCTTCATCTAGGGGCCTGGGTTTAGTTCTCACCGAACCCAGGCAGGGGGAGATGTTCAATGAAGATGAGTCAGGATCTGCTCGGGCTCATCAGATTGTGTAGTCTCCAGCAGCAGTAGAGCCAGAAATTTGCTTAGATACAGCTCCAGATACAGATGTTTTATATTCTGCTCAGAGGATAAGTATAGATTTAGATGCTCCAGTAGTCTATGGAGAAGAACTGGAGGCATTCCTTGACTCTGATGTTGAGTCCTCTTCTTCCTCCTATGGATACCTTTCCGATTCAATCTCCTCCCCTTGTACTTCTGATCCTCTCCAGGCCATTGTTTGCTATAAGAGACCAGTGTGCCTTCAAATTTTGGATAAGTTTGTTATTTCTGAAACAATAACTGAAGCAGCTCTTGCCTTCAAAGTTTGTCTTAAGGAGATCTCTACTCTAGTAGTTGCCAGGTACCTAGAAGGAATCATTACATCATTTCTAGAAGCCAAATGGAAGTCTGCAGAATCTTTAGATAAGATTGAGTCAGTTGCTGCTCTAGAAAAGGTTCCAGATGTTGGTTCTGCTGTACCATCGACTTTTTGGGACGACACTCCAGGACCAAACTTGGATGATCTCATTGCCCAAGACATACTAGAAGAAGAAAGAGAAAAAGCCATTGAGAAGGCTAAAGAAGAAAAAGAGAAGGTTTTGTTCAAAGAAATTGATGATCTATATGACAAAACTCAGTCCTCTCATTCATAAGATGAGGATGAGGATTTTGATGATTCTGAAGGGAATAAGAAAAAGAAAAGGTTTGCTGGAAAGAAAAGGAAAGTTGTTGCTCCACCTCTTCCAAATCCAGATCATGATACTCCCTACTACATTTTGAAAGGAACTGATCCCAAAGCAAAGAATTTTGAGGCCTGGATGTGGTACTCCCAGAATGAACAAAAAGCAAGGAAGAAGAGCAGGAGGTACTCTCCTCCTCCCAAGGGATTTCCGAGAGGTCCTCCTCCTCCTCCTCCATCTGCTGGTGCTTCTGGAAATATTGCTTCCAGATCTTCTGCTTCTTCAGCTAGCCAGAATCAGTCCTATACATATCAGAGAAAGGGAAGGCAGCCTCCTCCAAGCAGCTCATACAATCAGAGGCAGACTAGGCACTCAGACACTCCAAGAGAACAGGTAAAGGAAGTTGTATATCAACAACCTACCTTCTCTCCTCCTCCAGCTCCTAAGTCTTCTCCAAAACCAAGATTGTCTTCTTCAAAAGAAAAACCTGCTCAGGTCAAGCAAGCTGATTTCAAAGGAAAAAGAGTTGTATACTCTGACAGGTCTAACAAAAAGTTTGCTGAATTTGCTCCTCCACCCAGTCTTTCAATTCAAGAGCCAACAGATCTGAATGACAAGCCATCTCAAGTACAAACTGAAATTTTTCTAACTCAGTCAGTGAAATTTAAAACTGTAAATCCTTTGGATCTATCTGAAGAAAATGAGTATGAAAGCCAAGAGCTTGATTCCAACTTTAGAATGGCTAGATTTTTAGAACTAGTTGGAGCTGCACAAATCAGGAAAGCTAAATCAGAAGGCAAAGACATATCAGAATTCTCCACCATGTCAAAATACAGGAAGAAAGAGTTGGATAGATTTCAATTCAGCTCAGAGGTTTTTGATGTTTCAAAATATATGGAAAAACATCCAGAAGCTGTTCTGCCCAAAGCAGGAGAACTGAAGATCATTGGAGAACATGACCTGAAGCTATCAAAGAAGGAAGCATATGATTGTAAAAGAAAAATTTCTTTCTCTCCTGCTTCTTCTATTCCTCCCTCAGACTCTGCTAATAATTAACTATGTTGTTTGTTTATCTATCTGATTTATTCCAATCTGACTGCTGATTATATCTATCTGTATTAGATTTATTTTGTTTGAGTGACATCACCCAAATAGGGGGAGATTGTTGGTTCCCTAGTTTTGATTTGGGCTGTGTCATCTCTTTTAGGCTTATTTGACCCAAGATTTATCTATGGTCAATGGTTTGACTAAAAGGTTAGTCTATCCATATCATAGTTTGTTTGGATTGGATTGTTATGATTTTTGGCTAAGTATTTTTGTGCTCGACGATAGTCGATCGTCGCTCGACGATTTTGGACTGAAGATCGACGATTTCAGAGTTATATGAACTCTGAAGTAGGATCGACGATCTGCCATCGACGATCGTGTTGCCCTGTTCAACGTTTTTTGTGAAGAAAGTTTTTCTTCAGGTCGACGATCTGCTTGCTCAGATCGACGATCTCCGTTCTCTGGTCGACGATTTTTGTACGCTATTTCTTGTATTCTTCTCTGTTAAGATAATGTTTTATTTCCTCATTCGTAAGACATATTTTACTCAAATATTCTGCTTAATTAAATGCTCATATTCCTTTGCTTATTTGCAATATTCTTCTTGCATTAATTGAGAGATTTGGCAGAATAAAGTCTTTTGTTTTATTCGAGGAAATTGTGTTTTCTAACAGCTGTATTATAGCCATTATGCCTTGCTTCCTGTGCCAATTTATAAAGTCAATTTGATAGGATATTTTAATATCCTTAATTCCTTTTTGGGAATGACAGAGAAGATTTTTAGCGCAGCTTTATTTATTTGTTTTATTGTATTGTTTGGAAAGATCTTTTAGTGCAGGGCTTGAGACAATATTCAAAAATAAGAGAGAAGGTTCTATATTAGTAGTGTAGATCGTTGAAGACATATACAACAACTCAATACAACTCTCAACAGACACAGAACCAGTATTCTCATGTGAAAAAGAAAAAGCTCTTCTTCTCCTTGAGTGAATCCTGACTTCAGGAAATCAACTCTCAGTGCTCAAGCTTTCAAGAAGAAGAACATCCTAGATTGAAAAAAGCTCCTGAAGGAGAACATTCACTCAATATTCAGAGTCTTCTTCGTAGCTGTTTCAGAAAGTTGTTCAAAACAATTTGGAGTTCCTACAACCTGAAGAAAAGCTTCTTCCTGGACATTCTCTAAGCCAGGGGGAGCTTTGAATAATTCAGAGCAATCCACTAGCTTCTCTGAACACAGAGAAGACACTCTAACTTTCTTCTTTAACCTCCTGTAAAAGGGTTATTACTCCCTTCAAAAGTGAACCATTGGTGGCAGGGCACCTGATCAAAAACCTGTGTGTTTGGTTCTTAGGCACCTGATCAAAAGCCTTAAGGGTTTCTAGATCTACCTGAAGAAGATCTTATGGTGGCAGGGCACCTGATAAAAAACCTGTAGAGGATTCCTACCAGGGTGGTAGAAGAGTGGATGTACCCAATTGGGGAACCACTATAAAGTTCTTGTGTTGTCTGGTTGCTCATTTAATTTATGCTCTGTGGCTGTGATAGATATAACTAGGTTGCTAGTTGCTGTGTTAGGACTTATGCTTGACTAAAACTTCAGTTAGCATCCTTTGGTATTCACTCACTCTGTTAGGCTTTTAGTTTAAAGCTTTTATTTTTATATTCCGCAAATAGCTCAAGAGAAGTGTTTAGAGTCTCTTCATTTTTGAATACTCTATTCACCCCCCCTCTAGAGTAGTAAGTATCTTATCCCCTCTCTTTCAGACTTCTTCTCCACTGGGCCCTTCTTCTCTTGTACTTTCCTTGCAATCCTTTCCAAAGACCGAGCCGCATTTACCAAGGCTAGGAATCCCTATGCCTTAGGCCCAGCAAGGAGTAGCTGTAGGTCGCTCCGTAGAACCTCATAAAATCGGTTTGTCTTCCTCTCTTCTTCAGTAAACATAGCACCAGCATAACGACCTAACTGAGTAAACTCGTGGAGATACTCATCCACGCTACTCGCTCCCTGAGTCAATCCAAGATACTTATTCTCCATCTCAAGCTTCTGGGCAGAAGGTAGGTTTCTGGCCAAGAATAACCTTGAGAATTCCTCCATCGGTACTTCGGCAAGTTGCCTTCCCACTAAGAGATGAACCTCCAAATCGTCCCACCACATCCTTGCCTCACCGGCCAATAGGAAGGTCGCTATTGTGGTCTTCTGCCACTTTGCAGTTTATGTGGTGGTCATGACCCTCTTCATCGTAGAGAGCCAATCCTCAGCTTGAGTTGGCGTTCCCAACCCATCGAATACCGGAGGGTTAAAACTCATCACTTGCTTGAGCTGTTTCTTCGTGGCTTTTCTTGGTGCTACCGGATCAACTGCCCCACGCTCTACTACTCCCGGCACTACCAATCTAATCAGTCCTTGCTCATTAACAGGTGGTGCGTGCTGCACTTGCTGGGCATTTATCATGGCAAAAAATGCTTCAGCCACCAATCTGATGGTTTCTACTGAATGAGGTGTTGTAGGCACGTCTCTTGGTGTACTACTTTCCGCTGATTGCAGATGCTCTGATTGCCCCGCACCACTTCTAGACACCTATAATAGCATAAACCCTTGATTAGGCGACACACAAATTGCTAAAAGCAATCATTAGAACACTTAGGTTCCCAAAACAAGTGTATTTTTTTCATTTCTAAGTGGACATTCATGGGTTCTTTTATGTTATAACGATGACACACATAGATGTGCTCACCACCCCTTAGAAGAATTCGCCCATGAATTCAATTACAGATTGTAAGACCCCCCTTTTTTTTTTCTTTTTTGACACCGGGGTCTTAGGCCCAGAGTCGCCGCCTTGCGGTGATACCTTCGCACTTGGGAAGGTTGTCACTACAAGACGCCGACTCTGCCGGCCAATCTCGATCATAACTGTAGCATAAGAAGAGATGCAAGTCCACAGAAATCACATATATAGAAATAAACTCCACGAAGGGAGTGTCCACAGATAGTACATATAATAAAATCTCGGGCTTATGCCCGGTACATCAAATCCTCACTACAATTCTCTCATCGCGGAAGCAAACTAATACAACTACTATAGTTCGGGACTCACTGTCCCTGCTGTCTGGACTCCAGTGCTAGACTGTCCGATCTCCAAGCATGCCGACCTCCGGGGCTGCTCCTCCATGCTGGGCTCCGTGGTCCCCTAGATGATGTGGTTCAAAAACCATTAGTCTAAAAGACTAAGTCCTATCGTCCCCCACCCCTTCCCCCATGTCTCCTAAGCACCGAGCGGGGAGAAGGAAAGGGAAGGACATGAAGGTGGAGAATAGTCAAATTCCAAATGGCAGCGTAATTAAACTAACAATGTTAAGTGTGATAATAATTATACAAATTAAATAAGTAACCTTAACTTATGTGGGTACACATAAGCTAAGGGATCTTTTGCAGGGCTCCTATCGTATAAAAAGTCCCATACCGATTTATACGATAGGGTGTCGGTTTTTATTAGCAGGCTTATAATATTGAAAGAGAACCTTGACTTATAAGCACGCTCACACGAACTTATAGGCCAAGGGGTCGTTTTGCAAGGCCTAATGTATAGAGCGTCCCATACCGCTTATACATTAGGTGTCAGGTTATATGCAATGACGATGCTATGAAATGCAAGTATGCTATGATGTGAACAGACAAGTGCAACTCACCCACTCGACTCTGTGTACACAGACCTTTAGTTCCCTCTTTCGGAGCCGTTACCTCCCAGGATACCTCCGTAGTGGCAGACGGAAGCGGTGGGTTGGGCCTCGCCCACCTCTAAACCAGTAAAGCACTACCGGTTAGACCTATCGTACGCCTCAATGCTTGGTGCACTAAGCGGACGCCTGCGTACTCTTGCCGGCTGGCGCACCGGACTTCTGTTGGCGAAGTGCTCACCACACTTGCCGAGCCAACGATATTGGTGTCGGTGCATCGAACTCCCCAATATCGAAGACCCACCACCTTAAACCTTTTATGCACATGCAATAGTTATGATTCAAACAACCAACTGAGCCAAAGCTCACCGGACTATCCCGTCCGTCATAACCGTCAACCGAGCCAAAGCTCACCGGACAATCCCGTCCGTCATAATCTACTACTGAGCCAAAGCTCCCCGGACTATCCCGTCCGTCATAATCAACAACCGAGCTGAAGCTCGCCAGACTCCCATACCCAATAACTACCGGGCTTATTGCCCAAGTAACCCATACTAACTCCCGGGACACTGGGGTGTGAGAGTGTGAAATCCTAAGTTTACTATCTACTCCTATGCCTACGACTTAGGTTTTACCCATTTCATTTCCAGATTATAGTAACTAGACCTAAGGTGATTTGACCTTCCACTTTATGGGGGAGACGATCTTTCGTCGATCCCAAACATCACCCATCATTTAGTCAAACTCATTCCTATCTCATCCCACCCTGAGTGATGAACTCATTCCACCAATTTTTTGACTTATGAACCTAACTTGCACTCCAGATTATTTCTGAAGAATTACTATATGCAGACCATCAAGGTTTAATGTTAAGTAAAAAGAGAAGTATGTCAAATAATCATCCGATACTCCTATAATAATTTATGGAGGTCCATTATGACCTTTATTGCCCAAATCCAGAGTTTTACAATTTTCCTATTTATCTAGGAATTTATTAAATATTTATAGTGGCCAAAGTCTCCAAGATTGAACTGGAGGTACCAAATTTTGACAAGATAAAGTCTCCCCAGATTTATGCTATACTCAATATAAACAATTAACCTAATATCCAAGATCTCTTGATTTTTCAGCAAGGTTTTGGCCACTAATTCTATTTTTAAATTATCCCACAATATTTCGTTAAAATAAATAAATAGGGTAATATTACTCCTAAAATTTCAAGTAAACTTCCAACATGATAACAAAGGCATATAAATGCTCTGGGATAAATATCATAAGTGAATTAAGGAGTGATAAACTGCAAATGAATTATATAAACAATTTTCCAAAATTGCTAAATGCAGACCACCAAGCCAAACTTCATGTAAAATGGGAAGTATATCAAATAATCATCCAACACCCCTATAATATTTAATGGAGGTCCATTATGACCTTTAAATCCTTAGTCCAGAGTTCCAAAATTTTCCTTACTTATTTGATAATTTATTTAATTATTTTAATGTCTAAAATTTCCAATAATGAACATGAAGTACTATTTTCATTCAAGGTATCATTCTACAAATTTTATATGTTACTCAAAATAATGATATAACTTATCTTCCAAAATATATAATTCTTTTCAGTAAGGTTTTATCCTTAAATCCATAATTCATTTAAATCCTTGGAAATTCATTTAAGAAATATAAAATACTGTATTGCTTCCAAAAATTCAGAGAAATTTCAATTATGAATCTAATGGCATATAAATGGTTTGGGCCAAATTTCATAATTTATTTATCAGTAAATGGGCTTAAATAAATTTGTGAATAATTCCATCAAATGACAGGCTTGTGAACTAACTACCTCATATACTTGTCCAAGAATTTTTATAAATTTATATAAACTCATTATGCTTCAAAACATCCTCTGCCAAAATTTCATGACCTCTCAAGGGTCAGAGGTAGCATAATAATTTATTTACTCAATTTAAGCATTTCTTCTGTTACAAATGAAGTGCCATAAATAATACTCCAAAATTCCTAAATAAATTACCAAGGCTTCTTAATATCCTTATGACCATCTGAAAGTGCAGGATAAGATCACTCCTAACTCTAGAGGGGGGTGAATAGAGTTATTTAAAATAATTTTCCAAATAAAACTTGCAGAGAAAATTTTTACTTTACTTAGTGTATGGTGCTATAGCAAGTAATCAGAGTAAAAAATAAATTCACAGCACAAAGCAAAACACAGAAAGGAGCAAGCAATCCAGATGACACAAGGAGCTATAGTGGTTCCCCAAATCTGGGTACATCCACTCTTCTATCACCCTTGATAGGAATCCACTTCAAGATGAGTTGATCAGGTGTCTTGAGCACCAGAGAGTTTTTGATCAGGTTCTCACAAACCAACAGAAGCTGATTTTGACCAGGTTTCAGCAAAACCAAAAGTAACTTTTGAAGGGAGTTAGAACCCTGTACAGAAAGAAAAAGAAAAAGAATGAAGTTGTCTTCTCTTTTCAACAAGCAAAGAGAAGCAGAAGTGGATCTGAAGTTGTTGTCAAAGCTCCCCCTGAGATCAAGATGAGGTTCAGGAAGGAGAGCTCTGCACAAGGGTGACAGGTCTTCAAAGGTCTGATTTGCTCCAGCAAAGAATGATCCAAGTGAGTTGGATGGAGGTGTCTGAAGCAATCAGATTTTCTGTAAGAGAGTCTTTCAGAAAAAGTTTTCACTGAGAGAAAGATGAGAAGTCTTGTATTGTTATTCTCTTCTTGTTCTGTGTATTCTCTGTATATATTTCTTATTATTGTCCAAGAGAGAAAATATATTTGAGTCTTCTTCTTCCTTTACTTTGATAGCCGTTGGAAGTCAGCATTGATTGCTTTCCTTAACTGTCCATGCCTCAAAGGAAATGACAGGCAGACATTCCTTAGAAAATTCCTTGAGCCATGCACCAGATATTCTGTAACGGCCAATAAATTCTTCAGCATTAATTGCCTGTCAGAAGGAATTTGAATTCCTATCCAAAATCGACGGAAGTCTGGAAGGCGTCGAGCTCACAGAAAAACGTCGATCTGAGCACGACACACGTTGGTCTGAGAGTGTTTTCTGTAAGCAGAGCTGGGATCGACGGAACGTCGAGCTGAGGTCGACTCCACGTCGAGCTGAGGTCGACTCTGCGTCGAGCTGAGATCGACTCTGCGTCGAGCAGAGGTCGACTCTGCGTCGAGCTGAGATCGACTCTGCGTCGAGCTGAAGTCGACTATGCGTCGAGCTGAAGACTACTCTAACTAGCCTATGTGACCTATATAATAACATGGAGGTCACAGCATACAATCCCTATAGAAATATAGTCATCCTGGTCCAAATAGTAATAGGGTGTTCCAACAATCTCCCCCTATTTGGATTAGGATTACTATTTACATGAATTTTAGGGAATCAAAGAAAAGAAATAAAGTAGATACAACACAATATAATACAACCAGACATAACAGAATAATATGCAGCATATATGAAGCACTATATAGCAGCAGAATTGTTTAAATGTCCTGAGTCCAGAATATAGAAAGTGTCAGAATACCTTACTTTACTTGTCCTTTGATGCTTTGTCTTGATCACTCTTTTTGAAGATGATTTCTCTGTATGGATTGGAAGCTTCCTTTTTAGATCTGAAGTCATCAGCTGCACCTAAAGATTTTTGATCTCTAGCACTGGGTGGTACAGCTGCAGGGTGGAGTTCCATGTATCTGTCTGAATCAAAAAATTTCTTTGAGCCATACTTTTCCAATTCTTCTCTTCTTTGTTCTGACATAGTACTGATATGAGATGTATCCAGTCCTCTTTCTCTGGCTTTGCTGATCTCATTTAAGGCAGCCATTTCTGTCATCCTTGCTTTCCAGTAAGCAGGAGTCTTGGTAGGATCTTCAAAGGGGACAGCTGGTTCAAATTTGTTAGAGGATGATTCTTGAGAAGTTCTTGGAGTGAGGTCAACTCTAGGCCTATAGGGATAGGGACCAGAGGTTGGATCAAAGATTCTTCCCCTGGACTGCCTGCCTTTATAATTTCCTCTTTGTTGACCTCCCCTTTGCTGGCTACTTCCTTGATATCTTCTGGCTTGATAAGTTTTTCCATGAAGAGCTGAAGGGGCTGGTTTTGAAGAAAGACTAGCACCTGCACCTGCATCAGGAGGAGGTGGAGGTGGAGGCTGATGGACTGGTTTAGATGGACCTTCATTGAATTTTCTCTTCTTCTTCATTGCCTTTCTCTGATTCTGAGAGTACTGCATCCAAGGCTCTGTGATTTCACAATTATATTTGATGTAATAGGGAATGTCATGATCTGTAGCTCTGGCAGAAGGTACTCTTTTCAAGGCTTTTGATCTGGCTTTCCTCTTCCTTGCAATAGTTGCAGAGGAGTCATCAGAATCTGTGGCAAACTCATCTTCAGAACTTTGTGATTCTTCATATGGATCTATATATTTTCTTTTGGAGAGGGGAAAGCTGATGGAGGCTGGAGCTGCTGAGGAAGAGACTAAAGGAGGCTCTGCTGTCAGTGGGAAGGAGGAAACAACCACTGCAGGAGAGGGCACAGCCTCAAAAACCATAGAGGCTGAGGAGACTGGTTCCTGAAGAGCTTGGGAGATATTGGCCTCTGCAGCATCAGGTGTCTCAGTCACTGCACCTGAAGTCTCAGCAGAGACTGCCACACCAAATCCAACACTAACAGGAGCCACTGCTACCACTGCTAACACAGAAGTCAAGACTTTCTGGAAGGGGACAATAGCCCTGGACATATCTTCTTGAAGCTGTTTTTCTGCTATATCAAGGTCTTCTTGTATTGAAGCTGGAGGAGAGAAGATCTGAAGAGAAGCTGCCAAAGACTGAATGTCTAAGGCACTGCTGATTTGCTGCTCTGAAACTGGAGGAGAGGCCTCAGATACCATTTGATCTTCTGCAGCAGACACTGTCTGTGAACAAGTAACTGATACTGTCTCTGAAGGAGTCTGAGCAATCTGAACTGAAGAAGGAGGCAGCTCTTCTTCTGCTGACATCTCCCCCTGCCTAGAATCAGGGGCAGCTGACTCTAGGCCCCCAGAAGAAGGGCGTGCCAAATGGGAGGAAAGGGAGGAGACAGAGGCAGAAAGAGCTTTCAATGAAAGTAGGAGAGGAGCCAGCTTGGCATCCAAAAGGGAGGAGAGCCTAGGAGACAGAAGATCAAAAAGTTGATTGGCTAAGGGCAGGAGGGCTACTTGCTCAAGGGGAACTTGAGTAGAGGTAGAGGGAGTAGCAGAAGCTGAGAATGAAGAAGATGTTGAGAGAGGAACAGACAGAGGAGGTGTAACTTGTTCCTGAATGGAGGAGAAGAGTAAGTCGGAAAAGGTAGATGAATTGAGGAAGTCATGAGGAGAGGAGGTAGAAGCATCCATGAATGAGTCTTCATGCATGTCAAGTGAAAAGATATCCTCATGAGGGGTGGAATCCAAGGTTATTGGAAGGAAAGTAGTTTGAGGAGGAAGGGAGAAGGCAATGGTGGATATGGAGGAGGGTAGAGTTTGAGAGGATGAGATAAGTGAGGTTGAGGGGATGAAGGTGGATGGAAGGGTGAGGGAGAGAGATGGCATAATCCCTTCTTCTGGACCAGTGGACTGAGGGGAAGTGACCTCTATAGTCCTGGTGTCTGCAGAGGATTTCATGGCTGCTGCTGCCCTGGGATTCACGATTTTCCTGTCCCATTTGCCAATTAAAGCACATGTGAGCCTCTTGGAAGCATTTATGTGCTTCTTGGAGGACACCAGCAGTTGGGGGCAGCAGTGGTTGAGGATCAACCCAAGAACTCTTCCAAAATGGACAGAGCTTTTATCCAACTTTTTCTTAAGCATATCAAACACAATTAATCCCCAGTTGGGATGTTTCTTATCCATTAGAGCAGCCATGATGCAAAACTGATGCCTTGTTATTGCATCATGTGCAGTTCTCTTTGCACAGATCACCTTTCCAGTTATATCTCTTCTGTTACCTGTCAACACAGTTGTGTTGTCCACTGACTTGACTTTGCATATGGCTTTGTTAAAGGTTACTTGGTATCCTTCATCACACAATTGACTGATGCTTATCAGGTTGTGTTTGAGTCCTTCAACATATGCCACCTTTTTGAAAGTGACTAAGCCAATTTGAACTGTCCCATATCCTTTTGTAGTTCCAAAGCTTGAGTCTCCAAAAATTACTTTGGGTCCAAGCTTGGTTTTGAAGGAAGTGAGGTTGTCCTTGTCTCCTGTCATGTGCTTTGAGCACCCACTATCCAGATACCATTGATGGTTCTCACTTGGATAGGTCTTTACCTGCACAAAAACAGCTTATTTGTTTTTGACCCAGTTAACCTTGGGCCTAGGTTGATATCCCTTAAATTCTGAAATGAAGGACATCTCAGGTTGACTCTTATAGCCTACAGGATGATATCTCCTAGGAGGTATGATCCATTCAGCATAAGGGTTAAAGTAATGAGATGTGGAGCTAGAATTGAAATTTGAGTTAACCCTTGAGAACTGGGTTTTGCTCTGAACTTGGCTCGACGCACGTCGAGCTTCGGTCGACGGACTCAAGTGAGTGCGTCGAGCTCCGTTCGACGGCAAGGTCTTGCTCTGTTCAGAGAGTAGAGGGCGTTGACCTGGGTTCGACGTTTTCTTGCGATTACGTCGAGCTCTGGTCGACGTCCGTCGAGCTTCGTTCGACGTTTTTTGTCCAGTTTCCTGGGTTAAGTCAGCATTCTTCCTAGCCACTATCAAGACTCCTTTACCTTTCTCACTGGTAAATTTGATTGGAGTTGTCAGCACTATGGGTTGGCTGGATGAAGCACCCAAGCCCAGTGAACCATTCAATCTTGAGTTCACTGTACTTGTGATGTCCATCAATTTGATACTTCTCCCATTAAGGGTTTCTTCAAATTGTTTGGCCTTAGATAGCTCACTTTTCAGTGAAGCTATCTCCTCCCCACACTGCTTCAACTCTTCTAAGAGTCTAAGGTTATCTGAGTTAATGGATTTGCATTCAATTAATTGTTCATTTAGAGTTTTAATCAGCTTTTGAGACTCAATTAAGTCAATGCACATAGATTTAAACTCAGATTTGAAATCATCAGAAGTAAAGTCAAATGAATCTATTACCTGATCCTCAGTAAGTTCCTGATCAGATGGATAGTCAGCCTCAGGCTCTGAATCAGTGTTCTTTTGAGATGCACTGATGGCCATCATGCAGAATCCCTTTTCTTCTGCATCATCCTCATCATCACTAGAACTGGATGATGAATCAGACTCATCAGAGTCACTCCAGGATTCAGCCACAAATCCTTTCCTGGTGTGCTTGCTGTTGCTGGAGGAAGGCTTGTCATGGTATTTCCTTGACTCCTTGTCCTTCCTTTTATCCTTCCTTTCCTTCTTGTCCCTTCTGTCCTTGTCTTGATTTTCTGGACAGTTTGGGAAGATGTGTCCTGGTTTCCTGCAACCAAAGCAAATGATATCTTTATTATTGGATCTGTCATACCTTGGCTTGTCTTTGTCTTTGGATGACCATCTTCTGAAGTTCCTTTTATTTAGCTTATTGAACCTCTTGACCAGTAGGCTCATAAGCTCTTCATTTCCCAACACCTTTTCTTTAGGTTCTTCTTCCTGTGCTTTGAAGGCAATAGTTTTCTCAGCCTTCTCTGTTGGTGTGGATGTCTTCTGCTCTTCTTCTCTTTTCTTAATAAATTGCTCATAGCTCTTG
The DNA here is from genome assembly GCA_039513925.1 of Platanthera zijinensis. Taxonomy (NCBI): domain Eukaryota; kingdom Viridiplantae; phylum Streptophyta; class Magnoliopsida; order Asparagales; family Orchidaceae; genus Platanthera; species Platanthera zijinensis. Next base: position 133,467,485 of record CM077084.1, read on the forward strand.
AGCTTTCCTAGAAGAGCTTCTGTGGATAGCTCACAGACATTTCTTCCATCTTTAATTGACCATATTCTTGAGTCCCAAGAGCTAGGGAAACAAGTCAGTATCTTGTCATTTATCTCAGTAAGAGATATGTCCTTCTCTAGTGATCTAAGTTCACTTATGATTAGGCTCAGTCTGTTGTACATGTCAGCAACTGACTCAGACTCTGCCTTTTTGAAGTTTTCATACTGTGTGATGAGATAGGATCTCCTATCCTTTCTTTCATCTGCAGAACCTGATACAATTTCTGAGAGTTTTTCCCAGATCTCCTTGGCAGTATTGCAATCTGCTACCTTCTGGAAAATGTCATCTGACATGGTTTGAGCCAAGATGTTCATGGCTTTAGCATCTGCTGCCTTCCACTTCTTTATGTCAGCATCAGTCCCTGAAGGAGGAGGAACAGCTGATGTACTTGTTCCTGTGGGAGGTCTTGGACAATCTGTCAATACAGAATTGAAGATGTCTTCATCAAAAGAGTTCATATAAAGTCTAATCCTTGCCTTCCATAGTGCAAACTTAGATAGATTGCACATAGGAGGTCTGGTGCTAGCAAAGTCCTTGTTTTGTGCCATGAGTTTTAAAAGATAAGTAAAACTAAGAAAAGTAACCCTTTGAGGGAAATGATCTTATCAGAGATCTTTTGATCCAGGTGTTAGCCTGTATGAATGATCAACCTGCCTCTGATACCAATTGAAAGTGCAGGATAAGATCACTCCTAACTCTAGAGGGGGGTGAATAGAGTTATTTAAAATAATTTTCCAAATAAAACTTGCAGAGAAATTTTTTACTTTACTTAGTGTATGGTGCTATAGCAAGTAATCAGAGTAAAAAATAAATTCACAGCACAAAGCAAAACACAGAAAGGAGCAAGCAATCCAGATGACACAAGGAGCTATAGTGGTTCCCCAAATCTGGGTACATCCACTCTTCTATCACCCTTGATAGGAATCCACTTCAAGATGAGTTGATCAGGTGTCTTGAGCACCAGAGAGTTTTTGATCAGGTTCTCACAAACCAACAGAAGCTGATTTTGACCAGGTTTCAGCAAAACCAAAAGTAACTTTTGAAGGGAGTTAGAACCCTGTACAGAAAGAAAAAGAAAAAGAATGAAGTTGTCTTCTCTTTTCAACAAGCAAAGAGAAGCAGAAGTGGATCTGAAGTTGTTGTCAAAGCTCCCCCTGAGATCAAGATGAGGTTCAGGAAGGAGAGCTCTGCACAAGGGTGACAGGTCTTCAAAGGTCTGATTTGCTCCAGCAAAGAATGATCCAAGTGAGTTGGATGGAGGTGTCTGAAGCAATCAGATTTTCTGTAAGAGAGTCTTTCAGAAAAAGTTTTCACTGAGAGAAAGATGAGAAGTCTTGTATTGTTGTTCTCTTCTTGTTCTGTGTATTCTCTGTATATATTTCTTATTATTGTCCAAGAGAGAAAATATATTTGAGTCTTCTTCTTCCTTTACTTTGATAGCCGTTGGAAGTCAGCATTGATTGCTTTCCTTAACTGTCCATGCCTCAAAGGAAATGACAGGCAGACATTCCTTAGAAAATTCCTTGAGCCATGCACCAGATATTCTGTAACGGCCAATAAATTCTTCAGCATTAATTGCCTGTCAGAAGGAATTTGAATTCCTATCCAAAATCGACGGAAGTCTGGAAGGCGTCGAGCTCACAGAAAAACGTCGATCTGAGCACGACACACGTTGGTCTGAGAGTGTTTTCTGTAAGCAGAGCTGGGATCGACGGAACGTCGAGCTGAGGTCGACTCCACGTCGAGCTGAGGTCGACTCTGCGTCGAGCTGAGATCGACTCTGCGTCGAGCAGAGGTCGACTCTGCGTCGAGCTGAGATCGACTCTGCGTCGAGCTGAAGTCGACTATGCGTCGAGCTGAAGACTACTCTAACTAGCCTATGTGACCTATATAATAACATGGAGGTCACAGCATACAATCCCTATAGAAATATAGTCATCCTGGTCCAAATAGTAATAGGGTGTTCCAACACCATCCTACCAAAATTTTATATCATTTTAAAGGGTTTATCAAACCCATTCCTAACCCACCACATTTGTGCCCAGAGCTAGGGTTAGGGATTTGAGGGTCCTAAACCTTCCAAAATACCCTAATATTTTCACCAGAGGGTTAAAGTGACTATAATACCATCCCTACAAAGTTTCATAGCCATACAAGGTGATATGGCCACATGCTCTTCACAAGGTACAAAAGCCCTTTCTTAGGGTTTGACCTAGGATCTTTGTCCAAACCAACTCCAATGCCCCCAATTTTTCATTGGGAGGTGCATATTGTCATGAAAAACCAGTGTACCAAATTTGAACCTCTGTTGAGGTGAATTGGACACTATAAGCCAAAAGTACACTTTGGACCAAAATACCCTTCTTAGGGCAAGGCTAGGGTTTGCTTGAATCCCATTCAAATCAACTCCAAACTTAATGAAATTTTAACCAAAGGTCTATATTGACCTCATATCCATCCCACCAAAATTTGGTTGAATTTGGACTTCATTTGACCCATAACTTAATTTACCCTAGCATAATTAAATGTTTTACAAAACTATAGGAAAATTATTCCCAAAAATTCCCATTTTTGGGCAGAGTCTAGATATAGGGTAGGGTGACTTCCTACCAAAATTTCAGACCATTTGGACCAAGGATGAAGTGTGGGCAACTAGTTTAATGACTGCATAATCATTTGTATAGACCCCACCAAAATGAGTGCCCTGGTCAAACCAGTCACCCAAATTGGTTCAAACCAATTTTGTTTGAAAGTAGACCTACAGGGCTACATTTTGGGTGTTGATCATTTTCTATGAAAAGTACTCTAACGATTTTTAACAATTAATAACATTAAACATAAAAACTGTGACAAAAATGATATTAATCAAATCATATCATATAGTTTAAAATTATCATCCTGCACGAATCTTGACGCGTGATGGACGGGATCTGGTCATCTCCTTCCTCCAGCCGACGGCCCAGATTACTCCCGCCTGGGCCAACTTCCAGCGGCTGCCGCCGTCGCTCCGGCCTGCCACCGCCGCCGACACCTTCGTGGTGGTCGGGGCTATCTCCAGGCGGCGGCTGGGCCGCCGGGAAGCACTGTTCCGGCGGTTCTACCAATCGGAAATTTCGGCCGAAAACCATGAAATTCAAAATCGGATTGGGCTCGATTGAGCCCCAACCTTGGCCCTAATGATGTCTACGATCTACCCATGCAAGAAGGGATGGAGGAGGACCTGTGGTGGCGGCTGTAGCCGGGCTGATCGCCGGATTGGCATGGTGGTGGCCGGCGGTGGTCAGTTTGATCAAAAATGCAGAACAGGGCTTGGCTTCTTCAGGAAACTGGTGGGAATTCATCCCTGGATTTCAGTGAACCTTTTAAAGAGGAGAATAGGGGTGGTAGTTGGCTGCAAGCTCCATTGCCATTATTGGCTTCCTTGGTCAAAGATTTCAGCCATGGTAGGTAGGAGATGAAGCATGGATCACACCAGTCAAAGCTAGCTGGTTGAATTGGGGCTGCTTCTGTAACGCCCCATTTTTTTTCAGCGCTTATTTTTATTCTCGTTTGGCGTTACGATGACGCGTTTCCGTGGCTTGTGCCATGTGTGGAGTACGGTTTAGCTCCTTAGAACTGAGTGCCCTGTTTGGTAGCCTGTTGGCAAGATCTCCCTAGCAAACCGAGTCGTTTTGGAGACCCGGTGTGGCCTCTCGGGGGGATGTTTGTGTTTGGCTTTGTTTGGGTGTAACTCGAGTTCTGTTCGTCGAAAGTTAATTTCGACTTTGCCGTTGTGTTCGTAGCGTGGGTATTTAGCTACGGTGTGAATTTCGTCGAATTCCGAGGTAGTTCGGTTTTCGCATTGATTTGGTGCTTTATGTAATTTTGTAATTAATAATATAATTATATAATTATATATATATATATATATTTATAGAATGAGAAGGAACCGCCATCTTCATCTTCCCCGTAAGAAACCGCCGGCCCCTTGTACGAGAGAAACGGAGAAACCGCCTACCTTGCCTTCGGACGCCGATTCCCGGAGCGTTTGTGGACGGAATTCGATTCCGAGAGTGGATTCGGATTGCTCTCGTCGAGACCTTCATTCCTGCGGTAAGAAATTCGATTTTTGTGGAGTTTTGGAAGGATTGGAATTTTCGGTTTTGGAAGTTTTCCGCCATTAATGGTCGAGTCTTTGTTCTAGGTGTTGCGGCCGTTTTGATCCGTGCGAAGAGGAGGAAAGCAGTCCAAAGCTTCGCTGTGAATTGAGGCAAGTGGTATTCCTGCCCTTGCCAAGTGTTTTCTTTGGTTTTATTTGCTGAAATTGAAATCCCGGTTAGCCCAGGTTAGAGGCCTTGTTGTTCTCATTTTCTTGCTAACTATAGGGCTTAGTTCTTCCTACTGAAACCCCCCCTATGTTGTGATGTTTGGAATCCAAATTGTCGGCGTGGAGCCGTTGTTTTCCTTTATTTTTGATTGTTGCTCTGGTTCGGGTGTAGCCGAGAGGGAGAGTTAGGAGGGGGGGGTGTGGTTGCCAATTTCCTTCGTTAAGGTATTATTCGAATGGTTAGGCATAGTTTGAATGGTAGTAGCGTACGACGTTGATAGTTGTCTACTGCTACTGCAGTGGCGTGAGTCGTGTGCGCGTTCCGGTATCGTTCGGAAAATTCCAAACGGTACAGGTTAGTCGCGCACGGTCATCAACCGTTAGGGCGCACGACCACTGGTCGTGTGCCTCTGCTCGTGTGCGGCTGTCTTTCAGTTTCCAAAGTTCTGTCTCGGGCAATCACACGAGCGCTGACAACAGTGCGCACGACCACTGATCGTGCGACACTGATCGTGCGCAGTTGCTAGGTTTTCTGTCAGGTTTTCTAGGTTCATTTCGCACGATCATCAGCCGATGAGTGCGCACGACCACTGATCGTGCGTCACTGATCGTGGGCTTTGTATATTTTCTGTTGCTAGGCGAATTTAGATGGTTTCGAGTGCGGGAGTTTAGATACTCAAGTGGCAGGCAACTACTCGAGTTCTGGATCTTCTGCCTTGGTCGTTCGACTGTCGTCGAGCTCCGTATTCTTTAGTGGGCTTGTGGGTAGTGGTATTATTTTGGCGGCGAGTGAGGCTAGCTCACTCAACGCCAAAGTTTAGGTAGGCACTGAGTGGGTTTCACTCAACGCCTAGTCGTGTTGGTTTATTTCAACACTCTTCCTTTACCTTGTGTTTCATTTCCGAGTGGATTTCCAGTTGTATTTCTGGGTTTTCCTTGTCGGCCGTTCTCTTTATTTTCCTAAAGGCCGAATCGTGGGTCGTGGATAGTAGTGATGGTTGTAGCTCTTTATGGGGGTGGAGTTGTGTGATATAGCCAAGGCCACCCATGGATTTCTTGCTCCAGGTACGGGCTGGGCATGTCGGGTGGAAGGTCCCTTGTGTTTTCACGTGTTGACCCTCGAGCTTTTGACTTGGACATGGTGGATTGGGGGACTGCGTTTGCCTTCGATCCGGTTCCTCGTTGTTGTTTTTGCTACTACACTTCTCACAGTTTAGGGTGTTAGAAGTTTCTTCTTTGGTAGTTTGCAGCATTCTGGCTCTTGGCATCCTAGTAGGCCCTGCAGGATGTTGTTCCTGGGCTGGGTCGTTGTTGTTTCTTTGCACGTTGTGCATTTCTTGTTGTCCTGTTTTGGACAGTTGTGACTCTTTCTACTGCATGTTTTCTGTTATTTTGTCCCTTTTGGTTGACTCTTTCATGCAGTTTTACCTTGATTTTTGCTTGCTGAGGTATTCTGTTTTCTTTTGGGATGCCTCAGGTTCTGAGCTGTAGCCAGTCTGGTGGCTAGTTGGAGGTGTTGTTGTTGGTGGACTCCCGGACTTTGGAGTTTTGTTTACCTTGTTTGTGAGGTTGTTTTCAGTACTTTCTTACAGACATATATATGTGCTGGTGGGTTCGTGTCAGGTTGTTGGCGCCCACTAGTAGTTTTTACCTTGTACTAGATATATACTATTGCTGCTACCATTTTTTTTTCTTGAGATAGTCTACTTGCTTTGAGAAGGTTTTATGCTAGGTTGCTAGTTATTTTTAAACTATAATTATTATTATAAATGAAGCTCATGATCAGCATGTTTTGTAAACTTAATCACTATTTTCCAAATCACGTACGAAAACCGTTTTCTTATATATATTATATAAACTAAGTGTAGTGTCTTGCATAGCATGAGTGGTTCTCTTGGGACCCTTATGCGCTCTTTAGGGTGTAAAACCTAATTAAAGTATTTTTCTGCAGCGTTTAAATATAGTTTTCTTTTGTGGACTAGATGATCCACTGAGCCGAGGGATACGGACTCTAAACATAACTGATTTTCCATTCATTAAGCACATGGTTTTCTTGCATAAAGATTGTAGTTGGATTTGCCTGAGCGTCAGCAGTTATCCCCTGCTTGACGTGGCATCATGACGCGTGTTTTCTCTTACTCTGATAATTCTTAATTCGGAGAAAATGCGGGTTGTGACAGTTGGTATCAGAGGGAGGTTGCTTGACAAGTTAGTTGGGCAACCTTCCTTGGATGCTTTTTGTAGTTCAGCATCATGTCATTCACACACCGATATGTCATCAGCACGTCTTGGCAAAAGCACGAACACTACACTCATAGCATAACATGAAGTATACGGGGCATATTATGTAGTATGGGATGCATAATATGTGTTCGTATATGGATCCACCATAGGGGCTACATGTGAGGGTTATGTAGTATGGGATGCATAACCTCACCACATGACTGCGACTAGCACGTTTCTTTTTCGTTGCATGGAAATGTTATGTAGTATGGGATGCATAACATTTTCATGTGTACGCCGCTCATATCATGCATTAGGGCCTTTTTAGAATGCATAACACAAACATGCATATCATAACATTGCATAAGCACAACGCGCCGAGCTAAAGATTTGCAGGATGACATATGTACACACATAAGTTTTCAAACTAACATAAGTTCATGCATCCGATCTAGACACAAGAGTTAGTAAGGTGGTGGTTAACCATCCTAGGTTAGGGCATATCATCTAATTATTGTGAAGAAGATAAACTCTCAGAGCAAGTTTAGCAGCTTTAAGTCTATATCTACATATGTATTGTCTGTACTGGTAGTCGGTTCTAGTCGTGGGATTTGGATCTGATTTGCATTGTATTGATTTCTAGGATGGCTAGGCGTCCTGCGACTCGATCGACTCCCCTGTCTGAGGGTGAATCTTCTAGAGCTCAGAATGATGCGGTGATCGAGGGTCTGCGTCAGAGTAGCGAAGCTATGGGTAGGCAGTTGGAGGAGGTGCAAGCCCAGATTCAGTCTTTGGTTGCGGTTGTGGCAGGGAAGGCTCAGGGTGCGCAAGTTCCTGCAGGGGGGTTAGCTGTTCCTCCTCCTCCTGCACCCTTGAGGCCTCCAGTGGTGGTACCAGCAGAGATGGCCTTCATCTCGCAGTTTCAGAGGCTGAGCCCTCCCACTTATGATGGGAAGGCAGATTTCATGGTGATAGACGACTGGCTGATCTCCATGGAGGAGATGTTCTCGTACTCAGGGATTTCAGATAATCAGAGGGTGATGTTAGCCACCTATCAGCTCAAAGGGTTGGCTAAGAGTTGGTGGCTGAGAGAGAAGGAGAGCTTGGTAGGTGGATGCTCGTGGGAGATGTTCAAGGAGATGCTGTTGAGGAAGTTCTTACCCTCGGTCGAGCGTGACCGCCTCATGAATGATTTCCTCTATCTGAAGCAAAGGCAGCTCACGGTGGGTGAGTATGAGATAGAGTTTAGTAAGTTGAGCCGTTTTGCCCCTAGATTGGTCAGCGTTGAGGCTGATCGAGTTAAGCGATTTCTCGGTGGTTTGAGGAGTGAGGTGCAGCAGTTGGCCAGTGCTTATGGGTCAGTGACTTATGCTGGAGTTGTAGAGGCTGCTCTTAAGGTTGAGGCCATTGAGACGGCGAAGAGCAGAGGCCAGCAGTTGAGGAAGGATAAGAGGAAGTTGGTAGAGGAGAAGAAACCCCTGGTACCCGATGCTGTTCCGGGAAAGAGGAGCAGGGTGGTGTGCAGTTTTTGTGGCCGGTCAGGCCATCCTGTTGAGAGGTGTTTCAAGAAGGCGGCAGCTCAGAAGAAGGAGCAGGTTCATGCTATTCAGGGTGCTCCTGGGAGAGATGTCTCCTGTTCAGTTTGCAAGCGATCCGGGCATGATGCAGCCCAGTGTTGGTCCAGGGATAGAGTCTGCTATCAGTGTGGGCAGAAGGGTCACGTTAAGTCGAGGTGTCCTCAGGTCCAGTCAGCTCTTCCTGCAGTTCCATTGCAGGCATTACCTCCACCTCAGCGTGTGGACAAGGGAAAAGGGAAGCTGAACGTGATTTCTTTCGAGGAGGCTCAGACTTCGACCCAGGTGATCTCAGGTTAGTTGTTTGTTGTTTTTCTTTCTAGCCTGGTGGTTTAGTTGCTAGATTATTTTGCGGTACTGTTGTGCTAGTTCCTTAGCTTTGTGCGTTCCTATAGGGAAATTTAAGGTGAAGAACCGCTAGGCGCGTGTTCTGTTTGACTCCGGCGCTACCCACTCGTTCGTGGCTAGAGCCTTTGTGGAGCGTCATCGGTTGTCTCTAGATCGTGTTCGGGATTCCTTCCGTATCAAGTTTCCCTCTGGTGAATCTGTGTTGTCAGATTTGGGTATTTTGGATTGCCCGGTTTTGTTGGGGGATTTTCTTGCGAAGGCGGATCTGAAGATGATTGATCTAGAGGACTTCGATGTCATTTTGGGCATGGACTGGCTCTCTCGGTATGATGCGGTCATTCAGTGCAAAGGAAAGCGCTTGGACTTCATCAGGGACGACGGTCAGCCCGGTAGCGTGTATGCTGATCCGTGTCAGGATTCTCCTGTTCTCTCTGCGGTATGTGTTCAGAGATTGTTTCTTTCTGATTGTTGTGTTTGTTTAGTCTCGGCGGTTGGAACCGTTGTTAGCGTGCCACGCTTGGAGGAGATTCCTATTGTTCGTGGTTTCGCCGATGTTTTTCCTGATGATCTTCCTGGTATCCCTCCTGAGCGGGATGTGGAGTTTGTTATTGATTTGGAGCCGGGTACGCGTCCTATTGCTAAGGCGCCGTACCGGATGGCCCCTCGTGAGTTAGAGGAGTTGCGAATTCAGTTAGATGAGTTGTTGGCTAAAGGTTTTATCAGGCAGAGTTCGTCGCCTTGGGGTGCTCCTGTTTTGTTCGTAAAGAAGAAAGATGGGTCGATGCGGCTTTGCATCGACTATAGAGAGTTGAACAAGGTCACTATCAAGAACAGGTACCCTCTGCCGAGGATCGATGATTTATTTGACCAGTTGCGTGGTAGCACGGTGTTCTCCAAGATCGATCTTCGTTCGGGCTATCATCAGCTCAGGATCCGTGAGGCAGATATTCCACGGACTGCGTTTAGGTCGAGGCATGGGCACTTTGAGTTTTTGGTGATGTCGTTTGGTCTGACCAACGCACCATCAGCCTTCATGGATATGATGAACAGGGTGTTCAAGGATTTCTTAGACAAGTTCGTTGTGGTCTTCATTGATGACGTGTTGGTTTATTCTCGCAGTGCTGAGGAGCATGAGAAGCATTTGCGTTTGGTCCTATCGGAGTTGAGGAACCACAAGTTATTCGCCAAGTTGAGCAAGTGCGAATTTTGGTTGCCTCAGGTTTCTTTTCTAGGCCACGTGGTGAACAAGGATGGGATCTCGGTTGACCCAGAAAAGATTGCAGCAGTGACGGATTGGAGTAGGCCGAATACTCCTAAGGAGATCAGAAGTTTCTTAGGGTTGGCTGGCTATTACAGGAGATTCGTGGAGGGTTTCTCTTCTCTAGCCGCACCTTTGACCAAGCTAACTCAGAAGAATGTGGCTTTTGTTTGGAGCGAGAAGTGCGAAGAAGCTTTTCAGGAGTTAAAAAGGAGATTGTGTACTGCTCCCGTTCTGACCCTTCCTACTGAGGGCGTGGATTATGATGTGTACGTGGATGCTTCGCATATAGGACTGGGGTGCGTATTAATGCAGGATGGAAAAGTAATTGCTTATGGGTCAAGGCAGTTGAAAACTCATGAGAGGAATTATCCTACGCATGACCTTGAGTTTGCAGCGGTTATCTATGCGTTGAAGTTATGGAGGCACTTACTTTATGGGGCTCAGTGCAAGATTTTTACTGACCATAAGAGCCTGAAGTACGTGTTCACGCAGAAAGAGTTGAATCTGCGTCAGCGGCGGTGGCTTGAGTATGTGGCGGATTATGATGTAGAAATCCAGTATCATCCGGGCAAGGCCAATGTGGTGGCCGACGCCCTGAGCCGAAAGACGGGAAAGATCTTTAACCTCTCCGCCGATCGATTAGTTGAGGAGTTCCTCCTTATGGATATTTCAGTGGGATGCTGTGGTTTGCAGAGTAGTTTGTCAGTGGCAGAGCCGTCCTGGATTTCTTTGACTAGACTGCATCAGAAGGACGATCCGGATCTGTTGCACCTTTTTACCAGGACAGAGAAGGGAGAGTTGCCAGATTTTTCTATTGATGATGCGGGTACTTTGAAGTACCGCGGCAGGTTTTGTGTTCCCGCTGTTGGGGACATTAGGAGTATGATTTGCAGTGAGGCTCATGGTTCCAGCGTTGCCTACCATCCAGGATCTACGAAGATGTACCGCGACTTAAGGCAAATCGCTTGGTGGTATGGTATGAAAGGAGATATAGCCCGATATGTTGCTGAGTGTCACACTTGCAAGCGTGTGAAGGCCGATCATGGGAGGCCTGGTGGTAAGTTGACTCCGCTAGATATCCCAACTTGGAAGTGGGAGAGCATATCTATGGACTTCATTTCGGGTTTGCGAAAATCCCCGAGAGGATATGATTCTGTTTGGGTTATAGTGGATAGATTGACGAAGTGTGCTCACTTCGTGCCTTATAAGATTGATTACCCGATGAAGAAGATAGCGGAGTTGTACTTGAATGAAGTCATCCGACTCCACGGTGTGCCGGTTAGCATCATTTGTGATCGAGACTCCCGGTTTACTTCTCATTTTTGGCAGAGTCTGCTGGAGGGTTTGGGTACGGATCTGAGGTATTCTACTGCGTACCACCCTCAGACCAATGGGCAGACGGAGCGGGTCAATCAGATTGTTGAGGATATGATCAGGTGCTATATTTTAGACCACGGTGGAGCGTGGGATGAGCGTCTGCGACTCATGGAATTTGCTTATAATAACAGTTATCAGGAAAGCTTGCAGATGGCTCCGTTCGAAGCTTTGTATGGGAGGCACTGTAGGACTCCGTTGGTTTGGGCTGAGGCTGGTGAGAAGCCTTTGTTGGGTCCTGATGCTCTGGAAGAGATGGAAGTCGCCGTGAAGCTTATTCGGGAGAAGCTTCGTTTAGCCCAGGAGAGGTATGAAAAGAACGCCAATCGGCGTAGGTCTGCTTTGGAGTTTTTAGTAGGGGATCATGTATACCTCAAGGTTTCTCCAATGGTTGGTGTGAAGAGATTTGGTAAAAATCGGAAATTGGACCCAAGGTATGTGGGCCCGTTCGAGATTTTGGAGCGGATTGGTGTGTCTGCATATAGATTGGATTTGCCAGCGAACTTCCCTGGTGTTCATAATGTTTTTCATGTTAGCCAATTGCGGAAGTGTGTGCGCAGCAGTGGGCAACTCTTGGATGTTGTGCCCCAGTTGGAGCCCAACCTCTCTTTCATTGAAGTGCTAGTTCGTATTTTGGATACTCAGGAGCGTGTGCTGCGAAAGAAGTCCATACCGATGGTGAAAATTCTATGGAAAAATCAGGATTTGGAGAGCGCGACTTGGGAGCTAGAGTCGGCCATGAGGAGGGCGTACCCTCACCTGTTTCTCTGATTTGATCGGTATGTTTCCCTTTGTAACTTCTGTTTGTTACTTTTCCTTCTTTTGTAGGAGGGTTGTGCGTAAAGTTTCGGAACGAAACTTTCTTTTAGGGGGGGTGACTGTAACGCCCCGTTTTTTTTCAGCGCTTATTTTTATTCTCGTTTGGCGTTACGATGACGCGTTTCTGTGGCTTGTGCCATGTGTGGAGTACGGTTTAGCTCCTTAGAACTGAGTGCCCTGTTTGGTAGCCTGTTGGCAAGATCTCCCTAGCAAACCGAGTCGTTTTGGAGACCCGGTGTGGCCTCTCGGGGGGATGTTTGTGTTTGGATTTGTTTGGGTGTAACTCGAGTTCTGTTCGTCGAAAGTTAATTTCGACTTCGCCGTTGTGTTCGTAGCGTGGCTATTTAGCTACAGTGCGAATTTCGTCGAATTCCGAGGTAGTTCAGTTTTCGCGTCGATTTGGTGCTTTATGTAATTTTGTAATTAATAATATAATTATATAATTATATATATATATATTTATAGAATGAGAAGGAACCGCCATCTTCATCTTCCCCGTAAGAAACCGCCGGCCCCTTGTACGAGAGAAACGGAGAAACCGCCTACCTTGCCTTCGAACGCCAATTCCCGGAGCGTTTGTGGACGGAATTCGATTCCGAGAGTGGATTCGGATTGCTCTCGTTGAGACCTTCATTCCTGCGGTAAGAAATTCGATTTTCGTGGAGTTTTGGAAGGATTGGAATTTTCGGTTTTGGAAGTTTTCCGCCATTAATGGCCGAGTCTTTGTTCTAGGTGTTGCGGCCGTTTTGATCCGTGCAAAGAGGAGGAAAGCAGTCCAAAGCTTCGCTGTGAATTGAGGCAAGTGGTATTCTTGCCCTTGCCAAGTGTTTTCTTTGATTTTATTTGCTGAAATTGAAATCCCGGTTAGCCCAGGTTAGAGGCCTTGTTGTTCTCATTTTCTTGCTAACTATAGGGCTTAGTTCTTCCTACTGAAACCCCCCCTATGTTGTGATGTTTGGAATCCAAATTGTCGGCGTGGAGCCGTTGTTTTCCTTTATTTTTGATTGTTGCTCTGGTTCGGGTGTAGCCGAGAGGGAGAGTTAGGAGGGGGGGTGTGGTTGCCAATTTCCTTCGTTAAGGTATTATTCGAATGGTTAGACATAGTTTGAATGGTAGTAGCGTGCGACGTTGATAGTTGTCTACTGCTACTGCAGTGGCGTGAGTCGTGTGCGCGTTCCGGTATCGTTCGGAAAATTCCAAACGGTACAGGTTAGTCGCGCACGGTCATCAACCGTTAGGGCGCACGACCACTGGTCGTGTGCCTCTGCTCGTGTGCGGCTGTCTTTCAGTTTCCAAAGTTCTGTCTCGGGCAATCGCACGAGCGCTGACAACAGTGCGCACGACCACTGATCGTGCGCCACTGATCGTGCGCAGTTGCTAGGTTTTCTGTCAGGTTTTCCAGGTTCATTTCGCACGATCATCAGCCGATGAGTGCGCACGACCACTGATCGTGGGTCACTGATCGTGCGCTTTGTATATTTTCTGTTGCTAGGCGAATTTAGATGGTTTTGAGTGCGGGAGTTTAGATACTCAAGTGGCAGGCAACTACTCGAGTTCTGGATCTTCTGCCTTGGTCGTTCGACTGTCGTCGAGCTCCGTATTCTTTAGTAGGCTTGTGGGTAGTGGTACTATTTTGGCGGCGAGTGAGGCTAGCTCACTCAACGCCAAAGTTTAGGTAGGCACTGAGTGGGTTTCACTCAACGCCTAGTCGTGTTGGTTTATTTCAACACTCTTCCTTTACCCTGTGTTTCATTTCCGAGTGGATTTCCAGTTGTATTTCTGGGTTTTCCTTGTCGGCCGTTCTCTTTATTTTCCTAAAGGCCGAATCGTGGGTCGTGGATAGTAGTGGTGGTTGTAGCTCTTTATGGGGGTGGAGTTGTGTGATATAGCCAAGGCCACCCATGGATTTCTTGCTCCTGGTACGGGCTGGGCATGTCGGGTGGAAGGTCCCTTGTGTTTTCACGTGTTGGCCCTCGAGCTTTTGACTTGGACATGGTGGATTGGGGGACTGCGTTTGCCTTCGATCCGGTTCCTCGTTGTTGTTTTTGCTACTATCACTTCCCACAGTTTAGGGTGTTAGAAGTTTCTTCTTTGGTAGTTTGCAGCATTCTGGCTCTTGGCAGCCTAGTAGGCCCTGCAGGATGTTGTTCCTGGGCTGGGTCGTTGCTGTTTCTTTGCACGTTATGCATTTCTTGTTGTCCTGTTTTGGACAGTTGTGACTCTTTCTACTGCATGTTTTCTGTTATTTTGTCCCTTTTGGTTGACTCTTTCATGCAGTTTTACCTTGATTTTTGCTTGCTGAGGTATTCTGTTTTCTTTTGGGATGCCTCAGGTTCTGAGCTGTAGCTAGTCTGGTGGCTAGTTGGAGATGTTGTTGTTGGTGGACTCCCGGACTTTGGAGTTTTGTTTACCTTGTTTGTGAGGTTGTTTTCAGTACTTTCTTACAGACATATATATGTGCTGGTGGGTTCGTGTCAGGTTGTTGGCGCCCACTAGTAGTTTTTACCTTGTACTAGATATATACTATTGCTGCTACCATTTTTTTTTCTGGAGATAGTGTACTTGCTTTGAGAAGGTTTTATGCTAGGTTGCTAGTTATTTTTAAACTATAATTATTATTATAAATGAAGCTCATGATCAGCATGTTTTGTAAACTTAATCACTATTTTCCAAATCACGTACGAAAACCGTTTTCTTATATATATTATATAAACTAAGTGTAGTGTCTTGCATAGCATGAGTGGTTCTCTTGGGACCCTTATGCGCTCTTTAGGGTGTAAAACCTAATTAAAGTATTTTTCCGCAGCGTTTAAATATAGTTTTCTTTTGTGGACTAGATGATCCACTGAGCCGAGGGATACGGACTCTAAACATAACTGATTTTCCATTCATTAAGCACATGGTTTTCTTGCATAAAGATTGTAGTTGGATTTGCCTGAGCGTCAGCAGTTATCCCCTGCTTGACGTGGCATCATGACGCGTGTTTTCTCTTACTCTGATAATTCTTAATTCGGAGAAAATGCGGGTTGTGACAGCTTCCCTTGTCCTAGAGGAGTGAATGGAGGGGTTGGGGAGGGGGAGGATGAGCCCAAAAGTCCTCCTCCTTTTTTTTTTCTTCTCTTTCTCTCTCTTCCATGGGTGACTTTCTCTCTCCTAGTCACCAAGCCTGAATGTTTTGGCTCCTACATGTCCTATGGCAGCCCACAAGTCCATTTGGTCACTTAAGTCATGGTTAGCCCAATTGAAATGGGCTTGGGCTTGAGTTAGCCCATTTGGGCTAACTTGACCCAAAGTTGGACTAGGGCCCACCTAGGTCAATTTGGTCCTTGAGATTCCTTTAATGGGTCCTTGGTAACCCATTAGCCTCCCCTAGGGTCAAGGTAGGGTTGGATTGGCCCTTGGAGGTCACTTGGCCCTTAACTAGGGCATTTTGACCATTTTAGGTCAAGGGTTGACTTTGGTCAAACTAGCCCTTTTGATTGGTCCCAATGGGTCCTTGGTGACCTATTGGCCTCTTACTAGGCTTATGAGGGTAGAGGTGGGGTCCATTTGGCCAATAGACTGCAATTGACCCTTATGTAGGTCAATTTGACCCAAATAGGAATATAGTTGACTTTGGTCAACTTAGCCCTATTGACTACTCTCCATGGGTCCTTAGTGACCCATTGACCTCTCACTAGGTCTAGGAGGGTATGGGTGGGGTCTACTGGGCTAAGGGACTGCAGTTGACCCTTGTGTAGGTCAATTTGACCCAATTAGGGTTATAGTTGACTTTGGTCAACTTAGCCCCATTGACTACTCTCCATGGGTCCTTAGTGGCCCATTGACCTCTCACTAGGTCTAAGAAGGTATGGGTGGGGTCTACTGGGCCAAGGGACTGTAATTGTCCCTTGTGTAGGTCAATTTGACCCAATTAGGGCTATAGTTGACTTTGGTCAACTTAGGTCCTTTGATTGCTCTTCATGGGTCCTTAGTGACCCATTGATCTCTTTCTAGGGTTATAAGGGCATGAGTGGGGTCTTGGAGTCTTGGTGAAGCCCCATGATCACTTTTAACCAAGGTTTAGAGATCTGCTAAGTGCAGACCATAGTGGCCCTATCCACACTACCAGGTCCACTTGACTCTTTCTTGGGCTTCCTAGTGTTTTGTCATGACAGAACCACTCTTAGGGGTCTAGTTGGAAATGGGATGTTACAAATCCCAATAAACAAAACAAAGATTTCATCCCCGAAATCCAGGTTAAGCCTACGGGGACTCCTATCAGGGAGGAAGAAACTTGTAACATCCCCTGAGAGTTGAAAGTTTTACGTCACGACCTCATGTTTGTCATGTGAGGTTTAAAGGTGTTTGTCAATTTCAAGACCAAGTAGCCCAACTGGCAATATCTAGACCCCAATAAACAAAAGTTTAGCCCATAACCTTGAAATTTCAGTTAAATTAGGAAGGAAATTGAACATCTTGAGTGGTTGCGAGGAATACCTGACTGAAGAGTTACGGATATCTTTGTCGCATCAAGTCCTGGGGCTCCCATGTGTGCTCCTCTCTTCCGTGAATTCTCCACAGGACCTTGACTAACGGAACCCTCTTGTGGCGCAAAACTCGTACCCCCTTGTCATCAATCCGGACCGGTTCTAGGTGAACTGACCGATCAGATGCTATCGGTCCATCTGTGGTTGTAACTTGCTGCTCTGGACGTAGTAGAGCTCTCCTAAGAGAGGATATATGGAACACGTCGTGCAGACTTGCCAGCTCCGGTGGCAGTTCCAGCCTGTATGCCAAGGGACCGATCCGCTCCTGGATCCTATAAGGCCCCATGTACCTTGGGCTGAGCTTCTTCCTCTGTCCGCGTACCCGAGTAACTCCATGCATGGGTCGGATCTTTAAGAACACCTGATCTCCTATCTGAAATTCCACCTGACGGTGCCGAGCATCGTAATACTTATCCTGCCGGCTTTGTGCTTCTAGCATCCTGTCCCGTATCAATCTCACCTGAGCCTCGGTGTCCTCAACAAATTCCGAATCCAATGCCTTAGGGTCCTCATCCTGTATCCATGACAGTGGAGTCCTGCACTTTCGTCCATACAATGCCTCATAAGGAGCCATTTTAATACTGGACTGGTAGCTGTTATTATATGAGAACTCGATCAGTGGTAATAACTTCTCCCATGGTTCACCGCGATCTAATACGCAGAGTCGTAGTAAATCCTCCAAACTCCGGTTGGTCCGTTCTGTCTGTCCATCTGTCTGGGGATGAAAAGCCGTACTGAAGGTTAGTCGAGTGCCTAAGTAAGTTTGCACTGACCTCCACTCCCTGGATGTAAATCGTCCATCCCGGTCTGACACAATCGACTTGGGTACACCATGGTAGCGGATGAACTGCTCCACAAATTTCCGGACCAACACTCCCATCGAGTCATCCTTCCTGATTGGAATAAACCTCGCCACTTTCGTTAGTCGGTCAATGATCACCCATATTGAATCGTTCCCTGTCCTGGATCGAGGAAGTCCATGTATAAAGTCCACGGCGATGTCATCAAACTTCCACTCTGGTACTGGGAGTGGCTGCAATAATCCTGCGGGGTTTCTGCACTCCGCTTTTACTAATTGGCACGCCTTGCAACGGGTCACGAAGTAGGTGATATCCTTCTTCATGTCGGGCCAGAACATAGTCTTCTTCAGATCTGCAGTCATCTTCGTAATCCCCGGGTGTACCGAATATCGACTGCAATGAGCCTCCATCATGATGTCCTCCCGGATCTGGCCTCACTCTGGTATGTAGACCCGTCCTCTGAAGCATACTAGATAATCCCTCAGTGTGTAATCTCCCACAGTGCCTGCTTCTAAGGACCGGAATATCGGCTCTAGCTGAGTATCCTGCCTCTGTCCATCCTTGACCCGTTCTCGTATATTATCCGTGGCGATTAATGATGACAGATATTCTCGGTATAACTCAGGGTGATCCTCAGATACCAGGGATACTTGCATCTTACCAAACATCTGTATTAACTCCAAGGCTATCAACGGTGTTCCTACTCCAGCGTTTGCGATCTTTCGGCTTAATGCATCTGCTACCACATTCGCCTTTCCAGGGTGGTAGTGCATCTCATACTGGTAGTCTGCTAAAAATTCCACCCATCGTCTTTGTCTAATGTTTAGCTCCTTCTGTGTGTCCACATACCTCAGATTTTTATGGTCGGAGTATATGTCGCAGTGGACACCGTACAGATAGTGACGCCAGACTTTTAGTGCAAAAATGACCGCTCCCGTCTCTAAGTCATGAACTGGGTAGTTTTGCTCGTGCTTTTTCAGCTGCCGAGAAGCATAAGCTATCACATGGCCATTCTGCATAAGTACTGCCCCCATGCCTTGGTAGGAGGCATCGGTGTAGACCTGGAATCCTTCTTTCCCTGAAGGAAGGGCAAGTATTGGAGCCGAAGTGAGTCGCCCCTTTAGCTCTTGAAAAGCCTCTTCACATCGTGGGGTCCAGATAAAGGGCACCTCCTTCCTTGTCAGAGATGTGAGTGGGAGAGCGATACGAGAGAATCCCTCTACAAATTTCCAGTAGTAACTGGCAAGTCCTAGGAAACTTCGTACATCTGTGGCCGTCTTCAATTGTGGCCAGTTCCGAACCGCTTGGATCTTGGCCGGGTCCACTGCCAACCCAGCACCACTGATGATATGGCCTAGGAAGGCCACCTCCTTCAACCAGAACTGGCATTTGCTGATCTTTGCATAAAGCTTGTGCTCCCGTAGTCTCTCCAGGGTCAGCGTCAGATGCCGTGTGTGCTCCTCCTCTGTCCTTGAGTAAATGAGGATGTCATCGATAAACACGATGACAAACACATCTAAATATTCTTCGAACACCTGATTCATAAGGCTTATAAATGCTGATGGCGCATTTGTGAGCCCAAAGGGCATCACTATAAATTCATATAGCCCATATCTGCTATTGAAAGCAGTCTTCGGAATGTCCTCCTCCTGGATCCTTAGCTGGTAGTAACCAGACCTAAAATCCAATTTGGAAAAGAAATGCGCACCTTCTAGCTGGTCAAATAGCTCATCTATCCTTGGCAACGGATATGTGTTTCGCACTGTCAATCGGTTTAGTGCTCGGTAGTCGATGCACAGTCTCAGAGTTCCGTCCTTCTTTTTAACGAATAAGACCGGGGCTCCCCAAGGCGAAGAGCTCGGTCGGACAAATCCAGCCTCCACCAGTTCTTGGAGTTGGCTTCGAAACTCTGTCAATTCCTTCGGGGCCATCCGGTAAGGGGCCCTAGCTGCCGGCTTAGCCCCTGGCACCAGCTGTATCCGGAAATCCTGCTCCCGGTGCGGGGGTAGCCCAGGCAGTTTCTCTGGGAATATGTCAGCAAAATCTCGCACTACTGGAATATCCGAGGTGGAGACCTTGGTCTCAGTCATCTCAAATATTACTTCATACACTTCTTCCCCCTGTAAGTGAGCCTTGACGGCTTGTACAAACGACAGTATGAGAGGGGGAATAGATTTAATACCTTCAATGACGAGGTATGAATCCCCATGTCTTACGGTAACTCTTTTGGACGTGCAGTCAATTTGAGCATGATTCCAGTTCAACCACGTCATCCCTAGGATCAAATCAAAGATTGACATCTTTATGATCGTCGCTGGAGCTTCAAATATCCTTCCGCCGATCTCCGCCTCCATGTTGTAGTGGGCAGAGGTGACCAACTCTGATCCGTCGGGTAGTCGTATCCTCACCATCAAACCCGTGAATCGTTCCACGTCTTCCAATCCTTCTATGAAGGCCTCCGATACAAATGAGTGCGAAGCACCCGTATCAAATAGCGTATAAGCGGGTTTGCCGCTGATGAAAACTATTCCTGGGGTTTTGGGAAAAATTTAAATGTCTCAGAATTCTAGCCATGGTTTTCTTTCCTAGATTGTCACTTTTATATAAAATTTAAGTTCATGAGAAATAACTTAAACCAGAATTTTCAGACGTACCAGTGATTACTTGCTCCGGGTTTCGGGGCTGAGCCAGATCTAGTGCATAAATTTGCTCCCTCTGCTGTCTACGATCTGCACCCTGGAAACCACGTCCTCGACCACATCCTCGTCCTCCAAACTGCTGGGCATGCAGGGCATCCTGGGGTGCTGGTAAAGGTGCTCCCCTCATGGGGCAGTTTCTCCGAATGTGTCCTATCTGATGGGAGTTTTAGCACTCCAGTGGGGGAAATGCCATACCCCCGGGTCTCGGTGCCTCCCTCATCTGAAGAGGCTGAGGGGCCAATATCACCTGCTCCCTCGGCTCCTGCCTCACTTCCTGTCGAGGCTGGTCCTCTGTCCTTCTCCCACCTGGTATAGCACCTTGTCGCTGATCATTTCTGGCTCTCCGGCCCTGATCCTCCGCTTGCCGCTTCCGGCCCTGAGTGGTGTGCCAGTCGGCCTCGATCCTCTTTGCCATTTCCAAAATTCGGGAGATAGGCCCGTCGGATACAAACAACAAAGCCTCCCTCAAGTCCTCCCGCAGGCCCTTATAGAATCTCTTGATGTATCCCGCTTCGTCCAGCTGGTAAGAATCTGTATATCGAGCTAAATGGTCGAACTCCCGATGGTACTCTACCACTGTCCGGGTGCCTTGCTTCAGCTGTAAGAACCGCTCCTCCAACTCATCCTTGGCCGACTGTGGAACAAAATGCTCCAGCAGCGCGGTCCTGAACTCTTCCCAGGTAACTTCCGCAACCTCCCTATCAACAAATCTTGTGTCCAGCAGCGTCTTCCACCACCTCTTAGCATGGGACTCCAGGCAGGAGACAACCAAGGCCACCCTCTCCTCCCAGGGACATCGTATCCCAGTCAGCATTTCGTACATAATATCTAGCCACTCCAATGTCCGTACAGCGGATTCTGTCCCCAAGTAAGATGGAGGAGAGAGTCCTCGAAAAATGCTCAGCCAATTGGCCCCCGGGTTCGGCTGCGGAGCCGGAACCTGCTGAGCCCTGAAAGCATCTAGAATGGCCGTCAGCGTTTGACCCATCTTCGATTGTAGGAATGGAGTGGGGACCAGGGGTGGTGATGCAACAGTCGGAGTCTGCTGAACTCTGCCTTGTGGTGTTGGCTGCGCTGGAGGCTGCGTAATAGAAGTCAAATATAAGAAGTCTCACAGATTTAACTAAAAGTGGACAATTTTTATGTGATTTCCCATATGGGCCCACCACTGCTTCCGCTGCTTAGTTTGTCCTCAAACTAAACTCGAGCGGGGGTGTCCTAGGGTTAGTGGACTGCTACCTTTCGATCGATATATTTTCCTCTGATACCACTTGTAAGACCCCCATTTTTTTTTCTTTTTTGACACCGTGGTCTTAGGCCCAGAGTCGCCGCCTTGCGGTGATACCTTTGCACTTGGGAAGGTTGTCATTACAAGACGCCGACTCTGCCGGCCAATCTCGATCATAACTGTAGCATAAGAAGAGATGCAAGTCCACAGAAATCACATATATAGAAATAAACTCCACGAAGGGAGTGTCCACAGATAGTACATATAATAAAATCTCGGGCTTATGCCCGGTACATCAAATCCTCACTACAATTCTCTCATCGCGGAAGCAAACTAACACAACTACTATAGTTCGGGACTCACTGTCCCTGCTGTCTAGACTCCAGTGCTATACTATCCGATCTCCAAGCGTGCCGACCTCCGGGGCTGCTCCTCCATGCTGGGCTCCGTGGTCCCCTAGATGATGTGGTTCAAAAACCGTTAGTCTAAAAGACTAAGTCCTATCGTCCCCCACCCCTTCCCCCATGGCTCCTAAGCACCGAGCGGGGAGAAGGAAAGGGAAGGACATGAAGGTGGAGAATAGTCAAATTCCTGATGGTAGCGGAATTAAACTAACAATGTTAAGTGTGATAATAATTATACAAATTAAATAAGTAACCTTAACTTATGTGGGTACACATAAGCTAAGGGATCTTTTGCAGGGCTCCTATCGTATAAAAAGTCCCATACCGATTTATACGATAGGGTGTCGATTTTTATTAGCAGGCTTATAATATTGAAAGAGAACCTTGACTTATAAGCACGCTCACACGAACTTATAGGCCAAGGGGTCGTTTTGCAAGGCCTAATGTATAGAGCGTCCCATACCGCTTATACATTAGGTGTCAGGTTATATGCAATGACGATGCTATGAAATGCAAGTATGCTATGATGTGAACAGACAAGTGCAACTCACCCACTCGACTCTGTGTACACAGACCTTTAGTTCCCTCTTTCGGAGCCGTTACCTCCCAGGATACCTCCGTAGTGGCAGACGGAAACGGTGGGTTGGGCCTCGCCCACCTCTAAACTAGTAAAGCATTACCGGTCAGACCTATCGTACGCCTCAACGCTTGGTGCACTAAGCAGACGCCTGCGTACTCTTGCCGGCTGGCGCACCAGACTTCTGTTGGCGAAGTGCTCACCACACTTGCCAAGCCAACGATATTGGTGTCGGTGCATCGAACTCCCCAATATCAAAGACCCACCACCTTAAACCTTTTATGCACATGCAATAGTTATGAGTCAAACAACCAACCGAGCCGAAGCTCACCGGACAATCCCGTCCATCATAATCTACAACCGAGCCAAAGTTCCCCGGACTGTCCCGTCCGTCATAACCGTCAACCGAGCCAAAGCTCCCCAGACTATCCCGTCCGTCATAACCGTCAACCGAGCCAAAGCTCACCGGACAATCCCGTCCGTCATAATCTACTACCGAGCCAAAGCTCCCAGGACTATCCCGTCCGTCATAATCAACAATCGAGCTGAAGCTCGCCAGACTACCATACCCAATAACTACCGGGCTTATTGCCCAAGTAACCCATACTAACTCCCGGGACACTGGGGTGTGAGAGTGTGAAATCCTAAGTTTACTATCTACTCCTATGCCTACGACTTAGGTTTTACCCATTTCATTTCCAGATTATAGTAACTAGACCTAGGGTGATTTGACCTTCCACTTTATGGGGGAGATGATCTTTCGTCGATCCCAAACATCACCCATCATTTAGTCAAACTCATTCCTATCTCATCCCACCCTGAGTGATGAACTCATTCCACCATTTTTTTGACTTATGAACCTAACTTGCACTCCAGATTATTTCTGAAGAATTACTATATGCAGACCACCAAGGTTTAATGTTAAGTAAAAAGAGAAGTATGTCAAATAATCATCCGATACTCCTATAATAATTTATGGAGGTCCATTATGACCTTTATTGCCCAAATCCAGAGTTTTACAATTTTCCTATTTATCTAGGAATTTATTAAATATTTATAGTGGCCAAAGTCTCCAAGATTGAACTGAAGGTACCAAATTTTGACAAGATAGAGTCTCCCCAGATTTATGCTATACTCAATATAAACAATTAACCTAATATCCAAGATGTCTTGATTTTTCAGCAAGGTTTTGGCCACTAATTCTATTTTTAAATTATCCCACAATATTTCGTTAAAATAAATAAATAGGGTAATATTACTCCTAAAATTTCAAGTAAACTTCCAACATGATAACAAAGGCATATAAATGCTCTGGGATAAATATCATAAGTGAATTAAGGAGTGATAAACTGCAAATGAATTATATAAACAATTTTCCAAAATTGCTAAATGCAGACCACCAAGCCAAACTTCATGTAAAATGGGAAGTATATCAAATAATTATCCAACACCCCTATAATAATTAATGGAGGTCCATTATAACCTTTAAATCCTAAGTCCAGAGTTCCAAAATTTTCCTTACTTATTTGATAATTTATTTAATTATTTTAATGTCTAAAATTTCCAATAATGAACATGAAGTACTATTTTCATTCAAGGTATCATTCTACAAATTTTATATGTTACTCAAAATAATGATATAACTTATCTTCCAAAATATATAATTCTTTTCAGTAAGGTTTTATCCTTAAATCCATAATTCATTTAAATCCTTGGAAATTCATTTAAGAAATATAAAATACTATATTGCTTCCAAAAATTCAGAGAAATTTCAATTATGAATCTAATGGCATATAAATGGTTTGGGCCAAATTTCATAATTTATTTATCAGTAAATGGGCTTAAATAAATTTGTGAATAATTCCATCAAATGACAGGCTTGTGAACTAACTACCTCATATACTTGTCCAAGAATTTTTATAAAATTTATATAAACTCATTATGCTTCAAAACATCCTCTGCCAAAATTTCATGACCTCTCAAGGGTCAGAGGTAGCATAATAATTTATTTACTCAATTTAAGCATTTCTTCTGTTACAAATGAAGTGCCATAAATAATACTCCAAAATTCCTAAATAAATTACAAAGGCTTCTTAATATCCTTATGACCATCCTACCAAAATTTTATATCATTTTAAAGGGTTTAGCTAACTCATTTCTAACCCACCACATTTGTGCCCTGAGCTAGGGTTAGGGATTTGAGGGTCTTAAACCTTCCAAAATACCCTAATATTTTCACCAGAGGGTTAAAGTGACTATAATACCATCCCTACAAAGTTTCATAGCCATACAAGGTGATATGGCCACATGCCCTTCACAAGGTACAAAAGCCCTTCCTTAGGGTTTGACCTAGGATCTTGGGCCAAACCAACTCCAATGCCCCTAATTTTTCTTTGGGAGGTGTATATTGTCATGCAAAACCAGTGTACCAAATTTGAACCTCTGTTGAGGTGAATTGGACACTATAAGCCAAATGTACACTTTGGACCAAAATACCCTTCTTAGGGCAAGGCTAGGGTTTGCTTGAATCCCATTCAAATCAACTCCAAACTTAATGAAATTTTAACCAGAGGTCTATATTGACCTCATATCCATCCCACCAAAATTTGGTTAAATTTGGACTTCATTTGACCCATAACTTAATTTACCCTAGCATAATTAAATGTTTTACAAAACTATAGGAAAATTATTCCCAAAAATTCCCATTTTTGGGCAGAAACTAGATATAGGGTAGGGTGACTTCCTGCCAAAATTTCAGACCATTTGGACCAAGGATGAAGTGTGGGAAACTAGTTTAATGACTGCCTAATCATTTGTATAGACCCCACCAAAATGAGTGCCCTGGTCGAACCAGTCACCCAAATTGGTTCAAACCAATTTCATTGGAAAGTAGACCCATAGGGCTACATTTTTAGTGTTGATCATTTTCTATGAAAAGTACTCTAACTATTTTTAATAATTAATAACATTAAAAATAAAAACTGTGACAAAAATGATATTAATCAAATCATATCGTATAGTTTAAAATTATCATCCTGCACGAATCTTGACGCGTGATGGACGGGATCTGGTCATCTCCTTACTCCAGCCGACGGCCCAGATTACTCCCGCCTGGGCCAACTTTCAGCGGCTGCCGCCGTCGCTCCGGCCACCTCCCCGGCCTGCCACCGCCGCCGACACCTTCGTGGTGGTCGGGGCTATCTCCAGGCGGCGGCTGGGCCGCCGGGAAGCACTGTTCCGGCGGTTCTACCAATCGGAAATTTCGGCCGAAACCCATGAAATTCAAAATCGGATTGGGCTCGATTGAGCCCCAACCTTGGCCCTAATGATGTCTACGATCTACCCATGCAAGAAGGGATGGAGGAGGACCTGTGGTGGCGGCTGTAGCCGGGCTGATCGCCGGATTGGCATGGTGGTGGCCGGCGGTGGTCGGTTTGATCAAAAATGCAGAACAGGGCTTGCCTTCTTCAGGAAACTGGTGGGAATTCATCCCTGGATTCCAGTGAACCTTTTAAAGAGGAGAATAGGGGTGGTAGTTGGCTGCAAGCTCCATTGCCATTATTGGCTTCCTTGGTCAAAGATTTCGGCCATGGTAGGTAGGGGATGAAGCATGGATCACACCAATCAAAGCTAGCTGGTTGAATTGGGGCTGCTTCCCTTGTCCTAGAGGAGTGAATGGAGGGGTTGGGGAGGGGGAGGATGAGCCCAAAAGTCCTCCTCCCTTTTTTTTTCTTCTCTTTCTCTCTCTTCCATGGGTGACTTTCTCTCTCCTAGTCACCAAGCCTGAATTTTTTGGCTCCTACATGTCCTATGGCAGCCCACAAGTCCATTTGGTCACTTAAGTCATGGTTAGCCCAATTGAAATGGGCTTGGGCTTGAGTTAGCCCATTTGGGCTAACTTGACCCAAAGTTGGACTAGGGCCCACCTAGGTCAATTTGGTCCTTGAGATTCCTTTAATGGGTCCTTGGTAACCCATTAGCCTCCCCTAGGGTCAAGGTAGGGTTGGATTGGCCCTTGGAGGTCACTTGGCCCTTAACTAGGGCATTTTGACCATTTTAGGTCAAGGGTTGACTTTGGTCAAACTAGCCCTTTTGATTGGTCCCAATGGGTCCTTGGTGACCTATTGGCCTCTTACTAGGCTTATGAGGGTAGAGGTGGGGTCCATTTGGCCAATAGACTGCAATTGACCCTTATGTAGGTCAATTTGACCCAAATAGGAATATAGTTGACTTTGGTCAACTTAGCCCTATTGACTACTCTCCATGGGTCCTTAGTGACCCATTGACCTCTCACTAGGTCTAGGAGGGTATGGGTGGGGTCTACTGGGCTAAGGGACTGCAGTTGACCCTTGTGTAGGTCAATTTGACCCAATTAGGGTTATAGTTGACTTTGGTCAACTTAGCCCCATTGACTACTCTCCATGGGTCCTTAGTGGCCCATTGACCTCTCACTAGGTCTAAGAAGGTATGGGTGGGGTCTACTGGGCCAAGGGACTGCAATTGTCCCTTGTGTAGGTCAATTTGACCCAATTAGGGCTATAGTTGACTTTGGTCAACTTAGGTCCTTTGATTGCTCTTCATGGGTCCTTAGTGACCCATTGATCTCTTTCTAGGGTTATAAGGGCATGAGTGGGGTCTTGGAGTCTTGGTGAAGCCCCATGATCACTTTTAACCAAGGTTTAGAGATCTGCTAAGTGCAGACCATAGTGGCCCTATCCACACTACCAGGTCCACTTGACTCTTTCTTGGGCTTCCTAGGGTTTTGTCATGACAGAACCACTCTTAGGGGTCTAGTTGGAAATGGGATGTTACACAGATGACCGACACCCTAGTCTGATACCAAATTGTAACACCTCCATCCGTCGTATGGTATATAACAGAAGGTCCAGCTGGAACCCGACGCCATATACCACGGACAGTCAGAGGGGTTACAGAATAATACCAAGTACTCAACTATTCGTCCTAACACAGAGCATTCTAGCGGAAGCTTTTAAACGGTTAATAGAACCCAAAATTTGCACAATCATGGAATGAATGTCCACTAACCAAAATAGGAATGAAATAAAATGAATACATAAAAGAGTACACAGCCTTATGGCCTTACAAAGTTTCTCTTAACAAGGTAATGTCTTACAAACATCGGCTCGCAGGCCGGCCATACATGATAGAAAATAAAAATAGCAGTTCACTTCGGCCTTCGAGAGCCTGCACAGAAACTTAAGCTTCAACCCGCTGCTTGGCGCTTGGTTCCGCAACACCTGCAAGCAATCATTCCACCGCATGGTGGCAAACAGAGCAACGGTCAGCTAAAGCTGACCAAAATATAACGACCCCGCCCCCTTATTCGGGCAGTTGTGCTCCTTCCCTGCATAACGTTAGCCCAGCTAAATAATAAAGTGCATATAAAGACTTTCGCCACAGGTGTAGGCTTGCTCGGCCAAACACCCCGTGCACTCAGGGCACATTCACGGTGAATTCAGTCAATTCCGTGGTTTCACCACCATCCTTAGGATGGCAAGCTACGTGAGAATTTTTGAGTCCTTCCGACCGTAGTCCAAGACTCCCGACTATACCAACGGCCAGTTCCACTTTAGGGCCTCTAGCACCGAACCGCATAGCCCAGGTCCGTATCCACCCGCCCGTTGCTCACGCCGCCTAGTCACTTTAAGACGTACGTACGGGCCAAGCTTCACCCGGATCCTAAATCATTACCAAAGAACACATAACCCAGTTATGTTCAAGGCTGACTCCCCGGCCGCCAAGTTAATAGAATTACGTTTCCGCCCAGTTTTCTGGGTGAGTCTTTGAGTTAATCTCCAAGGATCCCTGCCGCAATCTACCGCGTAGAAACCCGAAAACAACGCACAGAGTCTTCTCCGGCTATTCATGCAATGCAACATCACCGATCAAGACAAACACGTCTGGGTGGGCTTCACACACAATGCCTATGCCCATACTTCGATTCCGGACTCTAACAAGGGGGACTTCACATATCTACCCCAAGGAACACCGCACACTCACCGCACACTCACGGGAGCGGGTTTTCCCATGCAAAGGAAGAAAAGCTTCAAGTGCTCAAGTTGAAAATCGTTACCCTTGAATTCCGCTTCGGCGCCATGAAAAACTAGTCGGATAGAAAGCTTCGCAAAGGAATTCTCTCCATGGATCCGGTCTCGGTTCTCAGATGGGTGCTCCGATGCTCCGCCGGTGGCCGGATTCCTCCCTTCCTTCTTTCTTGATCTCCCTAACTTCTTAGAAATTGGGAGTTAAGGATGGAATGAGGAAATAAAACCTCCAATCATGGACTAAACACAAACAGGAACTCATCTGGGCCATTGGATCTTATTTAGAGAAAACGAACGACTAAAATTAGCTTTAAATCTTTAATCCTGGGCCGAACACGGCTTTGCACACGGCCGTGTTCCATGACATGTGCCTCGATCTAGCCACTCAAATCAAGCACAGAAAAGGATACGTGTTGGGACACGCCCATGTCCAAAACTGACACGCCTGTATCGGGTCCTCGATATGCCCGTGACCAGGGGCCGTGTTGTAACAACCCCATCCGTTAAATGACGTATAGTAGAAGGTCCGGCCGGGGACCCACACTATATGCCACAAACAACGGTGAGGTCACAGGATAATACCAAACCAAACTAGTCCTAACTCAGAGCATTCTAGCGGAAGCTTATTAAGTGCAAGAACTCATAACAATGAATGTCCACTTATATATAAATATCACATTTATATAAAAGACCAGGAATGTTTACAACACCACACCGCACAGGGCCTTAAGGCCTTACAAGTTACTCTTTACAATACATATAATTTCATACATCGGCACGCAGGCCGGCCACACATGAAATCCAACACTTCGCACGGCCTTCAAGGGCCTACCAGCAGCATGGGCTTTTGCCCGCTCAATCCAATCAGCCCGCAACACCTGCATATGGACGTCCACCCCATGGGTGATAAACAAAGCAACGGTCAGCATTTAGCTGACCAATTATAACGACCCCACCCCTTACCCGGGGTAGTGGTTCCTTCCCTGCATGTATAGCAATTTCAACATATATATATAACATACACACAACATCACAAACGCCGGCCTCAATGCCAGGCGCTCCGTGCACTCAGGGCACCTTTATGGTTTGTACTTGGTAGGCGGGCATAAGCCTCCAAACCCCTGTTAAAGACCTCACGCACCCGTCTCACTCAGAGGTACGCACCACCCCAAAACCCGTGAGCACTACCAGTCGACCTACCCACGTAGTGTAACAAGCCTAGGGAATTCGCCCTGCTGCTTTGCTACCAATCGACCGCTCATCCGATCTTAACATCGCCACTTGGTGGAATGGGCATAAGCCTCCAAACCCCTGTTGAAGACCTCCCGCGCCCACCCACTCAGAGGTGTCCGCACTCCATCAACCAGCTCTTAGCAAGCATGCAACCAAAGGAGCTATGCAAAGCATCCTGACCACCAAGCACATCGTCCTCACCATCTCCGCAGGCTAAACGATGAATACACGGAGTCTTCTCCGGTTCGCAATATAAACATCACCAATCCCGAAATACGTCTGGATGGGCTTCACACAGCATGCCTATGCCGTACTACATATTTCCGGCTCTAGATGCAGACTCAACTGCTGGAATCACTTACGCATTTCCATCTCTTGATGGAGGATCCCATGCTCATGCAAAACAAAGGGCTTCACCTGCCCAAGGAAGAAAGATCGTTACCCTTGACGATCGCTTCGGCGCCATAGAAGAACTAGCCGGATGGAAATCACCGCAGCGGCCTTGCCTCCGCAACGCTGCACTCGGCTCTCTATTCGGCTCGACGAAGCTCCACCGGCGGCCGGAAAGCTCCTCCTCCTCCTCCAAGCTCTCCTCTCTTTCTTCTCTTTAGAGAGAGAAAGGCCAAGTGGAAATGAGATTTCATCTCAATCCACGGCCTTAAAGAGGCTGGAAATGCTTTGGACCACAAGATCCAAATAGAAGGAAACGAACGGCCGAGATCTGCCCAAAAACCCAATTTTTGGCTGACACGGCCTGTGACACGCCCGTGTCACAGGCCGTGTACCCTTAAGCGGCACACGCGGTTTCGAACCGACTGAACAACACGGGCATCGACACGCCCGTGTCGAACCTGACACGCCCGTGTCATTCTTGAGACACGCCCGTGTCTCCTGCTACACGGCACTCACCGATTTCCAAAACCAGTACACGGGTCAAAACACGGCAGCTGACACGCCCGTGTTCAAGGCCGTGTTCAAGGCCGTGTACGGCTCTGACTCGAATTGGCCAATTTCGAAATTTAATTCGAACACGCCCTGGGACACGCCCGTGTCGAAGGCCGTGTCCCAGGCTCGACGATCGTCGACTCTAAATAGTCGACTAAGCTGAACACGCCCTGGGACACGCCCGTGTCCCAGGCCGTGTACCCCCGACACGCCCTGGGACACACCTGTGTCCCAGGCCGTGTCTAACAGCCTGCTACTCAAAACTGTGTACACACATATTTTGAGATTCTGGGGTGTTACAACCCTCCCCTCCTTATAGAAATTTCGTCCCGAAATTTAGCGCAACGCACAAGCATCAACACAACCACGCTGTTGCGATACAAACCAAAACGATCCAGGTTTAGAGTTCAGAGGCCACAGCTTGTCTCGCCCCATGGAATCGTACCACCATAAATGTTTGTCACAAACAGAAATACATACATACACACATACAATAGGCAACGTAATAAAGTGCACATTCCACTTTATTTCGGCTTCTCCGCATCTCGCAGAATCCGTTTAGCGGCCTCCATTAAGTCCAAAGCACGGATTTGCTGTTCTGCTTGATTTGAGCTTTGCGGCTCCTGCATCTCAAGAGTGTATATGCGCGGTTACGCCCGCGATGCAGACGACTCTGCCACAGCTTTACCCTTCTCGTCATAAGACTCACCTGTCTTTCTTTCACCCTTGGACGCACCATTCCAGCAAAATCGCGCGATATGTCCTGGCTTCCCACAAATGAAACATGTACGCGGCTCAACCCGTTCTTGCCCAAACGTTGCTCCTGACGCAACATCTGAAGAAGTTTGTTCAGCGGGTCGAAACCGCTTCTTATCACGTTTCCTGAAATCTGACTGCTCTGATGGCGGAAACTTTGAAGTCGGACTTTTCCACCGTGTACGGCTCTGACTCGAATAGGCCAATTTCGAAATTTAATTCGAACACGCCCTGGGACACGCCCGTGTCGAAGGCCGTGTCCCAGGCTCGACGATCGTCGACTCTAAATCGTCGACTAAGCTAAACACGCCCTGGGACACGCCCGTGTCCCAGGCCGTGTACCCCCGACACGCCCTGGGACACGCCCGTGTCCCAGGCCGTGTCTAACAGCCTGCTACTCAAAACTGTGTACAAACATATTTTGAGATTCTGGGGTGTTACACGTGTCACCAATAACCGCCACGCCAACCGTCACGTCGCTAGGTGGACACGAGTGATTACACACCCGTGTCGGATTTGACACGCCCGTATCAACCAGTACACAGTCGTGTTCCACAGTCGACACAAAACCCAAAATATTCCAGAGAAGTACACGGCCATGTGACACGCCCGTGTCCCATACCGTGTGCACTGACACGCCCTGGGACATGCCCGTGTCCTAGACTGTGTCCTTCACTGGACGACCTGAGCATGACACGGCCGTGTGACATGCCCGTATCACAGGCCGTGTTCACCCTACCAAGATCCAAACTTGGTACAAACACCGTCCATTTCAACACTAAATTTCGGGGTGTTACAGTCAGGCAGTCAAGGCCACTCGCGCCGGGGCCGCCATCGAGAGACCACCCCCTTGTTGGGGCAGGAGGTCGGGGCCGCTCGCACCGGGGAGAACATGGGGAAGCTGCCCCCCTCGCAGGGCCGCTCGTACCGGGGCGGCCATGGGGAAGCTACCCCCCTTATGCACACACGCACGAGGTGCGCACATGCGTGCGGGGTACGCACATGCTTGCAAGGTCCCCCTTGCATAGTGTACGCTCTATTCCATGTGCACTCGGGGTGTGTCCTCTTGAGCATGTGATGCGCCTTTGTTCATGCTGCTCGGGGCCCCAATGCAGGGTGCATGATTCTGTAATTCCTTTGAGTTATTTCTGGCGAATTCTTGATTTCACCCTTTTACCTCTTTGATGCGTGTCTTTGTTCAGGCTTTAAGTCGTGTTGTCTTAGGTAGACCGATGCAGATGTGTTATGTGCTTATAATGGGGCAGATTGTTTCTTGGAGAGGGCACTTCAACATTTACTCTAATATTGAGATCATGATTCCCCATGCTGAGCAGCAGGTAAAGAGCCCCCCGATGGGATGGATGGTGTTATGCGAGTCTTGCTTGAGGGTTGGGCTTTAGTTTCCTCCTTTTAAGGAGATAACAGAGATATTGAAGCATTGCGGGGTTTCAGCATCATAGTTCACCTTGTTCGCAATGATGCCCATTATGGGATTGATCATATTTTTTTGGGAGTATGGATTAAAGCTTTCGTTAGAGATTTTCAGAGACTGGTTTGACATGCACTCTGATTGTGGAGGTCGTGTTGAAGTTCACAGTAATAAGAGTTGGCTAGTATTTGATAGCCGGATTGACAGGTGTCATAGGAACACGATGTAGTACCGTTCGCAATTGTTGGGAATGGTCGGAGCTCTAGAGAAATCTACCTAATCGATGTCATCGGATGAAGCGTGTGAGCGGGAATTTGTGTCGATGCCCAGATTTGAGGAGCCTCATGAGTTGGTGAATCCCCTTTTCAACATTTCTTTGTTAATGTAGGAGAAGCGTATATTGATGTGTGGACTCTCTGTTGATCCGGGACGCCTTGTTGCTACCCCGTTTGGCCGCGACCGAAAAAGTTAGTTGGTGTTTAAAGGTTGCGACGACTCGGCTTCCTTGAGTTGACCAATAAGTCAATTAAAGGGGATTTCAGAGGCTGCCACTTGTAGTTCAATAGTTAACAGAGTTCCGTCCGGTGATCCAGATATTGAGGTTCTAGGCTCTTCTGCCGCCATGCTCCTGATGAGGGGACCCCTATGCAGCCCCAAACAAAGGGGAAGTGTGTTTCCTCATCCTTGGCGATGATGAAATATGATTTAAGTTTTCAACTTGACCTCGTGATTCCCTTGTTGCCTTCCAACTTGTCTCACCTTGCCTTTTTGCTGCAGATTGGAATACAAGCCTAGATTGCTCTCACTTAGAACAAATACTATGTCAGCTTGAAGGATGAGTACCTCTCTCTTCAGAAGAAGCTAAGGAGTGCAGAGAGCTCCCTTTTTTACTTGAGGGGGAGGTGTGAGCGCGATCTATCCCGCTTCTAGCAGATTGAGTTGGATTTGAAGGCTGAGGCGGCGCAGCTACAAGAGGAGCTTCAGGCTAAGAAGTCTCTGGTGGAGAATGCACTGAGAGACATTGCCCATTTAAAGTCTGAGGTGGGACGTCTTAACTTGTAGGAGAATCTTGGAGAGCTGAAGGTGAATGGGGTTACAGAGTACAAGAACTTGATTGACTTCAAGCAGGACCGTTGTATGTTGTCAGAGGAGATCCGCGAAAGGTTTGGATGAAGGAGGTGGATCTTGAGATTGTCGATATTCGGGAGTTGGAATTCGGTCATGGGAAGGAAAAGACCCTCTGATGATATCTCGCATGCGCAAGTGTGATGTCTCTGACATTGGTTTTGATGATCTTTCGGAGGACGAGTGCGTCTAGTTTGATGATGAGTAGACTCAATCTTTGTCGTCTCTTACTTTGATTATACTTGTGTTGTACTTGATGCTTATTTGTGAATGAAATTTGTTCCCTTATTTAGTTATAACAGCTTTGTGTGTTTTGTCTTCCATTGGACTGATTATTACATTATAGTTTTTAGCTCTTCTTGTGAAATTTGTAACGTTGGTTCCGCTATATTCGCACGGGCAACTTTGAGGTACTCCCTTAAGGTTGACTATTGGATGATGAGATCCAGATGGTTCGATGACCTATAACAAGGGAAAAGGTTTTATGCTTCTCGTCGGGCAATGAGAGGTCGGGCTCACCAGTCCGGGGGATGTTGCTGAGTGTGTCGGTGAAGGGAAACCTTCGAACCTGGGTGACCGAGAGGGGGGCATTACTTGACGGTATCGAGACCTACTGAGGAGGAGAAGGGAGGACCTTCGAGTGATGTTAGTGGGAGGTCACAAGGTCGTGGTCCCGGAGAGACAGTGAAGGACAGACCTTCGAACCACTAGCGAGCAAGAGGGGGCATGACCGTGTGACGCTGTGCAACAACCCGACCTGTTAAATAACATATAATAGAAGGTCCGGCCGGGGCCCCACACTATATGCTACAAATAGACGGTGAGGTCACAGGTTAATACCAAAATACCATCGCACCTAACCCAGAGCATTCTAGCAGAAGCTTATTACTTACAAGAACTCAACCATTGAATGTCCACTACAAATATATAAACAACTCATTTATATATAACACTAGGAATGTTTACAAGCACACACAGCTCACGACCTTAAGGCCTTATAAGTTTCTCTTTATAAATATGATTTCATACATCGACACGCAGGCTGGACACACATGAAATCCAAAGCTTCGCACGGCCTTCAAGGGCCTATAAGAGACAACAGCAAGGGCTTCAACCCACTCAATCCAATCAGCCCGCAACACCTGCATATGAACATCCACCCCAAGGGTGATCAACAAAGCAATGGTCAGCATTCAGCTGACCAATTATAACGACCCTACCCCTTACCCGGGGCAGTGGTTCCTTCCCTGCATGCAATATAATCACAACATATATATATCTACCACAATTGTACAACCCCGTATCCGGGCAAACGGGATCCTACCCAAGTGACGGACATGGGGCGAGCTTTGAGCGACGTTTTGATGTCGCCCCATTCGAAGACGTGCGGGTGCTCGTGTGGGCGTGCGGAGGTTTTGTGTGCATAGGATTTTAATATATATATGTATTTAACATTATAATATATATAATATCATATTATAATACAAATATTATATATATATATAAGTAAGATTATATAAAAAGTGGGGAGAGAATGAATTAAAGAGGAAAAAAGTGAGGAAGGGGGGAGCTGACGGGTACAGCAGAGAGAAGCAAAAAAGAAAAGAGGAATAAAAAAAGGAGGAGGGCCATCGGGTACAGGGAGGGGGAAAAAGGAAAAGGAAAGAAGGGGGATTTGCTTTTTTTGGCTGGCAGCTAGGGCTCGACCGCCTGGAGCAGGCCGCCCGACACCCCCCCTCTATCGTCGACCGCCTGGAGCCCGACGCCGCCCGATCTCCGCCTCTCTCTCTCTCTCGTCGACCGCCGACGCCCAGCCCGCGCCGATCTCTCCCTCTCTCTCTCTCGTCGACCGCCTGGAGCAGCCCCCTACACCGCCCGGCCGCTCCTTTCCCTCTCTATCTCCGGCCGCCTGCCTCCCTCTCTCTCGGCCATGGCCGCCGCCTCCAGCGGGGCCGAGCTCCTCTCGGCCCCCCACTTCCCGTCCAGGCGACCGCAAGGAGCAGGCCGGCTTCCTCCTCCTTCTCTCCCGCCACCGGTAAGCCCGAGCCCGAGCTCCTCCCCTTCTCTCTCTCTCTGCCATGGCCGCCGCCAGGAAGCAGCAGGCCGAGCTCCTCTCGACCCCTCTTCCCGCCGCCGCCAAGGCATGGCCCAAGCTCGACCCTCTTCCTCGATTCTGCTTGCGGCAAGGTTGAGCTCGACAACCTCCTCGAAGCCGGCTGCATCTAGGTCAACCCGGCCCTCTTCCCATCGCTGCCTCGAGCAAGGCTCGACCTAGAAGGGAGGCCGGCCACCACCATCGCCGCCTCGAGAAAAGCTCGGCCTAAAAGGGAGATCGGCCACCAGCACCGCCACCAAGCACGCGTCAAGGGTAACGAAGTTTCTTCTTGGGCAGGTGAAGCCCTAATTTTACATATTTGCATGGAAGCCCCTCTCCACCAACGGGTGGGGGAAGGGAGCTCTCCGACGGGTCGACGTGTACGTCCACGCTATTAATTGCATATAGTATCCGGAAGTGTGAGTACGGATTTAGGCATGCTGTGTGAAGCCCATTCGTACGCATGAGCCGAATTGGTGATGTGCTGTGTGAAGCCCATTCGGACGTACAAGCCGAATTGGTGATGTGCTGTGTGAAGCCCATTCGGACGCATGAGCCAAATTGGTGATGTTCTGTGTGAAGCCCGTCCGGACGTATGAGTCGGATAGGTGATGTTCTGGGGTTCCCGGAGAAGACTCCGAGGAAGTTGGATATTATCTATTTGCAGGGAATGCGCACCGTGACCCCGAAAAAGGGGTGTACAGAATATAATTGGCCAGCTTATGTTATCCGACTGTAGTTCAGCTGATAGTCGTTCGTCGAGACGTTGGCGTACAGGTGTTGCAGTACCAAGCGGGGAATAGCGGGCTTAAGCCCAAGCTCGTGCCGGCCCTCGAAGGCCTACTTTTATTTATATTACCGGCCTGCGTGCCGAAGTATGGAATTTATATTCCTGTAATAATTTATAATCTGTGATGCCCTGTGAATGTATGATTTACTCTTTTTGCTTTGGGTGAGCGGTGTGCTCGTGAACCGCTCGTCCCGTGGGAGCCCCGAGGTTTATGCTGGGAAGTCCCTGTTGGCCTGCTGATAGCCTTTTAAGGTAGCGGAGTCGCGCTGTTTGCAGCCCAGTTGGGCAGCGTGTTGTAGAATGGCTTGACGATGTTGCGCCTTTAGTAGCGCGGGTGAGGAATATTTTGTATAGACCCAAGGAGATACATCTGGATAGGAGAGAGTTGGTCTTGAGACCCTCCTTAGATGTTCCGGTCGGCCAAGAGCGCCTTCCGAAAGTGTCTTAGCTCAGCTTTTGGCTTGGGAAGGGAAGAGTTCGTTAGTCTTCCGGGTATGCGGTGGGTCCTCCACGCTGAGACCTTGGGTCTGTCCCTTACGTTCCTAGTCTAGAGCTTAGATTGTTCATTTGAGTGTAGTAGGTGTGCGGTCACCCCTCTTTTGGGACCCCGAACTCCACAGAAGCAAATTTTGGCTTCGGTCATTTTTGGCTTCAACAGTTATGGTGCTGTGAGCGTGGAGAGTGGCCAGTACAGAAAAACTCAGTTGAACGTCGTGGCTATAGAAGAGAAACTAAGTGACGACTGGGGTCACGCGATGAAAGAAGTCCCCCCGCAGTTTCTTGTTTTCCAATTTAAGGTTGAGATGTAGTTGGGAAGGTCATCCTTGTGCGGAATGCTTTATCGATATCAGGTTCACCATGAAAGAACGAGTCTTCATGAATGCGGAGTGGGACCTTGAGCCCTAGTCCCATCATTGTTTTTAAATCGTAAGCTTCAAGTAGAGCAAAGACGATGTGTTTATTTGTTTAAGGTAATGATTTGAATGGTCTGTTAACTTATTGTTCTTCCAAGACATCTCCCAGGCTTTCATTTTGATTTACTAGGCTAGTGACCTTAGCAAAAAGAAAAAAAAAGGGTCATTGAGTTGTTTTAGGTTCTTTCGTCGTGAGGATATATTCAAATGTTAGGTTCAAGGAATAAATTCTGAGTTTAATAATCCTCTTTGAGCACCTATATTTATTTTCAAATATTTGTCGAACTTTTCGAAGCAGTTTTGGATCTCACAAGGCGAGGATCATTTGGCAATGTGAGCTTTGTTTTCGCTTGTCGTATAAATTTCTTTAGTTTCCCTTTGTGAAGAACCTAAAGCCATCTTATGACTGGAAATTGGACTTGTTTTATAGAGTTCACATGAATCTAGTTGGCAAAAATGCATTTTAATGTTAGATTTCAATTTTTACCCCAATCCGTAGCTCCGGGAGTTGGATTTTTCACCTGTTTGATGAAATGACGTTTTCATCTAATTATGTCGCGCCTTAACTCAGGAGCTTTTGCTTGAGAAATATCCATACTTGTTTTGTTTGCTCGTGTTTTGTTACTTTGCAATACATCGTAGAACCAACAAGAGTATGATATTTGCGATAATGTTAGCCTTGCAGGATGATATTTTTGGTAATACTTCGTTTACGGATGGTTTGAATTTTGAAAAAGGTTCAGCTTTACTGGAATCATCTAGATATTTACAAACTCTATCAAAAGGTGTTACTATTTTATTTAACAAATGAAGTGCATATTCTCCTGAGTTCTTTATTTCATTGATCATTACAAATGCTTTGAGACTGATAAGGTTCGTGTTCGAGACGGTTTATCGAGTTACTGAACCTGTTGTTTTGTTATAAAATCTATATTGCCAAGCTGATCTTGCTATAATCAAATAATAGTACCTAGCCAGGGTTGTGTATTCGTTCGATACGATTCAAAAATTAGTCTAATCTATGACTTTCTTTCTAAAATTTAGAGAGTAAAATGAACTACCTATTACTGTTTGAAAATTCAAAAGAGTTATTATTTTTGGGTTGGCCTAGTTTTTCACTTCAACTCAAAACATTTTCATATTGCCCTATTTTTCTTGACATTCCCCAACTCATTGATTTTCAAACTCAATATTAAGAACTAGTAAATCCAATATTAGTTTTCCAGTTGGTTTTGGATTTATGATGCTGAAGATTTTCCAGTTGCTACTGTTATTCAATATTGTGCAATGAACTTTACTGTTTGACATTTACTAGTTCGGTTGTTGCAGCTATGCTGACATTTTTCCTTGCTTATGAGGATGCAGTAAAATGTTCAGATGGCTTATATGTTTTTGCTTTAGATGAGCTTTTTATCTATACGGTTTTCCGTGCTTATTTGGATATGAACTTCACCGTTTGCTTAATACGGCCCTTGGTTTTCTTGGATTGGTAAGAGTTTTTTTTCTGGATCTCATTGGTGCTATCTTTGTGCTTGAGAAGATTACGATTAATGATCTCAGAAATTTCAAACATGTCGGAAGTATATTTTCTCCTTATCAGGCATTGATTTTTGAGTGTACGATTCTAATTTTTGGAATAGTGTCGATAGTTTTAAAGGCCCTTTTCATTTCGAAAATATGTATTATCATTTAGGTGGTATCTTCTACGACATGAGAGGGAAATGGTTGAATGGAAAGACCCTGAGTCGGGCTCGGCCCCAGGTAGACCCGCTGCGCAGGCTCCCATCAAGCTGGCAGGTCCGAAGGCTCGCCTGTGGGGGAAAGGTTGGCTTTTGTGATACTTTGGTTTAGCCGCTTCAACGACACACCGAGCCGGGCTCGGCCCCAGGTAGACTCGCTGCGTAGGCTCCCATCAAGCTGGCAGGTCCGAAGGCTTGCCTGTGGGGGAAAGGTTGGCTTTTGTGATACTTTGGGTTGGCCGCTTCAATGACACCCCGAGCCGGGCTCGGCCCCAGGTAGACCCGCTGCGCAGGCTCCCATCAAGCTGGCAGGTCCGAAGGCTCGCCTGTGGGGGAAAGGTTGGCTTTTGTGATACTTTGGTTTGGCCGCTTCTACGACACCCCGAGCCGGGCTCGGCCCCAGGTAGACCCACTGCGCAGGCTCCCATCTAGCTGGCGGGTCTGAAGGCTCGCCTGTGGGGGAAAGGTTGTCTTTTGTGATACTTCAGTTTAGCCACTTCTACGACACCCCGAGCCGGGCTCGGCCCCAGGTAGACCCGCTGCGCAGGCTCCCATCAAGCTGGCAGGTACGAAGGCTCTCCTGTGGGGGAAAGGTTGGCTTTTGAGATGTTTTGGTTTAGCCTCTTCTACGACACCCCGAGCCGGGCTCGGCCCCAGGTAGACCCGCTGCGCAGGCTCCCATCTAGCTGGCAGGTCCGAAGGCTCGCCTATGGGGGAAAGGTTGGCTTTTGGGATACTTCGGTTTAGCCACTTCTGCGACACCTCGAGCCGGGCTCGGCCCAGGTATACTTATTGTAAGTAAGGGTATAAGGGCAGTTCGGTAGCAGGGACCGTTACAAGTATCAAGTGGTTCAAAATGATCAAAAGGTGCACGGAGAGTTTAGTGTTTTGAATGCAAATTATGGATTTTCTCAAAATTTTTCTTTTGGGTCGGCTCCCACTCGCCGGATACTTGGGATTGGACATTTCTTTCCGAGCTTGTACCAATCTCGAAAAGAGCGGGGATTGTGTACAACCCCGTATCCGGGCGAGCGGGATCCTCCCCAAGTGACGGACTTGGGGCGAGCTTTGAGCGACGTTTTGATGTCGCCCCGTTAGAAGACGTGCGGGTGCTCGTGTGGGCGTGCAGAGGTTTTGTGTGCATAGGATTTTAATATATATATGTATTTAACATTATAATATATATAATATCATATTATAATACAAATATTATATATATATATATATAGATTATATAAAAAGTGGGGAGAGAATGAATTAAAGAGGAAAAAAGTGAGGAAGGGGGGGAGCAGGCGGGTACAACAGAGAGAAACAAAAAAGAAAAGAGGAATAAAAAAAGGAGGAGGGCCATCGAGTACAGGGAGGGGGAAAAAGGAGAAGGAAAGAAGGGGGATTTGCTTTTTTTGGCTGGCAGCTAGGGCTCGGCCGCCTGGAGCAGGCCGCCCGACACCCCCCTCTCTCTCGTCGACCGCCTGGAGACCGACGCCTCCCGATCTCCGCCTCTCTCTCTCTTGTCGACCGCCGACGCCCAGCCCGCGCCGATCTCTCCCTCTCTCTCTCTCGTCGACCGCCTGGAGCAGCCCCCTACACCGCCCGGCCGCTCCTTTCCCTCTCTATCTCCGGCCGCCTACCTCCCTCTCTCTCAGCCATGGCCGCCGCCTCCAGTGGGGCTGAGCTCCTCTCGGCCCCCCACTTCCCGTCCAGGCCATCGCAAG
Organism: Platanthera zijinensis; assembly: GCA_039513925.1. Taxonomy (NCBI): domain Eukaryota; kingdom Viridiplantae; phylum Streptophyta; class Magnoliopsida; order Asparagales; family Orchidaceae; genus Platanthera; species Platanthera zijinensis. Next base: position 133,508,493 of record CM077084.1, read on the forward strand.
GAGCAGGCCGGCTTCCTCCTCCTCCTCTCCCGCCGCCGGCAAGCCCAAGCCCGAGCTCCTCCCCTTCTCTCTCTCTCTGCCATGGCCTCCGCCGGGAAGTAGCAGGCCGAGCTCCTCTCGACCCCTCTTCCCGCCGCCGCCAAGGCATAGCCCAAGCTCGACCCTCTTCCTCAACTCCGCCTGCGACAAGGTCGAGCTCGGCCACCTCCTCAAAGCCAGCTGCATCTAGGTCAGCCCGGCCCTCTTCCCATCGCTGCCTCGAGCAAGGCTCGGCCTAGAAGGGAGGCCGGCCACCGCCATCGCCGCCTCGAGCAAAGATCGGCCTAAAAGGGAGATTGGCCACCAGCACCGCCACCAAGCACGCGTCAAGGGTAACGAAGTTTCTTCTTGGGCAGGTGAAGCCCTAATTTTACATATTTGCATGGAAGCCCCTCTCCACCAACGGGTGGGGGAAGGGAGCTCTCCGACGGGTCGATGTGTACATCCCCGCTATTAATTGCATATAGTATCCGGAAGTGTGAGTACGGATTTAGGCATGCTGCGTGAAGCCCATTCGGACGCATGAGCCGAATTGGTGATGTGCTGTGTGAAGCCCATTCGGACGTACGAGCCGAATTGGTGATGTGCTGTGTGAAGCCCATTCAGACGCATGAGCCGAATTGGTGATGTTCTGTGTGAAGCCCGTTCGAACGTATGAGCCGGATAGGTGATGTTTTGGGGTTCCCGGAGAAGACTCCGAGGAAGTTGGATATTATCTATTTGTAGGGAATGCGCACCGTGACCCCGAAAAAGGGGTGTACGGAATATATTTGGCCAGCTTATGTTATCCGACTGTAGTTCAGCTGACAGTCGTTCGTCGAGACGTTGGCGTACAGGTGTTGCAGTACCAAGCGGGGAATAACGGGCTTAAGCCCAAGCTCGTGCCGGCCCTCGAAGGCCTACTTTTATTTATATTGCCGGCCTGCGTGCCGAAGTATGGAATTTATATTCCTGTAATAATTTATAATCTGTGATGCCCTGTGAATGTATGATTTACTCTTTTTGCTTTGGGTGAGCGGTGTGCTCGTGAACCGCTCGTCCCGTGGGAGCCCCGAGGTTTATGCCGGGAAGTCCCTGTTGGCCTGCTGATAGCCTTTTAAGGCAGCGGAGTCGCGCTGTTTGCAGCCCAGTTGGGCAGCGTGTTGTAGAATGGCTTGACGATGTTGCGCCTTTAGTAGCGTGGGTGAGGAATATTTTGTATAGACCCAAGGAGATACATCTGGATAGGAGAGAGTTGGTCTTGAGACCCTCCTTAGATGTTCCGGTCGGCCAAGAGCGCCTTCTGAAAGTGTCTTAGCTCAGCTTTTGGCTTGGGAGGGGAAGAGTTCGTTAGTCTTCCGGGTATGCGGTGGGTCCTCCACGCTGAGACCTTGGGTCTGTCCCTTACGTTCCTAATCTAGAGCCTAGATTGTTCATTTGAGTGTAGAAGGTGTGCGGTCACCCCTCTTTTGGGACCCCGAACTCCACAGAAGCCAATTTTGGCTTCGGTCATTTTTGGCTTCAACAACAATCATATCACAAACGCTGGCCTTCGTGCCAGACGTTCCATGCACTCAGGGCACGCTTATGGTGTACCGAAAACCTCTAGGTCCCACCACCGATTCGAGGTGATTAGCTTGTTGGCTAGGCATAAGCCTCCAAACCCCTGTTAAAGACCTCACGCACCCAACCCACTCAGAGGTGTTCACCTTACGACAACTAGTGAGCACAATAGGTCGACCTACCCTTGTAGTGTGACAAGCCCGTGAAACCACACATCTGTCTGGCCACTAATCGACCGCTCACAATGTAGGTACACAATACCTCTAGATCAACTTACCACCATAGGGTAACAAGCCCGTAAAACCACACATCTGCATTGCTACCAATCGATCTCTCATAACACCAGCACACAGTGCCGCTTTCCTCCTAATCCATCTCTCCGCACAAGCAGAGCATACAACCAAAGGAGCAATGCAAAGCTTCCTTACCATAATTCACAAGAATTCTCACCATCTCCGCAAGCTACTCGTTATCTACACGGAGTCTTCTCCGGTTCGCAATATAAGCATCACTAATCCAGACTACTCGTCCAGATGGGCTTCACATAACATGCCTATTCTGTACTACACACTTCCGAATCTAAATGCAGACTCACTCGATGGAATCGCTTACGCTTTCCAACTATTGGTGGAGGATCCCATGCACATGCATAAAGTTGGACTTCACTTGTCCAAGAAGGAGATCATTACCCTTGACGATCGCTTTGGAGCCATGGAAAACTGGCTGGTTGGAAATCACCGCGACGACCTTGCCTCCACGTCGATGGCACAAACAAACGTGTTTTCACTAACACACATACATAAAATATGTACAAGTACAACACAGAAGCAATAAAGTGCACACTCCACTTTATTTCCACTCATCCGCGTCTTTTAGAAGCCTCTTGCAACTCCATGTTATACACCGAGGCTGCTGTACTTCATGATTTGAGCTTTGCGACTCCTGTACTTCGAGAGTGTACATCCACGGTTGCGCACGCGATGCAGGTGATTCTGCCACTGCCTTGCCCTTTTCCTCATAGGACGCACCAGACTTTTTCTCATCCTTTGAAGGTCCAATCCAACAATTATGGGCGACATGTCCCACCCTACCACATAAAAATCATGTATGTGTCTCCACACGTCCTTGCCCATACGTTGCTCCCAAAGCAACTTCCGAAGACGTTTGTTAAGCGGGCCTGAACCTCTTTTCGTCCCGTTTCCTAAACTTCGATTGTTCGGACTGTGAAACTTTGAACTCTGGCTTTTCCACCGCCAAGTTCTTCTTGTCCTGCACCCGTTTCAAATCTTTCTTAAGCGCACATGCTGTATCTACTAAGGCTTGGAAGCCTTGGTTCACTGAACTCGGGAGGGACAACCGCAGCTCATCACGAAGTCCCTCATAGAACTTATTTGTCATCCACGCCTCTTCCACAAACATCGACACTGCATAGCGCCCCAGCCTGGTGAACTCATGCAGGTAATCATCAAAAGTCTTCTCACCCTTCATCAGACATTGGAATTCGTTCTACATCGCAATTCGCCGCGATACTGGCAAGTACTTTGCCCAAAAAAATCTGGAGAATTCCTCCATCAAAATCTCTCCCAGGCCCCTGCATGCCAACTGGTGCATCTCGACTTCATCCCACCAAAGCCTCACCTCTCCTTCCAGCAGGAAAGTGGCTAAAGTGACTTTCTGCCCCACATCAATCCTGATTGCTGTCAGGATCCTCTTCACTCCTGAGGGCCAATCCTCCGCCTGCATTGGGGAATTCGCCCCGACAAACGTAGGTTGATGAAAATACATAAAACACTTCAGTTTCTCGTCCGCTGCTTTCTCATCAATCCGAGCTTCAACACTCTCTTGCCTCGCACCAACATGTACTGGCTCCACTGCAGGCCTTGCCTGCCCCATAGGCCGTGCTTGCAATATAATAAATACCGCCTCTGCAACTAGGCGTATGGTTTTCGCAGAAGGAGGAGGTGTGGGCACCTCGGCTAATGTCGCACTCTCATTCGATTTCTAGGGCTCAGACTGCCCAGCTCCGCTCCTTGTCACCTATACGTGAACAAGATATCATTAACCTCCAATCCAAAACGACAAACATGCCCAAACCCTCACATTCCAAGTGGACATTCTTGAGTTCATTTATGTTAAAACGGTTCACACGTACACGTGCTCGCCACCCGACAAAAGATTCGGCCACGAATTCGAAAGCGGAAGACTGATGGCCTCTGATACCAAAATGTAACAACCCGACTTGTTAAATAACATATAATAGGAGGTCCGGCCGGTGCCCCACACTATATGCTACAAAAAGACGGCGAGGTCACAGGTTAATACCAAAATACCATCGCACCTAACCCAGAGCATTCTAGCAGACGCTTATTACTTACAAGAACTCAACCATTGAATGTCCACTAGAAATATATAAACAACTCATTTATATATAACACAAGGAACGTTTACAAGCACACACAGCTCACGGCCTTAAGGCTTTACAAGTTTCTCTTTACAAATATGATTTCATACATCGGCATACAGGCCGGCCATACATGAAATCAAAAGCTTCACACGACCTTCAAGAGCCTACAAGCAGCAACAACAAGGGCTTCAGCTTGCTCAATCAAATCAGCCCGCAACACCTGCATATGAATGTCCACCCCAAGGGTGATCAACAAAGCAACGGTCAGCATTAAGCTTAACAATTATAATGACCCTACCCCGTACCCGGGGCAGTGGTTACTTCCCTGCATGCAATATAATCATAATATATATATATCTACCACAATCATATCACAAACGTTGGACTTTGTGCCAGACGTTCCGTGCACTCAGGGCACGCTTATGGTGTACCGAAAACCTCTAGGTCCCACCACCGATTCGAGGTGATTAGCTTGTTGGTCGGGCATAAGCCTCCAAACCCTATTGAAGACCTCACGCACCCAACCCACTCGGAGGCGTTCACCTCACGACAACTAGTGAGCACTATAGGTCGACCTACCCACGTAGTGTGACAAGCCCGTGAAACCACACATCTGCGTTGCCACTAATCGACCATTCACAACGCAGGTACACAGTACCTCTAGATAAACTTCGCACCATAGGGTAACAAGCCCGTGAAACCACACATCTGCATTGCTACCAATCGATCTCTCATAACACCAGCACACAATGCCGCTTTCCTCCCAGTCTATCTCTCTGCACAAGCATAGCATACAACCGAAGGAGCTATGCAAAGCTTCCTTACCATAATTAACAAGCGTTCTCACAATCTCCGTAAGCTACTCGTTATCTACATGGAGTCTTCTCCGGTTCGCAATATAAGCATCACCAATCCAGACTACCTGTCCAGATGGGCTTCACACAGCATGCCTATTCTATACTATATACTTCCGGATCTAAATGCAGACTCACCCGCTAGAATCACTTACGCTTTCCACCTCTTGGTGGAGGATCCCATGCACATGCATAAAGTAGGACTTCACTTGTCCAAGAAGGAGATCGTTACCCTTGACGATTGCTTTGGAGCCATGGAAAACTGGCTGGTTGGAAATCACCGCGATGGCCTTGCCTCCACAACGATGGCCTCAGATCTCGAGTCGGACCGCTGAAGCTCCACCGGCGGCCAGAATCCTCTCCTTCTTCTTCCTCCAAGCTCTCCCTTCTCTCTTGCTCAGAATGAGAGTTATCTTAGTCCAAATGAGAAATCCATCTCATTCCTCGGTCTTATCACTGTAGGAATAGGCTTGGACCATTGGATCCAAATAGAAGGAATTGGGAGGCCAAGATTTGCCCTGGAATCACTTTTCCTGGGCTGACACGGCCTATGACACGCCCGTGTCACAGGCTGTGTTCACCTCAGCGACAAGGAACTGACTCATCCAGACCAGAACATGGGCTAAGACATGCCCGTGTCAAGCCCCCTTGACATGCCCGTGTTAGTAAGTACACGCCCGTGCTGAGGGGCGTGTTCCTCACTCGACACAGGACCAACTCACTCGAGAAGCACACGGCTAAGGCACATGCCCGTGTCCTTGGCCGTGTGCCGAAAACGCCCCTGTGACACTCCCGTGTCACAAGCCGTGTTCTACACTCAACTCCACTCAATGCCATGGAAATCTAGTAGGACATGCCATGGGACACGCTCGTGTTCCAGGCCGTGTGCCTCACTCGAGACACGCTCGACGCCCACACGAAAAACCAAAGCTGGACACGCCTTGGGACACGCCCGTGTCCCAGGCCATGTCACCCAGTCTGAACTCCAAATTGGAATTTGGGGTGTTACATGCTGTGACCAATACAATGGAGAAGGGTGAAAATTCGATCGGCGGTAGAGGGAGGATGCACGGACTTGGTCCTGGAGATATGGTGATGGGTAGACCTTTGAACCACTGACAAATGTGAGGGACATGCCATGGAGACGCCTCGACCTACTATGACAGAGAAGGGAAGACCTTCGATCGGCGGTAGTGGTAGGCCACAGGGATGTGGTCCTAGAGAGATGAAGAATGGCATGCCTTCGAACCATTTGCAAGTGTGAGGGGGGGGGGGGAGGCCCTGGAGACATTGCAACCTACTATGACAAAGAAGGGCGGATCTTCGATCGACGGTAGTTGGAGGTCATAAGTACGTGGTCCCAGAGAGACGCTGAAGGACAAACCTTTGAACTGCTGGCGAGCATGAGGGGGGTAGGCCCTGGCGATGTCATGACCTACTATGATGGAGAAGGGTGGTCCTTCAATCCACAGTAGTGGGAGGCCAAAGGGATGTGGTCCCGGAGAGATGGTGCGGGGCAGACCTTCGAACTGTTGGAGAGCGTGAGGGGGCAGGATTTGGTGACACTGCGATCTGATACAGCGGAGAATGGCGGACCATTGATCAGTGGTAGTGGGAGGTCGTAGGGATGTGGTCTCGGAGATTCATTCGGGGAGAGAACCTCAGTGTAATCCTCGACCTACTGTGGGGAAGAAGGGCAAACCTTTGATTCGCGATAGTGGGAAGCCTGTGAGGGTTTGCCCCAATCTTGTTCCTGTATTATCAAGGTTATAAGCAAGCAAAATATACGTATATTAGAAGGGAACAAAAATAGTCTGCGCACAAGTTTATGTTCACGACTTTATAGAGTTAGTGTTTGTTGTTTTAAGTTTAAAGAAAACGAGATTGCAGTCTCAAGTAGACAGGACATTGTGAGGCGTTGCCGCCCTATTCTTGTCTTGGGGTTCCTTTGCCTAGGTCCCTCCTGACCCACATGCTCGAGCTCTGCTAGTACATGGCGGAGCACCTTGCCTAAGGTGCATCTACTGTAGATAACATGTCCGGGAAGTTTCCTGGTTCCCTTTGACCATTTCGATTCCTGTGGACTTGATGAACTTCATGGCAAGATGAGAAATTGATGAAATTGCCTCAAATGTCATTTGGAGAGGGAGACCAAAGATCAAGGTATACGATGATTCTGTCTTTACGACAACAAACTGGACTTATAGGTTGCCAGTTTAGGGAATTATCCTAATGTGACTGGGAGGGTAATCATCACTTTGACTGGGTCTGGCACTCAATCGAATCCGTAAATTGGGTCTGTTTCTAGTTAGAGGTTTTACCTTGGGAAGCTCATTCCTTGGATAGTCAGCATAAATAGCATGTTGACTGAGCTCCAGTTATCAACTAATATTCGCTTGAAGCAAAGCTTGGGTTACCGATCTCGACAGTAATAACCAGCGGGTCTTGATGTGGTATCAGTAATCCTTTTAGATATTTGTTCCTGAAGTTGATCTTCTCCTTTCCTGATACGTTTTCATCAGTCTTGGTCTATGTGATGAAGTTTATAGTGTCGAACAGGGACCCAGTTATGGTCTTAATCGTTCCTATGACCTATCTTCCGCATATGCTTCCTATCGCTCAGGTGGCAATTCCCCCCTTTGCTGGTCTGGTGGGCCCTGTACAACACCGTGATCGCCAAATGAATCCAACAAGGTAGAATGGGGCCCTCAGTGTGGATCGACCCACACTTTCCTAAAGAGGTGAGTGAAACAGGATGGCCATCCCACGCCCGCCTAGCAGGCGGGCGAGCCAATCCTCGCCTGCCTAGTTGGTGGGCGAGCTGGATCGTCGGACTGTGTTCGCCTGAGTGGCCATCGAACCAAGTGTCGTCGGTCCGCCTCCGTATAAGGGGCGGGCGAGCCGCAGGAGCTCGGCTCGCGCTCGCATGAAAAGAGAGGCGAGCTGCGGGAGCCGGGACGCATCCGTCTGGGAGACTAGCGAGCTGGTTCGAGCCCTTCCCCATATGTGGGGTGCAAATAGAATGTATTTAATATCATTTGGTCTGCTAGTATGCTCACAAAACAGTGGAGTTTCACTGTTGGTAGGCCCACTTTGGGCTGCGTATAGACGTTTAGAACAACGTAGTTACGCTATTTGCAGGCTAGGTTCATGAATCTATAAATAGACCCAAGGGGGTATCTCAGAAGGCAAGCTTTTCAGTTTTCTCATTCTCTGATCTTCTAGCGCTTTTTGATGTACCCTTAGCTCAGCATAGGCTAAGGAGGGGAAGCGCTCTAAGATCTTTCAAGTGTATGGTGCGAGCTCCGTGCTGGAGCCTTGGGTCAGTATCAAGTCCTAAGTTCTTAGTCAAGCCAGCTCGTTAGGAGAAGTAAGTGTGTGGTCTCCCCTTTCGAGGGTCTGAACTCCACAGAAGTTGGTTTCCGGTTTCAACATTTTTGGTATGGTGAGCGTGGATCGTGACTAGCACAAAAAAACCAAGCGAGTTCAATGAATGGAAGCGAAGGTAAATGATCTAACCGGGTCGACTCGCCACCTCCCCCCCTCTCGCCACCAACGGAATGTTCGAGGATTTCAGACAAGAAATCTAGAATCTCGTCATGTTCATACTCGGGGGTCGTGGTGAGTGCTCGACACCCGCCATACCAGTGGTCATTGACCCAACTCTGGGTGAGAACGCCCCCATCAGGCAGCCTGGGAAGGAAGTAGTGGAGTAAGGCTGCGAGCGAGATCTCGTATTGTGAGCTCTGTTCCTCGGCTCGGCAAGTGCAGGTAGGACCGACAAGATGGAGGCACGAGACCGTCCGCTCGCCTGGCAGGGAGAGGAAGTCCCTTCAGCGTGCTAGTCACATCCGCTCCAGTCCTAGAGGGGTTTCGCGAGCCCGAGATGTCCTATTACATTGGAAGGGATGATCCAAACCAGCATATCCAGTGGTTTGAGGATGGGGTTTCGATCCAGTAGATGTATGATGCGTTTAAGTGTTGGCTCTTCTCCATAACTCTCAAGGAGAAGGCGAGGGATTGGTTTCATCAGCTCCCTTCCAGCTCCATTTACTATTTTGAGGACCTCCACCATGGGTTTCTATTGAGGTTCACCACTTCGAAGAAGAGGAAGGAGTTAGACTCCCTATTTCTCATCAAGTTGGGGGTGGATGAGACGCTGGGAAGCTACGTGGATAGGTTCTAGGAGGAGGTCCTCCAAGTCCAGGAGATGCCCGGACACACCCTTATGGTGGCCTTCACCCTAGGGCTACAGCAGGGTTTCTTCAGAATGGAGCTAAAGCAGGTGCCTCCACTGTCTTTCAAGGAGTTGATGGAGAGGGCAGTAAGGAAAGTCGAAGGATAAGCGTCGGATCCGGCGTTTACCAGTAAGCTAATAAAGTGGGCTACGGAGGAAGAGAGAGAGACAATAGGTGGAAAGAATCAAGAGGTAAGGAGGGAAGAGCCCATGCAGCAGCAGTCGAGGTGGGGCCGCTAGGAGTCGAACAATCTGCTAGGCTGGAGGCAGCATGAATGGCACGATTAGGGCCAAAGGAGAGGTTTCCACGAAGGAGACAACCACCAAGGAGGGAAAGGCCAATTCAACCCTCCAGGATGGAGGCAAGGGCAGAGGCCCTGCTCCCCGATCAACACCAGGCTATGACGATCGCCTTGGGGAGGAGGAGGAGTTCAGAGGAGGAGGCCGGGAGGCAGGGCGGAGCTGCTCTACTGTGATTTCCATCAGGAGGAGGGGCATGCAACGGCTACCTGCCTAGAGTTCTTGGAGATGAGGGAAGCTAAAGGGCAGGCCCAGTAGCAGCAATATCACCACCAGGAGGTGCAGATCGAAGAAGTCCTGCCAGAAGCCGAGGAGGAAAAGTGCGAAGAACGGGCCAACGTAGGAGGCCGAGGAGGGATCAGGGTGATCTATGGGGGGTGGGGGTAGAGGGGGAGTCTAGATGTCCTGTAAGGCGAGTCTCCACAACATGTATCGACGGAGCGTCTCCTCAATGTCCCTAAACCCAACCCCATAGGAAAAGATTACCTTCACTCGGAAGGACATGCCAGATCTCGAGGATCCATTCTGCGATGCACTGGTAGTTCATGCCGCCATTAAGAACTTTACCGTCTCCTGGATTCTCATCGATAACATGAGTTCTGTCAAAGTCGACTTCAAGAAGACATTTGTCGCAATAAAGGTGGAGGCCAGTAGGGTATTGGCCTCGGACGGACCCTTATTCAGATTCTCTGGAGAGAGGAAGGAGGTAGAAGAGGGAGTGGGGCTCCATGTTACGTTGGGGGGCCAGTACAGGAACTACAAGTTCATCATCGTGGATGCTCCTAGCAACTACAATGCAATATTTAAGCGGCCCCTCATCAGCGCCTTCCGCTACGTTCCCTCTTCTTACCACTAGTATCTCAATTTCAATGCCGAGGGAATCCAGGTCTGGGTCCGAGGAGACCCCAAGGTGGCAAGAGAGTGCTATGTCACTATAGTAAACACCATCTCTTGGTAGGAAGGAGTTGAGGAGATGGAAAGGAGGATGGAGGATATGTCTCGCCAGGAGGTCATGGGAGAAGCTGAGGAGATGTAGGTAGAGGATGAATAGGTTCGCGCCCGTGCAGAGGTGGCAGAGGAAATTCTAGAGGACCAGGCCGAGGTGATGGATGTAGAGGAAGTAGAGGAGGAGGAAGTTCTTGCCCCAAGTGAGGGGTCTGCGGGCGAGTGGGAGGAGCAATACCGGCTGGAAGCAGCGGAAGAGGTGTAGAGGTGGAAGTTCTTATCCAGGGATGAAGGGTGGAGAAAGTGCGGCTAAGCGGGGGGCTGATCCCGGAGGATCAGAATAGGATGTTGGAGTGTATCTAAAAGAATGTGGACATCTTTGCGTGGAGCGCAGCCGCCATGCCAGAAATTGATGCGAATATGTCTTGCCACCACCTCAACCTTGGTACTGATGCCCACCCCATCCGACAATAGAAGAGGTCCACCGCCGATAAGCTAGCTGAGCCCATCCGAGAAGAGGTGGGAAAGCTCCTAAAGGCAGGGTTTGTATCGGAGATCCAGTATCCAGGTAGGGTCTCCAATGTGGTGATGGCCAAAAAGGGGGACGGTCGCTGGAGGATGTGTATTGATTTTTATCTTTTAAATATAACATGTCCCAATGATTGTTACCCCCTGCCTCTAATCGACGCGCTGATTGACGCTGTAATGGCCTCCCCAGCACCACGCTCGCAAGGACGGCCGCTGGCACCCCCAGCATCCAGCTCGAAGTGTTCATCCTAACCAGGTCTGCAGACCATGCACCCCAACCCCTCTCCGTGCCTGATTTTCAGCAGCGGTAGGTTGTTGCACTTTTTTGAAATGGCATCCCCAGCACCATGATCGCAAGGACGGCAGCCGGCACCCCCAGCACCACGCTCGAAAGGGTTCAACCTAACAAAGTCTGCAGACCATGCACCCCAACCCCTCCCCGCGCCTGTTTTTCAGCAGCGGTAGGTTGTTGCCACTGGGGATCGAACCCAGGACCTTGATAAGAGACTCTTTACCATAGCTCTCATCACCAACTGAGCTGCATCTCAGTTGGTCATGAGAGCTATGGTAAAGAGTCTCTTATCAAGGTCCTGGGTTCGATCCCCAGTGGCAACAACCTACCGCTGCTGAAAAACAGGTGCGGGGAAGGGTTGGTGTGCATGGCCTGCATGCTTGATGTGATAGGCTGACTACCAGTAGTGGGCCCGGGTATGGACTTCTGGTAGGCCGGCGGTGCCAGCTGGGTCCCGCAAGTTTGGCGGGCCTAGATCGTTACAGACGAAGCCATCAGTTTTTATCTAATGAGCTTTCTAGATGTATTTTGAGGATATCACCAGATCAAGATGCACCCGCCTGACATAAAGGATGTTTCCTTCATTACAGGGGATGGGTGCTACTGTTACAAAATGATGCCCTTTGGGCTGAAAAATGCAGGGGCAACATATCAGAGGATGATGGATCAAATCTTTCGGGAGTAGAAGGGAAGGAACCTATAGATGCACGTGGATGATCTCATGATAAAGAGTCAGGATGTGGACTCTCACCTCCGAGATTTAGAGGAGACCTTCAGCACCCTGCGAAAATATAAAATGAGTCTTAACCCCCTGAAGTGTCTTCGGGGAGAGCAGGGGAAAGTTCCTAGGTCATCTCCTTACTCTTGTGGGGGTGGAACCCAACCATGACAAAGTGAGGGAAATCATTGAGCTGGGGTCACCACAAAACACCAAGGAAGTCCATTGCCTGACAGGGAAGCTTGCGGGGCTGAGCAGGTCCCTCTCCCATATAGGAGAGAAGTGCTCTTCTTTCTTCAAACTGTTGAGAGGGGGCCAAAAATTCGAATGGTCTAAGGAGTGTGAAGAATATTTCCAAGCTTTGAAGAGGCACCTAACTCAGGTTCCGTTTCTCTAGTGGCCAAAGTAAGGGGAAGATCTGTCCCTATACCTTGGGGTCGGGCCTGAGGCCATGAGCTCCGTCCTTGTCCGGGAGGAGGGGAAGAAGAAGCTGCCGATCTACTATGTGAGTAGGGTCCTGAGGAAGGCAGAGCTTTATTATCCGATTTTTGAGAAGTTGGCTTTCACCCTAGTCATCTCGGCTCGGAGGCTCTGACCGTACTTCCAAGCGCATTCAATCCGGGTAGTGAAGGACCATTCCCTCCACAACATCATTAAGGGGGTGGAGCACTCTGGAAGGCTTTCCAAGTGGTCAATGGAGATGAGCGAGTTCGATATATCATTTGTTCCTCGCCTATCGATTAAGGCCCAGACAATGGCCGACTTCCGATCCGATTATATGGTCGAGGTGGCAGAGACGGAGCTCACTCATCCGGTTCCTTGGAAAATGATGGTGGATGGTGCCTCGAGAAGACACTCCTTAGGAGTAGGAGTAATCTTGGAGAGTCCTCAATGGACAAGGATAGAGCAGACGGTGGCCATCCATTTCCCTATCACCAATAACCAAGCAGAGTATGAGGCGGTGATAGCAGGGCTGCGTCAGGCAAGGGAACTGGGGGTGTACGACATGGAGGTGCTAACAGACTCTATTATGGTATCATCCCAAATCAACGACAAGTTCGAAGTAAGGGAGCCTACCCTCTATTTATATTTAGCAAAGGTGAAAGGAGTCATCAGCATATTCCAAACGTTCTCCATACGACACGTGCCACGGGAGGAAAACGAGCAAGTAGATCAACTAGCAAAGTTCGAACCGCATGCAGGAGGAACCATGACCGATCTGTTCAGCCCTTATATTGAAGAGGGGGAGCTGATGGCAGTGGATCAGCGCTCCTCCTATATGGATCCCTTCACAACCTTCTTATCCAAAGGGGAGTTCCCGGAGGGCATGGACAAAAAGCACTTCAAATATATGTCGACATATTACCTGATGCGCGATGGGAAGCTATACAGGAAGACCCTCTCAGGACTGCTAACACATTGTGTAGGTGAGGAGGAGGTCCCGAGGATCTTGGAAGAAGTCCATTCCAGGGAGTGTGGGAGTTAGTCAGGGAGTAGGAATCTTGAAGGAAGAATAGTAAGACAAGGGTATTTCTAGCCGACCATGGGCCATTGTGCCACCGAGTTTGCAAAGAAGTGTCAAAAGTGCCAGCTATTTTCCCCTCTCCAACTGCTACCAACCCAAAGGCTCAGAAGCATCACTGCCCCTGGCCCTTCGCCATTTGGGTGATGGATCTTGTGGGACCCTTTTGCCAGGTCAGCGGGTAGAGAAGGTTCCTGTTGGTTATGATCGACTACTTTTCTAAGTGGTTGAAGATCAAGGCGCTGGCCAAGGTGACCTCCCAGGTGATCCAAAACTTTGTATGAGGGGAAATCATCTGTCTACATGGGTTGGCTTTGGCCATTGTCACGGACAATGAGCCGCAATTTGCTAGCGTAGAATTTATAAGTTTTTGTGTCTAGCTGGGAATAGACCTTAGATTCGCGTCAGTCCATCACCCTAGGAGCAATGTGAAGGTAGAGGAGGCGAACAAGTTAATTGTAAACTTGCTAAAAAAGGTGGAAAATGTAAAATGGAGCTGGGTGGAACAACTCCCCTCGATCCTGTGGGCTCTTAGAACCACGCCCAACATGGCCACGAGGGAGACCCACTTCAAGCTCTCCCACGGCTGCGAAGCGGTACTCTTAATAGAGTTCGAGGTCCGAACACCGCGAGTAGTGGAAGCAGAGAAAGGTGGAGAAGAGTGGAGGACCGAGAATTAGGATGAGTTGTGACTCTCCCTAGATATGGTGGAGGAACTACGCGACGTTCAGCCATCTGATAGGAAGAGGTCGAGCGATGGATGGAAAATTAATTCGACAAGCACGTCAGGATCAAGCAGTTCACAAAGGGATACTTGGCCATGAAGAAGGTCGATGCGGTCGAAAGGCCATCGGCCGTCGGCAAGTTGAATCCGAACTTGGAGGGGCCCTATGGTATTAAAGATGCCCTGAAGTCAGGAGGGTATCACCTCCAGAATGTTTAGGGGGAGCCCCTCAGTCACGTCTGGAGCGGTGATGATTTAAAACGTTTCTATCCCTAAAAGGAAATAATATAACAATGTTTTTTCTCATTCTTATGTAATACTGATAGGCCTGCTTGCTCAACGTAAGAAATATGGGAGTTGGCTGGCCAAAAAGAAAGTCTGGTTGATGCTCAACACCCGCCGTCAGGCTCCTATTAGCTGATTTGGCCGGTGGTAGCACCCGGTGGTTGGCCAAAAAGAATGTCTTGATTGATGCTCAACATTTGTTGTCAAGCTCCTACTAGCTGTTTGGGCCGGTGGTAGCGCCCGGTTGTTGGCAAAAAAAGTCTAGTTGATGCACAACACCCACTGTCTGGCTCCTACTAGCTGATTGGGCCAGTGGTAGCGCTCAGTGGTTGGCCAAAAAGAAAGTCTAGTTAATGCTCAACACCCGCCGCCAGGCTCTTACTAGCTGATTGGGCCGATGGTATCTCCTAGTGGTTGGACAAATAGAAAGTCCGGTTAATGCTCAACACCCGCCGTCAGGCTCTACTAGCTTATTGGGCTGGTTGTAGCGCCTGATGGTTGGCCAAAAAGAATGTCCGGTTGATGCCCAACACACGCCATCAGGCTCCTACTAGCTGATTGGGCCGGTGGTAGCACCCAGTGGTTGGCCAAAAAGAAAGTCCGGTTGATGCTCAACATCCACCTTCAGGCTCTTACTAGCTGATTGGGTCAGTGGTAGCGCCTGGTAGTTGGTCAAAAAGAAAGTCCGATTGATGCTCAACACCCATCGTTAGGCTCCTACTAGCTGATTGGGCCGGTAGTAGCACCCGTTGGTTGGCCAAAAAGAAATTACGATTGATACTCAACACCCGCCGTCAGGCTCCTACTAGTTGATTGAGCCGGCAGTAGCGCCCGGTGGTTGGCCAAAAAGAAAGTCTGGTTGATGCTCAACACCCGCCATCATGCTCCTACTAGCATATTGGGCTGGTGGTAGCACTCGGTGGCTGGCCAAAGTAACAAGTCTGAAAGATGCTCATCTCCCACTGTCAGGCTCTTATCAGCTGACAGATAGAAGGAAGAAAGAAAGTCAAGAATCCTAATGGATCACCAATAGAAAGAATTGAAAGGGTCAAATACTATTAAGGGGCGAGAATCGCGAGTGAGTTGGATCTTGCCCTCAGGAGCCCGCTCGACACGTATCTCCTCTGGCACTCGCGAGGCATCCTATGTCGCGTGTACTCAAATTGTGCAAGGTGCCCACGAACTCTCTCAGGAAGCATCGCGACCAAGTAAAGCTTGGCTCTTGTGAGTCAAACAACCCGGGCGCGAGTCAGAATGAGCCTATTCCTACACCTCTTGGGCGGCGTGGAAAAATCTCTTTGAGAAAAGGGGTGGATCGCGGCTAGTGGGTCGACTACCTAAGGTATTATCATTTTCTAAGCTAAGTCCTAAAGAATCGCGTGATCTCATTATACGAGGCATGGGTTTAGAGGCGGCGAGCGAGAAGATTGAGCCAGGTCGCGAGTATAAAAAAGGAAAAAAATAAAGTTATCAAAAGCAATAATCAGACATCATTTCAGAAAAGAGCATATATATTAATTGTTAAATGTAACAAAAAATGGGAGCGGCCCGCATGTACAAGTATGTAGCGATAACAAAAGAAGAGAAAATACATGATTGTGAAAAAGAAAAAAATACGGCGTGCGAGTTCTTCCTGGCGAGACCTCGGGCGGCGAGCTCTCCCAAAGGGGAAGGAAGGAGTCATTGCCCGGCTTCGGGACTGAGATAAACAACTCCGTGACAACATCGCTTGCTGAGAGACCCGTGCCTTCGCTCGCCACCAGGCCATCTCACTGCATGGTTTGGATGGTGAACTTCGGAGCCTTGGCAGCGTTGATCTGCATCAACTCCTCTAACTCATACTCGGAATATTGGACGAGCTTGTCGCTGATATAAGGTGGCGGGAGAGTGGCGGCCTCCAGTTTTTGCACCCTCGCCTTGAGCTCCTTGTTCTCCTTCTCTAGGGTGGTGATCCGGAAGCCAAGGCGCTGGCCCGTTGCCACATCCTGCGAAAACAAAAGCATTTAGGGCAAGAAGACCTAAAGAAAAAGATTTTTGTTTAAATTTTTGGGACTTACCACCTCTCTCAGGTACCCAGCGAGAATGGCATCGGACGCATTCACTCGCTTCTTGTGCATCTCCAACTCCTCTCACATGAGATGGTGGCCTTCTTCTTTGTCAGTACCGTTCTTCGGAAGCGATGTGGAGTTCCGTTCCACTTGTATGCACCGGCATCCCACCATGTAAGCCAGCTCCAGGCTGCGAAGCTGGGCCCGTGCACTCTCGTGCACGAGTGCTCGCGTGGCCTCCTCGTCGAAGACCACGACGTCCTTCTGCGAGTAGAGGCCGAAGGAGAAGGCAAATGCCTCCCCACTGATTGTATCCTACTTTGTCCATCTCTACAGCAGGGTTGAGATGGATGCCCAGTTCTCCCCTCTGTCCCATAGCAGGAGGGGATTGCCGAGATTATCAAGAGACCGCTCTCCGTAGACGACGTTACGGTGCCCCCTCGGCACAGGCTTGTTGGCGGTCTCCAGTTCTCGCGCTTTGGAGGTGTCGACCGCCTCACTAAAAGATTCGCTGGTAGAAGCCTCCAAGGTGGCAGCCTTCTCAGGTTGATGGCCTGCGAGAGCTTTACCCTTCTCCCGGGATGCCGGAGGTTCACAGTCCTTTGTATTTGATTTCTTGGGCGGCGGAGATGGAGGAGATTGCCCGTTAGTGGCCCACTTTTGAGAAGAAGGGAGGGTCGAGGCCTCGCAATGTACAGCAGCAGCGGCCTCGGCATGGGTGAGCTCGCCGTTAGCGAATCACGCGCTCTCTTATGGAAGATGCAGGGGGAGGTCTCGCTCACCTGTAGTAACAGAGTTAGAATAAGTAAAATAAAATGGAGAAGGGATTGAGCGCGAGTATCCTTACCTTCCCTAGGTGGTACGGGGACGAGGGAGTCAACGTTTCTGCAAAGAAACGTGACCTCAAATTTCCTCCCTGTAAAGAACCCAAAGAGATCAGCTTCATGCCCTCCCCCAAGCCAAGAGGGCAATAACTCGGCTCATTGAGTTGGATGGGCAAGAATGAGATGTTTCATAAGTCCCCCTTGAAGACAATGAACTTTCAGAGCCAATTGTGTATCTTATTCACTGTCTCCAGCACCTTGACGTGGTTGCTGGAGAAGTAGGTCGTGCCATCTTTGTTCGCTCGAAAGGAGAATAGCTTGCGGATGACCGCAAGGTTGAACTCAATAAACTCCTCCCACAAGAAGCAGGCGAAGGTGACCATGACGGAGACGGAGTTCGGGGTTAGTTAGCCCAGAACAACCCCAAAATATTTTAGTATCTGCCGAACCTCGGGCCAAAGGGGAAGCCAGAGGCCTGCATCGAAGTCGGCAATGAGGATGTCAAGCTCGACGTCAGTAAGATCATTGATCTTCTGGCCTTCCTCCAGGATCCTTGCCTCGAACCCAGACGAGATTGAGGTAGCGATCACCGAGAGATATTCATTCTCAGTGAGGTTGGCGGAGGAGAATACAAAATCAGCAAAGGTCCATGCACATTTTCCTCGCCCTTCAGCATCGCCACCATCTCCTCCAATTGTGTGATCAAGTAAGCAGGCTGGATGCCGGAGTTCTCGCAGGGAGAGGCGAGCTAAGAATCAGATACAAGAAAGAAGAAGGTCAAGAGGAAGAGATTAAATGCGGTAGGTGGATGCGAGTCGAGGGGGCTATTTATAAAAAAAGAAAGGGGAGAGAAAACGTCCTTTTGGCGGGAGGTGTGCGGATAAAAAAAAATACACTTCGGCGCTTCGATATTCGAGCCCGCCCCGAATTCCTACATACTCACCACAGTCCTGTGAAAGCTAAACGATAGCAAGCCTAAGAGGTGAGTGAGCTAGAACCAGCTCGCAACCTCTTAAGAGGCGAGCGAGGTAGGACCAGCTCGCACCCGCCTACGAGGTGGGCGAGAAAGGATCAGCTCGCATCCACCTGAGAGACGGGCGGGCTCTGCTGGCCCGTGCCCCCTTAAGAAGGTGGGCGAGCAAGGTAGCTCGCCAGTACCCTCCTAATAAAATTTAAGTAGTAACAACAAGCGTCAAATAAAAGGAATTAATATACATACAAACATAGGCCCATTAGCGGGCGAGTAGTTCCAAATAATAAGAGAGTTCAGTTCTCTGAAAGAAAAATAATAATATAACATAAATAATAAAGGGGTCATGCAAGCTGAAAAGCAGGTGCGTCCCAGGCCTGCTGATCGACGATGAAGAGGCGGAGGGGGGGATCAGTATTGTATCCACTTCCATCTACCCCAAACTAGCACCCCTGAGCGGGGCGGTAGGCGAGGATAGAAGTACTCCTAAATCGACAAAACTCTTGCTGGGCCAGGCTGACCTATTCCATGGCATGCCTCATCCGTTCATCAGCCCGCGAGATGTGTATTCCTGGTGAAGTGATTCCGTCGCCATCTTCTTGGCGCTTTACGTCCTCCAAGAACCCAAAGCGCGTCTCCGCATCTGCCTTGTCCTCGTCCACCCCGTCAAAGACCTCCCACAACATCATCGAGTGTTTCCAGAGTATCTTGGTCACTCGCTTCTTCATTCTTTCATCATCCTGAGGATCACCCAGATAGTTGGAGATACGATCTGGGGAAGGAGGAAGAGAGTACCCCTCGCTTATCTCAATAACGGATGATGAGACTGTGTTGAAACCTAAAAAAGAAGAAAGGTAAGAAAGGGCAGGCGAACAGTAACAAGTGAGAGAGTACATAAACTAACCCAGGATTGGTACATTTCTCGCGCTTAGATGCAGGCAAGAAGTACATGGTCAGCCATGGAAGAGTTCGCCATCAAGAGTTTCGAAGGATTTTCCCAACCCAAGGCCGATTAGAGATTGTGAAACTCGCGAGGGCAAGCTGGCGGCTGCTAGGGTGGAAGCTGTAGATAACAAATGATCAGGTAAGATGCGATCAAGCAAGAAAGCAAAAAAGGAGTTAGATAACTCACTAGTGGTCGTAAGAGGAATGGTCGGGACCGCAGGGAGGGCAGATCACATAGCCGAGGGGCTGGAGACCCGCGAGGGTATATGTGGGGTAGAGCGTCTTGGCTTCATTCCCCAATCTCCTTCCACGCGAGGCACCTACTATGGGAGAGAAGATGCAAAATAAGAGTGACATAAAATTAAATAACCAGCCCACATACCTGATGGGGAACTTCCAGACCGGCCACCAGATTTGGGGAGGCGCCATTCTGAGGGGGTCGCCTGATCATCTTGGCCTTTTTTAGCCTGAAAGTAGGACTGGGCGACCCCCGAGCCAGCCAGGGGGCAACATCGACTACTTGTGATCACGTGCCCTCCCTCGTAGTCACAAGGAGAGCATGAATCTCTTCTGATATGGGCATCACACAACTATAATAACCCGCAAAAGAAAAGAGAAGAGGAAAAGTCAGGAAATTCCTTTGAGGCCGACGATATATATAGAGCAAGGGGGTAGGACCCACCAAAAGATTCCCTCCAGCTCAGCAGGCACTCACCGAACACGTAGGGTTGGATGATTCTTTCCGAGCTTTGCTAAAACTCATGAAGAGCAGGGATTATATACAACCCCGTGTTTGCCGAGTGGATCCAACAAGGTAGAATGGGGCCCTCGATGTGGCTTAACCCGCACTCGCCAAAAGAGGCAAGCAAGCCAGGTTGGCCAGCCCGCGCCCGCCTAGCAGGAGGGCGAGCCAATCCTCGCCTGCCTAGATTGCGAACAAGCTAGATTGCCGACCCACATTCGCCTGAGTGTCCTCCAGACCAAGTGTAGTCGGTCTGCCTCAGTATAAGCGGCGGGCGAGCCGCATGAGCCCGGCTTGCGCATTTCTGAAGAGAGAGGCGAGCTGCAGGAGCCTAGCCACAACCGTCTGGGAGACTGGCGAGCTGGATTGAGCCATTCCCATGTGTGGGGTGCAAATAACATGTATTTAATATCATTTGGTCTCCTAGTAGCCTCACCAAATAGTGGAGTTTCGCTGTTGGCAGACCCACTTTGGACTGCGTATAACCGTTTAGAACAGCAAAGTTACGCTATTTGCAGTACAGGCTCAGAAATCTATAAATAGACCCAAGGGGGTATCTCAGAAGGAAAGCTTCCCAATTGTCTCATTCTTTGATCTTCTAGTGCTTTCAGAGTTACCCTTATCTCATCATAAGCTAAGGAGGGGAAGCGCTGTAAGATCTTCCGAGTGTGTGGTGGGACCTTTGTGTTGGATCCTTGGGTCAGTCTTATGTCCCAAGTTCTCAGTCAAGCCAGATCGCTAGGAGAATTAAGTGTGCAGTCACCCCTTTTGAGGGTCCAAACTCCACAAAAGCCAATTTTCGGTTTAACCAGACCCCTTGTATTGTCTTGAAGAAATCTTCCAAGTATGCCCTGACAAATCAGCCACTCAATCTCATCCATTAATTTGATGCATTCCTTGGTGGAGTGGTCCGTTCCTCTGTGAAACTCGTAATACTTTGCCCGGTCTCCCTTGCCTACTGAGATTTCTCACCTCCTTCGAAATGTTGAGTCGCCTCAAATTGCTTAAAATACGTTGGTGCATGAGGTGTTGAGCGGCGTGTATTCTTGGTACGGTAATAGAGGCCGATTCTATAACACCCCAAAATTTATATAGTTAGACTCCTTATTACTGATTTAGGCTAGGATTAATATTCTTTGATTAGGATTTTTATTTTGACCCAACTTGTATAGACTATAGTCATATTTTATTCCTAGAGTTGTTTCAGAAGGTATTCCACAGATGCTCAGTTCGACGAACTCAGAACTCAGTTCGACAAACTCAGAACTTAGCTCTGAGCTTAGTTTAACGAACTCAGAGCTCAGTTTGACGAACTCAGTTTGACGAACTCAGAGCTCAGTTCAACGAACTCAGAGCTCAACTCGATGAAAGTAAAAGCTCAGTTCGTAAAAGCTCAGCTCGACGAAATCCAAGATCAGTTTGACGAAATCCTTACTGAGTTCGACGATCAGACAATTTTTATATTACAGAAGGCAGAATGATTTCAAATGCTTGATAACTATCAGTTAAAACTCTGATATTTAATGCTAAATATTCTAATGAATATAGCCGTTTAAGGCAGCATTAAATATGGATTTATCACAGAGGATTTAAATCTAATTAATTCCAAGGCAGTTACAAATCTCAAAAGAATCTTCAGACGTTTCAAGAATTTTATTTCAAATACATAGACACAACGTTTGAATTATGCTCCGACAGTCTATATATACAGAAGATTGCTGCTTCACTAGATATAGATATATACATATACACATATATAGATATACATACAGATAGATATACAGATATTCTTCTTCAGACTCTTCCAGTGAAATATCATCAATCTGAGAGACATCCTTCTGGCAGATACATCTACCGAGAGTAAAAGCATACAAGAAGGCATACACCATGAAGAAAAAGTCTCCTCTCTTGATCACAATCTCTATTCAAATCAGAGAGCACTTTTTACAACGTCATCCACTAAGTCTTCTCAGAGATACTTGACAGAGAAGACAACATCTAACTCTTTTAGTTTATTCTTAAACTGTGTACAAGGTTCTAACTCTCTTTAAAAGTTAACACTTGGTTCATAAGTCACCTAATCAAAAGACTTAAGTTTGGTTTTTGGGTACCTGGTCAAAAGCCTAAAGGGTTGATAGATCTCTCTTAGAAAATACATCTTCTGGTGATAGGGCACCTGAGCAAAAACATGTAGTGGATTCCTACAAGGGTGGTAGAAGAGTACACATACCCAAATTTATTGGGGAACTACTATAAAATCCTTGTGTCGTCTGTGATTGCTACTTTTTATTTGTGTGTTGTGTATTTTATCTATATATATCACTAATTTTTAAAATGCTATAAAAATAAATTAAAGTTTTTAAATATACTCTATTCACGCCCCCTCTAGAGTAAAGTTAGATCTATCCCTTCCACTTTCAATTGGTATCAGAGGAGGGTTGGTTTTATAGGCTAACACCTGAACCAATAGATCTGATAGATCTTATTTTACCTAGAAGTTTGTTTTTAGATCACTGATAAATTTATCATGACACAAAATAAGGAGTACTCAAGCACGATACCTCATGTTTACAATCTTAACAGGTTTGCATTATGACAGACAAGGATTAGGTTATATAAGAATTCTATTGATGAGGATATCTACAATTCAATTTTGACAGGTCCACCTCCACCACTGGCAGCAATAAGCACCAATGCCACACAACCTCCAGAATTGACAGATGCTCAAAAAAACTGAAAACTGCTGATGCAAAGGCTATGAATATACTAGTCCAAACAATGTCTGATGATATTTTTCAGAAGATTGCTGAATGCACCTCAACAAAAGATATCTGGGACTCCCTCAATGCAATGGTAGCTAGATCAGCAGATGAAAGAAAAGATAGAAGATCTCACCTGATTTCTCAATATGAGAATTTCAAAAGGGGAGAAACTGAATCTGTTGTTGATATGTATACAAGACTCAGTCTCATAATCAATGAACTGAAAACTTTGGAGAAAGACATTACATTAACAGAAGTAAATTACAAAATTCTCATGTGTTTTCCTAGCACATGATTTTCAAGAATTTGGCCAATTAGAGAAGCCAGAAGTGTGAATGAAATTTCAACAGAAACTTTGTTGGGCAAGCTCAAATCATATGAGCAGCTCATCAAAACAAGAGAAGCTGAACAAATGACTTTATCCTCAATGAAGAAGGACAAGAGTATTACTTTCCAAGCAACTAAAGAGGAAGAACAACTTCCAGATAATTAAGAACTCATGAGTCTTTTGGCTAAAAGATTTTACAAAATGGCCAGGAAAGACTTTAGGAGAAGATTTTCCAGAAATAAGGAAAAACCAAGGTATGACAAAACACCTACTAAGGAAATTGTTTGCTATGGTTGCAGGAAACCAGGACACACAGAATGTCCTGAAAATTAGAAGAAAGATAAGAAGAAAGAGAAAGACTTTAAGAAGTATTCAAACATACCCTCTTCTAGTAAACACAGACAGAAGGAGAGAGGCTTTGTAGCTGAAACATGGAGTGAGTCAGACACTGAATCTTCATCCAGTTCAAGTGGAGATTAAGAAGAATCAAATGCTAAAGAAGTCTGTATGATGGCAATCAATGCATCAAACAACAATTTTTATTCTGAATCTGAGTCTAAAGAAGACTAGGTATTTTCAACTTTTGATTTTACATCAGATAAATTCAAAATAGATTTTAAATTGCTTTGTAAAGATTTGATAAAATCTAAGAAGGAAATAAAACTTCTCAGAGAAAAATTAACTAAATTGAACAATTTATCTGTAAAGAAGATTTGAAAATTTCTAAGGAACAATTAGTTTCTCTGAAAAACAAATTATCTGAGGCTAAGAAGTTTGAAGAATCTCTTAATGGGAGAAGTATTAGACTGATGAATATTACAAGTACAGTCAATGCCAGATTAAATGGCAGACTAGGCTTGGGAGTTTCATCTAGTTAACCTTAAATTCTTAAGAAAAATATTTTAACTACTCCTATAAAATTTATATCTACTAAAGGAAAAGAAATATTAGAAATTACAGATAAAGACACTGAAGCTTTTTCAAATAATGTACTAGAGAATAAATAAAAATCTATTCTAAAATAGAATAAAAACTTCTAGAAAAACAATGTTCAACAGAATTCGTCGAACCGAGCTCGATGAAATCAAAGTTCTTCATCGAATAGAGATAGACGAATGCTGAACACAGGGAATGAGAATAACTATTCAGTGAATGGTGCTTGATGAAATCCCTATTATTATTCGAACATGGCTCGACAAAATCAGAATAATTCGTCGAACTCAAACTTTTCAAACATAAAATTTTCTTCTTTTCAAAAGAATAATCAAACTCAAAAGTTGATAAATCCTTTTACTGAGTGGATCATTCCTCCTAGGAGATATCATCCACTTGGATAAAAAATCAACCTGAATATTCATATATGTCTACTGATTATGACAAAAAACTAGGACCCAAGGTAATCTGGGTCAAGAACACCTAACTTGTTTTCAATAAAGTAAAAGAACTATCCTACTACAGAGAAACAGTGGTATTTGGATAGTGGGTTCTCTATACACATGACAGGAAGAAAAGATAATCTAAGAGACTTCAAAGAAAAGCTTGGACCAAAAGTCATATTTGGAGACTCCAACTATTGCCAGATAGAGGGCTATGACAATGTCAAAGTTGGGGTAGTTACTTTCAGAAAGGTAGCTTATGTGAGGTCTTAGGCATAACCTCATCAACATAATTCAACTATGTGATGAAGGTTATCAAGTATCATTTAATAAGTCTTTATGCTTTATTACATCTAATGTAAACAAAATTGTTTTACTTGGGGTTAAATAAGGTAAGATCTATTTAGTAAATTTTAATTCAGCTAAAACAAAAACATTTTTGTTTAATCAGATAAGTAAATCGAATGAACTTTGGCATAAAAGATTTGGGTATATAAACCTTAGAACTATTGCTAAATTGTCTAAGGATAACCTTATCAGAGGACTACCTTCTGGATCATACAAGAAGGAAGGACTTTGCAGGGCTTGTCAGTTAGGTAAGCAAACTAAAAATAGTTTTAAATCCATATATAAGAGTGATTCACCCAGAATTTTATATTTGCTACATATGGACCTTTTTGGATCTATTGCAATATAAATTTTGGGAGGAAATTCATACACTTTAGTAATTGTTGGTGATTTCTCCGAATTCACTTGGGTGTTCTTTTTTAGGAACAAGTCTGACAACTTCAAAATTCTTACAGACTTTCTTAGGAACATCAAGATTGAGTATTCTACTCAGATTGCATTGATCAGAAGTGATCATGGCACTGAGTTTGAATCTCTTCTGATGAGAGAATTCTGTGAGAAAGAAGGAATCAGGTAGTGTTTCTCTGCTCCTAGAACTGCTTAACAAAATGGGGTGGCTGAAAGGAAAAATAGAACCCTAATTGAATCTGCTAGAACATTACTTGTAGATGCTCACTTGCCCCTATCTTTTTGGGTAGAGGCAGTAAGCACATCAAATTATTTTCTTAATAGAAGTCTCATTCATAAACTCAAGGGTAAAACTCCCTATGAATTGCTTAAAAATAAGAAACTTAAAGTAAATTATTTAAAAAATTTTGGGTGTAAATGTTATATTCATAATAATGACAAGAAACATTTAGGAAAATTTGAAGTCAAAGTTGCATATGGAATATTTCTTAGATATTCTCTTGTCAGTAAGGCTTATAGGGTTTATAATAAATTTAGCTTTAAAATAAAGAATCCATCCATGTATCATTTGATGAATCTAACATGTTTTATAAGGAGAGGAATACCTCTACCATAGATTCTTTTCAGGAACCAATTCTCTGTGAGAAAATAGATGAATTAATCATAAAGCAAGATGATACATTGCATCCTCCTCAATAGATTGCTGATGTCAGTGATGAAGATAATCCTGAATTTATATTGAAAAAGTTGTAGCTAATGAAATTCCATAAGAGGAATTAACAACACAAATTATTGAAGAACTAACTCCACCTATTGATTTTGTCACTCTTAAAGATCATCTTAGATCTCAAGTGATTGGAGACATATCAATTGGTATGCAAACAAGGCATCAAATCAATCAAGATCAGATGCATACATGCTTTCTATCTCAGATTAAACCTTTATCAATAAAAGATGCAGAGCAAGATCCTCATTGGATCATCACATTGCAAGAGGAACTCAATCAGTTTGAGAGAAGTAGAGTTTGGGACTTAGTTCCAAGACCCAAAGACTATCCAGTAATTAGAACTAAATGGGTCTTCAGAAATAAATTGGGTGCTCAAGGAGTTATTGTTAGAAAAAAAGCTAGATTGGTAGCTCAAGGATATTCACAGGAAAAAGGAATAGATTATGATCAAACATTTGCTCCTGTTGCAAGATTAGAAACTATCAGGATATTTCTTGCTTTTGCTGTATTCAAGAAATTCAAAGTATATCAGATGGATGTAAAAAGTGCATTTCTGAATAGAGAAATCAAAGAGGAAGTCTATGTAGAACAACCTCAAGGTTTTATCTCTTCAACTCACTCATCTCATGTATTTAAGCTTAATACAGCTCTTTATGGTCTTAAATAAGCTCCAAGAGCTTGGTATGAGACCCTTGCTAATTTTCTATTGGAGAATAAATTTTGTAGAGGCAAGATAGACAAAACTTTAATTTTTAGACATCATAAAACTAACATTATACTAGTTCAAATATATGTCGATGCTATAATTTTTGGTTCCACTGATTCTAAACTTTGCAAAAGGTTCTCTGACCTAATGCATTCAAAGTTTGAAATGAGTACTAGCATGAGTGAATTATCTTATTTTCTTGGTTTACAAGTGAAGAAAAAATCTGATGGCATCTTCATATCTCAATCTAAATATGTTAAAGAGCTAATTAAAAGATTTGGGATGTCAGATGCCTCCTCTATAAAAACACCCATGCCCTCTAATGTTGTAGTTGATAATGATGAATAAGGCAAATCTGCTGATCAGAAAACATATAGAACAATCATTGGGTCTCTATTGTATTTAACAACAAGTAGACAAGATATTATGTTTGCAACCATTACTGGATTAAGGAATGGGTTCACACAGCAAATGTTCATGATCTTATAACCATTACTGGATCCATCTCAGGTCATCATGTTTCTCTCACCCCTGCGATTCTATCCAAAATTTTTGGTTTAGTCAATGAAGAAGATGATTTAGAACTATCTAGTACAAAATTTGATATTATGCTAGATAGAATGGGTCACTCACAAGGAAATCCTAACCATTTGTCGAAAAAGAATTTTTTGTGGAACATAAATTTCTTGCTGATGTAGTTGGCAAAGTTCTTCTAAACAAACATTCAACCCATGACTATGTCACCAGACACCAGTTTCTGTTGATGAGTGCTCTAGTTGACCAGAAGAACTTTAATTGGGGGACAATTTTGTTTGATTCTATTAAGAAGAAGATTAATAAGAAGGATGTGTGTTATGGAAGAGTTATGGGTATTTTTCTCCAAACCAAATGTCAAAAGGTCTTGGTCTCTCAGACTGTGCATATTAATGCATCCAAGAGAATCACCCCTGCTATGTTTGGTAAATGGGAGATGGTGATTCCTAAGCCTCCCAGGGTTGAATCATCTAGGACAGATTCTGAAAGTACTAGAGCTGTCTCAGCTACTCTTTATACTCGAGAAGAATATTCTCCCCTTATTTCTCCCACTCCACTATCTCCACATCATTCCCCTAGACCTTCCACACCACCTTTTCTACAAAATACTTTGTGTAAAGAAGTTCCATCCTCAGCCTTCCATACAAATTCCCCAGCTCATCAGTCACCTCACCTATCTCCACCTCACATATCTCAACCTCACTTACCCATCCAGGAGACAATTCCAAGTGACATCCCCCTATCATCAATGCTTCATCTATGCCACAATCTTCCTTTCTATGTAAAAACTATGCTAATAGAACAACTCCCTCTTCTTTCAATCCATCCTCTACAACTATTCAGAATCAACCTGAGCTTATGTATCTGGATTTCTCATCTATTGCCGCTCAACTTCTTGATTTCATCACCCCTACACTCAAGGAGCTCTTAGATTCATCTTTGGCTCCTATTTTATCTGCTATCTCAGAACTCTCTTCTAAAATTGCCTCTTCCCATTCTGTCCCTTATTCTGGGGACCTAGATTCAATTTTCCATGGATCTAGGCAGGGGGAGATGCTTGATGAAGAAGATCCAGTTGCAATGCTTAATGAAGCAACACTCAATGAAGAAACTCCAGTTACAACAACAGATTTTGTTGAAGTTCCTGATTCAGAAATGACTAAAGTAATCTCAGTGTTAACTGGTCTCGCTCACTGTAAAGATTTTGTGATAGTTGAGGATGAGTTTCCAGAGGTTATTACTGTTGGTGGTTTCATCATTAATCCTATAGTTAACATATATTCTTTGTTATCAGATTTTTATTTTCTACACTGTCATATCTCTAGCCTACCAGATTTTGGAGAGGATCTCTCTAGAGAAATAGTCTGTTACTTTGCTTTTATTGATGCCTCAGCTTTAGAACAACTTTTAAGAGATATTTCTACCAGTTTTGATATAGTCTCACAGACTATGATGAATTATGATCCAGTCCCGCAGACTATTATGATTGATGAGTAAAATCATACAAGAAGGCCTACACCCTGAAGAAAAAGTCTCCTCTCTTGATCACAATCTCTATTCAAATTAGAGGGAGCTTTTTACAACGTCATCCACTAAGTCTTCTCTGAGATTCTTGATATAGAAGACAACATCTAACTCTTTTAGTTTATTCTTAAACTGTGTACAGGGTTCTAACTCCCTTAAAATTTAAAACTTGGTTCATAAGTCACCTGATCAAAAGACTTAAGTTTGGTTTTTGGGCACCTTGTCAAAGCCCAAAGGGTTGCTAGATCTCCCTTAAAAAATAGATCTTGTAGTTACAGGGTGCCTGAGCAAAAACCTATAGTAGATTCCTACTCGGGTGGTAGAAGAGTAGACGTACCCAGATTTATTAGGGAACAACTATAAAATCCTTGTGTCGTCTGTGATTGCTATTTTCTATTTGTGTGCGGTATATTTTATCTCTATATATCACTAATTTTTAAACTGCTATAAAAATAAATTAATTTTTTTAAAATATACTCTATTCACCCCCTCTAGAGTAAAGTTATATCTATCCCTTCCACTTTCATATACCTCGCATATGAGCATGCTAGGATTTATCACCAGATGATGGTGAATCTTCGTGCCCTTATGGAAGGTGTGGCGATACCGTAGAGATTGCTAGGAATCTCGACGGAATTGTTATTAACGAAGGGAGTCTCAGTGATACCGTCGAGACTGCTGGCAGTCTCGGCGATATTGTCGAGACCATTGGTAGTCTTGACAATACTTCCAAGACCTAGGGGAGTCTCAAGAGTATCACTGGGAGCAAAGATTTCCATGTTTTTAGCACCGAAGGGCGAACCTGGTCATGTTTTTGTGCTTTTGATCGCCTTAAAGATAAACACAATGACCCAAATCTTTTGTCGGAGAGCCTTAAATAGGGCCGAAGGGTTTTCCCCCTCTTTTTTTACCCAAGTCCATCGTAATATTGACATCTCATGAGTGGGAGATAGTGGAGGAAGAAGACAAACTAAATATGCCATTATGGATATTTGGAGCCCCAAATGCCGATCCAAGATGGATCCACGGAGAGGGCGTAGAAGCAAATGTGATGATCCGGGCATATTATAGTGTACATAGCAGGGAAGAGGTCTCTTAAAGTAATGACATTTTCCCTCCCGGTTTTAGGATGCATGCATGACATCCCTTTTTTATGCCTTTATTTTGAGCATGTAGGCATCAGATCTCTCAAATGAGAGTGTTTCAGGTCCCATGGTTCAAGAAGAACCGCCGGGTCGATTGAGTCCGTCCACGACATATTTTGCATTAGAATCCCGCTATGTTATTGGATTAAGCATTGTGGGTGAATCCGTAATTACGACCGGTGGTCCGATTCGGTAATGTTGCTTGACGTGCATGTTAGGGATTTTTACTAAAAAATCTGATTGTGACAAAGACACCATTATGTTGCCCTTTATTTTGTGTGAGAATGAATGATATTCTAGGGCAGGAAGGGATATGAATGTTGAATGTTATGTGAAGGTGTGGCTTTGTCTCTGTTGTCGGCTGGCCATCTCGGTGACATTGCAAGTCACGTGTGGAGGGTGTCCTTACAAGACAAGTCCCTTTTTATGAAAATGGATGAGAATGCCAAGCTTTTGGATAAGCCCGGGCAATGAAGATTATAAGCAAGCAGGGTCAAGCAAGGGTTCTTAGTGTTGATTGGATTATTGTGGTGGAACTGAAAAGAGTGTCAAAGCTTACAGGCAAGCCCGGGGGTTGAGACCCATGAGTGAGTGGTGCCTAGTAAGAGTTCCATTTGCGGCTTGAAAGCCATTGGGGGAAAATTAGAAGTATCCATATGATCAATTTGATGTGATAATGTGTGATGATGTGTTAGAATAATACATGCTTAGGGTGCCTCGGGTGAAACCTAGGTTTGCATATATGTTGCATAGTAGGCCCCCTTTTATTTCAATGCTTAACATAGAAACATGTTCAATGTTTGTGACACCCATACTTGTTTTTTTAAGTTACTTTAATTTTGTTATATATGCATACAAAGTGCTGACCTACAAGGTGATGGAGTGCCTCGGGGTCTGCTAGGGAGGGATAAGAGGAGGGGTGTTATTTACACAACTGAGGTCAGCTTTTGCTTACCCATGTTACGCCACATTTTTATAGAGCAAGGATTACCAGCTGGAGCGAACTCGCGGGCAAAAAAGGCCTAAGCCTCATATAGTGTTCCATCCACTATTGGTTATTTGTGGTATTTAGTTTCCTTTATGATATTCCGGCTTACAGGCCGAGGTAGCTTAGGAGTTCTGTACTTTTTTTTGTTATGGTTTTTGTATGAGTTGGACGTCATATGTTGTAAGGCCATTTGACTTCTGTGGCAATGGACGACTTCTGTTTCTAATATTAGTTTTATATTTCGACTATATTGTTTTTGTGTTATGAGATGGGTAGTATGTTATATCAATTTATAATACTAAAGCTGTGACAATTATATATTGTGGGGCCCCGGCTGGACACATATATTATGATCATTGCAGGGAGGTGTTACAGATTCTCACGACAATCTTGTTTGTGGTGGTTGCCCATTCGCTCTTCCTAGCACCTCAGGGTCGATTCCTCTTTCTTCCTTTTCATTACTCCTTCAATCTATTATTGATGAACTTTAATTGCCACATCGGTAGTGATTTGGGCTTCCAATCGATGCACTAAGTCTGGGTAGCTTGGTGTTGAAGCCGAGTAAATTTCCTACTCAAAAATTTAGATCAAGGCAGCCTAAGGTTACCGATTTAGCGGTCAGGCTCGACGACTAATGGGATAGGATGCAAAAACAGGCAGACAACAAAAGGGACCCCAGGTGCTGTGATAGGGAAGTCCCACCATGTGCACAGATACTTAGAAGAAGCTTCTCCACAAACAAATATGGAAAAGCAGGTAGATTTTATTGGAGCCGATATATCCTCAGTAAATAATATCAAATCCTATGTTGTATTTGATCACATCTTGTGTTTGGTAGAGTGTGCAGGATTACAGGTTCAAGTGAAGCGAGAAACTCTCCTTTGGCACCTGCCGTCGTGCGGTAGCAGTTAACGTCAGGCAGTAGACTGAATTAAATTGACATGACACTCAGGTTGCTACCACGTCACGCAAGTTCTACCGCCCGTGCTTGCCTGAGGATTTATTTTGGCCAGGCGCTCAGTGAGTTACCGTGCAACGCTATGTTCCTACCGAGTAATGTTAACCCACTCAACGCACGTCGAGATGGATGCTGTTGGAACCCTAGTTCGGATTTGGGCAAGGATCACTATTAGGATTGCTTAGATTGACTTACATTGTATAATAAGGGTCATAGGTTTATTTCCAGGTTTACATCAGAAGGACTATCCAGAAATGCTGAAAGAATTCTAGCCAATCAGTTTTGTACAGTCAGAAAATCAGTTCGACGAAAGTTGAACTCCGGTAGACGAACTCAGAGTCCCTTCTCTGAGCTGAGCTCGACGAACTCCGAGCTCAGGTCGACGATCGCTGAACTCAAGAAAGATTCTCAGCTCGACGAAATGGAAGCTTAACTCGACGATCTGCGAGCCCAGATCGACGAATTCTGTGCAGTTTTCAGGCAGATGTTGTACAGTTGGAAGAATTAATTAAGGCGATTATATCTCTCATATTTTATGGAAATAACCATTCAAAGGCCACATTAATGTGGGCCATTTCAGAAGTTAATTCAGAATTAATTCCCAAGGCATCTTTTACTCTCTCGGGAATGCTTCAGCGATTGTCAAGATAAATGAATTCAAATGTTTTAATTCGAGATACGAGAATAACAGAAAAGATAGAAAGAAGGACAAAAAAAATTCAGAAGGCTTTCCTTCTATAGAGAAGAAGAAACTCTGCATCAATTAAGATATTCACAGAGTTCTTCATCAGCTTCAGGGCTTTCAAGGGACAACCATTCAATATCAGTCAAAAAAGCTTCTGAAGATCTTCAAGCATACTGAAGGCCTATACCCTGAAGCAAAGCTTCCACTCCTGAACTACTCTACATCTCATGGGGAGCTTTGACAACATAAAGATCCACTAGTCTTCTCTTAGTTGTTTGAGATAGAGAAGAACATCATCCTCATTTTCCTTTCCTACTGTAAAAAAGGTTTTAACTCCCTTCAAAAGTTAGCTTTTGGTTGTCAAGTCTCCTGATCAAAAGACTTGGTTTAGTTTTTGGGCACCTGATCAAAAGCTCAAAGGGTTGCTATATCTCACTTAGAAAATAGATATTGTGGTGACAGGGCACCTGAGCAAAAACCCGTTGGTGACAGGACACCTGATCAAAAACTTGCTAGTGGATTCCTACTAGGGTGGTAGAAGAGTGGATGTACCCAGTTTTGGGGAACCACTATAATCCTTGTGTCTTCTATGTTGTTTGTTCTCTTTTATTTATTTTTGTGTTTTGCTTACTCCTTTATAGAACATATATATTTAATTAGAGTAAATAAGATCTATCCCTTTTCTTTCAATTGGTATCAGAGGGTATGTTTCTTTAGTTTCACAGACTTACATATGAACCAAGATCCTTTGATAGATTCTTTTTCTCTCTAGCCTCTTATTTACATCATGGCACAAAATGAAGAATTTTCAAGCACCAGACCTCCTATGTGCAATCTAGATAAGCTTGCACTATGGAAGGCAAGGATTAGGCTTTTTATGAACTATATTAATGAAGCTATTTACAATTCCATTTTGACAGGTCCTTATCAATTAGTGGAAACAACAAGCATCCATGCTGTTCCATCACCTCAATGGGCAGAAGCCCTGAAAAGGCTAAAGATTGTTGATACACAAGAAATGAACATTCTTGCACAATCAATGCCTGATGATATTTTTCAGGAAATTGCTGAATGTTCATCAGCAAAAGACATGTGGGACTCCCTTACAGTAATGGTTGCTGGATCAGCTAAAAAGAGAATCTTTGATGAAGACACTTGGAGTGACTCTGAAGCTTCATCCTATGCAATTGAAGATGAAGAAGAATCAAGAGCAAGAGAATTTTGCCTAATGGCAATAAATGCATCTTGTAGCAACTCTAATGAAGAATTAGAATATGAATCAGAAGAAGATCAGATAATCTCTTCTTTTGATTTTTATTCAGATCAATTTAAAGAAGATTTTAAAATCGAATGTAAAGATTTAATTTAGTCTGAGAAGGAAATAAAATTTATCAGAGAGAAAGTAAATAATTTATCTTCTGAAAACATAAAACTCAATGAAGATTTAAAAAATACTTCTGAACAAGTAGTCTCCTTAGAATCAGTTAAAGACAAAGAAAAGTTAATAGATTTAGACAAAATAACTAAAGCTTTACCAAATCAAACTAAAAATCCTCAAAAAAGTTTTGTTCAACATAATTCTTCGAACCAAGCTCGACGAAAACAACACTATTCGTCGAACTCAGATCGACGAACTATGAACATAGTTTTTGTTTTTAACTGTTCAGCAATTTATGCTCGATGAAATAAATACACTTCGTTGAACCGAGATTAGCGATCGTGGAACACAGAAAACAATAATTATTATTTTGTGAACAGAGGCCGACAAACTCAATACCAATCGTCAAACTCAGATCAATGAAATTATTTTTCGTCTAACCCAAACTTTCAGAGCAAAAATTTTAACTTATTTAAAAATCATAATAAATCTCGACATCTTAGAAATCCTTTTACTGAGTGGATAATCCCTCCTAGAAAATATCATCCACTTGGATACAAGGATCAACCAGAATATTCTTTTCTATCTAATTATTATGAGAGAAAACCAGGACCCAAGGTAATCTGGGTGCAGAACTCCTAACATCTATTTTCAAGAAAAGACCTATCTTACCACAAAGGAGCAATGATAATTGATAGTAATCAAAAGCTATAGTTTCAGCAAATACATAGGATAAATCAGTGGCTGTATAGGGGGAGATTGTTTATTTTATAAAGGTATTTTTCTTAAGAGATTACAGCAGTAAATTTGTTTTATTTATTCTATTTTCTCAAAGCACCCTTGTACATCTGCTGAAAAATTTATAATTCAGGCAGATTGTTTTGCCTTTTATTTTATCTGTTTTGTGTAAATAGTGTTCTTACCCAAATCGGGGGAGATTGTTTGAACCCTAGTTCTGATTTGGGCAAGGATCACTATTAGGATTGCTTAGATTGACCCACATTGTATAGTAAGGGTCTTATGTTTATTTCTAGGTTTGCCTCAGAAGGACTCTCTAGAAATTCTGAAATAATTCCAGCCAATCAGTTTTGTACAGTCAAAAAATCAGTTCGACGATAGTCGAACTCAGTTCGACGATAGTCGAATTCAGTTCGACGAAAGTCAAACTCCGGTCGACGAACTCAGTGTCCCTTCTCTGAGCTGAGCTCGACGAACTCCGAGCTCAGGTCGACGATCGCTGAACTCAAGACAGATTCTCAGCTCGACGAAATGGAAGCTGAGCTCGACGATCTGCGAGCCCAGATCGACGAATTCTGTGTAGTTTTCAGGCAGATGTTTTACAGTTGGCAGAATTAATTAAGGAGATAATATCTCTCATATTTAATGGAAATAGCCGTTCAAAGGCAACATTAATGTGGTCCATTTCAGAAGTTAATTCAGAATTAATTCCCAAGGCATCTTCTTCTCTTGGGAATGCTTCAGCGGTTGTCAAGATAAATGAATTCAAATGTTTGAATTTGAGATAAGAGAATAACAGAAAAGACAGAAAGAAGGAAAAAAAAATTCAGAAGGCATTCCTTTTATAGAGAAGAAGAAACTCTGCATCAATTAAGATATTCACAGAGTTCTTCATCAGCTTTAGGGTTTTCAAGGGACAACCATTCAATATCAGTCTAGAAAGCTTCTGAAGATCTTCAAGCATACTGAAGGCCTACACCCTGAATCAAAGCTTCCACTCTTGAACTACTCTACATCTTAAGGGTAGCTTTGACAACATCAAGATCCACTAGCCTTCTCTCAGTTGTTTGAGAAAGAGAAAAACATCATCCTCATTTTCCTTTCCTACTATAAAAAGGGTTTTGAATCCCTTCAAAAGTTAGCTTTTGGTGGTATGTCTCCTGATCAAAAGACTTGGTTTGGTTTTTGGGCACCTGATCAAAAGCTCAAAAGGTTGCCTATATCTCCCATAGAAAATAGATATTGTGGTGATAGGGAACCTGAGCAAAAACCTGTTGGTGACAGAGCACCTAATAAAAAACCTACTAGTGGATTCCTACCAGAATGGTAGAAGAGTGGATGTACCCAGTTTTTGGGAACCACTATAATCCTTGTGTCTTCTGTGTTGCTTGTTCTTTTTTCTTTATTTTTGTGTTGTGCTTAGAACATATATATTTGATTAGAGTAAATAAGATCTATCCCTTTTCTTTCAGATGCGTTGAGACGACATCAGTATCGCTAAACGCTATCTTCCTACCACGCCGCGTTAGCACGAAAAAGCGAAAAATAATATTCTTGGAATATTTTTTCCAAATTTGCGTGATAGCTGTCACATTGACGCGTAATGAGCTACCGCCGGGTGCTAGTCTGTTTTTACAAAGATGTATAAAAGGCGTCTCATTTTCTGATTTCCTTAGGCGAGACAAATAGAGACTCAGAACTTTCATTCCTAGGGTTCGGTAGCTGCCTCACAGCACCGTTCTGCCATCTACATCGAAGGAAGATAAAACTGCTTCCCTCCCTTTCACGCATAAAAAACTCCGGCGATCCAAGGACAATAATGACTATGAAGAGTTGATCAGTTGTAAGCACACAAAGATTTCTAGCACCGGTCACAGATCGCTCAACGGAGGAGTTATCTTGGGGGAGGTTCAAACTTTAATATTTTTATACTTATTGTACTTTTTCTATTTTATATATTTGTGTGGTAAGAAAAATAAACCGGTAAAGGTCATAGAAATCCAGGGAGAATTCCATGAGAAATCATCCCGGGGAAGGGACGTTTAGATCAGGGGATCTAGCGGGGCTCTAAGACATTTCCTTGCTTGAAGGTGAAGAGCCGGCTCGAATACCTTTCTTGGAGGTAAAGGGAAAGAGCCATTAATCGGTCCCGGTAGTGGGTCGGTATAGAAAACCAAAAGAGTTTCTTCTTTCACCGCCTCCGATCTCCGGCATCACAAAGATCAAACTTTTGAAATTATAAAACAACCTTTTGATTTTGATTGCATAAAGTTATTTGTGTTCTTATTTCTGCATAAATCATCCTGGTTCTTCTTTGGTGTATCTTCGAAGGGAGTATAATTCCCCAAGAAGAAATTTGCCTAGGAAAATGAGGTCTGTGACCTACCGCCGCGCGCTAGTAAGCTAGCGCTCCGTGGTAGCTTCTAGAACTGGTTTTCCTGGCCCAAAATATTTCGAATTTTTAATTAACACTCAAAACCTTATTCACCCCCCTCTAAGGTTGGCCACTAGATCCAATAAGTGGTATTAGAGGCAGGTTATTCCAAAACAGTTTCACCACCAGAAATAATGACTAACCCTATTCTCAAATCGACTAGTGGGGATGGAAATTAGTATACTGAAAAATCACTAGCACCACCATTATTTTTAGGTAAAAACTATGAAGGATGGAAAGTGTTGATGAGAATTTGTTTATATTTCTAGACATAGAAGTGTATAACATAATGTGTATCAAGCCACCAAATAACTTAACTAAGCATGAGTGTCATATAAATGCTAAAGCTATGAATAGTTTATTTTATGGGCTTGGTCAAGAAATTTTTAAACTCATCTACACTCTTCCCACTGCCTATGATATATGGAAATTTCTTGAGTCTACTATAGTCCTCTTTTTATAGATGATGAGACTGAGCAATTTCTCATGGATCCAAGTGAAGAATCAAATATAGACTTACTCTTGGAGAAAAACATGGCAACCACATCACGAGAAAGGGAAGATGAAATCTCAACTATTAATGAGGCAACAAACAAAGAAGTCAAATAAACTCTATGCTCCAATCTTGCCCCATTCAAGAGCACTGTAAGAAAATCGAACTCCCTTTATGTATGCAATTCTGTTTCTATATTGAATATGCTAGCTGCGGCTAAATGTAGAATTAAGAAACTGAAAAAGTATTAATTCAAAACTACATTTAGAAAATAAACTTTTAAAAGTAAATGTTAATGTAGAATCTACCGTTGTCGTGCCTAGTTCTCCTGTATGCTCTTTAGATAACAACTCTACACCTTATATAGATTGTAATAAATTAAATAAAAATTATAAAGTTTTTGAAAAAGAGCTTCTTTTTGCAAAAGAACAAACTGAGAAACTCTGTCTAGAAAACTCATCTTTAAAAAGGGATTGTGCTAGATGCAATGATTATAAAATTGAATTTAAAGAGATGAATGAGACTTTTGACAAATTCAGGAGTAAGTATGAAGCTCATATTGAATCTATCATCTCCACTCTTAAAAATAGCACAGTCACGTACAATAAAGCTAGACAGAATCTCAAAAATAAAAATAAAAAATTAATTGCAAAAATCAACATGCTTAAGGAAATTATGTTTAAAATCTCACAACACACAACTCCTAAGTTTCAGGCAAAACCCGAAAGCATGTTGAATATGAACTGTCATATAATAATTGAGTCAATCAAAGGGAGTAGAAAACCCCAATCTCAAGCAGGTGAAACTCCTAAACATACAAATCACCTTCACCTGCAAAAACAAATGACTCCATTCTTAAAATCGAATGAACGTAAATTTCCTTTTAAAGATTACTACTCTATGAGTCCCTATGTTAAAGCAAAATAATTTTAACTTGAAGAACAATTTTAATATATTTAAACCTCCAACGCAATATTATTCAATTAAAGGTCATCACATAAAGACTTGTAGAAATCTAAATGGAAATTTACAACATAAAAATAATATCAAGCCAAAGTATGAATGGTGGTCTACTTTAAAATGACGCACCTATTCCACTTGAAAGAGCACATTCATCAATATCTCCCCATAGTGTATCACGCTGTGTCTGGGCACCCAAAGGAACCGTCAGCCATGACTCCTTTTGGATACCTAAATCTCTTATCCATTTCTATCCATCTATTATGTGAAGTAGAAGCTAATTCAAATGAAATTACTCACTAGTCTACTACACGATGTGCTTAATGGTCTTTCAATTTTTACATTTTGCTTTTGTTTTTGTTTTTTTTGCATTTGTATTTTTCTTAAGTCAATATGCCATGGAAACTTTAGATATATTTCTACTATATGACTTTCTCATATTTATATTAATGATAAATCAATCTAACTGAATAAATTGGAATAAAAGTCATATCATTTCTAAGTGGCCATAATTTACCTTTTATCATAGTTCTATCATGCTGTCTTAGTATGCCTGCGATCATTCACCCATTATGTGTGTCTCACAATAGCGGGGGAATAGGTGTGTGTGCTTTAGAAATGCTAACCTGTAAACCATGTCTTGTACTTAACCAGGGAGGGTTCTAGTGGGTCCTTGTGTGTCCCTAAGGGGGAAAGAGTGTTAAGTTGAGTGGGTTTTTTTTGTATGCACATGGGATTAACACCCAAACCTACAACACTTGTGCAGCTCCTCATGCCCATGCTTCACTTAGTACGGGGCTAGGGTGATGACACTTTGTTTGGGTCAAGTGTGTCGTAATTTTTCTTATGATTGTTCCTACACAATACGAACGTCAATTCATGTCTCATGGTCGTCAGTATCATGCATAATACTCTATCGTGCTGTCCATTTTTTTTGCATTTTTTCTTCGTGTATTTTTTCGTTTCTTGTAAAACTAAAAACTTTTAAAAAATAACAAAAACATGTTTCTCTTATTTTTTTTTGCTTTGTTTGCGTTGTTGAAATGTTTTAAAAATAAAAAAATAAAAAAAATATGGATCGTTCATTTCTAGGACACATATGGCTAGAACATAGAGCATAATGATTATGTATAATGTTTGATTATGGATTGTTAATCCCTGTGAACATTGTCTACTTATGTCATGGTGTGTCAAATCTATAGGTGCTTAGCTACTTAATGCGACTAGACATGTTAGTATTTGTTGAATATACCTCTAGGTATGTGTGAGGATTTAGATAGCGGAATAAATTTACACTGTTTACACATCCCTAGACGGAGCACACATGTAGAAATTATATGCTTACATGCTATAACTCATGATATTTTGTCTAACACGTTAGGAATAACTTGAATAATCAATGTCACGATATACATGTGTTTATATAAAGGTTAGAACTTTGGGACAAATCTCTAGTGGTCAAGTCTTGTGTATATAAGTTAAAGTGTATCTATCTATGTCGGTATATTTTGATTGATTTGGGGTCCTTGAAATCAAAACTATAATATTGATAGTATAAAACAAATAACTGGAAAAAATATGCATGATATCAAATCATGTGTCAAGGATACCCCAAAACACTACTCATTCCTCCTGATAAGTTTTTATGAGCATTATGAGGATGAGAACCTTAGTCAAAAGAATTTTTTCAAACTGTGCAAGACTAAACCTTAAGCTTAGTTTCCCTTGTTCTAGTCTTGGTATGATGTAGATAGAAATGTGACGTGATGTTTCACACTATTTCTCTCGCGATATCATATTGAACTATTGAGATAAAACATGTAATAAATGTTAACTCTACTTGATGTTTTTCTTTTGATGCTACACGTACACATGTCATTGCTCTATCTAACACTTCCATACATAAGAATTGGACTGAAACTACATTATGTCTATAGCACATAAGTACTAGTACATGTTCTATATTCTTGACTTTTACAATGTTACAATGTGTTTAACTCTATAACTCTCTTAGCATTGTACTCTAAATTGTTGTGTGCTTTGTTTAACCTATTGTGTCAATTTTTTTTTACTCTGAAAACTCATTTAAATTATGTCTATGTACTCCGCTCATCTGTTTGACCTGTATGCTTTATATTCTCTGATTTGTGTAAGGTCACCCCTAATGTATTCGCCTCTCGATTCACTTTTTATAACGTGCACTGTTTGATATCATTATCACGCTCATCATATACTGCATTTTCTCCCATACATGCATATGCTTTCTTTTGGTCTAGCCTACCCCCTTTAGATAATATCAAAAGGGGAGAATAGAATGTTCATGAGTCATGGGTTAGGGAAGATCCCATGTAGGGAGAGCTTGTTACACCGCGTGCACGTAGATAGAGGGAGCGCCTAGAACACACATATAGGGGGAGCGTGTGTGTAGAGGAAGTTATATGTAACCTGAAACCTGGCCTTTAAAGATTATCTCTTATATACAATGTATCATGCATCTCATTTACTATATCTCATGAACCGGATTTGATATTATCAAAAGGGGAGTTTGTTGGAGCCGATGGTTCACATATCCATAGTTTGACAATATCAAATCCCAGGTTGTATTTGATCACATCTTGTGTTTGGTAGAGTGTGCAGGTTTACATGTTCAAGCAAAGCAAGAAACTCTCCTATGGAACCTACTATCGCGTAATAGCAGTTAACATCGGTCGGCACACTGAATTAAATTTACATGACGCTCAGGTTACTACCGTGTCACGCCAGTTCTACCGCCCGTGCTAGCCTGAGGATTTATTTTGGCCAGGCGCTCAGTGAGCTACCGCACAGCGCTATCTTGCTACAGCGGAACGCTATCCTACTATACACTCATTGAGATGGATGCGTCGAGATGATAGTAGTACCGCCATGCGCTATCGTCCTACCGCGCCCGTTAGCACGAAAAAGCAGAAAATAATATTCTCAAAATATTTTTTTCCAAATTCTCGTGACAACTGTCACATCGACGTGTAATAAGCTACCGTCGGGCTCTAGTATTACTGCCGGCTGTAGCCTGTTTTTACAAAGACGTATAAAAGGCATATTGTTTTTCTATTTCCTAAAGCGAGATGAATAAATACTCAAAACTTTCATTCCTAGGGTTTGGTAGCCGCCTCTGAGCACCATTTCGCCGTCTCCGTCGCAGGAAGAGAAAATCGCCGCCCTCCCATTCGCCCACGAAGAACTCCGGCAAGCTAAGGACAACAACGACTACGAAGAGTTGATCGGTTGTAAGCACACAAAGATTTCTACCACCGGTTATGGATTGCTCAATGGAGGAGTTGTCTTTGTTGGGTTTTAGTATATGGCACAACACTTGTGCGTGCAACGGAAAAATGAACAAGAAAACCCAAAAGAATGTTAGGATATGGCAAAATACATTGATAAAAAAATAAGTGATGTAAAATAAAATTACTTTTTAGGGATTGAGTCGATACTCAACCTAGATGCTCCAAAAGATCTGCCGATCACTTAGCGGCTAGAGTCCTTAGTGGAGAATAGTGTCTACACCTCTACAGAAATCCACATGATCGAGAGAACCCATAGACTCTTGTCGAACAAAATCTAGGTCAAGAGAAGGCACTCAGCGTCTTCACAAACTTCTAGGTCTGTTATAGAAGAGGCGGCGACGACACTCGCCGGGATCGAGATCAGCGACAACGACGTGATCTGCGAAAGGTCGAACAGTTTTTGTCGGCCTTTTAGGTATCGGTCTTTCGCAAAGTGCGGCTCCTGTGCTTAAACAGAATCAATTAGCCCGTCAAAATAAGTTACAATAAAACCTTAAAACCTTCTATTTATACCCAGAGGAATAAACAGAACAACCTTTCACTGTTCGCAGACCCAAGACTTGGAATGCAGAACTTCGACCAGACAACCCTTGTCTCGATGAATCATCGAGTATCCATATTATATATGACGAATCGTCGAGTATCATAACATACTCGACAAATCATCAAGTATCCACAAGATACACGACGAACTCAACGCTAACCTTTGTCGATTCAACATTTGACTCGTCGAAGGCATTGAGTGAACTAAACGCTCTCAGTGCCAATACTCGGCGATGGCGTTGACTGTACTCAACGCACTCAATGCCACAACGTCATATTCGTCGAATAAACATTTGACTCGACAAAGGCATTGAGTGGACTGAACGCACTCAATGCCTAAGTGCCAGATTCATTGAATCAACACTTGACTCGATGAATCGTTGAGTGAACTCAATGCGCTCAACTCTTAAGTGCAATACTCTACGAATCAACACTTTAACTCGATGAATCGTTGAGTAAACTCAACGCACTCAATGCCACCATTCGACGAGTTAACACTTAGCTCGACAAAAGCATTGAGTGGTCTCAATGCACTCAATGCTTTCAAAGCCTGGTTGAGCTAAGTATTTTCCACTCATCGTATGAGTAAAACCATACTAATCCAATCTCCCAATTTCTCCACAATCTTATGTGCGACCCTGATAGGCTCATGCTGCGTTGGCAGTATGTACATATGCTTGATCACTTCCAAATCACAATGGTAACACCAACAGTCTCCCACTTGATCTTGAAAGTGTCAAACAAAAGCTTCACAAACAATAAGTGGCATCTAGCAATAAATCATTGCTCCCCAAGTAGTAATACTTTATAACTCAAAAGCCATTGTGACCAATGTTACAGTGTTGTCATGTCCCTTCGTCACTTACATCCGGATAGAACTAGAGGTATAGAATGTGTCACCCTCATAATTGTTCAATCCCAGTTACCTGATCTAGAATGGACTTTCAGAAATTGGTGAGTCCAATATCATATATTGACTCAACCAAGCATGACAATGCATTTCTCAGTCCCATTCCATCAAGGGGTCCGTGGATGCAACTCATGTCATATAGGAGGACAAATCTCATATCTGCTCACACACAAACACCCAAATGATTCGTAACGTACCCAATAACTACCTTTATCATCCAACTTTCTCAAGACTGGAATTTTTATGGCATCAAAGCACTCTCTTCCTCTCTCGATGAATGCTTTGACTTCAGGTCAAAGGAACACAAACACCATTTCCACTTGAGCCATACTTGTGACACATTCATATAACAATCCACAAAGTATTCTCATGATGGGTCTGTCTAGTATATCTTGTTCACTAACAAGTACCCATGTGTTGACTTGATATCACAATATCTTGACCTGTAAGGACCAGTAATCATTCAACGCACATGCTAGTCTATATGTAATCATCACACTTAGCTTCTAAGATAACACTCCAACCACGAACCATTTAAGAATGATGCTTCTAATAACATAGGCTCTCACATTCAAGTCACCACTTGACTCCTATGAAAGCAAACATTCTAAGGGCATTTATTTAGTTAAATTGCTCTATCACAATAGAAATAAATTCATAGAATAAATGAACTTGCCAAAATATATAAATGAAATGCATACAGTACTCTATTCATCAAATGAATTATTGCAGTCAACAAATATACAATC
This sequence comes from Platanthera zijinensis, assembly GCA_039513925.1. NCBI lineage: Eukaryota > Viridiplantae > Streptophyta > Magnoliopsida > Asparagales > Orchidaceae > Platanthera > Platanthera zijinensis. The sequence goes on from CM077084.1 coordinate 133,552,432, forward strand.
CACAAGACTCCTACTAGAGTTGATTATTCAGGTATCGTATACCCATAGATCTAACATGACCATCATGCTTTCTTTGTGCGAGAGGCTTTGCCAGTGGATCCGCAATATTCTCCTCAGTCGGCACTCTGCATATGCTCGAATCTCCTCGATCAAAAATCTCTTGATTTAGATGGAACCGCCGAAGTATGTGCTTGGAGCGCCGGTGAGATCTAGGTTCCGAAGCAAGTGCAATTGCACTATTGTTGTCATAGTAGAGAGCTTCGGGACGAACAATGCTAGATCCGTGTATCCCCGTTAGTTTGCATTTAGATCCGAAATCGAAGTACGGAATAGGAATGCTATGTGAAGCCCACCGAATTGGTTGGTCTGGATTGGTGATGTTATATGTTTCGTTTGTCGGAGAAGACTCTGTGGTAATCACATAGATTTCAGAGTCACGGGGTGTGCAAATGACTGCAGTGAGAGTACTGCAGGTAGTCTTTGGGAAAACACCCAAGAAAGGGGAAGAAACGATAGTATTACCCATATCGCACAACGGTAATACTACCGCCAGCAGTAGCTCCCAGTGACCTATGTATTGTTGAGAAGCCTGTCTTATTGAGACCTGAGAGCTATTGTTGTGAGGCCTGTCTCGTGGAGACCTGGGGGTCGTATATTAGAGCGTGATCTTAATCTGCTCAACTTTGGTGGCTGTGTGTGCCAGCCTTGGGCATAACTTGGTTATGCGTGTTGTTATGGGTATGGGGACGCTGAATCCACATCATGTATCGACCATGAAGGTTTCGGCTTTTGGCGCATGATGGTGTGAGCAATAGGCATCGGCTAAACTACACCCACTCTATAGCATTCGACTTGGAATGAGTCATTGGCATGTATCTTGTAGGGAGCGCCTTGACTTTGTCGTAGTATAGAGAGAGAGACTTTGGATCCAACCCTAGGAAGTCTTTTAATTCTCATTGATGCCGTTGTGAGAACGACTGTGGGTCCTGAAATCTTGGCACATCAATAATGTGCCCTGAGTGCATGGGGCGTTTGGTAGGAAGTGCCAATGCCTATGGTAAATGTTGCTTAGTTTGCACTTTCTATTGCCATATTATTATTGATGCTAATTCCTGTAGGGAAGGAGCACCACCACCCTGGGTGAGTGGTAGGGTCGTTATAATATGGACAACTAATGCTGACCATTGCTTTTGTTTGTTACCATTATGGTGGGATGTTGCTTGCAGGTGCAGTAGAGCCAAGTGGAAAATAGTGGGCTGGAGCCCAGGATAGCTATGCCGGCTCTCGAAGGCCAAAGCAAATAGATACCGTTTACTTTTAGTTCATGGGTGGCCATCCTACGTGTCGATGTTTGAAAAACATTAAAATTTGAGTAAACAATTATTGGGTCCATTGTCCACAATGTTCCCAAAAGTGGATTTGAAGAGGCATCATCAGCAAAACTAAGAACATAGTTATATTTGATGTTGTTTAAGCTCATCATGTGCAGGATGTTCCATGGAACAAGTCTATACAGATTTTCTAAGTGATGTGACAGGTGGTCATAAAGTGAAGATGCTGGAGAGGCAGGAATTTGCCTAAGTCCATAAGCGTTGAGTGAGGTAAGCTCACTCAAAGATAGAAGTCAAGGAGCAATTGAAAATGCAGCTTAGTCCATAGGCGTTGAGTGGATCAAGTTCACTTAATGCCAGAGGTAAGGAAGAATGTTGGCAAGTTTGAAATGTGTCTATGTCCACAGGCGTTGAGTGGAATAAACTCACTCAACGCCATACAGCTAAATGCAGAAATATGTCTAAGTAGTTTGGTGTTGAGTGATGAAGAAACACTCAACGCCATACAGTGAAAAGGTTGTAAGTTGAACTAGTTGAACCATGTTCAAGTTCGTCGAACTGAGTTCAGAGTTCGTCGAGCTCAGCTCACCAATCGTCGAACTCAGAAAGTCAGTCTTAGCCTAGTGATTTTAAACACAGGAAATTGGCTAAGGCAAAAAGCGTTGAGTGAGACTTGCTCACTCAATGCTCTCAATGCTTATGTTGCTAAAGAAGCAGAAAATTGACTAAGGCAAAAAGCGTTGAGTGATGAAAACACACTCAACACTCTCAATGCCTAAGATACTATAGAGGCAGAGACATGGTTAAGGAAAAAAAGCGTTGAGTGGAGATTGCTCACTTAACGCTGTCAACGCCTAGTGAAGACAGAATTTTTTCTAAGGTGTTTGGCATTGAGTGATGCTCACTCACTCAATGCCAAGAAGCATATAGCTGATAAAGCAAGTTGGCGTTGAGTGGAGATGAATCACTCAACACCTAGAATCAGATTTATATTCTAAGTAGTTTGGCATTGAGTGAAGGTTACTCACTCAACGCCAAGAGACAATAAATCTGTCTAAGTGTTTTGGCGTTGAGTGATGACCAAAGGGTTGCTAGATCTCCCTTTGAAAATAGATCTTCTGGTGATAGGGCACCTGATCAAAAACCTGTAGTGGATTCCTACCATGGTGGTAGAAGAGTAACCTACCTAGATTTATTGGGAAACTACTATAAAATCCTTGTGTTGTCTGTGATTGATTATTTTTTATTTTCTATGTTGTGAATATAATCTCTCTATATATCACTATTTTTACAACTACTATAAAAATAAAATTTATGTTTTTAAAATACTCTATTCACCTCCTCTAGAGTAAAGTTAGATCAATCCCTTCACTTTCATCTTGGCAGTTCACAATATACCTAGAGCTTGGGCAGTGTCTTGTCTATTTAATTCATGTTATAGTTACGACGAACTGCTCATAACTATTAGGAAACAATTGCAGGATCAGGTCTGTGGCAGACTCTTGACCAAGAGGGAAGCCTAGTCTCTCAAGGTTCACTATATACCCAATCATCATGAGTACGTGAGTCCCTGCTAGGTCCCGAGCTCCCATCTTACACTGGAACAATGCCTTTGTGATGTCAAATCTCTCTTGGCGAGCTTGCCCCTGAAACATTTTCTTAAGATGCTCGTCAATTTCCTTGCAACCCATGTTCTCTTATTGCTTTTGGAGCTCAGAGTTCATAGAAGCTAGCATGAGACATTTGATGTCTAAGCAGTCATCTTGATACTTCTTGTAAGCATCTTTGTCAGCACGAGATGCATTCCCGACAGGCTCATCAGGCGATTTCTCTACCAAAACATAGAGCTTTCGCTCTTGCCTGAGAATAATTCTCAGGTTCCTGTACCAGTACAAATAATTCTTACCACTCATTTTCTCCTTCTTAAGGATGTCTCTGAGGGACAGGGTGGAATGTGAATCACTTGTCATTGAAATTCTACAAGGATTTTAAGCAAAGCAAAAATAGTACTACATTTCAAAAATAATTTTCTTTCAATTAAGACTTTAATCCACTATTTTAATCAAACCGATAACCATCAATATCAATTCGAAGAGTTTATGCGAGTAACTCTCTTAGTGGACAAGATCTGTATTTCACCAACATTATGAGTATGCTTTGTCTTTTCTCTCACAATGCAGTTATTTAGGTAGGCAACACTTTCCAATTGCATAACTATACAACTCTTATATGGCTGGTGAATCACTCTTTATTCGCATCCATCATATGGTGCATGCCAACCCCATGCCTCTGGGCACTCAAGCTTTGAGGTCACCAAGTTAAGCTTGACCCGATATCGATAGTAGGATATCACAATTATCTGCTCGCATCCTTACCAAGATAGATTAATGCACCTTGCATTGGCAAGCCCACATTTCATCGATCGAGGCAGGAAGAGTGTCATCCATCGGAAGGCATCCGAATACTTAATATCGCTTAAGGGATTTTAAGACAATTGATTAACTCTTTAATCATGGTTACCAATTAACCAATATGCACATCATAAAATTTTTTTTCATAGTATTCATAATCCAAATGCATCCCAAATGTGCACAAGAATCATCATCAACACTTGATGAACTGTGATAAATATGAACATCTAGAACACTTCTAAATCTTCAGATTTACATGCACTGGACATGAGCAGCACAAACTCCTCTTATACAGTATACAAGCTCATCTCTCTATATGAGATTAAAAATCTAACACATATTTGGTTTCACAAACCAACAAGAGTGACAGATACTGTTAAGGAGTAGCAAAGACAACACAAAGAAATCGCATGCGTTCCTGGTGGGGTCCAAGAATAGATTTGGCCATTATAGAACATTTATAAATTTCAAAATCTACACGCCATGGTTTTAACAACTTCCAAAACAATGAATATCGCCAAATCTCCCTCTGATACCACTATTGGGTTTTAGTATATGGCACAACACTTGTGCGTGTAGCGGAAAAATGAACAAGAAAATCCAAAAGATTGTTCGGATCTAGTTATATACATTGATCAATAAATAAGTGCTGTAAAATAAAAATATCTTTGAGGGATTGAGTCGATACTCAACCTAGATGCTCCAGAAGATCTGCCGATCACTTAACAGTTAAAGTCCTTAGCGCAGAATAGTGTCCGCACCTCTATAGAAATCCATACGATCGATAGAACTTATAGACTCCTGTCGAACAAGATCTAGGTTGGGAGAAGGCACTCTGTGTCTTCACAGACTGCTAGGTCTGTTATAGAAGAGGTGACGGCGATACTCGTCGGCATCGGGATCAGCGACGGTGACTGGATCGGCGAAAGGTGGAACAGTTTTCGTCAATCTTTTAGGTCTCGGTATTTCGCACAGTGTGGCTCGTGTGCTTAGACAGAATCAATTAGCCCATCAAAATCAGTTACAGTAAACCCTAAAACCTTCTATTTATACCCAAAGGAATAAATAGAACAACCCATCGCTATTCGCAGACCCAAGATTTGGAATGCAGAACTTCGGCTAGACAACTCTTATCTCGACGAATCGTCGAGTATCCATATCATATATGAATAATTGTCTAGTATCATATCATACTCGATGAATCGTCGAGTATCCACAAGATACACGACGAACTCAACGCCAACCTTTACTGAATCAACATTTGACTTGTCGAAGGCGTTGAGTGAACTCAACGCTCTCAACGCTCTCAGCGCCAATACTCGGTGAAGGCGTTGACTATACTCAACGCACTCAACGCTACAGTATCATATTCGTCGAATCAACATTTGACTCAATGAAGACATTGAGTGGACTCAACGCCTAAGTGCCAGATTCATTGAATCAACACTTGACTCGACGAATCGTTGAGGGAACTCAACGTACTCAACACTTAAGTGCAATACTCGGCGAATCAAAACTTTGACTCTACAAATTGTTAAGTAAACTCAACACACTCAACGCCACCATTCGACGAGTTAACACTTAACTCGACGAAAGCATTGAGTGGTCTCAATGCACTCGACGCTTTCAAAGCCTGGCTGAGCTAAGTCATTTCAACACATCATATGAGTAAAACCATACTAATCCAATCTCCCAATTTTCCATTATCCTATGTGCGACCTTGATAGGCTCATACTGCGTGGCAGTAAGGCCATATGCTTGATCACTTCTAGATCACAATGGTAACACCAACAGTCTTGAGGGAGATTCAAACTTTAATCTTTTTATATTTGTTCAACTTTTTCTCTTTTTTGTATTCTTGTGTAAGTGAAATCGACCGGTAAAGGTCGTCGGAATTAGGGGAGGATTCCATGAGAAATCATCCCAGGAAAGGGATGTCTATATCGGGGGATCTAGCGGGGCTCTAAGACACTTACTTGCGTGAAGGTGAAGAGCCGACTCGAGTACCTTTCTTGGAGGGAAAGGGAGAGAGCCAACCTGTTCGGGTAGTGTGTCAGTATAGAAAACTAAAAAAGTTTCTTATTTCACCACCTCCAATCTCCGGCACCGCAGAGATCAAACTTTTGTAATTTGTTGGTACCCTAGTTTGGATTTGTGTTAAGTCTTCTCAATTAGTTTCTTGACCCAAGATTTATCTATGGTCAAAGGTTAGTTGTTAGGTTAGATTCCCTCAGTTGTAGAGTTGTCACTTATCCAGTGGAAATCTGGCTAAGTTGTTTTTGGTTCGACTATAGTCGAACGCCGCTCGACTATCGTCTATCAACTGTTTGACGATCGTCTATCAGTTGGTCGACTATCGTTTGTCGGCAGATCGTATATCTCTGAGTTAGTTCAACTCTTGTTAGCTCGACGATCTGTGGTCTCTGCTTAGTCGATCGTCGATTCTTGCTCGACTTCTTTTGACCAGACAGATTTCTTGATAGTTCAACTATTTGTTAGTTCGACTATCTGTTTGATAGTTCGACTATCTTTCTGATAGTTCAACTATCTGCCTTGATAGTTCGACTATCTATTTTGTTCGACTATCTGTTCTGATAGTTCGACGATCTCTGTGGTTCGGTCGACGATCTCCGTGAGTCGTTCGACGATCTTTTGTCTGCATTTAGAGATATTTTATTCCTTTTCTTCTGTGATTTATTTCTTATTTATACGGCTTATTTTATTAAAGATTATTTCATTGATTTTATGCTTATTTCAAGGCAATCTTTGCCTCATTCTTTATGCATAAGTCAAGCTCTTCTCAGATAAAGTCTTTTGTCTTATTAGTTGAAATATTTTTTCCTGCTTTATCTGCCATGCTGTCCTTTATAGCCGTTAGACACAAAAGTCTTCTCTGGCCGTAAAGAGTTTGGTCTGATGTGACTTTCTCTAGTATTCTTTTATTTGATTGGATATGCAGCTTCTCAGAAAGCTTTATCCCTTTATAGGATGTCTTTCTGCAGGATATATTTTGTACTATGTTATTTACAGCCCAGATTGCAGATTTCAGAAGAAGACAAAGAATTAAAGCCGTTACAAAGGCTAATATATAAAGAGCTCTTTTGAAAGAAGTTCAACAGTAGTTTATACATACACTAGTTCTCAAACAGACATTGACATACAGATTCAAAAGAAGAAGATACAGCTCTCAGATCATTTCACATTCAACTAAGATGAACTACTTTCTTCAGCATTCTTCTTCAACCCTGAGTTCATCCTGCTTCCAGGAACATTCACACTCCGTGCCTCAAGAAGAAGAAAAAGAAGAAAAAAAAGCTGATTGAAGAAGAACAACCATTCTACATCAAGAGTATTCTTCAAGCTGCTCCTTCAAGAACTTCAAGACAACATATTATATCTGTCAAGAGTTCAGAAGAGTTCCTGCACCCTGAAGCAAGGCTTCTTCGTGGATATTCTCTAAGCCAGGGGGAGCCTTGACTCTTTAAGAGCTTTCTAGCTCTGTGCAATCCACTAGCTTGTCTAATCTTGTTTTACAATAGAGAAGACATTCTAACTCTCTCACCCTCATGTACAAAGGGTTATTACTCCCTTCAAAAGTGAACCTTGGTGGCAGGGCACCTTAGCAAAAAACTGTGTTAGATTTTGAGCTCCTGATCAAAAGCTCAAAGGGTCTACTTGATCTACCTGAATCAGATCAGTTTGTGGCAGGGCACCTGAACAAAAACCTATAGTGGATTCCTACCAGGGTGGTAGAAGAGGGGATGTACCTATTTTAGAGGGAACCACTATAAACCTTCTTGTGTTGTCTGTGTTGCTCATTTTAATTACTGCACTGTTGCTGTGAGTAGAACTAACTAGGATTGCTAGCTGCTGTGTTAGGACTAAAGCTGAAACTATAATTACAGTTAGCTTTCTCTTGTGCACCTCACTTTGTGTTAGGCACTAGGGTTTTAAATATATATAAGCTCATTCCGCAAATAAACTCTAAGGGAGTTGAGTAGATTCTCATAATTTTTGAATACTCTATTCACCCTGCCTCTAGAGTTGTATCTATCCTCACTTTCAATTGGTATTAGAGGGAGGTTGACTGACTATACAGACTAACACCTGAGTCACAAGATCTAGATAGATACCAAGTTTATAGACATTCACTTCATGGCCCAGTACATGGATTATTCTAGCACAAGACCTCCAGTTTGCAACTTAGCTAAGTTCAGCATCTGGAAGGCAAGAATCAATTTATATATGAATTCTATTGATGAAGATATTTTTTCTTCTATTTTGATAGGACCTCCAACACCACCTGCTACAGCCACTGCTACAACATCTATAAATCTGAGTGCAGTTCCACCTCCTGACTACAATGATGCTTACAAGAAAAGCAAAGATAGCTGATGCAAAAGCTATGAACATTCTGGCTCAGACCATGTCTGATGAAACTTTCCAGAAAGTGGTTGATTGCACTTCTGCAAAAGCCATGTGGGACTCACTGAACCAGATTGTAGCTGGTTCAGCTGATAAGAGGAAGGACAGAAGGTCCAACCTCATATCCCAATATGAAAACATTAAGAAGACTGAAGCTGAATCAGTTGAAGCTATGTACACCAGGCTCAGATCCATCATCAATGAGCTGAGAACCCTTGATAAGGAGATAACATTGACAGAGGTCAATGATAAGATACTGATGTGCTTCTCCAACACATGGGATCTCAGGATCTGGCCCATCAAAGAGGCCAGAAGTACAATTGAGATCTCAATTGAAGCCCTCCTTGGCAAGCTCAAATCTTTTGAGCAAGTTATAAAGTCTAGGGAAGCTGAAGCTGAAGCTAAGACTCCCACTCCAAAAAGGAAAGAGCAAACTCTTACTCTCAAAGCTGCTGATTCTTCTGAAGGAAGCCAATCCAATGAGGAGCTGATGGCACTCTTTGCCAAAAGGTTTCTCAAGATGGGCAGAAAGGACTTCAGAAAGAAGTCTTCAAGATATGAAGACAAGCCAAGGTATGACAGATCACCTGCTAAAGAAATTATCTGTTATGGCTGCAGGAAACCTGGACATATTCTACCAGAGTGTCCAGAGGAAAAGAACAAAGAAAAGATAAAAGAAAAGGAACATCAGAAGAAGCACTCCAAGTCCTCCTCCTACAAAAATAAGAAGAAGGATAAAGGATTTGTTGGTTAAACCTGGAGTGATTCCGATGAGGAATCTTCCTCCTCATGCTCCAGTGAAGATGAGGAAGAGAAGAAGGCAAAGGAAATTTGCCTAATGGAAATTGATGCATGCAGCAATCATTCAGCTGCAGAGAGTTCTAATGAAGAAGAAATGCCTACAGAAGATCGGGTATTGTCTTCTTATGATTTTACTTCTGCTGAATTTAAATTTGAATTTAAATCTCTTTGTTTAGATTTAATTAGCTTAGAAAAAGAAATTAAGGAGCTTAGAAATAGGATAGCCGAATTAGAAACCATCTCTAATGAAAATGCTATGCTAGAAGCTAAACTCACTAAATGTAGTGAAGAAATAAAATTTCTTAAAATTGAACTAGCAAAATCTAAAAGATTAGAAGAATCTTAAAATGGTAGAAGTCTTAAGCTACTAGAAATTACTAGCATGCCAAACACTAAGACAGGTAATAACAAACTAGTCTTAGGAGCTTCACCAAGTGAACCCCCCTTGGTTCTTAAAAACCATCTTTCAACTCCAGTAAACTTTATTTTAGCTGAAGAAATAAAGAATACTGAGCAAGTAAATCAAGTCAACAAACTTTAAATAAGGCTAAGAGAGAAAAGAGAAAACAAAAATTTAAAGAAATACAAAAGTCATCGAACGCTGCTCGACGATCGAAGGCTCAATGGTCGAACGATGCTCGACGAGCTGAGCATCGATCGTCGAACGCTGATCGACGCTATTAATATGATTTTCAAAATAATCGCTTGAACCTTAGAAATCCTAATGTAAATAGAAACACTAGGTTTATTGACCCATCAACTGCATGGAGTATTCCACCTAGGAGATCCTATCCCTTAGGATATAAACCTCAGCCTGCTTATTCTTTTATTTCAAGCTTTCATTATGTGAAGAATAATGGACCCAAGGTTGTCTTGGTCCACAATATCTAACTGTTTAATTTGCAGGTGAAGACCTATCCAATTACTAAAGACAAATGGTATTTGGATAGTGGCTGTTCCAAACATATGACAGGAAACAAAGAAAATCTGTCAAGATACAAGGCCAAGCTTGGACCAAAGGTGATCTTTGGGGATTCCAGCTATGGTCAAACAGAAGGATGTGGTAGGTTTACCATTGGAGTAATAACATTCAAAAGGGTTGCATATGAAACTGGGATGAAGCACAACTTAATCTCAGTAAGCCAGTTATGTTATGCAGGTTATCAGGTATCTTTCACTAACACTCTTTGCAATATTACTTTAAATAGTAATGTAGTGTTAGTAGGCATTAGACAGGGTAATGTTTATTTAGTAGATTTTAATCCAACTCAATCTGAAATCTGCCTGTTTAATGAAGTAACAAATAATAACACCTTATGGAATAGGAGGCTTAGCCATGTTAACCTCAAGAACATATCTAGGTTATCTAAATATAACCTTGTTAGAGGTTTACCTTCTTGCCCCTACAAGAAGGAAAGCTTATGCAAGGCTTGTCATTTAGGCAAGCAAATCAAAAATTCCTTTAAATCTGTAAATAAAAGTGATTCACCTAGAATCCTATATTTATTATATTTGGACCTTTTTGGCCCAATAAATGTACAGAGTCTAGGAGGGAAGTTTTACACTTTAGTGATTGTAGATGACTTCTCTAGGTTCACTTGGGTGTTCTTTCTGAGAACTAAGGCTGATAACTTAAAAGTTCTTACAGACTTTCTGCTATGTGTGCAGACTGAGTATTCTACTCATGTTGTCTTGATCAGAAGTGATCATGGTACTGAGTTTGAGTCTCTTCTCATGCCAGAATTCTGTGAGAAAGAAGGTATCAAACATAGCTTCTCTGCTCCTAGAACTCTCCAACAAAATGGGGTAGTGGAAAGGAAGAATAGAACCCTAATTGAAGCTATAGGAACATTGTTGGCAGATGCTAACATGCCTCTCTCTTATTGGGCAGAAGATGTTAGCACAACTAATTATGTTTTGAGCAGATGTCTTATACACAAGCTTAAGAGTAAAACTCCTTATGAGTTGCTTAAAGGAAAGAAACCTAAAATTAATTATTTTAGAGTCTTTGGTTGTGTAGTTTATATTCACAATAACAACAAAGAATACCTTAGAAAGTTTGAAGTAAAAGCTTCAATGGGAATTTTTCTTGGATATTCCCAAGTAAGCAAAGCTTGTAGGGTGCTTAACAAATCAACTCTAAAAATTGAGGAGTCTGTGCATGTTTCCTTTGATGAGTCAAAGATGTTTTACAAGGAGAAGGAAACTTCTCCTTCCTCAAACTCATTGCAGGTACCTGAGTCATGCAATGATGTCACTCAAGAGATTCTCCCTCTTTCAACTCTTCATATCACTGATTCAGACAGTGATGGAGACACTGTGGAAGCAGTTGCTGTACCACCAACAGTTGATCCTATTCCCCAAGAGGAATTAATCCAAACTGTTGTTGAAGATCACATCTCACCTACTGATCTTGTCACACTTAGAGATCATCCTACATCTCAAGTGATTGGTGACATATAAGATGGTGTGCAAATAAGACATCAATTAAGACAGGATGTGATGCATGCTTGTTTCCTTTCACAAATTGAGCCCCTCACCATAAAAGATGCTGAGCTAGATCCCCACTGGATCATTGTTATACGAGAGGAGCTCAATCAATTTGAAAGATGTAAAGTATAGACTTTGGTTCCAAGACCAAATCGCGTTCCTGGTCTGGGTGTTGACCCCGGCCCCCCTGTGGCGGAACCCCGCGGTGTGGTTGGGATCCCATAGGATGTACCCCGCCACCCTTCATCTCAATACCTGGGTTTTGAGATGTGTTGGGCGGGCGGGTTCTCACATGGTATCAAGCAGGTTGTCCTGCTGCGGGGGTGTGTTGGAGTAATGCCAGCAGGACACGTGTGTGTGGGACCGACCCCGTGGCTTTCCCCATCGCGTTCCTGGTCTGGGTGTTGACCCCGGTGGGCCCCCCTGTGGCGGAATATCCCCGCGGTCCTGTGGTTGGGATTAGTCCCACATTGCTCGCAGCGCTTGGTCCTCGTTGTTTATGTACCCCGCCACCCTTCATCTCAATACCTGGGTTTTGAGATGTGATATGGGCGGGCGGGTTCTCACAGGTTCCAAGACCAAAAGGCCAACTGATCATAGGAACCAAGTGGGTGTTTAGAAACAAGTTGGATGCCCAAGGAATAATTATAAGGAACAAAGCTAGGCTTGTAGCTTAGGGCTACAGACAGGAGGAAGGTATAGACTATGACCAAACCTTTGCCCCTTTTGCAAGGCTAGAGGCAATAAGGATCTTCCTAGCCTATGCAGACTATATGAAGTTTAAGGTTTTTCAGATGGATGTCAAGAGTGCATTCCTAAATGGTGAGCTAAAGTAAGAGGTGTTTGTTGAACAACCTCCTGGGTTTGTCTCTTCAACTCAACCCTCATTTGTTTACAAGTTGCAAAAAGCTCTTTATGGACTTAAGCAAGCACCCAGAGCCTGGTATGAGACTCTAGCTAGTTTCCTGTTAGAGCACAACTTTGTTAGGGGAGTAGTTGATAGAACCTTGTTTATCAAGCATCACAAGGAAACCATCCTTTTAGTTCAAGTTTATGTGGATGATATTATTTTTGGCTCCACTGATCCCAAACTTTGCAAAAAGTTCTCAGACCTGATGCATTCAAAGTTTGAGATGAGTAGTATGGGTGAGCTGTCTTACTTTCTTGGTCTCCAAGTAAAGCAAGATGTTGATGGCATCTTCATCTCCCAATCCAAATATGCCAAGGAATTGGTAAAGAAGTTTGGGATGGCCGATGCTTCAGCAATGCATACACCCATGGCTACTAATGCAGTTATAGATTCTAATGATCAGGGTAAGCTAGTTGATCAGAAAAACTATAGGGCCATTGTTGGTTCCCTATTGTATTTAACTGCAAGTAGACCAGATATAATGTTTGCCACATTCCTATGTGCTAGATTCCAGGTCACCTAAGGAATCTCATTTGATTCTTCTCAAGAGAATTTTGAGATACCTTAAGGGATGTCCAAATTTAGGACTGTGGTACCCAGTAGAATAAGAATTTGAGTTAATTGGATACTCTGATTCATACTATGTTGGATGTAGAGTTGACAGGAAAAGTACCTCAGGAACATGTCAGTTCCTGGGAGAGAGATTAGTCTCTTGGTTCTGTAAGAAACAGGCTTCTGTCTCAACTTTAACTGCAGAGGCTGAATATATAGCAGCTGCTAGTTGTTGTTCAACTTTTGGATTATGGGTACACACACAAGAACACAAAAATAATGTGTGATAGTACCAGTGCTATTTCCATTGCACAAAATCCTGTGCACCACTCTAGAACCAAGCCCATTGAGATCAGGCACCATTTTCTAAGAGATTGTGTGGAAAAGAACAATATCAGCCTTGAGTTCATATCCACTGACCTTCAGAGAGGTGATATTTTCACCAAGCCCCTAGATGAACAGAAGCATCTGTTCTTTTTGCATCAACTAGGCATGATAAATGGAAAAGACTAAGTGTGACTTCTGCCTTGTTGAAATCTGTTTGAAGATCGTCGAATGATGTTCGACGATAGTCGAACAGGTTGAGCCTATCGTCGACCTATGGTTGACGCCGGCTCATTTGCTTGTGAAGACAGAAATAGTCGAATGAATGCTCGACTACTCTGCTTCAGGAAACGATCGTCGAACGACCGTTCGACTATCGCTTCTACTATCTGTTAAAACAGGTTGACGATTATCGTTTTAATATTAAACCGATGGTCGACCTAGGTTAATAGATCGTTCTTTTAGTAGTCGACAGAGCTCGTCTTTTTGTATTCTTCATTCCTGCTTGTAAGTTTTGACTTGAGCTCTTCCCCGCGCTCTCTGCACTTCGTTTCTCTCGTCTTCTCCGACCAAATCGATGGCGATTGCTCCAGCTCTTCTGACGGTGATGAAGTTTGATGCCGGGTTCAGCGTGGACTTTGATTCGTTCAGCGCCTGCGATGCTGAGATTCTAGAGATACTCCACCTGTGCAAGGATCAAGGACTAGAGAAGCTGATGTCCACAAGGATTAAGATTAATATTCCAGAGATTAAAGAATGGGTCTACACTTCGTCGTCCAGTGACAAATCCATGATCGGGACAATCAGCGGCGAGGAGGTAATTTTGACTCCTGCTGTTCTAACTGATATTTTCGGATTAATAAATGGACAAGAAGAGTATGATCAAGATACTCAAGAGTATGGAAGGATGCTCGTCGAGCTAGGTCATGCTGAAGGCATTCCTTCAAAGTTACTGAAAGTAAATTTTCCGATGAGGATTAAGTTCTTAGCAGAACTGGTTGGAAAAGTGATGTTGGGTAAGCACTCTACTCATGACAATATTACCAGGCAACAGTTTGCCTTAATGTGTGCCATTGTTAATAAGAAAGAGATCAATTGGGCTAGAATAGTGTTTGATCTGATAAGGAAGAAGAATTCAAAGAAAGAGGTAACCCTTGGAAGGGTAATTGGGATATTTCTGAGAGAGAAATATCCCCAACTATTGGGAACAGTTTAAACTTCTATAAATGCAAGCAAGAAAATGGATCCCACTTTGTTTATCAAGTGGAGAAGGAACATCCAGAAGCCCTCACTAGCTGGGGTTGCTCCTGTTACATCTGAGAGCACTAGGACTATACCAGTCACTCCCCACCTACTTGAAGAAGGCTCCTCCATTCCCCCCATCCCACCTTCTACTGCATTGCCATCCACATCTACTGCATTACCATCCACTTTTACTGAAGTGCCATCTACATCCACTGCCTCTCTTCCACTGGATTCTTCAACTATTCTCCATGCATCACCTCAAGCATCTCCACCTCCTTCTCATCTTGCTAGGATTTCTATTCCCAATTTTGATTTGTTAGGTTCTGAGAGAATACCAACTCCACCTCAGTCACCTCTTACACCTCCAGATCATATTGATCTTCCCTCATCCACTCATCAATCCCCAGTTCACAACATATCTCATCAGGAGACCACCATCCCTGATGATCTTCCATCTACTGAGATTCCCCCTTCCACATCTTTTGAAATCACACCAACATTCATAGCCAACATCTTGGAGCTAATTACTCCTTCAATCAAATCCATGATTGAAGCAGCAATTGCCCCACTTGTCTCTTCCATTTCTTCCCTTACATCCTCCATCAATGCCCTCTCCGATTCTATTGAGCCCTCTTCACTTAGGGGCCTGAGTTCAGTACCCACTGAAATCAGGCAGGGGGATATGTTCCAGGAAGATGTCTCAGGACTTCTCCTAGTCACTCCTCCAGCAGATCAAGAAGAGACAGAAGTTCCAGAAAAGGCACCATCAGATGAAATCCTGAAAGCTGCAAATTCAGAAATAGCAACTTCTCTTGAAGTTACAGTTATAGAAATAGCTTAAGTAATAGCTGAAGCTCCAGACACAGTAGTTGTTCAAGTATCTCAAGTCTCAGGACAGAGGCCAGCTGATGTTATCATGAAAGCAGAATTTTCTTGTAAAGTTTGTCTTGAAGAATCCTCCACTCCCATTGTTGCCCTATACCTAGAAGGAGTCATTACCTCCTATCTAGATGACTTATGGGAGTTAGGAAATCCTGAAGATCAAGTTCAAGAAGATCAAGTTGCTCAAGAACATGCTCAAGAACTTGTTCAAGAACCAGCTCAAGAACCTACTCAAGAACTTGTTCAAGAACCTGCTCAAGAACTTGTTCAAGAACCAGCTCTAGAATCTGCTCAAGAACCTGCTGCAATAAAAGAACCTGAAGCTGAGCAAGCTCCAGAAGAACTGGTCCTCAAGATAGTTACAGTTGAGCAAGAGAAAGTTACAGATGAACAAGAAGAAAGATCTACAATCTGGGATGACACCCCAGGACTAGACCTTGATACTCTTCTGGCACAGGATGCCTTAGAAGAAGAAAGAGAGAAAGCTGCCTGAAAAGCAAAAGAAATGGCTGATCAAGATGCCTTAGACCCTTATGACCAACCTCAGTCATCTCACTCTGATGATGAGGATGATTCTGATGATTAAGAAGGTACAAAGAAGAAGAAAATTGCTAAAAGGAAGAGGAAGGCTGTAACACCCCAAAACTCGGAAGAGGAATCGACGGCGTCGTTTTGGCCAAGTTTGAGTTTTGGGGGTAGGCACACGGCCTGTGACACGGCCGTGTCACAAGCCGTGTTGCGCCTGGGTCGTCGAGCCGTGTTGCGCCTGGGTCGCCGAGCCGTGTTGGTCGACGATCGGCGAGAAGGCACACGGCCTTGGACACGGGCGTGTCCCTGGCCGTGTCCTTCTCGGGCTATTCGTAGAATTTATTCTGCTAGGCGTGACACGGGTCACGACACGGGCGTGTCGGGGCTGACACGGGCGTGTCGAGGGCCGTGTCTTTGGCCGTGTCTTGGGCTGTGTCCTTCTCTGACTGGGAATGTTGGTCGGTAGGGGGAGTGACACGGGCCTCGATACGGGCGTGTCAACGGCGACACGGCCGTGTTCGAAGCCGTGTCAAAGGCCGTGTCAAAGGCCGTGTGCTGGTTTTCGAATCGGTCGAGACGGCGAATGGCTAACATGACCATGCACACGGCCGTGTTGCAACCCGTGTTCGGCCCAGATTTTCTATTTTGGGTTCCGATCGTGGCCGTTCGTTCTTTTCTTTGGAAGATCCAACGGTGGGGAGCCTCCCTGGGCGGTTTAAGGTCGGGAATAGGGTTCCAAACCCTCATTCCCCACTTTCTTTTATCTCTCTAAGTTCTAGAGAGAAGGGAGAGCAAGGAGGCCAAGTTCCGGCCGCCGGCGAAGCTTCGGAGGTCCGTTTCGCAAGCGGAGTTCAGATCCGCGAAGGTGGGAGCGTTGCGGTGGTGTTCAACCGAGCAAATCTTCTCCATGGCTAGGAGAGGGGACGGAAGGTAACGACACTTCTCCTCTCGGTTTTTAGGATTTAGGATGCATGAATAGCATCGCCTTCCTTTCGTATTTTGAGCACCGAATCTCTCAAATGAGAGGGATTCGTGTAGCCAAGGTTCAAGAGGAACCTCCGGGTTGAGTATGTTCATCCCGACATGCTTTGCATTAGAGATTCCGCTCCGTTAGCGGATTAGGCATTGTGGGTGAAGCCGTGGTCGCGACCGTTAGTCCGACCCGGTGATGTTGCATAGCGAGCTTCGGGGATTCGGTAGAAATCCGTTGCGGCAATACGCCGTTGTATGTATGCGTTTTCCCACTTATATTTGAGTGAGTACTCGTGGTCGGAACTGGACAAGGTTAGCTCCGTGTTGTGCGGTAGATGGTTTCCTTGGAGCACGGGAAAGACACGGTGCGAATGGTGATTGGGGTGGGGAAACCTTTGTTTGTGCTGTGCAAAGGCGCGACTATGTCTCCGTGGTCGGTTGGCTATCCCGTGATGTGCAAGTCATGTGGGGGAAGTGTCCCGGCGAGACTAGCCCCTTGTGTGGACTGATGAGAATGTCGAGCGGAGGGCAAGCCCGGGCAATGTGGCCATGAGCGGGTGGGGTCCAGCAAGGCTTCTTAGAATCGGTCAGTGTGAGACGGAACCCTGACGTGCGAAGTCAGAACGTGCGGGCAAGCCCCGGGGTATATGACACTTGTGCGGGTGGGGCCTTTGCATGGTTCCATGTGACGGCGTGTGTGCCGTTAGGGACATGGTGGTTCCCTTGTGTTTGCGGCTTTAAGCCAATGGGGAAACGGAAGTACCCAGTGTTTGATGTTGTGCTAGATGCATACGAGCTAGGGTGCCTTAGGTGAAACTCGGGTTGCATTCATGTTGCATAGTAGGCCCCTTTCACTTTGTACAAAACATAGAGAACGTGTATGCTGTATGAGACATCCAAGCCTGTTTTATCGCTTTATTATATATATTCTTTTGGTACACGAAGTGCTAACTTGCAGTTGGAGTGGTACCCCGGGGTCCGTTAGGGACGGCCGGGAGGAGATGTGTTTGTTACACAGTAGAGGTCAGCCTTTGCTGACCCACGTTACTTCAAATCCTTACAGGGCAAGGATCGCATGCAGGAGCTAGCGCGTTGGGCGAAAAGCCCTAAACCTCATGAAGTGTTGCTGTGCTTGGCTATTTTCTTTTCCTTGTTTTGATGCTGTTGTTTGACTATGTCCGGCTTGCGTGTCGAGGTAGCCTAGGGGTGCTTGGCACTTTTATATTTGGGATTATATTGTGTAAGGCCTTAAGGCCATTTGATACTCTTCTGTTAGTGGATAACTTCTGCCTGTTAATGTTCTGTTTCCGCTGTGTTTGTCTGGATTTTTGAGATTGGGTAGTTTTCATATCATCTTTTAACACTAAAGCTGTGGCGTCCATATGTTGTGGGGCCCCGGCCGGTCCCATATTATATGGTCTTTACAGGGGAGGTGTTACAATTTGGTATCAGAGGGAGGTTCGCGTTCCAATGAGAAGTTTCGCGGTCGAAAGTATAAGTCGAGTCGCGTATAAGAAGTTATCCACATAGGAGTATCGCGGGACAATGAGTGTCCTTGTGTTCGAGTCTTGCAATTAGAGACTGATTTGCGTTTTCTTGCTTGTGTTTAGAGTGGAAGCAACGAGGCTTGGACCTCGAGGCCAAGAGAAGAGCTCTCGGCAAGTAGTGCGACTGCGCAAGGTCCGCTAGGGATGGGGGTCACACCGGCCGACTTCTGTCGTATGCTTGCAGAAGCGATGGTGGCGGCCCAAGCTGCAGCGACAGCACAGGTAGCAGCTCCCGTTGCTCAGGTAGCAACTCCTACTACCCCGGTCACGGCAGAGACCGTGCCGGTTGAGGAGGCCAGGCGGGAGGAGCCGCAGGCCGAGAGAGTGGTTGTCGGGCAGGGGGACCGGCAGATGAAGTACTTTCTGAGCTTCCACCCTCCAACCTTCAAGGGAATCGGCACGCCCACAGATGCAGAGGATTGGTGGGCTAGAATTCAGGAGCTCCTGAGGGCGGCAGAGGCGCCCGAAGAGAAAAAGGTAGAGTTCGCAGCCTTTATGTTGGAGGGAGATGCCAAGTTATAGTGGGTGAGCCACAGTGGCCGGCAATTTCTAGGACGCACACCGTCCATCGAGGAATTTGGGAATGCCTTCCTGAAGAAGTACATTCCCGCCTCAACGAGGTTAGCCCTCCAGAGGCAGTTCCTATATCTGGTGCAGCGAGACAAGTCAGTGGATGAGTATGTTCAGGAATTTACTCGCTTGGGTCGTTATGCAGGGACGACCATGGCAGACGATGAAGAGAGGGACAATCTCTTCTATCATGGACTCAAGAGTGCAATCAGGCATTTGAAACCCTGAAGGAAAGGCTAATGACGGCGCCGATCCTAAGTCTACCAAAGGGGACTGAAGGGTTCCAGATTTTCAGCGACGCATCCGGATGCGGTCTAGGGTGCGTGTTGGTGCAGCATGGTAGTGTGATAGCTTTTGGGTCGAGGCAGCTGAAGCCCCACGAGAGAAATTACCCCGTCCATGATTTGGAGTTGGCGGCGGTAATTTTTGCTTTGAAGTTGTGGAGGCACTACGTTTATGGTGCAAAGGTGGAGATCTTCACGGACCACAAGAGTCTAAAGTATCTCCTAGATCAGAAGGACCTAAATATGTGGCAGCGCAGGTGGGTCGAGTTCCTTGGGGACTACGAGGTGGCGATCCAATACACGCCAGGGAAAGCCAATGTGGTGGCAGATGCTTTGAGTAGGAAATACTCGGGGCAAGGAAATTGGATTGAAGCTCACGATGAGCGGTTAAGGCGGGACTGGGAGTCCCTTGGTTTGGAATGTGTGGCAAGAGGCGAGTCTAGCGTGGCTCGACTAAATTGGATTGAGATGCAGAGTGACTTATGCGATCGTATTCGGGAAGCGACCCGTGTAGATGCGGAGTTCCAACCTTTTGTGGAGGAAGCTCTAAAGGGCGAGGGTAGCGCCTGGGAGATGGTTGATGGAATTCTGAGGAAGGGCGGAAGGATTTGTGTACCGCAGTTCGGCAAGCTCCGTGAGGAGTTGATGTTTGAGGCCCACTTCACTAAGTACTCCATTCACCCAGGCAGTACAAAGATGTACTTGGATTTGAAGAAGTCCTATTGGTGGCCTGGGATGAAGCGGGACGTAGCTTTGTGTGTGAGTCGGTGCCAAACTTGTGCCTTGGTGAAGGCCGAGTGTCAGAAGCCGGGCGGGTTCTTGAAGCCTCTTCCAATCCCCGAATGGAAATTTGATGACATCTCCATGGATTTTGTGCATGGGTTGCCTAGATCGCAGCAGGGTAATGATGCCATTTGGGTGATTGTGGACCGCTTGACCAAAGTGGCACATTTCATCCCAAACTGGAAGGAGGATGGTGTGGAAAAGTTGGTGGAGTTGTACGTCCACAATATTGTACGACTTCATGGGATTCCGAAGAGTATAGTCAGTGACCGGGATGGACGTTTCACGTCTAAGGATTGGCAGTTGGTGCAGAAGAGCTTGGGCACAAAACTCAAGTTCAGTACGGCCTTTCATCCTCAAACCGATGGGCAAACTGAGAGAACGAACCGTACTTTGGAAGATATGCTAAGGATGTGTACTCTCGACTTCGGCAAGAAGTGGGAGGATCACCTCTTCATGGTGGAGTTTGCTTATAACAATAGCTACCAAGCTAGTATCAAGATGGCGCCATATGAAGCTCTTTATGGGAGGCGGTGTCGAACACCGATGTCTTGGATAGAGGCGGGAGACACAAAGCTTTTGGGGAAAGAAGTGGTAGCCGACGCTAGTGCGCTAGTGCGGACCATCCAAGAGCGCATGAAGGTAGCTCAAGATCGGCAGTCGAAGTATTTCAATGCTCGCCACAGGCATGTTGAATTCGCTGTGGGCGACTGGGTGTACCTTAAGATCAAGCCGTTCAAAGGCGTTTCACGAATTCGCCGACTCAAGAAGCTGAGTCCGAGATTTTTGGGACCATTCAAGGTCATCGAGCGAGTGGGAGAGGCAGCGTGCCGGTTGGCGTTGTCCACAGAGCTAAGTGGAATGCATGACGTTTTTCACGTCTCCGTTTTGAGGAAAGCTTTGTTAGAAGCCAGCGTGGTGATTGAGCCGACGGCGGTGCCGGTAGAGGAAGACTTGAGGACGCGAGTTCGTCCAATCGGGATAGAAGATTCAGAGGTTCGGCAATTGTGGAACAAGGAAGTCAGACTCGTAAAGGTCCGTTGGGACAACTGTGGCTGCGAGGAGCTCTCATGGGAGCGAGAGCAGGCCATGCTGGAGGAGTACCCCGAGCTTTTCTCCTCAGGTACCGGTTAGAATTTGTGTACTTTCCATGTTTTAAATTTCGGGACGAAATTCTTTGAAGGGGGGGGGGAGAATTGTAACACCCCAAAACTCGGAAAAGGAATCGACGGCGTCATTTTGGCCAAGTTTGGGTTTTGGGGGTAGGCACACGGCCTGTGACACGGCCGTGTCACAAGCCGTGTTGCGCCTGGGTCGTCGAGCCGTGTTGCGCCTGGGTCACCGAGCCGTGTTGGTCGACGATCGGCGAGAAGGCACAAGGCCTTGAACACGGGCGTGTCCCTGGCCGTGTCCTTCTCAGGCTGTTCGCAGAATTTATTCTGCTAGGCGTGACACGGGTCACGACAAGGCCATGTTGGGGCTGACACGGGCGTGTCGAGGGCCGTGTCTTTGGCCGTGTCTTGGGTCGTGTCCTTCTCTGACTGGGAATGTTGGTCGGTAGGGGGAGTGACACGGGCCTCGACACGGGCGTGTCAACGGCGACACGGCCGTGTTGAAAGCCGTGTCAAAGGCCGTGTCAAAGTCCATGTGCTGGTTTTCGAATCGCTCGAGACGGCGAATGGCTAACACGGCCATGCACACGGCCGTATTGCAACCCGTGTTCGGCCCAGATTTTCTATTTTGGGTTCCGATCGTGGCCGTTCGTTCTTTTCTTTGGAAGATCTAATGGTGGGGAGCCTCCCTGGGCGGTTTAAGGCCGGGAATAGGGTTCCAAACCCTCATTCCCCACTTTCTTTTATCTCTCTAAGTTCTAGAGAGAAGGGAGAGCAAGGAGGCCAAGTTTCGGCCACCGGCGAAGCTTCGGAGGTCCGTTTCGCGAGCGGAGTTCAGATCCGCGAAGGTGGGAGCGTTGCGGTGGTGTTCAACCGAGCAAATCTTCTCCATGGCTAGGAAGAGGGGACGGAAGGTAACGATACTTCTCCTCTCGGTTTTTAGGATTTAGGATGCATGAATAACATCCCCTTCCTTTCGTATTTTGAGCACCGAATCTCTCAAATGAGAGGGATTCGTGTAGCCAAGGTTCAAGAGGAACCTCCGGGTTGAGTATGTTCATCCCGGCATGCTTTGCATTAGAGATCCGCTCCGTTAGCGGATTAGGCATTGTGGGTGAAGCCGTGGTCACGACCGTTAGTCCGACCCGGTGATGTTGCATAGCGAGCTTCGGGGATTCGGTAGAAATCCGTTGCGGCAATACGCCGTTGTATGTATGCATTTTCCCCCTTATATTTGAGTGAGTACTCGTGGTCGGAACAGGACAAGGTTAGCTCCGTGTTGTGCGGTAGATGGTTTCCTTGGAGCACGGGAAAGACACGGTGTGAATGGTGATTGGGGTGGGGAAACCTTTGTTTGAGCTGTGCAAAGGCGTGGCTATGTCTCCGTGGTCGGCTGGCTATCCCGTGACGCGCAAGTCATGTGGGGGAAGTGTCCCGGCGAGACTAGCCCCTTGTGTGGACTGACGAGAATGTCGAGCGGAGGGCAAGCCCGGGCAATGTGTCCATGAGCGGGTGGGGTCCAGCAAGGCTTCTTAGAATCGGTCAGTGTGAGATGGAACCCTGACGTGCGAAGTCAGAACGTGCGGGCAAGCCCCGGGGTATATGACCCTTGTACGGGTGGGTCCTTTGCCGGGTTCCGTGTGACGGTGTATGTGCCGTTAGGGACATGGTGGTTCCCTTGTGTTTGCGGCTTTAAGCCAATGGGGAAACGGAAGTACCCATTGTTTGATGTTGTGCTAGATGCATACGAGCTAGGGTGCCTTGGGTGAAGCCCGGGTTGCATTCATGTTGCATAGTAGGCCCTTTCACTTTGTACAAAACATAGAGAACGTGTATGCTGTATGAGACATCCAAGCCTGTTTTACCGCTTTATTATATATATTCTTTTGGTACACGAAGTGCTAACTTGCAGGTGGAGTGGTACCCTGGGGTCTGTTAGGGATGGCCGGGAGGAGATGTGTTTGTTACACAGTAGAGGTCAGCCTTTGCTGACCCACGTTACTTCAAATCCTTACAGGGCAAGGATCGCATGCAGGAGCTAGCGCGCTGGGCGAAAAGCCCTAAACCTCATGAAGTGTTGCTGTGCTTGGCTATTTTCTTTTCCTTGTTTTGCTGCTGTTGTTTGACTATGTCCGGCTTGCGTGCCGAGGTAGCCTAGGGGTGCTTGGCACTTTTATATTTGGACTTATATTGTGTAAGGCCTTAAGGCCATTTGATACTCTTCTATTAGTGGATAACTTCTGCCTGTTAATGTTCTGTTTCCACTGTGTTTGTCTGGAGTTTTGAGATTGGGTAGTTTTCATATC
Source organism: Platanthera zijinensis (assembly GCA_039513925.1). Classification (NCBI taxonomy): domain Eukaryota; kingdom Viridiplantae; phylum Streptophyta; class Magnoliopsida; order Asparagales; family Orchidaceae; genus Platanthera; species Platanthera zijinensis. The sequence continues at coordinate 133,575,905 of CM077084.1, forward strand.
ATCTTTTAACACTAAAGCTGTGGCGTCCGTATGTTGTGGGGCCCTGACCGGACCTATATTATATGGTCTTTATAGGGGAGGTGTTACAAAGGCTGTTGCTCCTCCTCCACAAAATCCAGATCATGATATCCCATACTACATACTGAAAGGGATTGATCCAAAATCAAAAGAATACCAACATTGGATGGGACTGTCCAGGAACCAACAGAAGAAGAGAAAGAAAAGTAAAAGATATGACTCTCCAGCTCCAAGGTGGAATCCTAGAGGTCCTCCTCCTCCTCCTCCTAGTGCAGGAGCCTCAGGAAATGTTTTTGCCAATCCCTCAGCTCCTTCTGCAAGATTCACTCCATCTTAAGCATATCAGAGAAGAAGTAATCCAAGTTACCAAGGAAAATCCCAGTCAGGCCAACAAAGACAAGAGGCTGAAGAGTAAGTGAAGGAAATGGTTTACCAAAGACCAACCTTTTCTCCTCCTCCTTCACCCAAGAGAAAAGCTTCACCTCCCAAGGAAAAGAAAAGTATACCATCCAGAAAACCAATTCAGAAAAAGCAAACAGATTCAAAAGGAAAAAGGATAATTTACTATGAAAAATCAATCAAAAAATTTACAGAGTTTGCTCCTCCATCCTCTCTGGTTATTCAAGAAAATATAGAGCTAGCTGCAAGCCTGCTAGATATTTCTACACAATTCAAGACCATAAAGCCTCTTGATCCAGCTAATGATAATGAATATGAAAGCCAAGAGCTTAATCCTGATTTCAGGATGGCGAGATTTCTTGAATTAGTTGGATCAGCCCAAATTAGACAAGCCAGAGCTGAAGGCAAAGATGCAACAGGCTTAACTACAATATCAAAGTTCAGGAAGAAGGAACTAGACAATTCCAGGTCAGACCTGAGGTTTTTGATGCTTCAAAGTATATGGAAAAGCATCCAGAAGCTGTTGTTCCAAGAGCAGGAGAATCCAAGATCATTGGAGAACAAATCTTGAAGACATCAAAGAAAGATGCTCCAGATCCCTTCAGGAAAATTTCTTTCCTTCCTGGTTCTTCTGTTTCTAAATCCGATTCTGATGCTGTTTGAGTTGTTCAAATTTATTGTCAGCCTGTTTGTTTGATGTTTTGATTTTATGTTTGAGACAAAATGATGCTTAATTGATATGATATGATACACCTTGATCCTAACAGGTTATTGTTGTTTTTATATCTATTTTATAGCATTTTTTTTGTTTTGTTATTGTTGTTTTGAGAGACTTGACCCAAATAGGGGGAGTTGTTGGTACCCTAGTTTTGATTTGTGTTAAGTCTTCTCAATTAGTTTCTTGACCCAAGATTTATCTATGGTCAAAGGTTAGTTGTTAGGTTAGATTCCCTCAGTTATAGAGTTGTCACTTATCCAGTGGAAATCTGGCTAAGTTGTTTTTGGTTTGACTATAGTCAAACGCCGCTCGACTATCGTCTATCAACTGTTCGACGATCGTCTATCAGTTGGTCGACTATCGTCTGTCGGCAGATCGTCTATCTCTGAGTTAGTTCAACTCTTGTTAGCTCGACGATCTGTGGTCTCTGCCTCGTCGATCGTCGAGTCTTGCTCGACTTCTTTTGACCAGACAGATTTCTTGATAGTTCAACTATTTGTTAGTTCGACTATCTGCTTGATAGTTCGACTATCTTTCCGATAGTTCAACTATCTTCCTTGATAGTTCGACTATCTGTTTCGTTCGACTATCTGTTCTGATAGTTCGACGATCTCTGTGGTTCGGTCGACGATCTCCGTGAGTCGTTCGACGATCTTTTGTCTGCATTTAGAGATATTATATTCCTTTTCTTCTGTGATTTATTTCTTATTTATATGGCTTATTTTATTAAAGATTATTTCATTAATTTTATGCCTACTTCAAGGCAATCTTTGCCTCATTCTTTATGCATAAGTCAAGCTCTTCTCTGACAAAGTCTTTTGTCTTATTAGTTGAAATATCTTTTCTGCTTTATCTGCCATGCTGTCCTTTATAGCCGTTAGACACAAAAGTCTTTTATGGCCATAAAGAGTTTGGTCTGATGTGACTTTCTCTAGTATTATTTTATCAGATTGGATATGCAGCTTCTCAGAAAGCTTTATCCCTTTATAGGATGTCTTTCTGCAGGATATATTTTGTACTATGTTATTTGGAGCCCAGATTACAGATCTCAGAAGAAGACAAAGAATTAAAGCCGTTATAAAGGCTAACATATAAAGAGCTCTTTTGAAAGAAGTTCAACAGTAGTTCATACATACACTAGTTCTCAGACAGACATTGACATACAGATTCAAAAGAAGAAGATACAGCTCTCAGATCATTTCACATTCAACTGAGAAGAACTACTTTCTTCAGCATTCTTCTTCAACCCTAAGTTCATCCTGCTTCCAGGAACATTCACACTCAGTGCCTCAAGAAGAAGAAAAAGAAGAAAGAAAAGCTGATTGAAGAAGAACAACCATTCTACATCAAGAGTCTTCTTCAAGCTGCTCCTTCTAGAACTTCAAGACAACATATTATATCTGTCAAGAGTTCGAAAGAGTTCCTGCACCCTGAAGCAAGGCTTCTTCCTAGATATTCTCTAAGTTAGGGGGAGCCCTAACTCTTTAAGAGCTTTCTAGCTCTGTGTAATCCACTAGCTTGTCTAATCTTGTTTTACAATAGAGAAGACATTCTAACTCTCTCACCCTCCTGTACAAAGGGTTATTACTCCCTTCAAAAGTGAACCTTGGTGGCAGGGCACCTTAGCAAAAACCTGTGTTGGATTTTGAGCTCCTGATCAAAAGCTCAAAGGGTCTACTTGATCTACCTGAATCAGATCAGTTGGTGGCAGGGCACCTGAACAAAAACCTGTAGTGGATTCCTACCAAGGTGGTAGAAGAGTGGATGTACCTATTTTAGAGGGAACTACTATAAACCTTCTTGTATTATCTGTGTTGCTCATTTTAATTACTGCACTGTTGCTGTGAGTAGAACTACTTAGGATTGCTAGCTGCTGTGTTAGGACTAAAGCTGAAACTGTAATTACAGTTAACTTTCTCTTGTGCACCTCACTTTGTGTTAGGCTCTAGGGTTTTAAATATCTATAAGCTCATTCCGCAAATTAACTCTAAGGGAGTTGAGTAGATTGTCATAATTTTTGAATACTCTATTCACCCCCCTTCTAGAGTTGTATCTATCCTCACTTTCATAATTGTAAAATACATTTTTGATTTTTATTGAATAAAGTTATTTGTGTTCTTATTTCTGCATATATCATCCTGGTTGTTCTCTGGTGGATATTCGAAGGGAGTATAATTCCCCAAGAAGAAATTTGCCCAGGAAAACGAGGTTTGTGACCTGCCGCCGGGCGCTAGCAAGCTAGCGCACCTCGGTAGCTTCTAAAAATGGTTTTCCTGGCTTAAAATCTTTCGAATTTTTAATTAACACTCAAAAGCTTATTCACCCCCCCCCCCTCTAAGGTTGGCCACTAGATCCAACAGATTCTAGCTGGAACCTAAGTCAAGGCAACGACTAAGATGGATAGTCGTTAGCTCACGGCCCATCTCTCTGAAGAAAGGATCCAAAGGCTCAGCTCGAAGTCTATGAAATGAGGTGGTCGAGATCTTTTGTGAGATTCTGATGTCCTTCTCCTTGTACCCCTAGGGTTCTATTTTTAGGCAAATCCAAGGGAACATGGTTTCTTATTTATAGCCCCACCCTCGATGACTAGGCGACTTCTTGGGGGAGCTCGCTCAGGTTGGGAGAGTAACTGGCCTAGTCACCTACCTGGAGAGTATGTGAGGGAAGCTCACCGTACTCGCTCGGGCCTTCTATTATTTTGAGCATTGACTCTGACGTCTGTCTTAACATGTTGACTTTGAGTCTTGCTGACCTGGATCTGGGAGGGTCCACCCTCAATGAATATGGGTTGTATATTGGAGACCATCTCCCTCATCAAGGCGCAGTCTAATCCCCCAGGATGGAGTTCTCTGAGGATGACTATGCGAAGAACTTCCAAGTCCACCCCAGGGATATGTCTTACTTCAGATGTGAACCGATGAAATTTTTTTTTGAGGGTCTCCCCTCATTTTGGTAGATCCCAGAGAGATGGGATGGGTCCTTGGGAATGTGGTGGTTAGAGATGAATTGGTCTAAGAATTGTTGGGTGAGTTGGGCGATGTTCCGGATCGTTCCTTCTTTAAGCGAGTAGAACCATATTCTTTTATAGACCTTTAATATAGCAGGGAAAACATGACAAAGTATTTAGTCAAGCGCATTATAGATGCAAAGAATTGTGGAGAAGTTGTTTATATGCTCAAGGGGATCTTAGGTCTGGTCATAGAACTTGATGTCGAGGAGCTTGAACCCTGTCGGGACTGGGTGCGCCAGGACCTCTAATACCAAAGGCGACCCATTTCTTACTGGGTGGTGGAGGTGCGCTACTTGATGGCCTACTTGACCAAACTCTTCTTCGATAACCCTCTTATCTCTTCTCTAGTCATTTGTATTGTTGGATCCTCAGGGGCACATGCCTGTCGACACTAGTGGAGGATACCTTCAGTGGCTCTTGCTTGATTGGTGGGATGCTTTGTGTTATCCTCTTATGAGGACTCAGTGTCTTATTCTTGCTCAACTCCTATTTCATGAACTTGGGGTGGCGGTACACTGTCTGGTGTCGGTGTTCCTTCCTGAGCGTTTGACGTCATATGGCTCCTTAAGAAATCCATCATATCGGCCTGCCTCTCATGAAACTAGGCCACACGTACTGTTAAGAGCGTCATAGGGGCATTCTCAGCTTCCTCTACGTGTGGAGTATTAAGAGAGAGTGTGATGGCCTGGGTTCCACATGGTCTTCTTGTACCGACCCTCTGGTGGTGCGAGTACTCTATCCTACCATCCTTTCTCTATTTGCTGGATTGCGTACTCTTGGGGGAACTCTTCTTACATACGCTGCCAAGATATTGAGATTTTATCGGAGCTCCTGGTAGACCAAGCCTCTTGAACCATCCTAGCCTATTGAGCGGCTGAGTGTGAAAACAGTCTAATGTTCTCAGATTAATGTGAGAGAGATTTGATTACGTGGAAAACACTTAATTGAGGTGAAAAACCACGTGTTTGATTCCTTGTTGACCTAACTTCCACTATCAAGGAGTTTGTTACAGAGTTGTTTAGTTGAAGGCGAGGGTGATAGGCCGCTCCTTGTTACACTTTTAGTATTGGGGGAGTTGGGGAGAGTTCTGAGTGACACGGGAACTTTGCATGCTTCCATGTTCTTTGCTCACTTCTAGGAATCCGCTCTAGTGGCATCTTGAAGACCCGTCCTACGTTCCCGCATCTTGTGTATGACTGTCGACTTTGTCGATGATAGGTAAACTGTTCACTCTCGAACTCTCGTCTCAGTCCAGGCGAACTCCGTTCGTTTAAGAGATGACCGTCCCAACTATTTGTGGGTGGAACACCTGTTGAAGGGGGGATAGAAAGAGAGAGAAAGTGTAGAGAGAGAGATTGGAAAACGATCGGAGTTAGTGAAATGAAAAATGATCCAAATGAAATGGCGAGTGTGTCTATTTATAGACTTTTATCGGGGGAGTCTAGTAATTTCTTCAAGTGACTACCTGATGGACCAATTGGAACACCCAGATTTGGGCACACGAATCGCCACTTTTAGGGAAAGAAAAAATATCATCCCTAGGCCGGAAAAAGCCTGCCCAAGGGGACTGGTGGGCGGAGTACGGTGACTGAGGTGGTGACTGCCCCCAACCTCCACAAAGAACAGCCGGGAGGGGGCGCCTAGCCTTAGCAGGGCTAGTCATGGCTAGCCCTTGCCCCGGGCAGCCAAGGGTTGGCCGCCCCCTTTGAGGACAGCCTCATCCAAGGCCGACCGTAGACACTAGCGGTTGTGGCTCATGATTGGGCAATGTCCGAGGCCCCTTGCAATAAGGCAGCTATGGGGAAACCTCCCCTTTGCGGGAGTAAGCTGCCGGAGTTGCTCGTACTAGGGCAACCACAGGGAGGATAATCCACCTCATGGAGTCAGGTGGCTGGGGCCACTCGTGTCAGGGTGCCAAGGAGACGTTGTCCCCTAGTAGGGGTAGGCGGCTAGGTTCGTTCTCACCAGGACAACCACGGGGAGACCGCCCTCGTTGCGGGGGCTGGCATCTAGGGTCGCCTACATTGGGGAGGTCGTGGGGTGGCCTCCCCTCTTGTTGGAGGCCGAGGGAGTCCAGCCCCATGCGGGGATGGCTGCAGTCGAGATCGGCCTCGGTGCGGTCAGCCTCAGTGAGGCCGGGCGTGGCCATGATCGGCCGTGGCCGTGCCTTATCAAACGATGGAAGTTCGGCAATCAGCGCACATGATCACAACAGTCGTGTTGGGAAAACTCTTCTAACTTACTTTAATAAATTACTTTAAATGATTTTATATCCTAGGTTTATTACCCATGATGTATATAGATGGTAATATGGCCTTATAAGTTATTGAAAAAAATTCACGCTATAGTTCAATTCTAAATCGATAAGGGAGGTATACTTATTATTTTAGAGTATAAGATCAAGTGTCGTATTTAGATTCAGGGCCTATTGAGTACTTGTACTCACAAGGAAGAACTATTATTTTATTGAATATAAAAGAGTGGTCGATTTGCAAAAATAAAATAAAAAGTGTGATTAAACTATCGAGAGAAATTTGATGAAATAAAGATTAGCACTTGATCTATAATCTCTTTGGATTTTAATAAACTTTCATGAAGTAATAAAATGCAAGAATCTAAATTACTTACTTTGACTGTGGAAGTTCCTAAAATATGAAAGCGCCTCTCTTGAGAATACTCTCTTGACTAACCTTAAGTTGATCGATTAATACCTCTCGGCCAGTCAAAACCCCTAAGCTTGCTTTAGGCGATGAACCCCACTATTGGATTTGACTCAATTCCAGAAGATTTATGTCGTCCTCTCTCAAGGAGTGCATGCAACTCCTTTTTATCTTTGAGTGATCTCCTAGCTTGCACAGATCTCTCGATCAACTAGCATGAGGATATTAGATTGAAAAAACGTATTCGAGACATGAATTCGATGCAATTAAATTCAAAGATAAATCGAAGTGAACAAAGAAGAGAGCTTGACAATTTTGAGAAAATCAAAACAAGTTTATTTCATTCCAAAGTTCATCATGATCAAGTGAAAAATGGAGTAGTTACTCATCATGATAAGAGAATTACATAAGAAGGTAGAGAGAGACATGATTACAAATGAAAAGAGTACTTGCATTCAAAGTTACCAAAGCTAAAGATTACACTATGAAATGGAAAACACATAAATGTAATGCAAAAATAATTCAAATAAACTCCAAAATCAAACTCCCCAGCTCCTGGTCTTGCCTAGAATTTATAGTAAAATATGTTGGTGAGTCACGCCCCTAGGTCACACCCATGACCTAAGGCGTGTAAAGTATGGAACTGATGTATTGAAAGCACGAGAACGTTAGGAAAAATATCCAAAATTGAGTAAATTGGCGGGTCACGCCCCTAGGTTATGCCTGTGACCTAGGGTGTGTCTTGACTATTTCAAAAAATGGAGGGAACATGGAATGACAGGAGTTAATCTAGCGGTTGCAGAAGAGGTCATGCCCCCTAGTCACGTCTGTAACCAAAGCGAGTAAGATGGAATGTCTTGTGGTGGAAACTGACTTCTTAATGGCTGAGTCACACCCCTGAGCTGGTGGTCATGCCCCTCCGGTAACCCCTATAGGTCACACCCGTGATGGGGCGTGTAAATTTAATCCATTGTAGCAATGGAATCTAGAGTTTTGGCAGGGAATCACGCACCGTGACTAGATTTATGCCCCCATGTCATGCCTATGACTGGGGGTATATTTTTTGAAATGTCGTGGAAAGAACTTTGGAATAGCTAGAAGTAGGCATGACCCATAACATAGGTCACGACCCTTAGTCACACTCGTGACCCAGGGGCATGTACTTGGGATTTTTCCTGATGAGTCTGATGCGTTACTGACGGAGAAGAATGAACCCATCCCTTAGTTCGTACTCCTAGGAAGTTAGTAGCTCAGAGTCAGTGTGCTCAAATTCTCCTTCTAATCAATTCTAACAGCTTCAAAATATTATTTGTATCTCAGATTAACTAAAATATAAAAAGAAATAAATTAGAAACTTAATTAATAAAATATAACTATAAATTAATTAAATATTAAATACAAACCATATAAAAATAAGAATAAATTAGAGTTATCAGAAGTCCTAGTGTGTCATTGGTATAAATAACATGAAGGATCACTGAATTTAAGAGGAAAGTCATGAAATGCCAACATGCGACAACTAGAAGTTGGCGTAACTTCGACTATAAGTCGGTGTTGCTTCGAGTACAAGTCAGAGTAACTAAACATGATAAGTCTACATTTATTAAAGGATCAAGTCAACGTATACTCTGATATGATATCGACACAACGTCGATTATAGAACTTAACTGACAGATTGTCTGAATGAAGCCAAAACTCGATGATACGTCTATATGAACTCGACGCTACGTCGATTAATCTTCTAAACAAGAATTATTTTTAGGAATAAATATGAATTTATTTAAGAAAGGTTTGATTATTATAAGTGATTCTTTGAGACGTTGGATGATGTTGCCTCTCAGTTATATATAAAGGAGATGCACATAAACATCTATGAAAAACAATGATCATCATATTCACATCAGATTGAAGTTTTGAGAGATAGATTTCGATAAAAAAATAGGAAGATTATCATCTGAATTTGAAGGTCTTTCTTGAATTAATTGATCATCATCTTGTTGTTGAATCTATAGAGAATCAATTATTCTCCTTCTCAAGAGCAAATTAATTGCTGCATCAGATTCAATGAAGATTAAAGAGAAATCTGGATTAAGGACTTATAATTTTTGAGATTTTCTTATTCAAAGATTCATCGGATTACAAATTTTAGATTCACTTAGTGTCACACAGTCCTCAAGATTCTATTGAGAAGCCTCATCAAGAAGATCATTATATCCACAGATCTTCAACACTTTTTTGATTTAATTATCATTTTTAGTTTGCAAACAGAGTTTTGAGAATCCTTTTTCAAAGGATTCAGTTAGTGGTTCTGAGAGTCTCCTTGATAAAAGACTCGGTTTGTAGTGGTTCAAGATCTTCTTATCAAAAGATCTAGTGTTTGGTTCTAAGAGTCTCCTAATCAAAACACATTGTACTGTGATAGTGAATTCCTACCAAGGGGGTAGAAGAATGGATGTAATCAGATTTTAGGGAACCACTATAATTTTTGTGTCTTTTGTGATTTTGCATTTATCTATGTTTATCTTATTGTAGTGTTGTGATTTTATTTATTTGCACCTATTTCTGGTTGATAGCTAATGTATATGTAAATTTTTTGAATTAATCTTACTATTTAAAAAAAAATTTAGTCTTTATTCACCCCCTTCTAGAGATAACTCTGAGGTATTTAGCAATTGTTCTCCCATTTTAATTGGTATCAGATGGAAGTTAATCATTAAAAGGTTAATCTAGAGAAGATTAATCAATAAAATGTTAACACCTTGATTAAAAGATCATATCAATTGCATCAGTATATTTTCTTTTTAAAGAAATTTCAAAAATGTCTTCAAATACATTCAAAGGATTAGCATCTACTAGGCCACCAGTTTGTAATCTTGAAAATTTTACACTCTTAAAAACCAGAAATATATTATATATGAATTCTATGGATGAAGGTATATTTGAATCAATTTTTATAGGACCACCAATGCCATATAGGAATGATGTAGAGGGAAATACAAATGCAGAACCTGTACCAAGTGGTGAATGGTCAGATGTGGAAAAGAGAATAAAAGATTGGGATGTGAAAGCTATGAACTACTAGTCTCTACCATGTGATGATGTGTTTCAAAAGGTTGCAGATTGTCAATTACCAAAATAAATATGTGAATCACTTTCAAGAATTATTGATGGAAGTTCAGATGAGAGAAAAGATAAAAGATCACTCTTAATCTCTCAATCTGAAAATTTCGAAAAGAAAGCTGATGAGTTAGTAGGTCAAATGCATGATAGGTTCAGTATGATTATAAATGAGCTGAAAGGGTTAGATAAAAAATATGTCTCTTATTGAAATAAATGATAAGTTACATATGTGTTTTCTAAGTACATGAGATTCAAGGATATGAGTTATTAAATAAGTAAGGTGTCAAAGAGAAATTATAATAGATGCATTACTTTGAAAACTTAAGTCATATGAACAACTTCTGAGAAGTAGATCTGAGATAGAAGCAAAAGAAATTGTCATTACATCAAAAGAAAATTATATTGCTTTCAAGGTCACTGAAGATGAACCATCTGTATCACAATAAGAGATGTTCAACTTTATGACAAGGAGATTTAGAAGCTGGATAAAGTCAAAAAACTCTAAAAGAAGGGATATAAATAAAACAAGACCTAGGTTTGATAAGACTCCTAATAAGGAGATAATCTGCTTTACATATAGAAAACCTAGATATATATCAACTGAATGTCCAGATCATCAAAAGGACAAACAAAAAAAGGATCAAAAAATATTTATGAAAAAAAACAAGAAAAGGGGGAAAGATTTTATAACAAAATCCTAAATTGATACCAGTTTTGAGTCAAGTTCTTCATCTAGATGTGAAAGAGAAGCTAATGCTGAAGAAACATGCTTGATGGCTCTGGAATCAAATTAAGATTCTTAAGAAAAGCAAGTAAATTATTTTGATAATATTGATTTTTTTCTGAAGAATTTAAGCTATGTTGTAAGGAGTTTTGTAAAGATCAGATTAATGCTGAAAAAAATTTAAAGTTTAAGAAGACAAATAGAGCTAATTAAAAATTATACATATGATAGAGAACAATCTGAACATGATAGATTGTTAGAGGATGAAGTAAAAAATATATAAAAATCAAGTTGCTTCTCTAATGCAAGAAAAATCTCACTAAAAGAAGAGCTAACAAAGGCAAAAGTCTTTGAAGATTAATTGAATGGAAGGAGTCAACAGCTAAAAAATATTACTAAAAACCTTAAGAAAAGGTTTGATCATTTAGGTTTAGGGGTCAATCCACAAAGGATTGTGACAATTAATAATGCACATGTTTAGAAAAATCTTGTATCATTCACTAAAGCAAATGAAACTCAACCTAATAATAACTTAGGAAGAGTAACAAAGAATGTTAATATAGATAAATTCAAAGGAAAACATATTATATACAAACATCTAGCCACAAACAATAAGGAAAATCAGTAATTTTTGTTAATCAGGAACATGCATCGACTTCATATCAATGCGACACAAATGAAATGTTGACTATCAATCGATGCATCCAGAATATTACGTCTAATGTTACTCAACGCATATCCCTGAATAATAGTTTTTCTTATTCATATAAAAATAATGTTTGCACAAAGTGTTTTATTAAGGGACATAAAACTAGAAGCTGTTTGTTTAATGAACCAACACTCTTTTATCCTAAGGGATACTATGAAAGATCATCCTATACTTTCATTACAAATTATAATGGAAAAAGAAGTAATTTGTCCAAGGTAACCTGGATCCCAAATTATGTTTTGATTTCATGTGCACAAAAAGACTATCCTTATACAAACCAGTTATGGTATTTAGACAGTGGTTACTCTAGGCATATGACTGGACATAAATTTGCTTAAAAATTTCAAGCCCCAAAATGAACCAAAGGTAATTTTTGGTGATTCCAACTATGATCAAACAAAAGGTTATAGTATGATCAAGATTAAAGATATCACTTTTCAAAGGTAGCTTATGTTAAAGGACTTCGACAAAATTTAATTAGTATTAGTTAGTTGTGTGATGGTGAATACAAAGTTGTATTCACTCATAACCTATTTCAAATAGTCAACTACATAACTTATATTATAGTGTTATCTGGTTATAAAAAGTAATATCTATGTAGTTGATTTTTGCTCAACTACAGATGAAATATGTCTGTTTAATGCTAAACTAGACAGGAATGAGCTATGACACATGAGGCTTTTTCATGTCAATCACAAGACCATTGCTAAACTTGTAAAATATGATTTGGTAAGAGGCTTACCAAAAGATAAGTATAGAAAAATTAATCCTTGTAGGGCATATTAGTAGTGTAAGCAAGTTAAATCGTCATTCAAACCAATTGGTAAGAGTGATTCACCTAGGATTTTATATCTACTACATATGGATTAATTTGATCCTCTTACTACTCAATGTTTAGGAGGAAAGTCTTATACTCTTGTAATAGTTGATGACTACTCAAGATTTAATTGGGTGTTCTTCCTAAGAGCTAAGTCTGAAAACTTTTTAGCCAACTCAAGATTTATCAAACAGATTCAATCAAAATATGATACTAAAGTGTCTTTGATCAGAAGTGATCATGGCATAAAGTTTGAAAATCAATTGATCTGTAGATTATGTTAGAATGGAGGAATTAGACAAAAATTTTCAGCTCATAAATTCTTTCAATAAAATGGAGTAGCTGAAAGGAAAAAAGATAACACTTATTGAATCTGGAAGAACTTTATGAGTTGAGTCAAATCTATTTAGGTCCTTTTGGGTTGAAGTAGTAAATACTACTAATTATGTTCTCAATAGAAGTCTAATTCACAAAACTAAGTCAAATACCCCTTATGAACTTTTGAAATGTAAAACACATATAGTCTCTTATTTTAGAGTATTTGGTTATGCTTGTTTCATACTTAATAATGAGAAAAGTTATTTTGCCAAATTTGACAAGAAAGCTGATAATGGAATATTTTTAGGATATTATTTAACAAGCAGAGCTTATAGGTGTTATAATAAAAGGACCCTTTGAATTGAGTAATTCAAGCATGTAGTATTTCATGAAACTCTTTCTTATTCTAAGGGAGAGGAAACTTCCACCAAGAATCATTTGCAAGAACATGATTCTTTAAGTGATGATTTCAAAGAGCTAGAGATTGAAGATATTATAAAAAACTCATTTAAGAATCTTATTCATCAGTTAGAAGATATTATAGAAAGTTTAGATGATGAAAAATTAGTTGAAGGGATGCTTAGTCCACCTATTATCACAAATCAAATTAATAACCAAGTGACTGATATTCAACATACAGAAGAAATTGTTAAACTACAAGGGGATCATAATCAAATTATTCAAGATAGAATAGATCTGGAGAGATCAATTCTTAGAGAGCATCCACCAACTCAAGTGATTGGAAATGTGAATCAAGGAGTAAAGACTAGAAATTAATTATCTGTAAAAGTTATGTTATAGTGCTTTCTTTCACAGTATGAACCTAAGAAGTTTGAGGAAGCAGATAATGATCTATATTGGATTATTGTTATGCAAGAAATGGTTGCACAATTGGAAAGAAAATAAAGTGTGGATAACCAAAAGATTACCCAATTATTGAAATAAAGTGGGTATTCAGAAATAAAATGTATTCTAATATAGAGTGATAATAAGAGATAAGGCTAGACTTAGTTCTCAAGGTTATAAACAAAAAGGATGGATTGATTATAATCAAACTTTTGCGCTAATGGACATGATTGAAGAAATCAAATTATTTTTGTCCTATGCAGCATACAAAAGAATCAAAGTTTATCAAATGGATGTAAAGAGTACTTTTCTTAATGAAAATCTTTAAGAGGATGTTTATGTTGAACAACCACTGGGCTTTGTTATTCCAACTCACCTCTCTTATGTTTATGAACTAAATAAAACACTTTATTGTTTAAAATAATCTCCAAGAGCTTGGTATGAGACTTTATCTAAATTTCTCTTAGATCACTCTTTCACAAGAGGAAAGGTGGATAAAACAATCTTCACAAAAATACATAATGATAAGTTGCTTATTGTCGAAATTTATGTGGATGATATTATTTTTGGCTCAATAGACTCTAGTATTTGCAAAAGGTTTGCTGACCTAAAGCAACCCCGGTTTGAAATGAGTAGCATGAGAGAACTATCCTTCTTTCTTGGGTTACGTGTGAAATAAAGTGATGAAGGCATTTTTATATCACAATCCAAGTATGCAAAGGAACTGATAGAGAGATTTGGTAAATTGCATCCATCATGAAACTCCCATGGCTACTAATTTTGTTTTAGATAAAGATGTTTCTAATAAAGTTGTTCATTAAAAAAATTATAGGGCAATTATTGGATCTCTTCTTTATCATACAGCTAGTAAGACAAACATAATATTTACCACAGTTATCTGTGCAAGGTTACAGGTAGATTCTAAAGAATCTCATCTTAGTTTGTAAAAAGAATTTTAAGATATCTTAAAAGTACACCTGAGATGGGATTATGGTATCTTGCAGAATCAGAGTTCGAATTATATGGATATTCTAATGTTGATTATGCATGATGTAGATTGGATATAAAAAGTACCTCTAGAACATGTCAATTCCTAGGTGCTAGACTGATATCTTGGTTTAGTAAAAAGCAAACATCAGTCTCCACTTCTACAACAAAAGCTGAGTATATTGTTGTTGGAACCTATTGTTCACAAATTTTATGGATGTAGAATCAGTTACTTGATTATAACTTTAATTTCACTAACTCCACATTATTCTGTGATAGCTCAAGTGTTATTTCAATTGTCTCAAATCATGTCTTGCACAGTAGGACAAAGCATATAGAAATTAGGCATCATTTTCTCAGAGATAATGTGGAAAAAGGGAAAATTTTCTTAGAATATGTGACTTTTGAAAATCAGAGGGCAGATATTTTCACAAGACCTCTTGATGAAATCAAGCACAACTACTTTATCAATGTTTTAAGCATGCTTGATAAAGCTCGGTAATTGATTTTAAAACTTTCAATTTTCATTAAAAATATTGCTCGAAAACCTGCAAAAGTCTTAAAAATTTAAGTCTGTATTCGACGTAACATTGAATACAAGTCGACAAAACATCCACTTTTATTCAATGCAACATCTAGAGACAGTGTCTATGAAGAGTTTTCTATCTTGTCAATGCAACGTTGACATCACTCAACACATGCGTCGACTATGATATTTTTTCATATGTAAAAAAAATCAACGACACATTAGCTAAGGAAATATTTATGCCCTAATTTCTCCACGTTTCATCCTCTTGAAACTCTTCATTATCCTCGCTCTATTTTTCCTCTACTTTCTCTCTCTGTTTTTCTTTGTAATCTTTGCATGTACTCTTGTATTAATCATAATCAAGTACATTCAATGTTGACTGAGAAAGAGGTATTTGATGTTCTTCGTCAAGCCCTAATGCCACTAGTTATTGGATTCACCAAGGAATTCTTGATTTTCAAAGATGAGTGCAATGGTAAACTTATGATACTTCAAAATCAGATAAATGAGCTATCAAGCTCCGTACAACTTCTTGATCAACAAGTTGATCGAAGTATACTCTTTATCAAAGTCTTTAAATCATTCTTTTGAGATTTAAAGAAGGGACAGAAAAATTATTGGGTACACATAAAAATGTATACCATATTTAGAGAAGCCTCATCTTACTCAATGATATACATCAATTTGTATTTGATGTATGTTTGAGTTTCATTGTGCAGGTATAAGGTTTGTAAAGAAATTTTTGTAAGTACAAGTGTCGACACTAGAAGTAAAGTTGTGGCGACACCCAGAAGTTGTGTCGACACTAGAAGCAAAGTTGTGCCAACACCCAGGCATTGTGTCGACACCTGAAGAAGAATTTGCGTCGACACCCAGAATTGTGTCGACACCTAAGGCAGGAATTGTGTCGACACCTAAAGCAGAAGATGTGTCGACACCCAAGAGTTATATCGACACCAGAAGAAAGGCATGTGTCGACACTCAGGAATTGTGTTGACACTCGAAGAAGGTTTGTGTCAACAGCTAGACATATACTCAATGCCATCTTACAACAACAGCTATACTGAGTCAGAAGTCTTGTGTCGACACACACTCAACGACATCTGGATGACACTCAACGCCATCAGACTGCAATAGCTATACTGAGTCAGAAGACTTGTGTCGACACACACTCAACGTCGTCTCGACACACACTCAACGACAACTGGATATACACTCAATACCATCTGCCAGCATTAGTTATGTCAAGACCAGGAGCAGTTATATCGACACACAGGACTTGTGTCGACACATACAAACAGAAGCTGTATCGAGTAACTGAAAAATTATTATGTCAATACATGGAGTGTTATGTCAACATCATCAAGACTTGTGTCTACACTTAGTCTATTTGTGTCGACACATATGAAGCAGTCTGCTGAGTGGATCTTGTTGACTTATAAAATCTTTGAGGAATTAACTTTCATGATGAGTGACTCGATAGCTGTCATTACCAACAGGTCTGACACCTTTGTCAGAACTATCAGAAGGTTGTTACAAACCGGATCAGCCGGTAATTAGGAGAAATCTCTATATAAAGGATTGATCCGTGACAACTTATAAGAAAATATACAGAGATAAAAAGGTGGATCATCTAAGGAAAGTTTTCAACAACAAGTAAAGGGGTTTAAGAAGGCAGATTCTGAACAATCTGCAGTGAAGATTCAGATCTTATTCTGAATTCAAGAAAGGAGCTGACAGGAGATCAACTTCTACATCAAGAAGAGTTCAACCTTATTTTGTTCTATTAAGAAGCTTTGAAACAAATAAGTAAGGTTGGATCTAGAGATTCAGTACATTCTAGAACTGATCAAGAAGCTCTCACCTATAGAGTGATCTATCTGGTGATATTTTTATATTTCACAAATACTCAAATTCTTGTAGGATCTATTGTTAGATCTGAGTTGTAAGCCTATAATTATAAAGGCTGAGGTAGAGCTGAGTGCCTGAGGTGTAGGACTATTAATAGTCTGAGTTATAATCCTAGTTATAAAGGCTGAGGTAGGGCTGTGGCCTGAGGTAGGTTTCTTGGGGAGAATCTGAGGTAAGACTTGTATAAGTCTGGGCTGTAGGAACCAGTCTGGTTCTGAGTTGTAAGATCTTTGGATCTGAGTTAGTGGAAGGAAGTTGGGCTGAATCCAATTCTCTACTGGATAGGCGAAGGGGGAAAAGTGGATCTAACAAGCTGAGTGGTATCAGTGGGAGGTTGCTCAAAGATAGACCTAACAGTCTGAGTATATCTCTTAGGAAATTAATAGATTTCAAGAATGGGTTCACATGAGAATCAAAAAGAGTTTGGATCTATGAAACTGCCTATTTGCAGGAAAGAATGCTTTGGCATTTTGAAGGAAAGGGTCAGACTATTTATGGAGGCTTCTGATCCAAGAATATACATTACTATACAAGAAGGATCCTTCATTCTAATGAAGGTATCAGCTCTGGATGCAAATGTTAGAACCCCTAAGAACTATTCTGAAATGATAAAGGATGAGATCATCCTGGAAATACTAGACAAAAGAGCACAAGACATTATTGTAAGTGCTATAGATGATGCCATATTTCAGAATCTGATGCACTGTAAAACCTCCAAGGAAATGTGGGACACCCTGATTGTCTACATAGAGGGAACAGAAGAAGTTAGAGAGGACAAGAAGTCTATGCTAAATCAAGAATATGAGAGCTTTAGACAAGCCAAGACTGACAACATAGCTGAATATTATAAAAAGTTCTTCAGGATAGTTAATGAACTGATGACCTATGGAAGAGTCTTCAGCACTTATGAACTGAATGACAAGTTTCTCAGGTCTCTGATAAAGGACTGGGACACAAAGATTTGTGCCATCAGAGAGGTGGCCAAGCTTGCTGATACACCTCCTCCCATATTGTTTGGAAAGCTGCTATCATATGAAATGCAACTTACTGCCAAGAAGGAGGAAGAAAAATAGGTCTGAGTACAAGGTCAAATCAGTAGCCTTCAAGGCTGAAGGCACAAGAAAGGGAAGGAGAAAATCTCCTTCTCCACCCAGAAGGAGTGTTGAGGCAGAAGAAGGAATTCCTGATACTCCTTCATCAGACAGCCATACCTCTGATGAGGACTTTTCTACCTTTACAAGGCAGTTCCAAAGGTTCATGAAAAAGAAGAAGTGGAGATACAGACCATCATCATCCTTTTCCAAGGATGAGTACTATAAGAAAAAGAAGAATCCCAAGGAGGACAGGTATGCCTCAAAACCTAGTAAACAAACTAACTCTAAGATTGTTTTCTGTTGGGTATTGTATCCACAATGTACCTGATTTGAAGAAGCCCCTGAACAAGCTAAGGTAAATAGACAATGTGTTTGATGAAATCTTTTAAGTTGTGCTTGCAGTTATTCCACGCTAAGTACACACCAATGTCAGGGTGCAGTGGGTCAATATACACGGGTCTGCGCGACGTAATCCCTCATTGAGCAGATCAGTGTGTTGGCCAACGTGTACTCTCTCTATTGGGGTGTACTTAATTTCAAGCACAGGGCTATGATAAAGCAAGAGCAGACAAGGAGCAAGGATGGGCCAAAGACCAGCTCACGGGTTGAAAGAGGAGAAATCGTCTAAGTGTAAATCGTCGAGAATAACTAAGTGATTCTCGCCGATTCGTCGAGAATCACTTGTGATTCTCGACGAGTCGTCAAGAATCACTAGATGATTCTCGCCGGTTGAGGCCAGCTGACTCAACGCCGCCAGAAAATTCTCTAAGGCAGAATCGTCGAGAATCACTAAGTGATTCTCGCCGATTCGTCGAGAATGTCTTTGCATTCTCGACGATTTGGCGAGAATCTAATGTGATTCCAGTCGATTCTCCCCGGCCTCTATAACCTGTGATGCCAGAATTCGCCAAGTAGGATTCGGCGAGAATCGCAAGTGATTCTCGCCAATTCGTCGAGAATCACATTCGATTCTCGCCGAATTTGACTTGGGCAAATTTCCGACATTTTCTGGACCGGTCCAGGTTTCAAGCGGTATTTCGAACCGGACTTCGGTCTTTGCTTTGGTGGGCCCCACAACGGTCATCTTTATGACCTAGTGTATAAATACACAAGTATTGGTGTACAGTAAATAACGAATAAAGAATACGAAAGGAAGCGACCGTCAAACCCTAATCTCGTGAACCTTCTCCGTCGCCGCCGCTCGTACAGTGATCACCATTGCTGATCTCGATCTTCTCCAGATCCACGGTGATAGAAGCCAAGTGTTGCATAGCGTCTCACGTGTCTATCCAGAGATATTTTGTCTCTTGATTTGAGATAGGGAAATCCATCCCCGTCCGAATCGATCGAGACGATGATCCTAGTGTGACCGTTGGAAGACCTTGCCGACTTCGCTAAGAAGATTGAATCTCCAGTACTTTGCTGCTGTCTTCAGTTGCCGCCGCCAACACCGAGAGCCTTGCCGCCGCTCGTCGCCGCCGTCGGTCTCGGGAAGATTCTCTCCAAGTGAGATCTAGGGTTGTGGACTCTTCGTTGACTTCAAGAACACGTCGTCGAACGAAGAGGGACACCTTAGTCTCCATACGTTGTTTGTATTTCTTACAAGCTATTTTCAATTCTTTGTAAAGGACCGATTGGTCTCTAGTTGTAGGGTTGGGTGCAACCCGTGTTGTGGGAGTGTTGACTCCTACGTGTGGAAGGGTTCCTTCCGATAGTGCAAGGATTGGATTTCAATCCTGTTAGTGAAGTGACCGAGTCGTCCCTGGATTGGGAGATAGGTCGAAGGGGGAAAGTGGACGTACCCAAATCGGGGAACCACTATAAATTGCCTGTGTTATTCTCTGTGCTGTGTGTTTTGTTTTGATTCTGCAGGTACACTTTTAATTCCACAAATACGCTGCAAGTCACCTATCCCCCCCATAGGTGAAGGTAGTTGACACTATGTGAACTTTCAAGTGGTATCAGAGGGAGGTTACTCATCAAAAAGGTTCACACCTTGAGTAGAATCCTGCCACCAGTGTCAAGAAGAAGACCGATATCTTCCATGGACGGACTCAAGCACTCCGGCAAAATCCCAGTATGCACCAGACTGAACTTTCCTATCTGGAAGGAAAGAATCAGATTCTACATGGAAGCAGACGACCCCCGGCTCTTCATGATAGTGGAGGAGGGACCTTACATTCCCACCAAGGCCTCCACCATTGATCTAACCAGGAAAGTGCCCAAGAAACTTTCGGAAATGGACAAGGACGAAATGGTGCTGTTCGGACTCGACAAGAAAGCTCAGAACATCCTGGTAAGCGTAGTTGGCGACTCTATGATGCAGAACTTCAGCAACTGCAGGACAGCCAGGGATCTCTGGAGCTGTCTGATTGTCCTAATGGAGGGCATAGATGAAGTGAGGGACGATCGGAGATCCCTCCTCAATCAGAAATATGAGGCCTTCAGGCAAGGGACAAAGGAGGAGATCGGAGTTACCTTCGAAAACTTCCTCAAGATCATCAATGCACTCAAAGGATATGGAAGAGTGTTCACTGACGGTGAACTTAATGATAAGTTCCTTAGGTCCCTCACTAAGGAATGGGACACAAAGATCTGCGCCATCCGCGAGTTTGGCAGACTTGCGGAAACTGATCCACAGATTCTGTTTGGGAAGCTCATGTCCTATGAGCTTCAGTTGAACACAAGGAAGGCTGAAGAGGAAGCAGAGAAAGCCGCGACCAAGGAAAAGACGGTGGCCCTGAAAGCCATTCAATCCAGAAAGGGCAAGGGTGCCGCTTCTTCCCGTGCGTGGAAGAGGGATGAAGAGGAAGACTCTGAGCCAAGCTCCTCCGGCTCAGAATTGTCAGAGGAAGATTTATCCCTTATCACACGGGAATTCAAGAAGTTCCTCAAGCTGAGGAATCAGAGAAAGAGAAACGGCTCCTCCTCAAGGGATCAGAAGAAGAACTATTCCTCTGATAGGTATGTTTCCAAACCGAACAAACACCGCTCTTCTGACATTATATGCTTTGGTTGCAACAAGTCAGGACACGTCATGGCCGACTGCCATCAAGGCAAGAGGGAAAAGGGAAAGGGAGAGGAGCACAGGTCCTCAAAAGACAAGAAGAAGGAGAGGAGTTACATCGCAAAGAAGCCAAAGACGCTGAGTGAATCTGACACGTCAGACACCAGCGATGATGAGGAAGCCTACTTTGGGTTAATGGGTCGCTCTGACTCAGAAGGAGAATGCCCCCCATTTAGTGGGAAGGTAAAAGCTCACACCCCTCTCTCCGACTCTGACTCTGATCCTGAGTCTCAAGATGATGACCCTGAGGATAGCCCTTCTGCCCTTGAGGCTGAGCTCCTCGATAAGTATGAGCTTCTGCTCAATACTTTCCTGAAATGTCGATAGAAACTGAAGGCTGAGAAAAAGGAAGTTAAATTCCTTAAAGGTGAGAGTGTATCCCTGAGGGAAGAGATCACCAGTTTGATCTCCCTCCGACAGGAGCACTTGGACCTGACTTCAAAGCATTCAGAGTCTCTTAAGCTCCTTGATCTTAGGCAGGAGGAAGTCGACAAGTTGGAAGAACTACTTGCGGTAGAAAGGAAGATCGTCAAGAGCTTCTCTATGCCAAAAACTGTTCTTCCATTAGTTGATACCTTCTCTGCTCAAGCCAAAGGAGCTGGCCTGGGGCATGTAGGGGTATCTAGCTCCTCATCCAGGAGAAACAGGAACAAGAAGAAGAATAAGGTTGCCAAGAAAGCCTCTGCTGATGAGAAAGGAAAGGCCCCACTCAGCCCTATTGAGTTCAGAAAGCCTACCTTTCCCTGTAACCAACATGACTTTGAGTCAACAAATGGGCATCACTTCAGGCCCTCGGTTGCAAAGCCGAAGAGCCGGTATGATGGGTGGACCTTTCCCCGTAACTTCAGTGAGAGTGTCTTCAAGGCACCTTATGAGGAAATCCACTTGGGAAATTATGGTCAATTCTCTAGCGTCCATAATAGGATGCAGGCACCTAAGGCCAAGCCTGTTACACTGAAAAGCCAAGAGGTGAAGAAGTCATGTGACTGTGGTCATCATGTTGCCTCCACCTCCAGGTCTTCGGCCCCGGCTGAACCCCACGTTTCAAGGGTGAAGCAGGCGCCCAAGAGGAAGTATAATAGGTTTGACTGCTGGTGTTGTGGCAAAATTGGTCACTTTGCCGTAGATTGTTGGTTTAATCCAAGGTATAATGAGACTCCTTATGTTAGCAATGCGAGGCCGACCACTCGTAGAGTTAACCAATCGAGGGGGAGTATGCTAACAAGGAATCTAGGACCCAAGTTCGATTGGGTTCCTAAGGCAAATTAATTCTGTTTTGCAGGAATGTCCAAAGGCCAACAAAACTCCTATTTGGTATTTGGACAGTGGATGCTCCCGTCACATGACCGGGACAAGAAGCCTGCTGAGGGAGTACTCTCCAGTCGAGAATGGACCCAAAGTTATATTTGGGGGATCTGATCGGGGAGTCACCAGAGGTTACGGTACGATTTCCAACGGTATACTCTCTATCACTAACGTAGCTTATGTTGAAGGGTTAAATCATAACCTGATCAGCGTAAGCCAGTTATGTGATAAAGGGTATGACGTTAAGTTCTGCAAGGATAAATGCCTGATAATATCATGTGATTCTTCGGAACTGTATTAACTGGCATTAGGAGCAGAAAATATTTTCTGTTTAGATTTCCTTAGTTTAGATTCTTCTACTCCAGTATGCCTCGTTGCAAAAGGCAGTGCATCTCTTTGTGAACAATGGCACAAGAGATTGGCACACATTAATTACAAGACAATTAATATGTTGTTTTCCAAAGACTTAGTAAGGGATGCTCCCATTATTAAGTGCATTAAAGATAGTCCATGTCCTGCATGTCAGATGGGCAAGCAGACTCGGGCTACCTTTAAGGGCATCCCAGACAAAGACTCCTCCAGATGTCTTTATCTTCTGCATATGGACCTGTTTGGTCCAATTCAAGTTCATAGCTTAGGAGGAAAGTCGTATACGCTAGTAATTGTAGATGATCACTCTCGGTTTTCGTGGGTGTTCTTTTTAAAGCGCAAGTCTGATACGTTTGACATCTTCACCAGTTTTGTCAAGCAGATACAGAACGAACTTAACTGCTCAGTGGTCAAAATCAGAAGTGACCACGGAACAGAGTTTGAGTTTGTGGCTATGACAGAGTTCTGTGAAGAGCTTGGTATCTTTCATGAGTTCTCCTCCCCTCGCACTCCTCAACAAAATGGAGTGGCAGAGAGGAGGAATAGAACACTCATTGAGGCGTGCACGACAATGTTGAATGACGCTTCTCTTCTAGAATACTTCTGGGCCGAGGCTGTCAATACGGCTTGTCATGTACAAAACCGGGCGTTAATCAACAAGAGCCATCGTACGACTCCTTATGAGCTACTGAAAGGCAAGAAACCAACCATGTCTTATCTGAGGATCTTTGGCTACAAATATTATGTCCTGAATAATGGGAAGTACCCTCGTACTAAGTTTGGTGAAAAATGCTTCGAAGGCATATTCATGGGCTATAGTAGCCACAATCGGGCTTATAGAGTTTTCAACAAGAAAACCCTAGTGGTAGAGGAATCAATAAAAGTTGTATTTGATGAAGGAAGCTTGCTTAATTGCAAGACTTCTAGTTGTCTTCCTGAAGCTGCAGGTGCCAGACTCGAAAAGTTACAACTGGATGATCCCGAGAAAGATGCAACTCCAAAATATGTCAAGGTCTCCACATCAACGCCGATCGGAGAAGTTGAAGATCAAAATGAAGCAAATCCTTTAGAAGAAGGAGATGCCCAAGAAGTAGTCGAAGCTCCTGATGCAAGACTTCTAGAGCTCAGACACGTGAGGGATCATACCAGAAATCAAATAATTGGAGATCCCCGAGACGGTGTCAGAACTCACCGAGGTACTCTTAACGAGATCTTGCATCTTAGCTTTCTGTCTCAGGTGGAGCCAAAGAAGTTCGACGAAGCGAACAAAGACGCATCATGGATTTTGGCCATGCAAGATGAGCTGCATCAATTCGAAAGATGCAAAGTCTGGACACTGGTTCCCAGACCGAAGACACAAAATGTGATTAACACCAAGTGGATCTTCAGAAACAAGCTGGATGAACATGGAGTCATCATCAAGAACAAAGCCAGACTGGTGGCTCAAGGATACAGACAGGAGGAGGGGATTGACTTTGACCAGACGTTTGCACCAGTTGCACGGCTCGAGGCAATCCGGCTATTCCTAGCCTATGCCTCTCACAAAGGATTCACAGTCTATCAGATGGACGTGAAATCGGCTTTCTTGAATGGAGATTTGAAAGAGGAAGTATACGTTGCTCAACCTCCAGGTTTTGTCAATCCTACTTATCCTAATCATGTATATTTTCTTAATAAATCGCTATATGGCCTAAAACAAGCTCCTCGAGCTTGGTATGAGACATTGTCTAGTTTTCTTCTTGAGAACAAGTTCTCTAGAGGAAAAATAGATAAAACATTGTTTCTCAGGGAAGTCAAAGGCAAGATTTTGCTGGTGCAAATCTATGTTGATGACATTATATTCGGCTCAACGGACAACAATCTTTGCAAAAAGTTTTCCAAACTTATGCAAGGAAAGTTTGAAATGAGCAGTATGGGAGAGCTGAAGTATTTCTTGGGACTTCAAGTAAAACTGTCTGAGGAAGGAATCTTCATTTCTCAGACGAAGTTCACAAATGAACTCCTCAAGAAATTCGGAATGGAGAATGCAACCTCTATGAGGACTCCAATGGGATCCACCATGTCTCTGGATAAGGATGAGAAAGGGAAACCTTTTGATGAAACCAAATACAGAAGCATCATTGGATCTCTGGTCTATCTTACTGCGAGTAGACCGGATATCATGTTCTCCACATGTGTTTGTGCCAGATATCAGGTGAACACTAAGGAATCTCATTATGTCGCTGCAAAGCGAATTCTCAGATACCTTAAAGGTACCCCTAATCTTGGCTTATGGTACCCGAGAAGCAATGATGTCGAACTAATAGGGTTTTCAGATGCTGATTTTACAGGAAGTAGGGATGACAGGAAAAGCACCTCCGGGACGTGTCAATTCCTCGGAAGAAGGCTTATTTCATGGAACAGCAAGAAGCAGAATTGTGTAGCAACCTCCACTACAGAGTCTGAGTACATCTCGGTTGGCAGCTGTTGCGCACAACTCCTATAAATAAGAAACCAGTTAGCCGACTATGACCTCCAGTTCAAGGAAGTACCAATGTACTGCGACTCCTCAAGTGCAATTGCTATTACCAACATCCGGTATCGCACAGCAGAACGAAGCATATTGAAGTGCGCTACCACTTCATTCGGGAGCACGTGGAGAACAAGGACATCTCTCTCTGCTATGTCCCCACGGACTAGCAGATTGCAGATATTTTCACTAAGCCCTTAGACGAGGCCAAGTTCAGTCTCTTCAAAACTGAATTGGGGATGCTCAACTATGAGGAATAAAGACTACAGAAGCTCATGGCTTGTGCATCTAGGGGGAGCATCTGCCAGGAACTCAAGTGTAAGCATAGGTGCAAGAACTGAGGGGGAGCATGGGGTCATATGCACCAGACCCCGATTTGTAGAAGCCGAAAAGGGGGAGATTACCCTCTCGGCTAAGGCTAAGGTGGCTCCAAGTTTGCTCTCAAGTAATTGGTAATGAATATCGCTCTCAACTCAATTTTAAGTTTATGAGTTTCATTCCTATTTGCTCTATTCACCTTAGCTTATAGGGTTTAGGCTTTTTCAAATAGAGGGAGATTGTTGGGTATTGTATCCACAATGTACCTGATTTGAAGAAGCCCCTGAACAAGCTAAGGTAAATAGACAATGTGTTTGATGAAATCTTTTAAGTTGTGCTTGCAGTTATTCCACGCTAAGTACACACCAATGTCAGGGTGCAGTGGGTCAATATACACGGGTCTGCGCGACGTAATCCCTCGTTGAGCAGATCAGTGTGTTGGCCTACGTGTAATCTCTCTATTGGGGTGTACTTAATTTCAAGCACAGGGCTATGATAAAGCAAGAGCAGACAAGGAGCAAGGATGGGCCAAAGACCAGCTCACGGGTTGAAAGAGGAGAAATTGTCCAAGTGTAAATCGTCGAGAATCACTAAGTGATTCTCGCCGATTCGTCGAGAATCACTTGTGATTCTCGACGAGTCGTCGAGAATCACTAGATGATTCTCGCCGGTTGAGGCCAGCTGACTCAACGCCGCCAGAAAATTCTCTGAGGCAGAATCGTCGAGAATCACTAAGTGGTTCTCGCCGATTCGTCAAGAATGTCTTTGCATTCTCGACGATTCGGCGAGAATCTAATGTGATTCCCGCCGATTCTCCCCGGCCTCTATAACCTGTGATGCCAGAATTCGCCAAGTAGGATTCGGCGAGAATCGCAAGTGATTCTCGCCGATTCGTCGAGAATCACATTCGATTCTCGCCGAATTTGACTTTGGCAAATTTCCGACATTTCCTGGACCGGTCCAGGTTTCAAGCGGTATTTCAAACCAGACTTCGGTCATTGCTTTGGTGGGGCCCACAACGGTCATCTTTATGACCTAGTGTATAAATACACAAGTATTGGTGTACAGTAAATAACGAATAGAGAATACAAAAGGAAGCGGCCGTCAAACCCTAATCTCGCGAACCTTCTCCGTCGTCGCCGCTCGTACAGTGATCACCATTGCTGATCTCGATCTTCTCCAGATCCACGGTGTTAGAAGCCAAGTCTTGCATAGCGTCTCACGTGTCTATCTAGAGATCTTTTGTCTCTTGATTTGAGATAGGGAAATCCATCCCCGTCCGAATCGATCGAGATGATCGATCCTAGTGTGACCGTTGGAAGACCTTGCCGACTTCGATAAGAAGATTGAATCTCCAGTGCTTTACTGCTGTCTTCAGTTGCCGCCGCCAACACCGAGAGCCTTGCCGCCGCTCGTCGCCGCCGCCGGTCTCGGGGAGATTCTCTCCAAGTGACATCTAGGGTTGTGGACTCTTCATTGACTTCAAGAACACGTCGTCGAACGAAGAGGGACACCTTAGTCTCCATACGTTGTTTGTATTTCTTACAAGCTATTTTCAATTCTTTGTAAAGGACCGATTGGTCTCTAGTTGTAGGGTTGGGTGCAACCCGTGTTGTGGGAGTGTTGACTCCTACGCGTGGAAGGGTTCCTTCCGATAGTGCAAGGATTGGATTTCAATCCTGTTAGTGAAGTGACCGAGTCGTCCCTGGATTGGGAGATAGGTCGAAGGGGGAAAGTGGACATACCCAAATCGGGGAACCACTATAAATTGCCAGTGTTATTCTCTGTGCTGTGTGTTTTTGTTTTGATTCTGCAGGTACACTTTTAATTCCACAAATACGCTGCAAGTCACCTATCCCCCCCCATAGGTGAAGGTAGTTAACACTAGGTGAACTTCCATTTTCTATTGCTGCAACAGGCCAGGACATGTCATAGCTGACTGTCAAGACAAGAGGACTAAATCTAAGGACAAGAAGAAGCATCAACTGAAGGGAAAGAATGAGAAATCCTTTATTGCTTAGAAAAAGAAGAGTTGGACAGACTCTTAATCTTTAGGATCTGGAGAAGAAGAAGATGCAGAAGCATATGTTTGGCTCACTTATACGCTGCGGAAAATACTTTATTATGGTTCGACATCCTAAAGGAGTGCGTAAGTGTCACCAGAGGACAACTTATACTATGCAGGACCCTACTTTTGATTTATACTATATATATATATAGGAAAATGATTTTTTTTACGTTATTTGGAAAATAGTGATGAGTTTTATAAAACATGCTGATCATGAGGAATACTTATAATAGTGTTTTTAGGTTTAAAAGTAACTAGCAACCTAGCATAAATCATCCCAAGAGCAAGTAGACTAACTCTAAAAAAGGAGCAGCAAAAAAGTAACACATCTAGTATCAAGGTAAAACTACCAGTGGGAGCCAACAAACTGACACGAACCCACTTGCAAGTATGTATGTCTGTAAGAAAAATAGTAAAACTACCTCACAAGACCAAGGAACTAATCTCCACAGTACGAGAGACCACCAGCAATAGCACAGCACAACTAGCCGCCTAATCGGGTACTAACCAAAACCTGAGGCATTGAAAGAATAAAAGAATACCTCAGCAAGCTAAACAAGTAAAAAGCTGTACGGAAAAGTAAAGTTATAAGGTAAGCAAGAAGAGTAAGCAAACCGAAACAAGCACCACTGTCCAAGGAAAGACAGAAGAAAAAAACACTAAGTGCGAGGAAACAACAATAACCCTACCGAAAAATAAATCCTGCAGAGTTTACCAGGCTACCATGAGCCCAAACGTTGCAAATTTACAAAGGAAGAAACGTCTAACACCCTAAGCTGTGAGGTATGGCAGTAGCAAAAACAACGTGGATCCGGGTTGGAGGCAAACTCAGTCCCCCAACCACCATTTCCAAGAAACAAAGCTCAGGGGTCTACATGTGAAAGCACTAGGGACCTCCCATCCCCTTGCCCAGCCCGTACCTGGAGCAAGATAAAAGTAAAAGGGTGGCCTTGGCTAAATTACACAACACCTCACCCATTAAGAGCTTCAAACCACCACTACTAACCACGACCCACGATTCGGCCTTTTTAGAAAAAAAAAGAAAATAGCTGACAAGGAACCTCAAAATCAAGGAATTCACTCGGGGGAGAAAATCAAGGTAACGGAAAAATATTGAGATGACTCAACACGGCATGGCGTTGAGTGAGCCCCACTCACTCAACGCCTAAACAGAGGGTGGCGTTATGTGAGCTAGCCTCACTCAACGCCAAAACAGCAATGGCGTTGAGTGAGGTTCACTCACTCAACGCCTTCTACAACACTGGCTGTGGCGTTGAGTGAGCTAACCTCACTCAACACCAAAACAACTATGGCGTTGAGTGAGGTCCACTCCCTCAACGCCTTCCGCAAAGCAGGCTGTGGCGTTGAGTGAGCTAGCCTCACTCAATGCCAAAACAGCAATGGCGTTGAGTGAGGTTCACTCCCTCAATGCCTTCAGCAACACAGGCTGTGGCGTTGAGTGAGCTAACCTCACTCAATGCCAAAACAGCTATGGCGTTGAGTAAGGTCCACTCCCTCAACGCCTTAGCACTAAACCGCAAAACCCAACTGTGGCGTTGAGTGAGTCCACCTTTCTCAATGCCAAAATAACTTTGGTATTGAGTGAGGTCGACTAACTCAACGCCAAAGTACTTAGCCACGAAAACAAACTGCGGCGTTGAGTGCATCCACCATTCTCAAAGATAGAACAGCTTTGGCGTTGAGTGAGGTCGACTCACTCAACACCAAAGTACTTAGACGCAGGAAAGGGCTGCGGCGTTGAGTGAGCCCGCCTCACTCAGCGCCTAAACTGCCATGGCATTGAGTGAGGCCCACTCTCTCAACGCCATCCAGAAGAGGTCGGAAGGAATGCAGATTGATTCTCTCCGAATCGGCGGGAATGCAGATCAATTCTTGCCGAATCGGAGGGAATGCAGATCGATTCTCGCCGAATCGGCGGGAATCACTTACGATTCTCGTCGAAGTCGGCGAGAATCACTTAGTGATTCCCGTCAATTTTGACTTAGAAGAATTTCTCACTCAAGGCCACACTACTTAGCCGCAAAAGAACAGATCAAGGGGCAATGGCATTGAGTGTGTGTACCACACTCAATGCCAAGTCCCAGTAGACCCGACATTGAGTGTGTGCACCACACTCAATGCAAAGTCCCAGCAGACCCGGCGTTGAGTGTGTGCACCACACTCAATGCCAAGTCCAAGCAGACCCGGCATTGAGTGTGTGCACCACACTCAATGCCAAGTCCAAGCAGACCCGACGTTTAGTGTGTACACCACACTCAACACAAGGCCCTGAATCCTCCATCGCTAACTCCAACAAGTCAATTCCTGTAGTAATATTAATCTAACAGCCAAACACGTTTCTAGGGTTATAATGAGGACTAGCAAAATTTTCGAGTTAAAGCTTCTAACTCCTACCCGGCTACAACTACGACACAGGAAAATGCTAACCTAACCCCTACTTCCTTCCCCAGCCCGAGAACAAACAAGATACAGCGAGGGAAAAAGAACAGAGAACATACACAGTTATTTTGGGCAAGGTTCTGTATAGGGAATTTTCTAACAGCAAGCTTTGGCATCATCACCGGTTCTTGCACAGGAAAAGAAAGCATCTATTGTACAGGAAAGGAAACTGACTATGGCTAAAGCAATGCTCGGTTGTATCAAATAGGCTAACTGGGCATATAAGAAAACAGGAAAACCAAATGGCAAGGGCAAGAGTACCACTTGCCTAGATTTCCAACGGAGCTTGGTCGGCCGCCCTTATCCTTACTCGGTACCAACAGCAGCAACACCTAAAGCAGAAATCTGAAGCTTTAATGGCGGAAATGGACAACCCTAGAAATTCGAGACCCCTAGAAACACCACGAAAACTTAATTTCTTATCGTAGGAATGAAGGTCTAGGAGAGAGCAATCCAAATCCGCTTTTGGAATCGAATTCCGTCCACAAACGCTTCCGGAATCGGCGTCTGACGGGGAGCATTTCCGACGGTTTCTCTGCTTTCCGCGAATAGGCGCAGACTGGTTCGGTCTTTCGGGAAGATGAACAGAAGCGGTTTCCTCTTAAGTCTAAACTATCATATATATAGCAATTTTAATTAACTAATCAATTAATTAAGGCAAAAAATGACAAGGCAAAACCGCCAAGCATCCGCACCCTTTCAGAAAAAATAATATTTAATATAATATTTATTAAATAGCTTTATTTTTCATAAAATACAAAACGATGCGAAAAACGGACATCCTCGGAATTTGACGAAATTCACACCGTAGCTACATATCTACGATACGAACACAACGGCGAAGTCAAAATTAACTTTTAACGAACAGAACTCGAGGTATACCCACCCAAAGCCAAAACACAAGCATCCCCTGAGAGGCCACACCGGGTCACCCAAAACGACTCGGCTTGCTAGGGAGATCTTATCAATAGGCTACAAAATGGGCCACTCAGTTCTAAGGAGTTAAGACCACACTCCACAGATGACACAAGCCAAGAAAACGCGTCGATGTAACGCCAAGAAAGAATTAAATAATCGTAGAAAAATCGGGGGCGTTACAGTCACTCCCCCTAAAAGAAAGTTTCGTCCTGAAACTTTACGCACAACGCCTCAATTATAGAAGGCAAGGTAACAAGCCAAACATTACAAGAAGAAAACAAACCAATATAATCAGGGAAATAGTTGAGGGTGAGCCTCCCTCATAGCCGACTCTAACTCCCAAGTCACGCTTTCCAAACCCTGATTCTTCTATAGAACTTTGACCATCGGGATGGACTTCCTTCGCAGCACCCGATCTTGAGTATCCAAAATGCAGACCGGCACTTCAATAAAAGAGAGGTTAGGCTCCAACTGGGGCACAACATCCAAGACTTTCCCACTACTGCGCACACACTTCCACAATTGGCTTACATGAAATACGTTATGAACACCTGGGAAGTTTGCTGGCAATTCAACCCTATAAGCTGACACGCCAATCCGTTCAACAATCTTAAATGGGCACACATACCTCTGGTCCAATTTCCAGTTCTTACCGAACCTCTTAACACCAACCATTGGGTAAACCTTAAGGAACACAAGGTCCCCTACAGAAAACTCCAAGTCAGACCTACGCCGATTGGCGTTCTTTTCATATCTCTCCTGAGCTATACAAAGCTTTTCTCGAAAAAGCTTCACCACGACTTCCATCTCCTCAAGCGCATCCGGACCCAACAAGGGTCTCTCACCTGCCTCAGCCGAAAATTGGAGGGTTCTGCAGCGCCTCCCATACAAAGTTTCAAACGGAGCCATTTTCAAACTTTCTTGATAACTGTTATTGTATGCAAACTCCATAAGTCATAATCGCTCATCCCACGCTCCACTGTGGTCTAGAATGTAGCATTTGATCATATCCTCAACTATCTGGTTCACCCGCTCCGTCTGCCCATTGGTCTGTGGGTGGTAAGCAGTAGAGTACCTCAGATCTGTACCCAAACCCTCCTGCAGACTCTGCCAAAAGAGAGAAGTAAACCGGGAGTCTCGATCAGAAATGATGCTAATAGGCACACCGTGCAATCTGATGACCTCATTCAAGTACAACTCTGCTATCTTCTTCATCGGATAGTCAATCTTATACGGCATAAAGTGAGCACACTTCGTAAGTCTATCTACTATGACCCAAACAAAATCAAATCTCCTTGGATAATTCGGTAAGCCCGTGATGAAGTCCATAGAAATACTTTCCCACTTCCAAGTCAGGATCTCTAGTGGAGTCAACTTGCCACCAGGCCTTCCGTTATCGGCCTTCACACGCTTGCAAGTGTGGCACTCAGCAACAAATCGGGCTATATCACTCTTCATCCCATACCACCAGGCAATTTGCTTCAAATCACGATACATTTTTGTAGATCCCAGATGGTAGGCAACACTGGATCCATAAGCCTCTCTGCAAACCATTCCCCTGATGTCTCTGACAGCGGGGATAAAAAATCTGCCAGGGTACTTCAAAGTACCCGCATAATCGATGGAAATATCCGGCAACTCCCCTCTCTCTGTCCTGAGGTATAAGTGCAGAAGGTCCGGATCATCCTTCTGGTGCAACCTAGTAAGGGAAATCCAAGACGGCTCTGTCACTGCCAAACTACTCTGCATGCCACAGCTTCCCACCGAGATATCCATAAGGGGGAACTCTTCTACTAAACAATCGGCGGAGACATTAAAGATCTTCCCCATCTTCCGGCTCAGGGCGTCGGCCACTACATTGGCCTTGCCTGGATGATACTGGATCTCTACGTCATAATCGGCCACATACTCTAGCCACCGCCGCTGGCGCAGATTCAACTCCTTTTGCGTGAACACGTACTTCAGGCTCTTGTGATAAGTGAAGATCTTGCACTGAGCCCCATAAAATAGATGCCTCCACAGCTTCAATGCATAAATTACTGCTGCAAACTCAAGGTCATGCGTAGGGTAATTTCTCTCGTGAGTCTTTAATTGACTTGACCCATACGCAATCACTTTTCCAACCTGCATCAACACGCAACCCAGACCAACATGCAAAGCATCCACGTACACAACATACTCCACACCCTTAGTAGGTAGCGTCAGGACGGGAGCAGAGCACAATCTGTTCTTTAGCTCCAGGAAGGCTTCTTCTCACTTCTCGCTCCAAACAAAGGCCGCATTCTTCTGAGTCAACCTGGTCAAAGGTGCAGCCAGGGTAGAGAAACCCTCCACAAACCTCCTGTAGTAGCCGGCCAACCCTAGGAAGCATCTGATCTCCTTGGGCATGCCCGGCCGGCTCCAATCCATCACTGCTGCGATCTATTCTGGGTCAATCGAGATCCCATCCTAGTTCACCACGTGGCCCAGAAATGAGACCTGAGGCAACAAAAATTCGCACTTGCTCAACTTGGTGAATAACTTGTGATTCCTCAATTCCGATAGAACCAAGCGCATATGCTATTCATGCTCCTCAGCGCTGCGGGAATAGACCAACACGTCATCGATGAAAACCCCAATGAACTTGTCTAGGAAATCCTTGAACACCCGGTTCATCATATCCATGAAAGCTGATGGTGCGTTGGTCAATCCAAACAACATCACCAAGAACTCAAAATGACCATGCCTCGATCAAAACACAGTCCGTGGAATATCTGCCTCATGGATCCTGAGCTGATGATAGCTAGAACGAAGATCGATCTTGGGGAACACCGTGCTACCACGCAATTGTTCAAATAAGTCATCGATCCTCGGCAGAGGGTACCTGTTTTTAATAGTGACTTTGTTCAACTCCCTGTAGTCGATACAAAGCCGCATCGACCCATCTTTCTTCTTTACAAACAAAACAGGAGCACCCCAAGGCGACGAACTCTGCCTGATAAACCCTTTTGCCAATAACTCATCTAACTAGACTCGCAACTCCTCTTGCTCACGAGGGGCCATCCGGTACGGCGCCTTAGCAATAGGATGCGTACCCGGTTCCAAATCAATCACAAACTCAACATCCCGATCGGGAGGAAGACCAGGAACGTCATCAGGAAAAACATCAGTGAAACCACGAACAATGGGAATCTCCTCTAAGCGCGGTATACTAACAGCGGTCCCAACCATAGAGACTAAACAAGCAAAACAACCATAAAGAAACAACTTTTGAGTACATACCGCAGAAATGAAAGGAGAATCTTGGAACGGTTCAGCGTACACGCTTCCCGGCTGACCATCGTCCTTGATGAAGTCCAAGCGCTTCCCTTTACACTGAATAACCGCATCATACTTATACAGCCAGACCATGCCCAGAATAACATCGAAGTCCTCCAGATCAATCATCTTAAAGTCTGCCCTCGCAAGAAAATCCCCTAAAAAAACAGGGCAATCTAGAATGCCCAAATCTGATAACACAGATTCACCAGAAGGGAACTTGACGCGGAAGGTATCACGAACTCGATCTAGAGTTAACCGATGTCGCTCCACAAAGGCTCTAGCCACAAATGAGTGGGTAGCGCCGGAGTCGAACAGAACGCGCGCCCAACGGTTCTTCACCTTAAATTTCCCTATAGGAGTATATACAACTAAGGATCTACCAAAACCCAACAGTATCCTTTTTAGTAAATAAAACTTTCAAGCTGGAAAAAGAAACAACTAACCTGAGATGACCTGAGTCGAAGCTTGAGCCTCCTCGGAAGAGATCACGTTTAGCTTTACTTTACCCTTGTCCATACACTGAGGCGGAGGTAGTGCCTGAAGTGGAACTGCATGAAGAGCAGGCTGGACCTGAGGACACCTAGACTTGATGTGACCCTTCTTCCCGCACTGATAGCAGACTTTATCCTTGGACCAGCACTAGGCAGCATCATGCTCAGGTCACTTGTAAACAGAACAGGAAACATCCCTCCTAGGAGCACCATGAATAGCATGAACTTTCTCCTTCTTATGAGCTGCTTCCTTTTTGAAACACCTCTCAACAGGGTGGCATGACCGACCACAGAAGCTACACACCACCTTGCTCTTCTTTCCCGAAGCAGCACCGGGTACCTGGGGTTTATTCTCCTCAACAAACTTCCTCTTGTCCTTCCTCATTTGCTGGCCTCTGCTCTTTGCGGTCTCGATAGCCTCCACTTTTAGAGCAGCCTCCACTACCCCTACATAAGTCTCTGATCCATAAGCACTGGTCAACTTTTGCACCTCGCTCCTCAAGCCACTAAGGAATCGCTCGACTCGATCAGCCTCAATACTTAACAACCCAGTAGCAAACCGGCTCAACTTGCTGAACTCTATCTCATACTCACCAACTGTGAGTTGCCTTTGCTTCAGGATGAGGAAGTCGTTCATAAGACGCTCACGCTCGACCGAAGACAAGAACTTCCTCAGCAGCATTTCCTGGAATACTTCCCAAGAGCAACCAGCTACCAAGGTCTTCTTTTCTCTAAGCCACCAACTCTTCGCCAAACCCTTGAGCTGATAGGCGGCTATCATCACTCTCTGATCATCTGAAATACCGGAGTACGAGATCTCCTCCATGGAGATCAGCAAATCGTCTATGACCATGAAATCTGCCTTCCCATCATAAGTAGGAGGGTTAAGTCTCTGAAACTGTGAGATAAATGCCATCTCCGTTGGCACCACCACTGGAGGTCTCAGGGGTGCAGGAGGAGGAGGAACAGCTAACCCCCCTGCAGGGCCTTGTACTCCCTAAGTCTTCCCTTCCACAACTGCCACCAAAGACAGGATCTGGGCTCGCACCTCCACCATCTGTATGCTCAAGGAATCGCTACTCTATCGCAAGCTCTCGATTACCGCATCATTCTGCGCTCCGGATGACTCACCCTCAAATAGGGGGGTCGATCAAGTCGAAGGGCATCTTGCCATCATAAAATCATAGCAACCTTAGTCAGATCCTAGTACGACAGCTGCAACTAACTACAAGTACAGACAATACATACATAAATATGAACTTAAAGCTGCTAAACTTGCTCTGGGAGTTTATTTTTACAATATTTGATGTTATGCCCTAACCTAGGATGGTTAACCACCACCATACAAACTCTTGTGCCTAGATCGGGAATGCATGACTTTATATTATTTTTGACCCGAAAACTTATGTGTGTACATATGTCATCCTGCCAGTCTTTAGCTTGGCACATTGTGCTTATGCAACGTTATGCTATGCATGTTTGTGCTATGCATTCTAAAAAGGCCCTCATGTATGTTATGAGCGGCGTACACATGAAAATGTTATGCATCTCATACTGCATAACATCCTCATGCAACGAAAAAGAAAACGACCTTGTCGCAGCCATGTGGTGAGGTTATGCATCCCATACTACATAACCCTCACATGTTCCCTATGGTGGATCCATATACGAACACATATTATGCATCCCATACAACATAATATGCCCCGTATACTTCATGTTATGCTATGAGTGTAGTGTTCGTGCTTTTGTGAAGACGTGCTAATGACATATCGGTGTGTGAATGACATGATGCTAAACTGCTAATGCAATCAAAAGGGACGGTTGTCCGACTAACTTGTCAAGCAACCTCCCTCTGATACCAACTATCATAACCCGCATTTTATTTGAAGAAAACGGATTATCAGAGTAGGAGAAAACACGCGTCATGATGCAATGTTGAGCAGGGGATAACTGCTGACGCTCAGGCAAACCACTAACAACTATAATTTATGAAAATTCATAAGTTATATGATTAGAAAATCAGTTATATTTTTAAAGGCCGTATCCCACGGCTCAGTGGATCACCTAGTCCACAATTTAAAAACTATACTTATACACTGTGAAAAAAACTTTATTCAGGTTCGACATCCTAAAAGAGTACATAAGTGTCCACAGAGGACAATTTATACTATGCAGGACCCTACTTTTGATTTATACTATATATATATATATATAGGAAAATGATTTTTTTTACGTTATTTGGAAAATAGTGATGAGTTTTATAAAACATGCTGATCATGACGAATACTTATAATAGTGTTTTTAGGTTTATAAGTAACTAGCAACCTAGCATAAATCATCCCAAGAGCAAGTAGACTAACTCCATAAAGGTAGCAGCAAAAAAGTAACACATCTAGTATCAAGGTAAAACTACCAGTTGGCACAAAAACTGACACGAACCCACTGTCAAGTATGTATGTCTGTAAGAAAAATAGTAAAACTACCTCACAAGACCAACGAACTAATCTCCACAGTATGAGAGACCACCAGCAACAACACAACACAACTAGCCGCCTAATCGGCTACTAACCAGAACCTGAGGCATTCAAAGAAGAAACGAATACCTCAGCAAGCTAAACAAGTAAAAAGCTGTACGGAAAAGTTTGGTTATAAGGTAAGTAAGAAGAGTAAGCAAACCGAAACAAGCACCACTGTCCAAGGCAAGACAGAAGAAAAAAAACACTATGTGCGAGGAAACAGCAACCACCCTGCCCAAACATAAATCCTGCAGAGTTTACCAGGCTACCATGAACCCAAACATTGCAAATTTACAAAGGAAGAACGTCTAACACCCTAAGCTGTGAGGTATGGTAGTAGCAAAAATAACGCGGATCCGGGTTGGAGGCAAACTCAGACCCCCAACCACCATTTCCAAGAAAAAAAGCTCAGGGGTCTACATGTGAAAGCAGTAGGGACCTCCTATTTCCTTGCCCAGCCTGTACCTGGAGCAAGATAAAAGAAAAAGGGTGGCCTTGGCTAAATTACACAACACCTCCCCCATTAAGAGATTCAAACCACCACTACTAACCACAACCCACGATTCGGCCTTTTTGAAAAAAAAAAGAAAATAGCTGACAAGGAACCTCAAAATCAAGGAATTCACTCGGGGGAGAAAATCAAGATAAGGGAAAAACATTGAGATGACTCAACACGATATGGCATTGAGTGAGCCCAACTCACTCAACGCCTAAACAGACGGTGGCGTTGAGTGAGCTAGCCTCACTCAACGCCAAAATAGCAATGGCATTGAGTGAGGTTCACTCACTCAACGCCTTCTACAACACTGGCTGTGGCGTTGAGTGAGCTAACCTCACTCAATGCCAAAACAGCTATGGCGTTGATTGAGGTCCACTCCCTCAATGCCTTCAGAAAAGCAGGCTGTGGCGTTGAGTGAGCTAGCCTCACTAATGGCGTTGAGTGAGGTCCACTCCCTCAATGCCTTCAGCAACAAAGGCTATGGCGTTGAGTGAGCTAACCTCACTCAACGCCAAAATAGCTATGGCGTTGAGTGAGGTCCACTCCCTCAACACCTTAGCACTAAACCGCAAAACCCAACTGTGGCGTTGAGTGAGTCGACCTCTCTCAATGCCAAAACAGCTTTGGCGTTGAGTGAGGTCGACTCACGTAACGCCAAAGTACATAGCCGCGAAAACAAACTGCTGCATTGAGTGCGTCCACAATTCTCAATGATAGAACAGCTTTGGCGTTGAATGAGGTCGACTCACTCAACGCCAAAGTACTTACCCGCAGGAAAGGGTTGCGGTGTTGAGTGAGCCCGCCTCACTCAACGCCTAAACCGCCATGGCATTGAGTGAGGCCCACTCTCTCAACGCCATCTGGAAGAGGTCGGCGGGAATGCAGATTGATTCTCGCCGAATCGGCGGGAATGCAGATCGATTCTCGCAGAATCGGCGGGAATGCAGATTGATTCTTACCGAATCGGTGGGAATAACTAACAATTCTCATCGAAGTCATTGAGAATCACTTAGTGATTCCCATGGATTTTTACTTAGAAGAATTTCTCACTCAAGGCCACACTACTTAGCCGCAAAAGAACAGATCAAGGGGCAATGACGTTGAGTGTGTGCACAACACTCAACGCCAAGTCCAAGCAGACCCAGCGTTGAGTGTGTGTACCACACTCAACGCCAAGTCCAAGCAGACCTGGCATTGAGTGTGTGCACCATACTCAACGCCAAGCCCTGAATCTTCCATCGCTAACTCCAACAAGTCTATTCCTGTAGTAATATTAATCTAACAGCCAAACACGTTTCTAGGGTTATAATGAGGACTAGCACAATTTTCGAGTTAAAGCTTCTAACTCCTACCCGGCTACAGCTACGGCACAGGAAAATGCTAACCTAACCCTTACTTCCTTCCCCGGCCCGAGAACAAACAAGCTACAACGAGGGAAAAAGAATAGAGAATATACATGGCTATTTTGGGCAAGGTTCTGTACAGGGAATTTTCTAACAGGAAGCTTAGGCATCATCACCGGTTCTTGCACAGGAAAAGAAAGCATCTATATTACAGGAAAGGAAACTTACTATGGCTAAAGCAATGCTCGGTTGTATCAAATAGGCTAACTGGGCATATAAGAAAACAGGAAAACTAAATGGCAAGGGCAAGAGTACCACTTGCCTCGATTTCCAGCGGAGCTTGGTCGGCCTCCCTTATCCTTACTCGGTACCAACAGCAGCAACACCTAAAGCAGAAATCTGGAGCTTTAATGGCGGAAACGGACAACCCTAGAAAATCGAGACCCCTAGAAACACCACGAAAACTTAATTTCTTACCGTAGGAATGAAGGTCAAGGCGAGAGCAAACCAAATCCGCTTTCGGAATCGAATTTCGTCCACAAACGCTCCTGGAATCGGCGTCCAAAGGGGAGCAGTTCCGACGGTTTCTCTGCTTTCCGCGAATTGGCACAGACTGGTTCGGTCTTTTGGGAAGATGAACAGGAGCGGTTTCCTCTTAAGTCTATACTATCCTATATATAGCATCATCTTAATATTAATTAACTAATCAATTAATTAAGGCTAAAAATGACAAGGCAAAACCGCCAAGCATCCGCACCCTTTCAGAAAAAATAATATTTAATATAATATTTATTAAATAGCTTTATTTTTCATAAAATACAAAACGACGCAAAAACCGGACATCCTCGGAATTCGACGAAATTCGCACCGTAGCTAAATATCCACGCTACGCACACAACGGCGAAGCCGAAATTAACTTTCGACGAATAGAATTCGAGTTATACCCACCCAAAGCCAAAACACAAGCATCGCCTGAGAGGCCACACCGGGTCACCCAAAATGACTCGGCTTGCTAGGGAGATCTTATCAATAGGCTACAAAATGGGCCACTCAGTTCTAAGGAGTTAAGACCACACTCCACAGATCACACAAGCCAAGAAAACGCATCGACGTAATGCCAAGCAAGAACTAAATAATCGTAGAAAAAACATGGGCGTTACAGTCACTCCCCCTAAAAGAAAGTTTCGTCCCGAAACTTTACGCACAACGCGTCAACTATAGAAGGAAAGGTAACAAGCCAAACATTACAAGAAGAAAACAAACCAATCTAATCAGGGAAACAGTTGAGGGTGAGCTTCCCTCATAGCCGACTCTAACTCCCAAGTCGCGCTTTCCAAACCCTGATTCTTCCATAGAACTTTGACCATCGGGATAGACTTCCTTCGCAGCACCCGATCTTGAGTATCCAAAATGCAGATCGGCACTTCAATAAAAGAGAGGTTAGGCTCCAACTGGGGCACAACATCCAAGACTTTCCCACTACTGCGCACACACTTCCACAATTGGCTTACATGAAATACGCTATGAACACCTGGGAAGTTTGCTGGCAATTCAACCCTATAAGCTGACACGCCAATCCGTTCAACAATCTTAAACGGGCCCACATACCTCTGGTCCAATTTCCATTTTTTACCGAACCTCTTAACACCAACCATCGGGGAAACCTTAAGGAACACAAGGTCCCCTACAGAAAACTCCAAGTCAGACTTACGCCGATTGACGTTCTTTTCATATCTCTCCTGAGCTATACGAAGCTTTTCTCGAATAAGCTTCACCGCGACTTCCATCTCATTGAGCGCATCCGGACCCAACAATGGTATCTCACCTGCCTCAGCCCAAAACAGGGGGGTTCTGCAGTGCCTCCCATATAAAGCTTCAAACAGAGCCATTTGCAAACTTTTTTGATAACTGTTATTGTATGCAAACTCCATAAGTCGCAATCGCTCATCCCACGCTCCACCGTGGTCTAGAATGTAGCATCTGATCATATCCTCAACTATCTGGTTCACTCGCTCCGTCTGCCCATTGTTCTATGGGTGGTAAGCAGTAGAGTACCTCAGATCTATACCCAAACCCTCCTGCAGACTCTGCCAAAAGCGAGAAGTAAACCGGGAGTCTCGATCAAAAATGATGCTAACAGACACACCGTGCAATCTGATGACCTCATTCAAGTACAACTCTGCTATCTTCTTCATCAGATAGACAATCTTATACGGCACAAAGTGAGAACACTTCGTCAGTCTATCCACTATGACCCAAACAGAATCAAATCCCCTTGGAGATTTTGGTAAGCCCGTGATGAAGTCCATAGAAATACTTTCCCACTTCCAAGTCGGGATCTCTAGTGGAGTCAACTTGCCACCAGGCCTTCCGTGATCGGCCTTCACACGCTTGCAAGTGTGGCACTCAGCAACAAATCAGGCTATATCACTCTTCATCCCATACCATCAGGCAATTTGCTTCAAATAACGATACATCTTTGTAGATCCCGGATGGTAGGCAACACTGGATCCATGAGCCTCTCTGCATACCATACCCCTGATGTCTCTGACAGTGGGGATGCAAAATCTGTCACGGTACTTCAAAGTACCCGCATCATCGATGGAAAAATCCGGCAACTCCTCTCTCTCAGTCCTGAGGTATAAGTGCAGAAGGTCCGGATCATCCTTCTGGTGCAACCTAGTAAGGGAAATCCAAGATGGCTCTGCCACTGCCAAACTACTCTGCATGCCACAGCATCCCACCGAGATATCCATAAGGAGGAACTCTTCCACTAAACGATTGGAGGAGAGATTAAAGATCTTCCCCGTCTTCCGGCTCAGGGCGTCGACCACTACATTGGCCTTGCCTGAATGATACTGGATCTCTACGTCATAATCGGCCACATACTCTTGCCTCCGCCGCTGGCACAGATTCAACTCCTTTTGCGTGAACACGTACTTCAAGCTCTTGTGATCAGTGAATATCTTGCACTGAGCCCCATAAAGTTGATGCCTCCATAGCTTCAACGCATAAATTACCACTACAAACTCAAGGTCATGCGTAGGGTAATTTATCTCGTGAGTCTTTAATTGCCTTGACCCATACACAATCACTTTTCCAACCTGCATGAACACGCAACCCATACCAACATGCGAAGCATCCATGTTCACAACATACTCCACACCCTCAGTAGGTAGGGTCAGGACGGGAACAGAGCACAATCAGTTCTTTAGCTCCAGGAAGGCTTCTTCGCACTTCTCGCTCCAAACAAAGGCCGCATTCTTCTGAGTCAACCTGGTCAAAGGTGCAGCCAGGGTAGAGAAACCCTCCACGAACCTCCTATAGTAGCCGGCCAACCCTAGGAAGCTTCTGATCTCCTTGGACGTGCCCGTCCTGCTCCAATCCATCACTGCTGCGATCTTTTCTGGGTTGACTGAGATCCCATCCTTGTTCACCACGTGGCTCAGAAACGAGACCTGAGGCAACCAAAATTCGCACTTGCTCAACTTGGCGAATAACTTGTGATTCCTCAACTCCGATAGAACCAAGCGCAGATGTTGTTCATGCTCCTCAGCGCTGCGGGAATAGACCAACACATCATCGATGAAAACCATAACGAACTTGTCTAGGAAATCCTTGAACACCTGGTTCATCATATCCGTGAAAGCTGATGGTGCGTTGGTCAATCCAAATGACATCACCAAGAACTCAAAATGACCATTCCCAAAATTAATTAATAAGAGCGCAACTTAAATTTTATCGTATCTTAATAATGGATGAAACCCAAAGAAGCCTCCTATAACTTAAATGGAATTGAACATGCCTACGGAGAATGGAGATAGAACTAAACATGCCTCCTGAGAACAGAGATAGAACTGAACTTGCCTCCTATGAACTGAGATGGAACTGAAGCCTCTTGAATGAAGTGATTGGACT
The DNA here is from genome assembly GCA_039513925.1 of Platanthera zijinensis. NCBI lineage: Eukaryota > Viridiplantae > Streptophyta > Magnoliopsida > Asparagales > Orchidaceae > Platanthera > Platanthera zijinensis. The sequence continues at coordinate 133,618,849 of CM077084.1, forward strand.
ACTAACCATTTTCTTTATTTTTTATTCTAGTCTCGTACTGGTCCAGTTCATTTATTTATTTCATTTATGTACTTTCTTTTCAGTACTCCAGTCTCATACTGGTCCTGTATATTTACTTTTAGTTTAGTTCATTTCTTTTAAGCACTATTCCAGTCTCGTACTAGTACAGTTCCTTTTAGTGTTTAATTTCAGTTCAGTCCCACTCGAGTTTCATACTAGTCCTTTTTATTACAGAATTTCAATTCTGCATCTTGTACTAACAACAGCTTCTATTACCACACTCTTATTTTCTGCAATTTACTATTTTATGCATGGGTCCTGCTCTCATGGGCAGTTATTGGATAGGTTGAGCCTTAGTTGGGTATAATAGGAGTCGAGATGTTTCTCCAAAATTAGCCCCAAATAAAGTGCTCCCACGTACCTTGTTGAAAGTCGAGCCAAGTGTCGTTTGCCCGAATTATTTAAAGCATAGTAGGGCATGTCGTTGTACACCTGGTATACGCTATCAAAACTGTCTTTACTTGTTTGCTTGTAAATTGCTACGGTAAATTGTGGCAGGTCAGTTACTTCTGCAGACTATTCGTACCGATTCGGTAAGTTCGACGAATCAAGGAAATAAGGAGATGAGTACCACGGGTGTCCGACCGTTATGTTTTTCCCCATTGGGTTTCCTCCGCTAGTCGACCAAAATATTGAATCGCTGGATGTCGGCCACATCCAAGAGTACACAAGTTTGTACATTGGGGCCTGGGCTGTGCAATATGACTAGCCCCAAAAGTGGCAAGACTGGCCAATGTCACCGATGACCACATCAGTGAGGCCCACGGGGCATGCTACCCTGATTGAAAAGAAGCGGTCCATGCTCTGTCGATATAGAATATTTTGCATGGCTGTGAATGCCTGTGGTATGTGCACGGGTGTGAATGCATGCTCTGTGAATACAGGTTGTGAATACAGGTTGTGAATACCTGTTTTGGTTATACTCTTGTGGATCTTTAATTATAACTGATGTATATTGTTGCTACTATTCCAGTTATACTATATTTCACCTCCTTTTATGGTTGCTCTTAGTTTATACATGAAATGATGTAATAACTCGATCTTGCTTGGGCAATTTACTCTTGTTGGGTACATGAGCTCGTCCCCAGGATATGGATCCAGGGAGTAGATTTATTTCAACTTTTCTCTGTGACTAACATTTATTTTAATAACCATTCTTAGGAGATGGAGCACCTTAGTGACCAGCTGCTACAGGACGATACGCCAGCTGATAGGACTACCCGAGCAGAGACACCCCTATCATCTCCAAATTTTCAAGACATGAGTACTAGCGAGCAGGATTGAGAGAGTGAGGAGTTGTTAGTTGTAGTACTTTTATAAGCATACGGGCTTCACGTATAAACAATGGTTATGGCCTTTTGCGTTCTCTTTTAAATATATATTGTTATATATATTTGTTGTGCTTTTCTGTTAATGCTTCCATGAAACTCTGTGATGAGATGTGAATATTATTATTCAAGCCGAGCAAGGCGGCAAACTAGTGCTTAGTAGAGTTATACAACCCCTTATCCGGCGAGTGGGATCGATAGGAGCCAGACCGACCAAATCATGCAGTTCGAGTCCCAATCGAGTCAGAAGGGAGGCGTGAGCTCTACAACCTCGCCGACTCGCCCAAGTAGGGTCGAACAAGTGTGGTACGAGTGGATAAAGTGGGCTCGCACTCTCCCCTAGTTCTCGGTAATGGTAGGCGAGTGGGGCAAGTCAGCCCCGCACTCGCCCAGGGCAATGAGGAGGAGGCGAGTGCCAGCCCCATCAAGCATTCGCCTCCCAAGGCGAGTGGAGGTTTTACAAAGCCACTCGCCCAGTGATGTGTGTTGTATTTTTACCATTCCACCCCTGCTGGCCTACCCATATCCTTTCAAAATAGGGGAGTTACGATGTTGGCAAGCCAACTTGGACTGCATATAGCAGTTTAAAACACTCGAGGTGAGCTATTAGCAGACCAACTTCAAAAAACTATAAATAGACCCGAGGGGGTACCTCAGAAGGCATGATTACTTGTTCTCTTGTATTCTAGCGCTTTCTAAGGAATCCTTAGCTCAGCACTTGTCTAAGGAGGGAAAGCGCTCTAAGATCTTCCGGGTGTGTGGTGGGACCTCTATGTTGGAGCCTTGGGTCAGTTCTTGTTCTAAGTCTTTGGTCCTTTAAGCTTACTAGGGATAAGTAAGTGAGCGGTCACCCCTTTTCCAAGGGTTTGAACTCCACAAAAGCCGAATTTTGGTGTCAATATTTTGGTGTGGTGAGCGTGGAGAGTGATCAGTATAGAAAACCCATCGCAGGCTGAATGGCTGGTGGTGAAGGACAAGGATCTGATAGGACTGACTCGCTAGCACCCCCACCTCTCGCCACCCTTGGGATGTTCGAGGATTTCAGGCAGGAGGTGCGGAATCTCATCATGTTTGCACTCGGAACTCGTGTCGAGTGCTCGACATCGGCCACCCCAGTTGTCGCAGCACCAGCCCTAGGAGAGAACGTCCCTGCGAGGCAACCTGGGAAGGAAGTAGAGGATGGAGGCAGCGAGCGGGATCTACCGGGGCGAGTTTTGTTCCCCAGGTCGGTGAGTGCGGGTCGGATCGGCGAGGTGGAGGTGCTAGATCGCCTGACTTGCCTAATAGTAGAGGGCAGTACCTTCAGTGAGTTGGTCTCATCCACACCAGTTCTAGAGGATTTTCATGATCCGGAGATGTCCTATTACACCAGGAGGGACGACCCAGTTCAACACATCCAATGGTTTGATGATGTGGTTTTGATAAGGCAGATGTCGGATGCCTTCAAGTGCCGGCTATTTGCCTTCACCCTCAAGTACAAGGCGAGTGATTGGTTCCATAGGTTCCGGCCAGCTCTATCTATTGTTTCAAGGACCTGTGCTAGGGGTTTATGTTGAGGTTCACCAGTTCCAAGAAAAGTAAGAAGGAGTCTGAGTCCTTGTTCCTCATCAAGCATGGTTTGAATGAGACTCTGGGGAACTATATAGACCGGTTATAAGAGGAGGTCCTCCAACTGCAGGACATGCCAGGGCATACCCTTATGATGGCCTTCACCCTGGGGCTACAACAGGGTTTCTTCGATATAGAGCTGAAGAGGGTGCCTTACGTGTCCTTTGAGGAGCTAATGGAGAGGGAAACTAGGGAAGTCGACGGGGAGGCATCGAACCCGAGTTCGTGAGGAAGTTGGCCCGGTGGGCCGCAGAGGAGGAGGAGCCGAGAGGTAACAGGGTTCCTGGAAGTATGGAGGGTCGAGCTTAGGTAAAGGGAGTAGTGGAAGCAGTAGCCAAGGTGGGCCGCCAGGAGCCGAATAATCGGCTAGGCTGGAGGCAGCAGGAGTGGCAGGATCAAGGCCAATGAAAAGGTTTCCACGGAGGAGATAAACACCAAGGGGGGCAAGGACAGTTTAACTGTAAGAGCCCTCCCCTTAGAAGGAGGTTCCCAGTCTTATGCCCAGAACCACCGCCTTACGGTGACACTAACTCACAGGTTAGTAAACACCGCAAGATGTCGATCCTTCCGGCTAGTACGATCATATAACCTGTTCGGCCAATAGAGAAATAGAAGTATAAAAGCAGTGTATAAAACAGCTAGTCCACAAGTCACATCACTATCATCTATAATGAAAATGAAAGTACAATAGAGTCCAGAATGAGTACATCGAAAGAGAAAAAGGGTTTATGCCCTATACATGATATCAAATCTCTCTCTCTCAAAATAACCACAAAGCGGAAGCTAAATTATCATTAGTAAACTCGTCCTACCTAACGACGGACTGTAGTAGTAGTAGTAGTAAGTGGTGGTAGTATCAGCTCCTCGCATCCTGCCGGTCGTGCTGGCGCTCCATCTCCTCAAGCTACTAAAATTATTTGGTCACAACCGACCGTTAGTCATAAAGACTAAGCCATTTCCTCCACACCTCCCCCCGCAACTCCTAGGTACCGAGCGGGAGGACGAAGCGGAGGACAATAAGGGGTATAAAAGAAACAGGTGACAGTAGGGCTATACTACCAAGTATATATAGTATCAATCAATTTCTATTCTAGCAGTTCTATGTATATAGCACATGTAAGATATGAAGAACTTTACTGAAAGTAAGTAAGGTGTTGTAAGTAAACAAGGTACTGTAAGAAAAACAGAGTAAGGAACGATAAGTAGAATATGCTACTAATAACTACCATCACAGAAGTACCTTAACTTATATGAATGCCCATACAAACTTAAAAGTTAAGGTTTCCAAAAATAACTTATTATATAAAAAAGCCCATACTAATTTATATGATAAGGATCTATGGTGCGTATGACCTAGTTATGAATGTAAGTTATGCATGCGTTTTATGATTCATACAAGTGCAACTCACACACATGACTCTGTGATTACAGACCTTTATTTTCCACTTTTTTGAGCTAGCATCCCTCTCTGGTACCACCGTTGTGGCTACGACAGCAGCGGAACGGGCGCTTCCACTTCCTAGGCGGGTATACACACTACTAAGTCCAGACCCTTCGTATGTCTCTGTATACGTCCTAGGTGTACTCTAGAGTCTCTGCGTACTAATGTTGGCCAACAACAAGACTTTCTTGGTCGGGTGTGCATTTTCGGGGATTGTCCTCCGGACCGCAGTATAAACAACCTACTCGCCCCTCAAACCTTCACACCTCACCAGAATCACCGTACTGCCATCGGTGTGACGATTGGCCCAGTACTGCATGACCCGCCACTAGTTTTGTTTCTATGCACATGCAAGGTATCTCAACCCGAGCCTCCAGCTCGTAGGACTAAACCCGTCCTGATGTCACTCTCGACATCCATCTCGTAGTACTAACTATCCTGAAACCCTCCAACCCTTTACGGGTGAGATTGCACATCAATACCTTAGTTCTGAATCCCTCTAACCCTTCATGGGTGAGAATGTTACCATGTTCTCTTAGCCTATTAAATTACTCTTGTCTTATGTTTGTTATACCTAGCAATTTAGGGTTAATTTCAGGACTGCCCAGGGTATACCCAATGAAGGGGTCTCGGGGACACTAGGAATAAGATGGGATTGAAAGCCCAAAGTTCCCTTTTGCAAGGACATTTACTTTTAATAATGTCTACCCATTATCCATACCAAACTCTCGTTGTTACTCTGGAACAAACCTAATAACTTAGGATGTTATTAGGAGAGCGGCGGTCTTCCGCCGATCTCTGTTCTAGCTACTATCCTTGGGATTTTGCACTCTACCACTCATTATCAAGAAGTGTCCTATTATACACCAACTAGGGTTTATCTTCCCAAAATAGATCACATCTCAACTGTCAACTTTATCCCCTGTGGGTCCTAGTATTATATGCTATTTATGTTAAGCGCAATCCATGACCTAATGTTAACCCGTATGGTGTGACTTCCAAATCTTGGGTCATATGCCTCTAATTATTTATCATGGGTTGGTATGGTATATGATGTTGACCATTCAAGACTCTACTATTTTTCTAAGTAATTAATGGTCTAAATTAATTCTTGAATTGTGTGACCTAGGTCACTTTGCACATGATGTACTGCATTTAATGGTTCAACCTACCTAAGGAATTTACTAAGTGTTCCATGAGGTTAAATATCACTGACTATCAGGTTTCATAATTTTTCCTTGCAAATTTCTATTTCATTCCCATTTAATATTAAAATCCCAATTTGACCACTTTCTAAATAAAGTACATCAACTTCACAATCAAAAATTCTAAGAAAATTATTGAGGATCCATGTTGATATAATAAAGCTAAATACATAATTACAAAATCCTAAACAGTGATTTGACGGAACATATATCCATATGAACAATATTACCAAAATGCCATTATTAGGGTTTTCAGCATATAGAGACATCCAAAAATTCTCAAATAATTTAACAGGAATTTAATCATAGAAATAAACTACTATAAATTTTTCCATAATATTTAAACAGTAATTTCCCTTATTTTTAATTAATTTCCATAATGGGAAAAATGGTAAATTTTACTTCAATCCAAGTCACCATTATTTAACAGTCCCATAAATTTTTACAAAGGTGAACTATGTCCTACTAAAGCTTGTGACAAAATTTTAGAATTTAATAAATTCATTTTCACTAGTTTCAAATTTATTTCCTAACTAGGCATATTTTCTAATAATTCCAAATAATGGGATTCTTGATCCCAAAAATCCCAAACTTACGATGGGAGGTGTATTTCATCTCTATAAGCCTCTGGCCAGAATTTTTTATGGACATGCATTTTGTCAAAAGGGCTAATTCCTCCTTTTTGCATTTGGCACAATTATTTACAAATCTACCCTCAACATGCATGTTGGTTTTCCCCAAAATGTAAAGGTCCAAATGATCTGAAATTTCTACCATGGCCTTATAGTGACCCTAAGATCATGCCACCAAAATTTGGGGACATTTGGAGTTGTAGATCTCCAAAAATTCAATTTATTTAAGGAATGAAATTTCTCCAAAAACTATGGAAAACATATCCCAAAAATTCCCAATTTTGGTCATTATCTAAGTATGACCTAGTCACATGCATGACCAAAATCTCAGGTCATGTGGACTTAGGGTTTGGTTGGGCACTCATTTAAAGTTCTACTCTAGCCTAGGACCAGTCTTGGTAGAATGGCCCTACAGGGAGTTCTACTATACCAAATCCTGACTTTAGGGTATCAAATGAAAGTTAAGACATAGATCTAAAATTGTTATGTTGGTGACCAGTTCTGAAATTTCCTCTAAGGGTCCTATATTTAACATGCAAGGTTCTGTATAAAATATGATAGAAAAATAAATGAAATTAATATAATCACTATAGTTTAATAAGATCAAAATAGTCGGCATCCATGCTTCTTCTCCAACCAGCCAACGCTCCAGATTCCATCGACCTGGGCCGCCTTGATTTGGCTTTTCCTAGCCATCCGGCCACCTCCATGGCCTGTCACTACCACAACCACCTCCATTGAGGTGAGGGCTAACGTTTGGCGGTGACTTGGCCGCCGGAGGCGGCGGTTTTCGGCGAACCCGAGCACCTCTATAGATTCGAAATTTCATGTTTTTCTCCCATAGAATCTGGCTCGATTGAGCCATATGTCTCTCCTATTTGATCTAGAAAGCTAGCACGGGGTGAGGTGAGGTGAAACGAACCTTAATCGGAGCCCGACGGCGGCGACGGCGGATGGCCATAGAATTTCTTCTCTCCGGTGAGGTTGCTCCAAGCTCCGATTCTCCATGGTTTGCCTCATTCCAGAACTTGATTTCCACTCCACTCGACCATTTGAAGCTGATGGTGAGGTCAAATTGAGCTGATATTGATTGTATAGTGAGTTGCCATTAAGGTGATTTCCGCCTCTACATTGGATGCTCCTCCTAGATGCCATATGGCATGGAGCTTGCTGGAAATGGATGGTAAAGTCTCGTGGAGCTTAGAAATAAGCTTGGGATGGGAGGAGGAGGGCTGCATGGCCTCCATCCCCTCATTTCCTCCTTTCTCTCTCTTCCTTTTCACCAAAGTTCCAAAACTACCCTCATGCATGTACGCTCTCTCCTATTTCAGATGGGTGGGGGCTATTAATGATCATTTGGGTTCGTCATGGGCCTTGGCTCATGGGCTTTGCCCATTGGGAATGGGCTTGACCTTCATTTTTCTTCATTTAAGCCATCTGTTGACTTGTTGACTTTTAAGGTTGACTTGGTCAACTCGATGAGTGGGTTGGCCCCACTTATGAAGTATGGACCCTATGGCACCACCCAACTTGGGTTGGGCCATGGTGGTGCCCCACTTGGGCTAATTTGGCCTTTAGGTGTGGGTTTGACCAATTTAGGCTTTAGGGTTGACTTGGGTCAACTTGGGTCAATAGGTGACCCAATGATGTGTCTTTGGGTCACTTAGATTGCTTTTAGGATTAGGAGCATAGTGGTGGGGCCAATGTGTAGCTAAGATTCCAATTTGGGCTAGTTTGACTTGAGTTGACTTCAGCCTTATAGTGGGCCCTATGTGAATCCACCCTAACTCCATGGGTCAAACCAAGCCTAAACCCATTCACCCACCACATGTACTAACCTAATCTAAGTTAAGGGGTCTAGTAGGAAATGAGATGTTGCAAATCCCTATAAACAAAAAAAAAATTTTGTCCCCGAAATTCAGGTTCGGTTCTATGGGGTTCTACGTATAAGGAGTTAAGAACTTCTCAAACATAATCAAAATATACCTGAGGCAAAATTCTCTGGGTACCGTTCACGCATCAGATCCATCAGCTCCCAGGTGTGTTCCTCCCATCCGTGGTTGGATCACAATACCTTTACCATGGGAACCTTCCTCTTCCGCAGCACTCGAACCAATGTATCATCGACCAGGACCGACTCTAAACGAACCGATCGATCAGTCGCTATTGGGCCTATTATAAAAATAATGTGTTGCTCCGGACATAATAAGGCTCTCTGAAGCGAAGAGGCGTGGAAGATGTTGTGCAAGGTCCCTAACTCTAGCGGCAGCTCCAACCTATAAGCCAAAGGACTGATCTGCTCAAGGATCAAGTATGGTCCCATAAATCGAGGGCTGAGGTTTTTGTGCCTCTGCACTCGAGAGACACCATGCACCAGACGCATCTTCAAGAATACTCTGTCTCTCACCTGGAACTCCACCTTCCGATGCCTCGCATCGTAGTACTTGGTCTGCCTACTCTTGGTCTGCAGCATATGATCCCTAATCAGTCGTATCTGAGCATCCGTATCCTCTATATATTCCGATCCAAGTTCCCTGGGGTCCTCATCTTGGGCCCAAGATTGTGGTGTTCAACACTTCCTACCCTATAGTCCTCGTATTTGTTGTTATAAGAAACTCTATCAGAGGTAACAGTCCCCTTCCAAATGTACTTTCATTATATTTTGGGAAACTCATAATTCAAATTATGTGGACATATTTCCAAGTCCTCCGACATATTACAATCAAAATAAACCTTAATCACACATTGGATTGTAGTCCTTTACGACCAATAATCATCAAGTACATGAAAATCAATAATCTTATATGTAGAATTACGCACACAAATCTTAGATTCCTTTTCTAGAATCGCCTCATGTCTTATAGCTTATACCCCATCGAATCTTCAAATATATGTTATCATAGTTTTATTTATGACGAAGATCATACTTATGTATGCATGTAGAAATCCTTTCTATTCTTGTACGTATAGCTTATTACCTACCACCCAACATGAATTTATAATCACTAACAAAAATTTTTTCATACTCATGAGACTAGCACTACTATATATTGTAATTAACAGACTTCCAAGATTATGATGTGATGAAGAGATCATCATTTTGTTTCTTCCAGTTCCATGACTTTTTAGACCACTACATAAATAGTAATACATAATTCATAGAGTGTTCACCTTTCAAGCGTACATCAAGCGATCATTATTGATATTGATGTTCATACAAATGACTCCCAATCGCTTTTCACATATAGTCTAATTCATAAATTTATAAACGTTTCTTTTCAAAAAAATAGCGAGGTCTGACACAAATCGATTTCAACATAAAGAGAATCTTATTAGGCACTAATTACTTCTCGTGTGATTTCACCGTATACACCTTTGATAGTCAAGATGTATATCTCATTGTCGTGAATCATCCTAACAGTGATTATAATGTTATCAATGTATGTATCCCAGTTATTGACGCTATCATAATCAAGGGGTCATATATATGTGTATAACTTTAATTAATCACTCACACCATTTCAATTTGCTGAGTCGTTACATTTTTCAATGTCATGTCATAACAAATTAATCTTTGTGTCATAACGTTAACTTATTTCATTTCTTAAATTTCCAATATAATGACTTTTCGCTTACTTGAGTCATTTAAAAGTTATAATTCACAATTATGATCTAGTGACTTGGCTATATCAGGTAAGCGTGGATAGTAATGATATTTCATCATTGTGTTTAATTATCCAAATCTCAATCCTTTTTGGATCAAACAAGGTTGTATTAAATCATGCCAACCATAGTAAACTTAATTATTATATTCTAAATGCACGAAGTTGTCTTATCAAGATTTATAATTATATCTTAAATTATCACCCAAAGTATAAGGGTAAATAAACAATTCAAATTTGAAAAGGATTGATTCTTTGAGAGAACACACCATCTGTAAATCATCATCGAACACTTTTGTTTTGGCCCTTATGATCATCAGAAACAGAACCAAAGGATCATACCTACAATTGACGTCTTCCAAATCAGTATGGTTTTTCACTTGATTTTAAATTTCTTGTGTCGTTATAACCCCAATGTCTTAAAAAAAATTATTCAAACATTTTGAATTCTCACTTTATGGGCTCTAATCATATAACATTTAAAATCTACAATCACTCCTTCATATTATCATGATGTTACCCTATCCCAATCTGTATGTTTCTGACCTAATGACTTGGGTATATCAGGTAGGCGTGGATAACATTGATCAATCATCGTGTTTACTTCTCACAATTGTACGCATTTAACATGTTATAGTCATAGTCACTTTCCTAAGAGCCCTAACTATGCAAAATTTCCAATTATCCTTCTGACTTTTACTGAATTCTCAATTCATATTGGCTCTCTCTTGCGATATATATTAGTTCATTAATTAAATCCTTAACCGACAATATATTAATTAATCATGTGTTACATCGATTGGGTTAAGGTGTTAGAGCATCTAGGAACATTCTTTGTTGAGGTAGCATGCTCCATTAGTTATACATGGAGTCTTCGTGTCATCGAAACTACTTTGATTTTAGTTTTTCAAAAAGCCCGATCGATGTTCAAATTCTTGTGGATTGTACACAACTTGTTTTGTTCCTGCATCAATGAAATTACGATCTCTCTCTAAGTTGTGCCAAGTAATCATCTTGTTTACAAGCTCGCAAAAGTTTCTAACATCTCATAGCAACTTTCCTTGTTCTAGGGTTGTAATATATCGAAGCGGGCAACCCTCTACGTATATCCTAAACTTCGAGGGATGGTTGATCATCTTACCAATTATTCGTACATAAGTCTCGATTTTCATATGGTTAATGTTCAAATACCAATTCCCCAAGATCACTATGTCGGCGACACGACGTTTATAAAAACAGGGTCTAGAAAAATCCAAGTCGTTATCAATTTAGTTCAATAAACAAAAGGATAAGCCCACATACCTTTTGGGCTCAATTCCCTTAATATCTAGTGCATTCCTCTTATATGTGCACTCAATCTTTAGATTTAATAATCTTAGACCCGGATTTCCACCTTAATTGATTTGTTATATACCTTAGTCCTTCAAGGTTACTATACGACAAACTTTTCAAGATCAACATGTGACCCAACCAAAAACGGGTCTCTTCTGAGACTTGAATTCTTTTTTGACCATTGGTATTAGCCACTATGGTTGTCTCAACGTAATCAAGTCATCAGTACGAGGCTTAAGTTTATGAGTAACCTACTATTCCACTAATATGCTATATGCACCAAATCTCCTTGAGGTGGTCCTATCAGTTTGGGTAAGAATTGATAATATCACTCAATAGGTGGAGTAGTGACATCGAAGTTTAAGTCTTTAGTAGTGACTCTTGCATTAAATTCTTTCCTTAGTTACTTTGGGTATCCTCATACCTTAACAAATCTATATTTGAGGTCAATTTTAGGCTAAGATATGCCACAAAATCCTCTTGGTAAGTCAAACTAAAGTGGTGTCCTAATTGGGTTAGCCTAACTCATTGTTTAAATGGACTACTTTATGTGACTTTTTACACATTGGCACACCATTGCTTCCGCTGCATAGTTTGTCTGTAAACTAATGCTCGAGCGGGGTGAACCAGTGTTGTGGACTTCTTCTCTTATGATCGTTTGTTCCTCAGATACCATTATGTAAGACCCCTCCCCTTACCATGGAGGTTCCCAGTCTTATGCCCAAAACCACCGCCTTACGGTGACACTAACTCACATGTTAGTCGATACAGCAAGACGTCGATCCTGCCTGCTAGTACGATCATATAACCTATTCGGCTAATATAGAAATAGAAGTATAAAAGCAGTGTATAAAACAACTAGTTTACAATTCATAGCACTATCATCTATAATGAAAATTAAAGTACAATAGAGTCCAGAATGAGTACATCGAAAGAGAAAAAGGGCTTATGCCTTATACATGATATCAAATCTCTCTCTCTCAAAATGACAACAAAGCGGAAGCTAAACTATCATCAGTAAACTCATCCCACCTAACGACGGACTGTAGTAGTAGTAGTAGTAAGTGGTGGTAGTATCAGCTCCGTGCGTCCTGCCGGTTGTGCTAACGCTCCATCTTCTCAAGATCCTAAAATTATTTGGTCACAACCGACCGTTACGCATAAAGACTAAGCCGTTTCCTCCACACCTCGCCCCCATAAATCCTAGGTATCGAGCGGGAGGATGAGGCAGAGGACAACAAGGGGTATAAAAGAAGCAGGTGACAGTGGGGCTATACTACCAAGTATATATATATAGTATTAATCTATTTCTATTCTAGCAGTTCTATGTATATAACACATGTAAGGTATGAAGAACTGTACTGAAAGTAAGTAAGGTATTGTAAGTAAACAAGGTACTGTAAGAAAAACAGAGTAAAGAATGGCAAGTAGAATATGCTACTACTAAACTACCATCACAGAAGTACCTTAACTTATATGAATGCCCATACAAACTTATAAGTTAAGGTTTCCAAATATAACTTATCATATAAAAGATCTCATACTAATTTATATGATAAGGATCTATGGTGTGTATGACCTAGTTATGAATGTATGTTATGCATGCGTTTTATGATTCATACATGTGAAACTCACACACATGACTCTGTGATCACAGACCTTTAGTTTCCACTTTTTGAAGCTAGCATCACTCTCTGGTTCCACCATTTTGGCTATGGCAGCAGCAGAACAGGCGCTTCCGCTTCCTAGGCGGGTATACACACTACCAAGCCAAGACCCTTTGTATGCCTCTGTACATGTCCTAGGTGCACTCTAGTGTCTCTATGTTCTAATGCTAGACAACTGCCAGACTTTCTTGGTCGGGTGTGCATTTTTGGGTATTGTCCTCCGGACCGCAGTATAAACAACCTACTGGCACCTCAAACCTTCACACCTCACAAGAATCACCGTACTGCCATCGGTGTGATGATTGGCCCAGTACCTCATGACCCGCCACTAGTTTTGTTTCTATGCACATGCAAGGTATCTCAACCCGAGCCTCAAGCTCGCAGGACCAAACCCGTCCTGATATCACTCTCGAGCATCCAGCTCGTAGGACTAACTGTCATGAAACCCTCCAACCCTTCACGGGTGAGATTGTATATCAATACATTAGTTCTGAATCCCTCCAACCCTTCATGGGTGAGAATGTTACCATGTTCTCTTAGCCTATTAGATTACTTTTGTCTAATGTTTGTTATACTTAACAATTTTGGGTTAATTACAGGACTGCCCAGGGGATGCCCAATGAAGGGGTCTCGGGGACACTAGGAACCAAGATGGGATTGAAAGCCCTAAGTTCCTTTTTGCAAGGATATTTACTTTTATTAATGTCTAGCCATGATCCATACCAAACTCTCGTTGTTACTCTGGAACAAACCTAATAACTTAGGATGTTATTGGGAGAGCGACGGTCTTCCGCCGATCTCCGTTCTAGCTACTATCCTTGGGATTTTGCACTCTACCACTCATTATCAAGAAGTGACATATTGGACACCAACCTGGGTTTATCTTTCCAACATTGATCCCATCTCAACCGTCAACCTTATCCCCTATGGGTCCTAGTATTATATGTTATTTCTGCTAAGCGCAACTCATGACCTAATGTTAACCCGTATGGTGTGACTTCTATATCTTTGGGTCATATGCCCCTAATTATTTATCATGGGTTGGTATGGTGTATGATGTTGACCATTCAAGACTCTACCATTTTTCTAAGTAATTAAGGGTCTAAATTAATTCTTGAATTGTGTGACCTAGGTCACTTTGCACATGATGTACTGCATTTAATGGTTCAACCTACCTAAGGAGTTTACTAGGTGTTCCATGAGGTTAAATATCATTGCCTATTGGGTTTCATAATTTTCCCATGCAAATTTCTATTTCATTCCCATTTAATATTAAAATCCTAATTTGACCACTTTCCAAATAAAGTACATCAACTTCACAACAAAAAATTCTAAGAAAATTAGTGAGGATCCATGTTGATATAATAAAGCTAAATTCAAAATTTCAAAATCCTAAACAGTGATTTGACCTAACATATATCCATATGAACAATATTACCAAAATGCCATTATTAGGGTTTTTAGCATATAGAGACATCCAAAAATTATCAAATAATTTAACAGGAATTTAATCACATAAATAAACTAATGTAAATTTTTCCATAATATTTAAACAGTAATTTCCCTTATTTTGAATTAATTTCCATAATGGGCAAAATGGTAAATTCTACTTAAATCCAAGTCAACATTATTTAATAGTCCATAAATTTTGCTAGAGGTGAACTATGTCCTACTAAAGCTTGTGACAAAATTTCAGAATTTAATAAATTCATTTGCCCTGGTTTCAAATTTATTTTCTAACTAGGCATATTTTCCAATAATTCCAAATAATGGGATTCTTGATCCCAAAAATCCCAACCTTACTTTGGGAGGTGTATTTCATATCTATAGGCCTTTGGCCAAAATTTTATGGACATGCATTATGCCAAAAGTGCTAATTCCCCATTTTTGCATTTGACACAATTATTTACAAATCTACCCTCAAAATGCTTGTTGGTTTTCCCCAACAAGCAAAGGTCTAAATGATCTGAAATTTCTACCATGGCCTTATATTGACCCTAAGATCATGTCACAAAAATTTAGGGGGATTTGGAGTTGTAGATCTCCAAAAATTACATTTATTTAAGAAATGATATTACTCCAAAAACTATGGATAAACATATCCCAAAAATTCCCATTTTTAGTCATTACCTAAGTATGACCTAGTCACATGCATGACCAAAATCTCAGTTCATGTGGACTTAGAGTTTAGCTTGGGCACTCATTTAAAGATCTGCCCTAGCCTAGGACCAGTCTTGGTAGAATGGCCCTACGGGGAGTTCTACTATACCAAATCTTGACTTTAGGGTGTCAAAACAAATTTAAGACATAGATTTACAATTGTTATGTTGGTGACCAGTTCTAAAATTGCCTTTATGGGGACTATATTTAATATGCAACGCGTTGGTCACTCGGAAGGCGAGTCTCCACACTATGTACCGCCAGAATGTTGCCTCAACATTCCTAACCCCACCCCTAGATGAGAATATCACCTTCTATAGGAAGGATATGTCGGATCCTTTCTACGACGCGTTGGTCATTCAAGCCATCATTGAAAATTTTACCATCTCCTGGATCCTCTTCGATAAACGGATCTCCTTCAACGTCATCTTCAAAAAGGACTTCAACGCGATTAAGTTTGAGGCCAAGAGAGTGCTTGCCTCGGACGGACATCTATTCGGGTTTTCTGGGGAATGGATGGAGGTGGAAGGAGGAGTGGGACTCCATGTTACTCTAGGGGGCTATCCAAGAACTGCAGTTTCGTCATTATGGATGCTCCTAGAAGTTACAATGCTATATTCGGACGTTCCCTCATCAGCATCTTCCATTGCGTACCCTCATCCTTCCACCAGTGCTTGAAGTTTAATTCTAAAGGCATTCAGGTCCGGGTCCGTAGAGACCTCAAGGTGGCAAGGGAGTGTTATGTCGCCGCCGTGAACACCATCTCCTGGTAGGAGTGAGCTGAAGAGATGGAGAGGAGGATGGATGAGGAGTCCAGGCAGGAGGCTGTGGAAGCAGTAGAGGGGATTAAGGTGGTGGAGGAAGAGGTTTGCGCCTAGGTGGGGCGTAGGAAGGATTTCTAGAGGAGTAAGTCGAGGTGATGGTCGTAGAAGAATCTGAGGAGGAGGTTCTTGTCCCAGGTGAGGGGGACGTTTGCGAGTGGGAAGAGCAGTCTCAGTGGGAGTGTTGGGTACATTGGAAAATGTGTACCTGATTTGGAGATGCCTCACTTAGCTCAATGGTAAACATCAAGGTGTATTTGATGTTATTTTGAGTTTACATGTGCAGGTTAAGTATTGGCTAAAATGCAGGAAAAAGTTTCTAAGTCCATGTGTCGACACCAGAGGAAGCTGTGTCAACACTTCAACAAGTTTTTGTCGACACTTGGAAAAGGCTGTGTCGACATACAGAATTGTTAGTCGACATCAACTGTGTCGACACCAGGAGGCAGTGTCGACACACAGAAGCATAGTCGACATCAACTGTGTCAACACCAGGAGGCAGTGTTGACACACAAAAGTATTAGTCGACATCAACTGTGTCCACACCAGGAAGCTGTGTCGACACACAGAAGCAGTGTCGACACACAGAATTCTTAGTCTACATCAACTTTGTCGACACACAGGACTTTTGTCGACACTCAGCAGAGTTTCAACAATTCTGAGTGCTGTGTAGTGAAGAAGTGTCTATGTGGACACAAAGAGGCAGTGTCGACACATTCTACAGATGCAGTGCCAAAGCATCTATGTCGACACCACCAAAGTCTGTTTCGACACTTAAGTCACTTGTGTCGACACATATTGACAATTTGTCTCGACACATAATGACAGTCAGTCTCGATGCTTTGCTGACAAAGACAAAGGTTCAAGAACTGACTGAAGACTTGACAGCTGTGCTTTCCAACAAGTTTACTGAAGCTATCAGACTTGTCAAAAGTTAGTTAGAAACCAGATCAGCCAGTTACCATGGATGAAGTCTATATATATGGATAGATTATGTCAAATCAGAGATGATGAACAACAACAATAGGCACAACTATTGAAGTATTGATAATTGATCAAAAAGTGCACGTCACACTGAAGAAGATTTTCGTGAGAAGATCTAAGGAGAATTCAAGCAAGAATTCTGAAGAAACTTCATAAGTTCTGAAGAGAGAGAGAGAGAGAGATCTTCAGCTGTTGAAGTAAAGGAGGAGACATCTATAAGTCTCCTAAGAAGCAGATCTTGAACCAATCTGCTAAGAAGAATTCAGATTTATTTCTGATTCTTAGAAGGAAGCTGGCAGTCAGTCAACTTCAAAGGAGATCAACCCTACTGAGTTCAGATTCAAGAAGCTTTGAAGAAAGCTAAGAATAGGTTGATTTCAGCCATCAGTCTCATCAAGAATCCTCTTATCCTTTCTCTCTCAACAAGGGTAAGAGTCCATCAAAAATACTTATCAAATTCTGTAGGATCTTTTCAAAGATCTGAGTTGTAAGCCTGTGTTATAAAAGCTGAGTGTAGGAGATTTAGATCTCTTAGTAGTAAGGCTTTTTGAGACTGAGTGTAGGAGAATTAGTTCTCTGAGTTGTAGGCCTTGGGGAAAGGCTGAGGTAGGGCTGTTAGCCTGAGTTGTAGGAATCTTATAGGGTTCTGAGTTGTAGGAACCTTTCAGGGTTCTGAGCTGTAAGATCTGTGGATCTGAGAAGAAGGAAGAAGTTAGGTCTAATCTAGCACACTCCTAGATAGGTGAAGGGGGAAAGTGGATGTACCCAGACCTTGGGGAACCACTATAAACCTGTGTGCAGTCTGTGATGTGTGTGTGATTGTGATTTCTATGTTATGATTGCTGTAGAATAGTTAGATTCCATTTTAAGATCTGAAAAATAATCTGCATTAAGTAAAAAAGGAAAAGAACCTATTCACCCCCCCTGTAGGTGTTTGGGTTATCTTGAAATTAATTCTATCAAGTGGTATCAGAGGGAGGTTGCTCAAAGAAGGACTTAACCGTTTGAGTTAGATCCCTAAGGCAGAATCAAGAATCAAGAAAATGGGTTCTGGAGAAAATCACAAGGAACTAGGTTCTATGAAATTACTCATCTATAGGAAGGAGATATTTGGAATATGGAAAGAAAGGGTTAGGTTGTTTATGTAGGCTTCTTACCCAAGGATCTATATTACAGTAAAATAAGGCCCTTATATTCCAATGAAGGCGTCTGTTCTAGATGCAAACCAGAGAACTCCCAAGGACTTTTCAGAGATGACTAAGGAAGAAATTATCCTAGCAACTATGGATAAAAAAGCCCAGAATATCATAGTAAGTGTCATAGATTATTCAACCTTGCAGAATTTGATTCACTGCAAGACCTCCAAGGAAATGTGGGACACTTTGATAGTCTACATGGAGGGTTCTGAAGAAGTTAGACAAGATAGAAAGTCTATGCTAAATCAGAAATATGAAAGTTTCAGACAAGGGAAGTCAGATAGCATATCTGAGTGCTATAAGAAGTCTTATAGAATAGTAAATGAGCTAATGTCTTATGGAAGGGTCTTTAGTACATATGAACTGAATGATAAATTCCTAAGATCCTTGACAAAGGATTGGGACACCAAGATTTGTGCCATTAGGGAAGTGGCCAAACTTGCAGATATTTCTCCTCCAACTTTATTTGGAAAGTTGCTGTCTTATGAAATGCAACTAATGACTAGAAAAGAGGAAGAAAGAAATGCAAAAGGGGAGCATAGAGAAAAGTCTGTGGCCTTCAAGGTTGAAGCCACTAGAAAGAATAGGAGGATGTCTCCATCTCCTCCTAGGAAAGTTGCTGAAATTACCTCAGATAATTCAGACAACCAAAATTCAGATAGCAGTGATTCATATACAGATTTTACTGCCTTTACAAGGCAGTTTTAGAGATTCTTGAAGAAGAAGCAGTGGAAATCTAGGCCCTCCACATCACAGCCAGTTGATGACTATTATAAAAAGAGAAAGTCATTTGGGAAGGACAGGAGCAGGTCTAAGTCTAGCAAATCTACAACATCAAAGATAGTTTGTTATTATTGTAATAGGCCTGGATATGTTGTGGCTGAGTGTCCAGACAAAAGAAAGGAGTCTGCTGATAAAAGAAAGACTCAACAAAAGAGCAAGAAGGAGAAATCCTTTGTTGCTAAGAAGGATAAAAGCTTGACAGACCAATCAACTTCAGAGTCTGAATCTGAAGTTGATGCATACATTGGTATTTATGCAGCTGAAGAAGAAGAAGAGTTTATGCAATTACTGAACTCTATCTATGAATAAGAAGACCATTAGTGTATGGGACTGATGGCTGTATCAGAAGAAGACAAGTGTCAGGATCAGCCTGGTCCTAGTAAGGTACAATGTATTTCTAGAAATTCAGATTGTAGTACTGGTATAGAGTCAGCTACATCTGCATCAAGTGATGTGGATGGGTCTGAATCTGAAGGTGATATTCATCAGCTGATAGATGAATATGGGGACTTGTTGCAGGCACTACAGAAAAGCAAAAACCTGGTCAAAACTCAGACTAAGGAAATTACAGATCTTAAGATGACTGCATCTGACTTAGAGAAAGAGTTGGATTAAAAATTGAATGAGATTGCCAAACTGAAAACTATATCTGTTATTCAGATGGGCACAATCACATACAAAAATGATCTAATCAAAAGTTTGGAAGGCAGACTTCAAAAGGAAAAAGATTTGGTGGCTATTTATTCCAAGCCAAAATCAATTTTACCCTTAATAGATGAGTTTGTGCCTCAAAAGGATAAGACTGGAATAGGATTTAAGGGTAATACCAGGGCTATCCAATTCAAGAGAAAGGGAAAAGCCTCAGTCCAGCCACTGAATTTTAAAGTCCCTATTGTTTTTAGAAAGGTACAAGTGCCTTCTAACAAGTATGACCTTGAGAATACTCATGGTTATAGTAAGACTGAAGTTCTGAATGACAAGGGTGGTTATGTCAATAAGGCAGCCCATGTTCTTAAGAAAACAGTGGGTGTGGCTGCAGCAGTACCAACACAATACAAAAGATTTGTCGTCAACCAGACTGTCAAGAATGTATCTAAAAATAGATACAACAATTATGAATGTTGGTGCTGTAGCAAGACAGGTCATTATGCCATAGATTGCTGGCACAACACTAGTGTCAGGAAGAACAACAGTCTACCTGTTAGAAGAGCTACTGGTAGATTTGTTAAGTATGAAACTAACTTGAACCAAGGACCCAAGACTTACTTGAGTTCTAAGGAGAGGTAATTCTTTATTGTAGGTGAGTCCAAGTCACCATACCCCTATATGGTACTTGGACAGTGGATGTTCCAAGCACATGACTAGAATAAAGAGATTGCTGAAGGAGTACTTGCCTATCATAAATGGGCCTAAAGTAATCTTTGGTGGCTCTGAAAAAGGAATCATCAAAGGGTTTGGTAATATTTCTAGTAACCAGATTACTATCACTCAAGTGGCCTATGTGAAGGGTTTGAAACACAAACTTATAAGCATAAGTCAGCTGAGTGATTTAGGATATGACATTTCATTTGTTAAGAATGGATTTCATATCAAAAGGTCAAATGATCAAAAGGTCATTTTGACAGGATACAGAAAAAGGAATGTGTACTGTCTTAATTTTGAGTGTGAGAACAAAGGTTCTCCTATTTGTCTTGTAGCTGATAAGAGATCCTCTAATTGTGTCAAATGGCACAAGAGGCTGGCCCATCTTAACTACAAAATAATTTGCCAACTCTTTAGCAAAGAGTTAGTGAGGAATGGTCCTCAAGTTAAGTGTATAAAGGAAGGGATATGTTCAGCTTGTCAAAAGGGCAAGCAGACAAAATCCTCCTTTCATAGCCTTGAAAACAAGGATTCAGTGAGGTGTCTATACCTCTTACATATGGATCTTTTTGGTCCTATGCCATTTCATAGTCTAGGTAGGAAGGTCTACACTTTTGTGGTGGTAGATGACTATTCTAGATATTCCTGGGTGTTCTTTCTGAGAAAAAAATCAGAAACCCCAAGTGTTTTACATAGTTTTGTCAAACAAATTTAGAATGAACTTGACAGTACAGTGGTCAAAATCAGAAGTGACCATGGCACTGAATTTCAATCTGAAAGTATGACAAGACTGTGTGAGAAATTTGGGATTTTTCAAGAGTTCTCACCTAGAACACCACAGCAAAATGGTATTGCTGAAAGGGAGAATAGAACATTGATTGAGGCTGGTAGAACTCTATTGAGTGACACTTTCTCTCCCAGAATATTTCTGGGCTGAGGCAATAAACACTGCATGTCATGTGATCAATAGGGCTTCTATCAGCAAGTGCCACAAAAAGACTCCCTATGAGATCATGAAAGGTAGAAAACCAAATTTATCCTATTTTAGAATCATTGGTTGCAAGTGCTATATCCTTACCAATGGCAAGTCTTATCTAACTAAGTTTGCTGCCAAATCCCAAGATGGGATATTTATTGGGTACAACAATAATAGTAAGGCTTATAGAGTCTACAACTTGATTACTTAAGTTATAGAAGTGTCTGTACATGTTGTCTTTGATGAAACAAGACTGATTAATAGTGAGTTGCTTTGTAGCTCATGCAGTTCTACAGGTATTAATGAGAAAATGGACAAGCTTACCATTACAGAAAAACAACTGAAGAGCAGGAAGTGGAAAATGGTGGCTACTATCCAGGGGGAGTACATGACTCTCTAGATGCTGAAGTACACCAAGAGGTGCAGCATTTTGAAGAGTTTGGAGGTGTTCAACCAGAAGATAGTCTACCTCCAGCTGTTAGACACTTAAAGGATCATCCAGCAAATCAGATATTTTGTGATCTAAGACATGGAGTGCAAACCAGAAGCAGGAACTTGAACACAGTGCTGTACTCAAGCTTTTTTATCTCAATTAGAGCCAAAGAAATTTGAATAAGCTATCCTATACCCACATTGGATTAATGTCATGCAAGAGGAGCTAAATCAGTTCAGAAGGTGCAAGGTCTGGGAGTTAGTTCCTAAACCAAAAGACCACAATATCATTGGAACAAAGTGGATCTTTAGGAACAAATTGGATGAGAGTGGAACTATTGTGAAAAACAAAGTAAGACTTGTTGCAAAAGGGTACATGCAGGAAGAGGGAATAAACTTTGATCAAACCTTTGCCCCAGTAGCAAGACTGGAAGACATTAGAATGTTCCTTTCCTATGCAGCATATCAAGGATTCAAGGTATTCCAAATGGATGTAAAATCAGCATTCCTGAATGGAAATCTAAAAGAAGAAGTCTATGTAGAGCAGCCTTCAGGTTTTGTAGATTCTCTTAAACCTGATTATGTTTATAGACTTAGGAAAGCTTTGTATGGGTTAAAGCAAGCCCCAAGGGCTTGGTATGAAACCCTGTCTACTTTCCTTATTGAGAACAAATTCTCAAGGGGGAAAATAGATAAAACTCTATTCCTAAGGGAATCCAAAGGTAAGATAATCTTAGTCCAGATTTATGTAGATGACATAATATTTGGGTCTACAGAAAACAACCTTTGCAAGAAGTTTGTTAAACTTATGCAAGGGAAGTTTGAAATGAGCAGTATGAGGGAACTTAAGTTCTTCTTGGGACTCCAAGTAAGACAGACTGATGATGGCTTGTCCATATCCCAGTCTAAGTTCACCAAGGAGTTAATTAAGAAATATAGTATGGAATCATCCTCCACCATGAGAACTCTTATGGGAACAAGTATGCCTATATACAAAGATGATGCAGGTAATCCTGTAGATGAGTCTTTGTATAGAGGAATAATTTGCTCTCTACTATATCTCACTGCTAGTATACCAGACATTATGTATGCAATATGTGTCTGTGCTAGGTACCAATCATTCGCTAAAGAATCTCATTACGCTGCAGTAAAAAGAATTTTGAGATACCTAAAGGGCACAACTAATCTAGGCCTTTGGTACCCTCGGAATGGAGATTTTCTACTAACAGGCTATTCAGATGCAGACTTTGCAGGTTGTAAAGAAGATAGGAAAAGCACTACAGGTACATGTCAATTTTTGGGAGCAAGATTGATATCTTGGAGGAGTAAGAAGCAGACTAGTGTGGTAATTTCCACAGCTGAGTCTGAATATATGGCAGCAGGAAGTTGCTATGCACAACTGTTATGGATTCAGCATCAGCTAAAAGACTATGATATTCAAGTAAGTAGAATATCCTTGCTTTGTGATTCTAAAAGTGTTATATCTATTGCTAATAATCCTGTTTCACATAGTAGGACTAAGCATATAGAAATAAGATACAATTTTCTTAGAGATCATGTAGAGAAAGAGGACATCTCATTAGAATTTGTTAAGACAGATTATCAAATTGCAGATGTATATACTAATTCTCTAGATGAAACTAAATTAAATAGATTTAAAATTGAATTAGGAATGTTGACCATATGTTAGATTAACATTAGTGGATAAGTAAAATTGTGTTGACACATTCAGTAATAAAGTGTCGACACAGAGGAGTTATGTAGACAATTTAGGGAAATTGTGTCGACACAGTGTCGAAGTGTCGACACCTAAGGGACAATGTGTCGACACATCCAGAATAGTGGTGTCGACACAACCAGAGTAATGGTGTCAACACTTCCAGAAATTGTGTCGACACTTGCAATAAGAGTAGACACAGAATTTTTGATGAACTACTAAGTATGTCCAGTGTCGACATATCATCAATTGGTGTCGACACATAGTAGTCAACGCCGTGGTCGAGACAATAGAAGTATGTGTCGACACTTTTCAACAATGTCGACACATTTTGACAGTTTTTGCCCTCCTTTTGACCTTCTTTGTTTAAAAGGGTATAAATAGGTCGAGAAAATATATTGTCGACACGCTCTCCAGATTTTCGAGACTAAACCCTTGTGTCGACAAACTCTCTTCTCTCAATTCAAGATTTCTCTCCATTCCAATGGCGCCAAAGATTGAAGATAACATTAACGAAGGCTACGAGCTGGAGCGCAATGCTTTTGATGATGCGGCGACAGAGATTAAAGGGGTCATTACCCTTGTTACTGATAATGGATTAGAGTTTCTTATATCTAAACCTACCAAGATCTGGAAGAAAGAAGTGTTTTAGTTCTATACTGCTGCAACAGTGGACTCCACTGGACTCAAGATTAAATCGTTAGTTCATGGAAATAGAGTGAAACTTACTCTGAAAAGTTTACGAAAGATTTTTCACCTTCCTATAATTCAGGATGAAGAAGAGGTCCCGGCCTCAAAGACAAGGGAGGCACTACAGTGGTGTGGATTGGATCAAACCATGAAGATTGGAGCAGCCATTAACAGAAAACGGATGAATCAACAAGGCAAATTTCTATCTGAAGTGGTAGGGAAGGTGATTTTGTGTAAACTAGGTGGACATGATAGGATCTCTGCCTATATGTTCAGTCTGATGACAAGGATAATATATAAGATTAACACAGATTAGTCTGCAGTTTTGTTTGAGAAGATAAAGGAAGGAATCAAAAAGTCTAATTTGGCTAGATTGCTGAGTTTATACCTGGCTGGAGCAATTCCAAAGGTAATGCATAAGATTCCAGGATCTAAAATAAATCATACGAGAAGGATGGACATCAGAATAATATCTAGATGGGATAGGGTCCTATCAAAG
This sequence comes from Platanthera zijinensis, assembly GCA_039513925.1. Taxonomy (NCBI): domain Eukaryota; kingdom Viridiplantae; phylum Streptophyta; class Magnoliopsida; order Asparagales; family Orchidaceae; genus Platanthera; species Platanthera zijinensis. The sequence goes on from CM077084.1 coordinate 133,643,404, forward strand.
GTCATACTTGATTTGGATAACCAAGAGACTGCAGCAAAATCACCAGTACATGACATTACTGAGCATGACCATGTGTAGGAGGACACAATAAGTGCATAGGTGTAGGGGGAGCCAGAAAGTGTACAAGTACATGACAATGTTGAGAATGCACAAGTGCATGTGTAGACAGTTACTGCACTGGTACAAGGGGAAGAGAGAATTCACTTGGCAAGTGAAATAGATTCACAAACTGATCTTAATACTTCTCGAGTTGCTGATGCTGCTGAGAAAGAACTATCACCTGGTCACACTCACCAGAAATTCACTCTGGAAGAGTTATTTCCTGAGATTGAGGGAGCAGCAGATAAGGAGGAGCATATCAGGGTTAAGGAGGAACAGAAGAGGTTTGAGGGAGAACAAGCTAATCTTGAGGGGGAGAAGATTGGGACTGAAAAAGATACACCCTCTACTCCACCAGAAAGGGTTGAGATAGCCAGTACTTCTGATTCAGTGAATGAAGAACTCAGGAATGAAAAGAAGAGAAAACTTAAGGTCTTTAAGAGAAGGAGCCAAAGTTATAAAAGGTCACTACAAACTACTCCTCCACAACCTGCTCTTGAGACTGATTACAATAAATTTTTGGTAGATTTACAAGTGAAATTAGATGAGGAGAGATTGTTTTTTGAAAAATATGTGGATGAAAGCCATAAGGCCCTCCAATTTGATCTAGCCCAAGATATAAAATCAATCAGATTTGAGGTAAATCAGAATAAGAAAGAGATGACAGATTGCTTCCACAAGGGGGCAATGCTGTAGTATTTTTAGCTAAGCAACAAGAAGAAGTAAAGAAACAGGTGGATGATATTGCTGTCAAACAAGGCTATGTCCTTGAAAATCAGATTAGAATTAATGACAATCTGACTGAATCTCACAATGAGATAGTCACTGAAGTATAGAAGACAGTTATAGCAATGACTGAAGCAAGGGCTACGGAGAAAGAGGAATTTGATCAGAAGCTACAAGAAGCCTTGGATTCTTTTAAGACAGCCATCACTACTTCTCAGAAAACAATTTCTGATCAGCTTCTAAAGTTAAAATCATTTTATAAAGATGGTGTCAATTTTCTTGATGGACAAATAAGATTTCAAAAAGATGACTTAAGGGATCATATTGTAAGAGAAGCCATAAAGGGGGAGAGAGTGTTAGTCTATAACACCCCTATCCGTCACATGGAATATAACAGTAGGTCCGGCCGGGGCCCGACGCCATATACTACGGACAGACCGGTTGGTTACGCGTTGAAACCATTCAACCAATTACACGTCCTACACAAGCACCTAGCTGAAGCATTAAAATTAAGTTGCAAGACGAAAGAACCCGGCCAAAGAGCATGAATGTCCACTACAATAACCCCCGTAGGAATGTTTCAATACACAGAAATAGAAATGGCCTTACGGCCTTACACAGTTTGCTTGACATATAAGTGTTTTCATACTTCGGCTCGCAGGCCGGCCACACATGATTACAAGGAAACACTCAAAATTAGGCCTTCGAGGGCCGGCTCAGCAACTTGGGCTTTAGCCCGCTATTTCCCGCTCAGCTCCGCAGCACCTGCAAGTCACAATCCACCGCCCGGTGGTAAACAAAAGCAACGGTCAGCTATGCTGACCAATTATAACGATCCCGCCCCCAAAATCGGGGCGGCGACGCTCTTTCGCTGCACTTTATTAGTACAAGCAATACAATAGTGTAAACACACTTCATCACAGGCGTAGGCTCGCACGGTCACACACCTCGTGCACACAGGGCACATTCACGGCGAACCGGCCAACGTCACGTCAATTCAAGCCATAGAAGTTCCTATTCCACCACCGCCCCTTGGACGGCCAATCATATGAGCATTTTGTCTTCATGGCCTTGGTCACGATAATCTAAGCCATAGACCGCCGAAGACTCTCATCCATGCCAATGGTCCCACCGAACGACATAGATCGGGTACGGTTCTGCCTGACCCGTGCTCATTCTGCAATGACAATTTAAGCCATATGCGCAGGTCAAGACTCACCGAGTCCCGTTTTCGCCATAACAATCACATAACCCGGTTATGTTCATGTTGGCTCCTCGACCATCGTGTTGGCAAAACTTTCTTTTGCCCAGTTTTCTGGGTGCACCTTGGAGTTAATCTCCAAGGCTCCCTGCTGCAATCTACCACGTAGAAAACCTGAAAAACGCCCAAACATCCGGAGTCTTCCCCGGTTCATATGCAATGCAACATCACCGATTCGGCTCTACTTGTCCGGATAGGCTTCACACACAATGCCTATGCCCGTTTTCACATACGGACTTTATACAAGGGGGACTTCACATATCTACCCCAAGGAACGCTCCAACTCTTCGCTCACTCGCGAGAGAGGGCTTCCAATGCAAAGGAAAATAGGGCTTCACATGCCCTAGGATGAGAAATCATTACCCTTGCGTTCTTCCGCGGCGCCATGAAAAATCTACGCGGTTAGAAAGCACTGCAACGACGTCGCCTTCGCGGATCTGGACTCGGATCGCGATTCGGAGCTCCGACGCTCCACCGGTGGCCGGATCTTGGTCTCCTCCTCCTCCTTGCTCTCCCTTCTCTCTAAAACTTAGAGAGAGATTCACTTGGATGAAATGAGGGATTCTAGCCCTAAATCCCGGCTAAAACCTCTCAGGAATAGCCCCCCACCGTTGGATCCAAAGCCAAGGAAAAAAACGGCCACGATTAGGCCTGAAATTACAAAATCTGGGCCGAACACGGGTTGCAACACGGCCGTGTGCATGGCTGTGTCACCCATTCGCCGTCTCGACCGACTCGATAACCAGCCCACGACATTCGACACGGCCTCTGACACACCCGTGTCGCATGCAACACGGCCGTATCACGAACTGTGTCACCCCCGTGTGCAACGACCAACATTCTTAACCCGAGAAGGATACGGCCTGTGACACGGCACCAGACACGCCCGTGTCACATGTAACACGCCCGTGTCTGTGCCCGTGTCATGGCCCGTGTGCACCACACTCGACGAGTGACTGACACGCCCTAGGACACGCCCGTGTCCCAGGCCGTGTTCAGCCTCTCGACGATCGTCGACCCCAAAATTGATGACCGCGCGGCCAACAATGAACCCGAGCACGACACACCCTCGGACACCCCCGTGTCCCAGGCTGTGTCACCCCAGCCAAAACACCTATTTGGCTCAAAATACCACCCATCACCCTATTGAGTTTCGGGGCATTACAACTCTCTCCCTCTTAAAAGAATTTCGCCCACGAAATTACTAAAGGAAAGAAAACGGAAAACTTTAAGCGGTACCTTAGTGGAATAACTACGGGTACTCCTCTAGCATAGTTTGCTCTGATTCCCAAGAGAGTTCCTCCCAACCGCAATTGTCCCACCAGACCTTGACCATCCGGATCTCCTTGTTACGGAGTCTCTTGACCTCAGAGTCTTCGATACGAACGGGCTTGACCCTAGTCGTCAACCCTTCGTCCACCGGCACTTGATCAACTGTGATCACCTGCGAAGGCTCTTGCACCGCCTTTCGCAATACAGAGATGTGGAACACATCGTGTAGCCCACTTAACTCCTCTGATAGCCTCAAACGGTATGCCGCTTCGCCGACTCGCTCTAGAACCTCAAAAGGTCCAAGGTATCTTGGGCTCAGCTTCTTCAAGCGTCTCACCCGCGAAACCCCCTTGAACAGCTTCACTTTCAAGTATACCAAATCGCCTACCGCGAACTCCACGTTCCGGTGCTTGGCATTGTAATAATTCGTCTGCCTTTCCTGAGCGATCAACAAGCGCTCCCAAATGATCCGCACCAACGAGATAGCACTCTCCACCTCCTGCTTCTTGTACAACCTTGCCTCACCTGTTTTTAACAAAGACAACAGCGTGCAACATTTTCTACCATATAGGGCCTCAAAGGGCGCCATTTGGATACTCGCCTTGTAGCTGTTGTTGTACGCGAACTCCACCAAATACAGGTGGTCCTCCCAATGCTTCCCGGAGTCTAGAACACACATACGTAGCATGTCCTCCATTGTTCTATTAACTCTCTCAGTCTGTCCATCCGTTTGCGGATGGAAGGCTGTGCTGAACTTCAACTTTGTCCCCAGCATCTGCTGCACTAACCTCCAATCATTTGACGTGAAACGCCCATCGCGATCACTCACAATGTTGTGAGGCACACCATGCAGTCTAACTATATTGTCCACATAAAGCTTCGCCAACTTCTCCATTGAGTCGTCCTTCCTATACGGAATGAAATGCGACACCTTAGTTAACCGATCTACGATCGCACAGATGGCGTCGTTCCCCTTCTGTGACCTTGGCAACCCATGCACAAAGTCCATAGATATGTCGTCGAACTTCCACTCCGGTATAGGCAAGGACTTCAAGAATCCTCCCGGCTTTTGGCACTCGGCCTTCACCAAGGCGCACGTTTGGCATTTAGCCACAAACAACGCTACATCTTTCTTAAGCCTCGGCCACCAAAACAGCTTCTTGAGGTCACGGTACATCTTTGTGCTCCCTGGGTGGATTGAGTACTTGGTATGATGAGCCTCGTACATCAACTCCGCCCGTAGGTTACCCCCGCTTGGGCCGCACAACTGATGGTCCTTCCTTAACAACCCATCTTCCATCGAGAACTGGAAATTTGACCCATCCAATGCTGCCTCCATAAGCTCCTTCATGGAGTCATCTAACTCCAATGCCTGCCGAACCCGGTCAGCCAGGTCATACTGAACCTCTGTCCAGTTCAACATTGCTTTGGCGCTCGTCTGCTTGTCAACGCAAAAGATCTTAAGCTCCTCCAACTCCCGTATTAGCCGCTCATCATGCACCGACAACCAGTTGGCTTGGGCGGGAGCCCTGCGACTCAACGCATCAGCAATCGCATTACCCTTCCCGGGTACATAATGAATCTTGAAGTTGTAGTCCCCCAGGAACTCCATCCACCTCCTCTGCCTCATGTTAAGATCCTTCTGATCCAACATGTACTTTAGGCTCTTGGGATCGGTATATATATCGACCCTTACGCCGTATAGGTAGTGCCTCCACAGCTTAAGTGCAAATATCACGTCCGCCAACTCCAAGTCGTGGACCGGATAGTTCCTTTAATGCACTTTTAGCTGACGCAATCCATAAGCTATCACGCTCCCATGCTGCAACAGCACATAGCCCAAACCACTACCCGAGGCGTCACTATAAACCTCGAAGCCCTCGGTCCCACTCGGCGAACAAAGCACTGGTGTCGTGGTCAACCGTCTCTTCAGCTCCTCAAAAGCTTGCATGCACTCCTGCGTCCATAAGAATCTCTGATCTTTCCTTGTCAACTTCGTGAGTGGTAGCGCTATCCGCGAGAAGTTCTCTACGAAGCGCCTGTAATATTCGGCAAGCCCGAGAAAACTACAGACTTCCGCGACAGAAGACAACGCAGGCTACTCCCGTATCGCAATGATCTTTGTCGGATCGACCGCTATACCTTCCCCACTGACAATGTGCTACTGAGGGTAGCCAGAACTCGCACTTGGAGAATTTCGCATACAGCTCATTCCTCCTCAAAGTCTCCAACACCAGATGCATGTGCTTGAAGTGATCTTCTTCGCACTGCGAGTACACCAATATATCGTCAATAAAGACGATCACAAAGCAGTCCAGGAAATCTCAGAACGTCTTGTTCATCAAGTCCATAAACACTGATGGCGCATTCGTCAGTCCAAACGGCATGACCGTGAACTCGAAATGCCCATACCTTGTGCTGAACGCTGTCTTCGGGATATCAAACTCCCTGATCCTCAACTGATAGTACCCCGACTTCAAGTCCAACTTAGAATATATCGACAATCCGACTAACTGATCGAAGAGATCATCAATCCTCGGGATCGGGTACTTGTTCTTCTCCGTCAGCTTGTTCAACTCCCTGTAGTCGATACACAGCCGCATACTCCCGTCCTTCTTCTTAACGAAGAGGACCGGTGCGCTCCAAGGCGACGAGCTTGGACGCACATAACCTTGATCCATCAGCTCCTCTAGCTGAACTTTCAACTCTGCCATTTCCTTCAGCGCTAGCCTATAAGGAGCACGTGACACAGGTTTGGCACCTAGCACAAGCTCGATAGTGAAATAAATCTCTCACAGCGGTGGGGCTCCGGGAAGACTATCCGGGAACACATAGGGGTATTCACAAACCACGGGGATACTATCCAACGCGGACTTTGGCTCTACAGCCCCCACTATTGCGAAGAATAGCTCTGCGCCAGCACGAACTGCCTTTACCACCTGAAGAGTAGACATCAGCGTCCTGCTCGACCCCTTCAGTCCCATGAATGTTGTCTCCCGTCCAACACCCAGCTTGACCTCCCTACTATTGCAATCAATCCAAGCCTTCTGCTCTGAAAGCCAATCCATCCCAAAGATAACGTCGAACTCTACTAGCGGCACCAGTGACGCTAGCAAGTCGAACTCTTGGCTCCCTATGTGAACCTTTACGGCGCACACTCTGTCCGCACGCATCGAGCACCCATTCGGTAGCAGCACATCCAACTTGTCCTTCGCCATCGAAGAAGGGACTCCGATGCACGTTATAAAATTTTCGGACAAGAAGGAGTGTGAAGCTCCCGTATCGAATAGTGCCTGTGCCGGACTATCGCTAATCAAAACAAAGCCTATGCAAACCATATTAGGCTAACAAGCAATAGACAACAGTATTTAAAGTTAACTTGATATAAATTAACTCGTACCTGTCACCACGTCAGCTTGTTTAATGGCCTCCTGCTGGCCCACGTTTACACTCAAGGTTGAGTCGGAGCATAATGGGATGCGGTTGACTCCACCACCTTGCCCTTCTCTTCGTAAGTAGCTCCTTATTTTCTCTCGGACTTTGGGCATCCGCTCCAGCAATCGCGGGCAAAGTGCCCCGTCTTTCCACACATGAAACAAGAGCCCGTGGTTCGATTGGTAGTTGCCCCCCGAGGCACCTGTAGAAGAAGCTGGACCTGACGTCCTAGCCTTCTTGTAGAATCTTCAATAGCCCGACTTCGACGTAGTAGGCGCCTTGAACTCTAATTTCTTCCCACAAGATTCCTTCTTAGCTTGCACATTTCTCATGTCCATCTCCAAGGACCGGGCCGAGTTGACCAAGGTTTGGAAACCCTGTGCCATAGGCCCCGACAGTAGCAACCTCAGCTCATCTCTTAACCCTTCATAGAAGCGGTTCGTCTTTCGCTCCTCGTCGGCAAAGGTAGCGCTAGCATATCTCCCCAATCGAGTAAACTCGTGGAGGTACTCGTCTATGGTGCTATCTTCTTGCACCAACTTTTGGAACTCGTTCTCTAGTGCGATCCTCTGCGCTGAGGGGAGGTATCGAGCCATGTACAGTCTCGAAAATTCCTCCATAGATACTTCGGCCAATAGCCTTCCCCTCAACTGGTGTAGCTCTAGACCTTCCCACCATAACCTTGCATCCCCATCCAATAGGAACGTCGCTATTGTGGTCTTTTGCCACTCTTCCGTTTCTATTGTAGACATCACTCTATTAACTCTTGAGAGCCAATCTTCAGCCTGGGTCGGGGTTCCTGTTCCCGAGAACACCGGTGGATGGAAGCCCATCACATGCTTAAGCTGTCTCTCAGTTGCTCTCCGAGGCAACTCCGGCTCCACCGCCACCTGCTCAACCCTTCTAGGCTCCGCCGCTTGGAGCGGCACTTGCTCCACCGCAGGAGCAGGCTGCTGCACCTGCCTTGCAGGTTGCGCATTGATCATAGCAAAGATAGCTTCTGCCATAAATCTAATGGTATCGGCAGACGGAGGTGTTGCAGGCGCATCACTTGGTGCGCTGCTTGCCTCGGAACCTTGCCGTTCCGACGGTCCATCACCACTTCTGGTCACCTATAATCGTGCAAAACACCGATAAGCGACCAAAAACTATTGCAAACAGCAATTATAGGAACACGCGGGTTCCTCAAACATGTGTATTTTCATTTCTAAGTGGACATTCATGGGTTCTTTTCATGTTATAACAATGACGCACACACATGTGCTCACCACCCCTTAAAGTTGTAACGCCCCGAAACTCAATAGGGTGACGGGTGGTGTTTTGAGCCAAATATGTGTTTTGGCAGGGGTGACACGGTCTGGGACACGGGCGTTTCCCAGGGCGTGTCGTGCTCGGTTTCAGTGTTGGCCGCGCAGTCATCAATTTTGGGGTCGACGATCGTCGAGAGGCTTAACACGGCCTGGGACACGGGCATGTCCCAGGGCATGTAAGTCACTCGTCGAGTGTGGTGCACACGGGCCATGACACGGGCACAGACACGGGCGTGTCACATGTGATATGGGCGTGTCTGGTGCCGTGTCACAGGCTGTGTCCTTCTTGGGTTAAGAATGTTGGTCGTTGCACACGGGGGTGACACGGGTCGTGACACGGCCGTGTCGCATGCGACAAGGGCGTGTCGGAGGCCGTGTCGAATGCCGTGTGCTGGTTATCGAGTCGGTCGAGATGGCGAATGGGTGACACGGCCATGCATACGGCCGTGTTGCAACCCGTGTTCGGCCCAGATTTTGTAATTTCAGGCCTAATCGTGGCCGTTCGTTTCCTTGGCTTTGGATCCAACGGTGGGGAGCTATTCCTGAGAGGTTTAAGCCGGGATTTAGGGCTAGAATCCCTCATTTCATCCAAGTGAATCTCTCTCTAAGTTTTAGAGAGAGGGGGGAGCAAGGTGGAGGAGGAGACCAAGATCCGGCCACCGGTGGAGCGTCAGAGCTCTGAATCGCGATCCGAGTCCAGATCCGTGAAGGCGATGCCATTGCGGTGCTTTCCAACCGCGTAGATTTTTCATGGCGCCGCGGAAGAACGCAAGGGTAACAATTTCTCATCCTATGGCAAGTGAAGCCCTCTTTTCCTTTGCATAGGAATCCCTCTCTCGCGAGTGAGCGAAGAGTTGGAGCGTTCCTTGGGGTATATATGTGAAGTCCTCCTTGTATAGAGTCTGTATGCGAAAACGGGCATAGGCATTGTGTGTGAAGCCTATCCGAACAAGTAGAGCCGGATCGGTGATGTTGCAATGCATATGAATCGGGGAAGACTCCGGATGTTTGGGTATTTTTGGGGTTTTCTACGTGGTAGATTGCAGTATGGAGCCTTGGAGATTAACTCCAAGGTGTACCCGGAAAACTGGGCAAAAGAGATTTTTGCCAACACGATCGATGGGGAGCCAACGTGAACATAACCGGGTTATGTGATTGTTATGGCAGAAACGGGACTCGGTGAGTCTTGACCTGTGCATATGGCTTAAATTGTCATTGCAGAATGAGCACGGGTCAGGCGGAACCGTACCCGATCTATGTGGTTCGCTGGGACCGTTTGCATGGATGAGAGTCTTTGGCGGTCTATGGCTTAGATTGTCGTGACCAAGGCCATGAAGAAAAAATGCTCATATGATTGGCCGTCCAAGGGGCGGTGGTGGAACGGGGACGTCTATGGCTTGAATTGACGTGACGTTTGCCGGTTCGCCGTAAATGTGCCCTGTGTGCATGAGGTGTGTGGCCGTGCGAGCCTACGCCTGTGATGAAGTGTGTTTACATTATTTTATTGCCTATACTAATAAAGTACAGGGAAAGAGCATCGTCGCCCCGATTTTGGGGGCGGGATCGTTATAATTGCTCAACATAGCTGACCGTTGATTTTGTTTACCACCGGGAGGTGGATTGTGACTTGCAGGTGCTGCAGAGCCGAGCGGGAAATAGCGGGCTAAAGCCCAAGTTGCTGAGCAGGCCCTCGAAGGCCTAATTTTGAGTGTTTCATTGTAATCATGTGTGGCCGGCCTGCGAGCCGAAGTATGAAAACACTATTATGTCAAGCAAACTGTGTAAGGCCTTAAGGCCATTTCTATTTCTGTGTATTGATGTAAGACCCCTTTTCTTTTTCAACCACCGGGGTCTTATGCCCAGAACCGCCGCTTTGCGGTGACACCTTCGCACCCGGGAAGGTTGCCATTACAACGCGCCGATTCTGCCGGCCTTTTCGATCGCAATAAGTAGCAAGCAAGAGAGAAGCAAGTCCACCAAAAGAGAATATCACATAAAATAAAACTCCACGAAGGGAGTGTCCACAGAAAATCATCAGAGTATAAATAGTCTGGAAATAAAAGGGCTCATGCCCGGTACATCAGAGTCCTCACTACAAGTCGCTCATCGCGGAAGCTAAGAAAATGCTAATCACTCACGGAGCTGGTCGCAGGTGCACCGGTGCTAGACTGTCCCACCTCCATGCGCACCGTACTCCGCTGGTGCTGGTCCCTGTCTCCCATCCGGAGCTCCTGTAATGTTTGGTTCGAAAACCATTAGTCATAAAGACTAAGCCCTATCATCCCCTACCCCTCCCACCACGGCTCCTAAGCACCGGGTGAAGAGGAGGAAAGGGAAGCTACAAAGTGGAGAATAGACAAGCAGGTGACGGTGGACCTAACTAACAAGTTATAATAGGTGAGCAGTGTAAATGTTGTAATAGGTAGAACAATTAATATATAGCAAATTGTATAAAGGGCAGTTAGAGAATAGTAAGTAAGCAACAAGTAAGTAAGTAAGTAACCTTAACTTATATGAATGCTAATACAAACTTATAAGTTAAGGGATCTTCTGCAAAGCTCCCATCGTATAAAAAGTCCAATACCAATTTATACGTTGGGGTGTCGGTTGTATGCAAATATGAGTGTAGTGATATGCTATGCCATGATTCATGCAAGTGCAACTCACGCACACGACTCTATGCGCACAGACCTTTAGTTCCCCCTATTTGGGCAGCTAGCTTCACTCCCAGGAACCTCCGTAGTGGCAAACGGAGACAGTGGGTCGGGCCCCCCCCCCACTCCTAGGCGGGCATCCACACTACCAGGCCTAGCCCTCCCGTACGACCCTAGAAGAACACAACCTAGAGTATCCGCGTACTGCTGCTGTATGTACCCTCCAGACTTTCTTTGGCTAAGTGTCCCACACCGCCGAGTCAGCGTACCGATGTCGGTGTGAACGACGATCAGGTACCGAAGACCCACCACCTTTATACTGTACTCCAACCCTCGAGCCCGCGGCCCCCCGGACAGTCCTGTCCGTGCATCTACCTTCAGAGCTACTGTCTGATGGCAAGTAATCCTATAAATCTACTTTCCTAGCTACCGGAGAGTGAGTGTGTGCAGCCCTAGTTATACTAGTTACTCTTTTAATTTATTATTCCTATGGTTTACGTTAGCCCAGGACTGCCCCCGGTATACCCCGTGAAGGGCTCTCAAGGGGCACTAGGAACCAAGACGGCGGCATTACGGCCCGAAGTTCCCTTTCGAAAGACACTTATTATTATTGGTTGATCTCCCTTAACCCGATCCTCTTTTAGTTACTTTAGTTCTAACCCTAGAGTATTAAGACTCTTCCTATACTCCCCGGGATGGACGATCTTTCGTCGTTCCCGTACTCCCTCATTCCAACAAGTCTCCCAATGATGAACTCGATCCTAGTCTGCCCTACCAACCATCAACTATCAAAATTCTGTGGCTTTACTATATGTATACCATCCTAAACTATATGAGGTACCCAAGGGGAGGTACACCAAATCATCTTCCAAATCTCCTATAATATTTACTGGAGGTCCATCATAACATAATTGGTCTAAATCCAGAAATTTATAATTTTCCTAATTAATCTGATATTTATTTAATTTTTCCAAAGGATGTGCCACGGGTCATTTTAAACATGAACCACATGATCTTCCTAAGTAATGACTACTCAAAAATCATGATCATTAAATAACAGCAAAAATAACCTCAAATACAGATTTTCAGAATTTTATAGAAAGTATTTAACCTCTAAATAATTTATTTAGTATAATCATATTAATTCTACGTAGTGAAGGAAGTACTGAAATTATTCATCAAAAAATTATGGAAAAATCACTAGCCAGTAGTATGATATATAAAAGATCTTTGTGCAGAGAATCATAATTTTACTAGCTTGCTAACCACCAAAATAGATTTAATCCAATATCCATGATAAATAATACTTAATGAAGCAAGCCTTAGAATTAAGCTTCTAAAAATACCATAAAAATTCCCAGAGCTTTAAAATCATAATAAAGGTTCTCAGCCTAAATTTCATCAGTTTCCAGGAAGTTTGTACCCCATAATAAATTTTCTAAGCAAATCATACAATTACTAAATCATTAAAGAAGTACCCAAAATAGTGATCATAAAATTCATAGAAAAATATCCAGAGCTTGTACTACCCCTATAATCCACTCTACCCAATTCTCATCACTTTTCAATGTGATTTGGTGTCATTTCCTATCTCTATTAGTTTTGCGCCCTAAACTAGGGTTAGATTTTTAGGTATCCCAACGGTCACCAAATCTACTAAGATTTCATCCAGAGCACTGTATTGGCCCTATGGACCTCTTCACCCGATTTCGGGTCAATCCAAGGTCATCTGACCACATGACCTTCACAAACCACCAAGATCCAACCTTAGGGTTTGGCCTTGGTCCTTAGGGTAAACTTACCCCGATCCACCTCAAACTCCATGAGGGGGTGCTAGAGAATATTACTAGCCAGTGGTAAAAATCTCAACCTCTGTTGAGGTGATCTCACCACTCAAACTTCGAAAGTGCACTTTTAACCTAAGACCCCTTATTAGGGCAAAACTTAGGTTTGTTCATTTCTAATCCAAACCATCTCCAAATGAGATGAAAAATTATACAGAACTTTATGGTGAACCCAGGGACCACTCACCCAAGTTTGGGAGGGTTTGGAAATTATTTAACTATCTAATTAAATTCGGCTAGAATTATTGAATTTTTCTAAAAACTATAGAAAAATATTCTCCAAAAATTCTCATTTTTGGATAGCACCTAGATATATGTAAGATTAGACCACACCCCAAATTTCAAGTCATTTGGATGACTGAATTGGAGTGGGGAATTTTTCTAAGGTCAAGGCAGCCCTCTGGATAGACCCCACTAAAATGGGTGTTGTGGTCTAACCAGGATTCCGAATCGAGTGAAATTAATTTTTAATTAAAGTAGACTTCAAGGGCTACACTTCCTATGTTGATCATTTTTCCTGTAGGAGCCTCTAGGTATTTTTCCCAAATTATTTAACATGATAGATATCTCATTCAGAAATTGATTCAAAAATAAAAATCTAATTAAAAGACACTGTTCATCTTCTTCTACAGCCCGAAACCAGAGCCTAAAACCTAAATTCCTGTAGCTTTTTCCAAGCTATTTCCCGACCATCCAGCCATCTCCCTGGCCGGCCACCACCACCACCACCTCCGTTGAGGTGAGGGCTATCGTCGGGCGGCGGCACAGCCGCCGGAGAGGCGGTTTCCGGCGAACCCGCCACCATGAAATTTTTGGAAAACCACGAAGACGCTCACCCGATCTGGCTCTTTTGAGCCCGATATCTCTCCTAACGATTCCTAAGATCTATCCGCAGAAGAAGAGGGAGGGGAGGACCTTGTTCGCGGGTTGAAGGCGTGCAGAGCGTCGGGAAGCCATTTGCGCGGTGGTGGCGTCGCCGGAAATTCTTCAACAGCAAGGGGAAGTCTGAAACGGTTTGAGGGAGTGTAACCTTTTCCTCTTGCTCTTAGGAATCTTTTATAGATCAGCAAATGGGGAGGGGAAAGGGTGAAACGTTGGAGATGAAACGTTGGCGGCCATTAATAACACCCTTATGACGTTTCGGTTATGACGAATGGCAGTTGAAAAGTTGGAGATGAAGAGGTGTTTGCCAGGTGGCAATTTCCTATTGGACCCACTTTTCCTTAATTATTAACATAATTAAAGTAGGGAACGACCCATAAATACTCTTGATTTTCATCACCACAGTCAGAATTTACTAAGGCGTCGGTTACCGAAATTTCCAGTGTGGCTGACGTTTCGGCCTTGGTCACGGGCGTGACACATAGGTCACGGTCGTGACAGGCCCGGTTAGTAGTTCTGAGTTCGACGATCGTCGAACTGAGATCGACGATCGTCGAAGGGTGGTCACAGGCGTGACACATGGGTCACGGGCGTGACCGGCCTGGTGACCAATTCTGGTTCGACGACGTCGAACTGACTTCGACGATCGTCGAGCGTGTCACGCCCTATGTCACGGGCGTGACATTGTTGGTCACGGGCGTGACATGCCTGTGTGGACAACTTTGGGTCGACGACCGTCGACCTGAAGTCGACGGTCAAGGTCACGCCCTATGTCACGGGCGTGACATTAAGTGTCACGGGCGTGACAGGCCATGAGGCAAATTCCGCGTCCGACGATCGTCTAACTGAGATCGACGATCGTCGAAGGAGTCACGCCCAAGGTCACGGGCGTGACATCTGGGTCACGGGCGTGACTGGGCCGGGTTGGAAATGCTGCACCCGACGAACGTCTCCCGGAGATCGACGATCGTCGAATGAGTCACGCCCAAGGTCACGGGCGTGACTGGTCAGTCACGGGCGTGACCAACCCATGACCCGAGATTTTGGTCGGTTATTTCAAGCTTTGGACTCCCTAGGGGTCTAGCCGGAAATGGGATATTACAAATCCCAATAAACAAAAACAAAGATTTCGTCCCCGAAATCAAGGTTAAGCCTACGGGACTCAAATCGGGAAAAATAAGCTTGTAACATCCCATGAGAACCGAATGATCACCTCCCTACGTTACGTTTGTTTGTGCGGTTTCGAATCTAAGGTTAATTCGCCCACTTAACTAGGTATATACACCCCAATAAACAAAAGATTAGCCCCTATTCTTGAAATTTCAATTCCATTGGTTTAAAATAGGAAGGCAAATTGATTGTCCAGAGGGGTTTTGAGGTATACCTGACGAAAAAGTTCCGGGTATTTTTGCCGCATCAAGTCCTGTGGCTCCCATGTATGCTCCTCCTGCCCATGATTGTTCCACAGGACCTTGACTAACGGGACCTTCTTCCGTCGCAAGACCCGCACTGCTGTATCGTCAATCCTGATATGCTCTAAATCGACTGACCGATCCGAGGCCACTGGGCCATCTGCCGAGGAAATCAGCTGCTCAGGGCGTAGCAGAGCCCTCCGAAGTGAGGAGACGTGGAAGACGTCATGCAATCCCGCTAACTCCGGCGGTAGCTCCAGTCTATAGGCTAAGGGGCTGATCCGCTCCAGGATCCTATAGGGCCCCATATATCTCGGACTGAGCTTCTTCCGCCCGCGAACCCGCGAGACTCCGTGCATCGGCCGTATCTTCAAGAAAACCCGGTCTCCTACCTGGAACTCTACTTGGCGATGCCTCGCATCATAATATTTCGCCTGTCTGCTCTGGGCTTCCAACATCCTGTCTCGGATCAATCTAATCTGAGCATCTGTATCTCCCACAAACTCCGAGCCCAGTGCCTGCGGATCCTCGTCCTGAACCCATGATAGTGGGGTTCTGCACCTCCTTCCATACAACGCTTCGTATGGAGCCATGCCTATGCTGGACTGATGAGCGTTGTTGTATGAAAACTCGACCAGTGGTAACAATCTCTCCCAAGGCTCGCCACGGTCCAAAATACATAGTCGCAACAGATCCTCCAGTGTACGGTTAGTGCGCTCTGTCTGTCCGTCGGTCTGAGGGTGGAAAGCTGTGCTGAATGTCAACCGAGAACCCAGATGGGCCTGGACTGACCTCCATTCCCTGGATGTAAACCGCCCATCCCGATCCGAAACGATAGTCTTGGGCACCCCATGATAATGCACGAATTGCTCAATGAATCTCCGTACTAATACACTGACCGGTGTGTCATTTGCCACTGGGATGAATCTGGCCACCTTTGTCAGCCTGTCCACTATCACCCAGATCGAGTCGTTCCCCGCATGGGATCTAGGTAGCCCATGTATGAAGTTCCATGGCAATATCCTCAAACTTCCACTCCGGCACTGGAAGCGGCTGCAACAAACCTGCCGGGTTCCTACACTCCGCCTTCACGAGCTGGCAGGCCTCACAATGCGTCACAAAATACGTAATATCTTTCTTCATACCCGGCCAATACATCGTCCTCTTTAAATCCTTTACCATCTTGGTGATCCCCGGGTGTACCGAATACCGGCTGCAGTGAGCGTCCGTCAAAATATCCTCCCGGATCCGTCCTCCTGCTGGTATGTAGACTCTGCCCCGGAAACACAGGAGCCCATCCCTCAAAGTGTAATCTCCTGTCGTGCCTTCCTCCAAGGCTCGGAATATCGGCTCAGCTCTCTCGTCCCGCATCTGCCCATCTCTGATGCGGTCTCGAATGTCATCTGTAGTAGCTATCGACCCCAGGTACTCCATGTACAGCTCCGGGTCATCCTCAGACACTAGCGAAATCTGCATCTCCTCGAATGATCTAATCAACTCCAAAGCCATCAGCTGCGGGCCTGCTCCAGTCGTACTCGCTCTCCGGCTCAGAGCATCCGCAACCACGTTCGCCTTCCCCGGATGGTAGTGCATGGTATACTGGTAGTCCGAAAGAAACTCCACCCAGCGTCTCTGCCTGATGTTTAACTCCTTCTGGGTGTCGACGTACTTCAGGTTCTTGTGGTCGGAGAAGATATCACAATGTACCCCGTAGAGATAGTGCCGCCAGATCTTAAGAGCAAAAATGACTGCCCCCATCTCCAAATCGTGCACGGGGTAGTTCTGCTCGTGCTGCTTCAACTGACGGGAGGCATAGGCTATTACGTGCCCATTCTGCATAAGGACGACACCCATCCCCCGATAGGAAGCATCTGTATATACCTGGAATCCCTCCCTCCCTGATGGAAGAGCAAGGATGGGGGCCGAGGTGAGACGATCCTTCAGCTCCTGGAAGGCAGATTCGCATCGCGGCGTCCAAATAAAAGGGGACTCCTTCTTCGTCAGAGACGTAAGAGGAAGGGCAATCTGAGAGAACCCCTTTATGAACTTCCGGTAATAACCGGCAAGTCCCAAGAAACTTCGAACCTCCGTGGCCGACTTTAGTGGTGGCCAATCCCGTACTGCCTGGATCTTTGCCGGATCCACTGCCAGACCTGCTCCACTGATGACATGACCCAGAAATGCCACCTCCTTTAGCCAGAACTGGCACTTGCTGTACTTGGCATACATCTCATGCTCCCGTAGCTTCTCCAAGGTCAAGGCTAGATGTCTCGCGTGCTCCTCCTCCGTCCTTGAATAGATGAGAATGTCGTCGATGAATACTATGACAAAGACGTCCAGATACTCCTCGAACACCCGATTCATCAAAGTCATGAATGCGGAGGGTGCATTCGTGAGCCCGAACGGCATCACGGTAAACTCGTTCAAGCCGTATCTGCTGCTGAACGCCGTCTTCGGGATGTCCTCCTCCCGAATGCGAAGCTGGTAGTATCCTGACCTCAGATCCAGCTTTGAGAACCAATGGGCTCCCTCCAGCTGGTCAAAAAGCTCATCTATCCGTGGTAAGGGATAAGTGTTCCGGACCGTCAACCTGTTCAGAGCCCGGTAATCTATGCATAGTCGAAGGGTCCCGTCTTTCTTCTTAACGAACAGCACCGGAGCTCCCCATGGTGAAGAGCTAGGCCGAACGAACCCGGCCTCCACTAACTCCTGAAGCTGACTCCGGAATTCCACCAACTCCTTTGGGGCCATTCGATAGGGAGCTCTGGATACCGGCTTAGCCCCCGGTACGAGCTGAATCTGAAAATCCTTCTCTCGGTGCGGGGGTAACCCTGGTAGCTTCTCTGGAAATACGTCGGTGAAGTCCCGCACTACCGGAATATCTGCAATGGAATCCTTGGCTACGACCGCCTCAAAGAGGACCTGATAAACCTCTTCCCCCTGCAGGTGGGCCTTAACGGCCTGCACAGACGATAGTAAAGTACGGGGTGCTGATATAATACCTTCGATAACAATGAAGGAGTCGTCGTGCCTCACGGTGATCCTCTTCGCCACGCAATCGATCTGGGCATGGTTCCAGTACAGCCAGGTCATGCCCAGAATCAGGTCGTAATCTGGCATCCTCAAAACCGTCGCTGGTGCCTCAAACGCCTTTCCGCCGATCCTCGCTTCCATATTACAATGAGTAGAGGTCAATATCTCTGATCCATCGGGTAGGCGCACCCTCAGCATCTTCCCGGTGCATAGCTCCACTCCTGCCAGTCCTTTCACAAAATCCTCCGACACGAATGATTGCGACGCACCGGTGTCAAAGAGGGTGTGAGCGGGCTTGCCGCTAACGAAAACTATGCCTGGGGTAATTAAGTGTCTTAGTATTTTTGTTGCAGTTCATCTTCTCTTAATTTCTAAGCAGGTTACGTCTAAATAGTAGTTATATGAAGAAAGTTTAAAAGTGCTGTCATACCTGTGATAACCTGCTCCGGGTTCCGAGGCTGTGTCAGGTCTAGAGCATACACCTGCTCTCTCTCTTGCCTGCGGCCTCGATCCTGAAATCCTCGTCCTCGGTCCTGTCCTCGTCCGCCAAACTGTCGGGGAGGTGGAGCGCCCTGATGTGCTGGTGGGGGTGCTCGCCCCACAGGGCAGTTCCGCTTGATATGCCCTGGCTGGTTGCACTGATAGCATACCGGTGGCTGCCCTGCCGTCCTTGGCATTTCCAGCATCTGTATAGGCTGGGGAGCCAATATCCCCTGAGTCCTCTGCTCCTGCCCAAACTCCTGACGGGGCTGATCCCCGTTCCTTCTCTCTCCAATAACCTGGCCCCGAGGACGGTCTCTACGACCTCCGATCACTGAATCATCAGCCGGTCTCTTCCGATTCTTCACTGTAAACTGATCCGCCTCTCTCTTCTTAGCCATCTCCAGAATCCTGGCCAGACTCCCCTCTGAAACGAAAAGGAGGGCCTGCCTCATGTCATCCTGCAGCCCCTTATAAAACCTCCGGGCGTAGCCAGCATCGTCTAACTGGTAAGCGTCCGCATAACGGGCCAGGTGAGTGAACTCCTGATAGTACTCCACCACGGTCCTGTTCCCCTGCCTCAACCGCAGGAATCTATCCTCCAGGTCATCTCTCGCCGACTGAGGTACAAAATGTCCCAAGAGCGCTGCTCTGAACTCCTCCCAAGTAATATCAGCGCAGTCCATCCCTGCAAAGGTGGTGTCCAGCTGAGATTTCCACCATCTCTTTCCGTGTGACTCTAAGCAGGAGACTGTCAAAGCGACTGCCTCTTCCGTGGGGCATCGAATTCCTGCCAACATCTCATAAATGGTGTCCAACCACTCCTCCGTACGTACTGCGGACTCCGTCCCCTGGTAGGATGGAGGGGAAAGTCCTCGGAAGACCGTCATCCAATTGGCCCCGGGGTTTGGCTGTGGGCCGGGGCTTGCTGAGCTCTGAAGGCCTCCAGGATGGCCGTCAGTGTTTGCCCCATCTCCGTCTGCTGGAACGGAACGGGTGCTGGCGGAGTCGGGACCACATCCGGAGCCTGAGGTGTCCCCTGCTGCGATGTAGGGTTCGTCGCAGGCTACAAGCAAAATTTCCATTTGTTAGCGAGCGAAATGAATGGAATTTAAGAAGAGTTATGATGGACTTTCACATGTGATTTCCCTTATGGGCACACCACTGCTTCCGCTGCTAGTTTGTCCGCAAACTAAGCTCGCACGGGGGTGGCCCAAGGTTTTTGTGGACTACTTCTCTTTCGATCGAGGTTTCCTCTGATACCACTTGTAAGACCCCTTTTTTTTTTCTTTTTCAACCACCGGGGTCTTATGCCCAGAACCGCCGCTTTGCGGTGACACCTTCGCACCCGGGAAGGTTGCCACTACAACGCGCCGATTCTGCCGGCCTTTTCGATCGCAATAAGTAGCAAGCAAGAGAGAAGCAAGTCCACCAAAAGAGAATATCACATAAAATAAAACTCCACGAAGGGAGTGTCCACAGAAAATCATCAGAGTATAAATAGTCTGGAAATAAAAGGGCTCATGCCCGTACATCAGAGTCCTCACTACAAGTCGCTCATCGCGGAAGCTAAGAAAATGCTAATCACTCACGGAGCTGGTCGCAGGTGCACCGGTGCTAGACTGTCCCACCTCCATGCGCACCGTACTCCGCTGGTGCTGGTCCCTGTCTCCCATCCGGAGCTCCTGTAATGTTTGGTTCGAAAACCATTAGTCATAAAGACTAAGCCCTATCATCCCCTACCCCTCCCACCACGGCTCCTAAGCACCGGGTGAAGAGGAGGAAAGGGAAGCTACAAAGTGGAGAATAGACAAGCAGGTGACGGTGGACCTAACTAACAAGTTATAATAGGTGAGCAGTGTAAATGTTGTAATAGGTAGAACAATTAATATATAGCAAATTGTATAAAGGGCAGTTAGAGAATAGTAAGTAAGCAACAAGTAAGTAAGTAAGTAAGTAACCTTAACTTATATGAATGCCCATACAAACTTATAAGTTATGGGATCTTCTGCAAAGCTCCCATCGTATAAAAAGTCCCATACCAATTTATACGTTGGGGTGTCGGTTGTATGCAAATATGAGTGTAGTGATATGCTATGCCATGATTCATGCAAGTGCAACTCACGCACACGACTCTATGCGCACAGACCTTTAGTTCCCCCTGTTTGGGCAGCTAGCTTCACTCCCAGGAACCTCCGTAGTGGCAAACGGAGACAGTGGGTCGGGCCCCCCCCACTCCTAGGCGGGCATCAACACTACCAGGCCTAGCCCTCCCGTACGCCCCTAGAAGAACACAACCTAGAGTATCCGCGTACTGCTGCTGGATGTACCCTCCAGACTTTCTTTGGCTAAGTGTCCCACACCGCCGAGTCAGCGTACCGATGTCGGTGTGAACGACGATCAGGTACCGAAGACCCACCACCTTTATACTGTACTCCAACCCTCGAGCCCGCGGCCCCCCGGACAGTCCTGTCCGTGCATCTACCTTCAGAGCTACTGTCTGATGGCAAGTAATCCTATAAATCTACTTTCCTAGCTACCGGAGAGTGAGTGTGTGCAGCCCTAGTTATACTAGTTACTCTTTTAATTTATTATTCCTATGGTTTACGTTAGCCCAGGACTGCCCCCGGTATACCCCGTGAAGGGCTCTCAAGGGGCACTAGGAACCAAGACGGCGGCATTACGGCCCGAAGTTCCCTTTCGCAAGGCACTTATTATTATTGGTTGATCTCCCTTAACCCGATCCTCTTTTAGTTACTTTAGTTCTAACCCTAGAGTATTAAGACTCTTCCTATACTCCCCGGGATGGACGATCTTTCGTCGTTCCCGTACTCCCTCATTCCAACAAGTCTCCCAATGATGAACTCGATCCTAGTCTGCACTACCAACCATCAACTATCAAAATTCTGTGGCTTTACTATATGCATACCATCCTAAACTATATGAGGTACCCAAGGGGAGGTACACCAAATCATCTTCCAAATCTCCTATAATATTTACTGGAGGTCCATCATAACATAATTGGTCTAAATCTAGAAATTTATAATTTTCCTAATTAATCTGATATTTATTTAATTTTTCCAAAGGATGTGCCACGGGTCATTTTAAACATGAACCACATGATCTTCCTAAGTAATGACTACTCAAAAATCATGATCATTAAATAACAGCAAAAATAACCTCAAATACAGATTTTCAGAATTTTATAGAAAGTATTTAACCTCTAAATAATTTATTTAGTATAATCATATTAATTCTACGTAGTGAAGGAAGTACTGAAATTATTCATCTAAAAATTATGGAAAAATCACTAGCCAGTAGTATGATATATAAAAGATCTTTGTGCAGAGAATCATAATTTTACTAGCTTGCTAACCACCAAAATAGATTTAATCCAATATCCATGATAAATAATACTTAATGAAGCAAGCCTTAGAATTAAGCTTCTAAAAATACCATAAAAATTCACAGAGCTTTAAAATCATAATAAAGGTTCTCAGCCTAAATTTCATCAGTTTCCAGGAAGTTTGTATCCCATAATAAATTTTCTAAGCAAATCATACAATTACTAAATCATTAAAGAAGTACCCAAAATAGTGATCATAAAATTCATAGAAAAATATCCAGAGCTTGTACTACCCCTATAATCCACTCTACCCAATTCTCATCACTTTTCAATGTGATTTGGTGTCATTTCCTATCTCTATTAGTTTTGCGCCCTAAACTAGGGTTAGATTTTTAGGTATCCCAACGGTCACCAAATCTACTAAGATTTCATCCAGAGCACTGTATTGGCCCTATGGACCTCTTCACCCGATTTCGGGTCAATCCAAGGTCATCTGACCACATGACCTTCACAAACCACCAAGATCCAACCTTAGGGTTTGGCCTTGGTCCTTAGGGTAAACTTACCCCGATCCACCTCAAACTCCATGAGGGGGTGCTA